>CM055117.1:823051202-823651202 GCA_029206835.1 Rana muscosa | reverse complement strand
ACATATCTGTACATGATCATTTGCGTACATGTGATACTATAGGCCGGGCGGGAAGTGGTTAAAATAGAAAGAAGAAAATATTGGTTTTTTTTTTCAAAATTTCCGCTTATATATCGCAAAAAAAAAAAAAAAAGTTGTGAATAAATACCACCAAAAGAAAGCTATTTGTGCAAACAAAATTATAAAAATTTCATTTGGGTACAGCGTAGCATTACCGCGCAATTGTCATTGAAAATGCGAGAGCGCTGAAAGCTGAAAATTGGTCTGGGAAGGAAGGGGGTGAAAGTGCCCAGTATTGAGGTGGTTAACTTTTGACAAAAAACAAAAAACAAAAACATACCTGAAAGCTGGTATCCACACAAATGACTAAAATGCGGACTTCTTACATCCAAGAATTCATCCTTGGGCATATACTGCCCTAAATATACATACCAGCCCCAGCAGCTGTTAGACTCTCAAACTTTATGAGGCCTTTAATGTATATATTGCTACTAAAATATTAACAGCCACTGAGTTCTAATGTGTGGGGGTCAAACTTAGACGGGGCAGATAAATAAGATAACCAAACTCAAAAAAAGGGCACATTGGAATGGACAGTAAACTAAAAATAATTTGTAAGCAATTGTAGAAACAAACAGCAAAGTCTAACTGCTAAAACGATGAACTGCTATGATGCAAGCTATAGAATTACAATGCCACAATTGTGTGTGGGTAATTATTTCACTTGCACCATAGGCGCTCGTTGTCTTGGCACTCATCAGCTGATCACAGGATTCCATAATTAATCATGGATGATATTAAGACTCGAGCTATATGGGAAAATTTAAAGGAAACAGGCACTGCTATTACACACTGCTCTGTGAAAATGATAGTTATCTGGCTGATTCTAGCTTGAGACAATGACCCAGAACCATTCACATTTACAGAGCGATCAGTGCTATAAATATGCACTGATTACTATGTAAATGTCACTGGCAGAGAAGGGGTTAACTGTGTTCCCTATTGTGTGTTCTAACTGTGGGGGGGACTCACTATAGGAGATGACATTTTGAACGGCTCGAAAACCAGCCAAGGCAATGCACCTGTGTGTGGCAGAAACTGTGTTGTATTACTAAAAAAAAGGGTAATATCCGATTATCAGCATGTTAAGGTGTGTGGGTAGCCCATTTATTTCAACAAGCTGCCTTATTGCAACTGCATTAATGCACTGCAAAGTAGTAAATGTGCTCTAAAAGTTGATGAAGGCCATTGAGTAATGCAGGGAAGCAACTGCTCTAAAAAAACAAAACAAAAAAAACTGACACTCCCAGATGAGTTGGAATTTTTTGTTGTTTCCAATTCTTCTTTACGGATCAA
This sequence comes from Rana muscosa, assembly GCA_029206835.1. Lineage (NCBI taxonomy): Eukaryota > Metazoa > Chordata > Amphibia > Anura > Ranidae > Rana > Rana muscosa. The sequence goes on along the minus strand of CM055117.1, from coordinate 823,649,846 downwards.
GCAGAAATAAATAATCCAAACCCAGCATCTTACACTACAAATATGCATTGAAGAATTGATAGATTATTAAGGGTCTATCACCATAAAATTCTCAGCTACTTACTCTTAATGTGTTTGTATAGCCAAATATTGGGGGGAATAAAGTATGAAAGGAAAAAAAAAAAAACCCTGTCAGGTTATTTTCAGGCTATCTGTGCACCATTGAGGAAATTTCCCTTCCGCGCCCGTTCACATCAGGCTGATTTGACATTTCAAATCGCATGCAAAATCGGAGCCTATTACCAGCAATGGTACCGTCTGATTTCCAAAAATAGTTACTGTGCTACTTTTGGCTATTTCAGGGGCAATTTCAATAGACCTCTATGCATGAACCTGCACAGATGTCTTTCAAATTGCCCCCGAACTCTCACTGAAATGCGGGTTTGAAAACGTAAGAGTTCAGGTGAATATGCACGATTTCAAACCCGCATTCAGTATGAACGAGGGCTCACTTCCTGTCCCAGAGACACCCCTGTTTAACATTTTCAGAACAGGAGTCCCCATTAGAAATTGTCCCCTAACCCACTGTTCTAGGGACAACTCTAATGGTTGCCATACAACACTAGTATCTGATTGTACCATCCCTGTACAATCTCATTTATACTTAACAAGACTACTTAAAATGGGGACAAACCGATACAATTTCTAGCGACATTGGTCACCAGTAAAAAATAGAATCTGCAAAATGGGGGCACAGACAGCAATAAAAACAGGACAAGCGTGTCTAGTCCTTCCCCTCTCTATCCAAAACTAAAAATAGGTTTTGCCTAGTGATACACTTAAATAGAGCTGTCATCTCTATTTTTCCACGGTGCCAGAATAAAATAAAAAAAAATAGCATTTTAAAAAAAGGAAGAAGCCAGCACTGCTTAAAAAAGAAAGATAACATTTATAAATGACCAAAAACCAACACTGCTATATAGCATAGTATTTCAATGTAATGGACCTTCGCTTCATGTCACCTATGTAGACACACATTGAGTGTTGCCACCCAGTAGTGGCCAGTGATCGCTAGATATTTTTCCAATGAAAATGCATCTTAATAAAATCACTCTCTATGACAAAAGAAGCCATGTATGTGGAAAATGGAAGACAATTATTTAGATATGGGGCTTCACTGATGTCAGTGATGGAGAGCTAGGTGGGTGCTCAGACACAACAAGCTGACTCACAGGCATCAGAGCAAGCTGGGCAGAGAGAAATCACTGTGAATGTCCCTTCAGAGCCCCTTATTTTCCTATTAGAAGCTCGTTCATTGTCAGAAGCTGAGATGATTAGTAAACAGGGAACGTTTACAGATCAGGACAGATCTGTCTATAGAAAGTTATACAGAAGTTATTCATAGATCTACATTCTTCATGGCTTTATTTACATGCATTATGGTCTGTTAGCTTACTGTCTGTTGTCCCCTCTGATTTTCAGGGGTGGCATCTGCCCCCCCCCCCCCACACACATATCTTGCCGTGTTAAAAAACAATCACAGCTCCCCTTCTTAACACTTAACCCTTCCCGCAAGACTTCTCCTTCACCTCCAGACTTACCCCCCTCTAAACCATCCGCCCCCACCAATACTATTTTTTCCCCCCTCATCACGCTATGACTTCAGATACCATTTGCCATCACCCCCCCCCCCCCACACACACACACACACACACACACACACACTCATACTAGGTTCAGTCACCTGCCTTTTTCCTCCTGCATGGACAGAAGTGCAATGACCACAACTCACAACTGTGTTCACATCAGATCGCTGTGTTTCTTCTCTGCGTCCCATTGCTGTGCAGTTTTATGGTACATGTTTGCATGACATCACACTGCAACACACAGAAATGCATGTAATGGCACACAAACGCACCTCATACCCACAACAAATTAGGTCACATGAAACATGTTTTTTTGTTAAATGCATAAAACACACAAAAATGCGCTAAAACAAATACATAAATCCACAAGGACGCGTAACTGAGCGCAGGCATATTTTTCTGTAAGTTGTAGTGTGAAGGGGCCCTTACTAATCCCCATACAGACTTCTTCACCAGGTGCCCCCCCTCTGGTACACATATCCAGACTTCTTCACCAGGTGCCCCCCTCTGGTACACATATCCAGACTTCTTCACCAGGTGCCCCCCCTCTGGTACATAAAGACTTCTTCACCAGGTGCCCCCCTCTGGTACATAAAGACTTCTTCACCAGGTGCCCCCCCTCTGGTACATAAAGACTTCTTCACCAGGTGCCCCCCCTCTGGTACATAAAGACTTCTTCACCAGGTGCCCCCCCTCTGGTACATAAAGACTTCTTCACCAGGTGCCCCCCCTCTGGTACATAAAGACTTCTTCACCAGGTGCCCCCCTCTGGTACACAAAGACTTCTTCACCAGGTGCCCCCCTCTGGTACACAAAGACTTCTTCACCAGGTGCCCCCCTCTGGTACACAAAGACTTCTTCACCAGGTGCCCCCCTCTGGTACACAAAGACTTCTTCACCAGGTGCCCCCCTCTGGTACACAAAGACTTCTTCACCAGGTGCCCCCCTCTGGTACACAAAGACTTCTTCACCAGGTGCCCCCCTCTGGTACACAAAGACTTCTTCACCAGGTGCCCCCCTCTGGTACACAAAGACTTCTTCACCAGGTGCCCCCCTCTGGTACACAAAGACTTCTTCACCAGGTGCCCCCCTCTGGTACACAAAGACTTCTTCACCAGGTGCCCCCCTCTGGTACACAAAGACTTCTTCACCAGGTGCCCCCCTCTGGTACACAAAGACTTCTTCACCAGGTGCCCCCCTCTGGTACACAGACTTCTTCACCAGGTGCCCCCCCTCTGGTACACAGACTTCTTCACCAGGTGCCCCCCCTCTGGTACACAAAGACTTCTTCACCAGGTGCCCCCCCTCTGGTACACAAAGACTTCTTCACCAGGTGCCCCCCCTCTGGTACACAAAGACTTCTTCACCAGGTGCCCCCCCTCTGGTACACAAAGACTTCTTCACCAGGTGCCCCCCCTCTGGTACACAAAGACTTCTTCACCAGGTGCCCCCCCTCTGGTACACAAAGACTTCTTCACCAGGTGCCCCCCCTCTGGTACACAAAGACTTCTTCACCAGGTGCCCCCCCTCTGGTACACAAAGACTTCTTCACCAGGTGCCCCCCCTCTGGTACACAAAGACTTCTTCACCAGGTGCCCCCCCTCTGGTACACAAAGACTTCTTCACCAGGTGCCCCCCCCCTCTGGTACACAAAGACTTCTTCACCAGGTGCCCCCCCCTCTGGTACACAAAGACTTCTTCACCAGGTGCCCCCCCCTCTGGTACACAAAGACTTCTTCACCAGGTGCCCCCCTCTGGTACACAAAGACTTCTTCACCAGGTGCCCCCCTCTGGTACACAAAGACTTCTTCACCAGGTGCCCCCCTCTGGTACATAAAGACTTCTTCACCAGGTGCCCCCCTCTGGTACACAAAGACTTCTTCACCAGGTGCCCCCCTCTGGTACACAAAGACTTCTTCACCAGGTGCCCCCCTCTGGTACACAAAGACTTCTTCACCAGGTGCCCCCCTCTGGTACACAAAGACTTCTTCACCAGGTGCCCCCCTCTGGTACACAAAGACTTCTTCACCAGGTGCCCCCCCTCTGGTACACAAAGACTTCTTCACCAGGTGCCCCCCCTCTGGTACACAAAGACTTCTTCACCAGGTGCCCCCCCTCTGGTACACAAAGACTTCTTCACCAGGTGCCCCCCCCCTCTGGTACACAAAGACTTCTTCACCAGGTGCCCCCCCCTCTGGTACACAAAGACTTCTTCACCAGGTGCCCCCCCCTCTGGTACACAAAGACTTCTTCACCAGGTGCCCCCCTCTGGTACACAAAGACTTCTTCACCAGGTGCCCCCCTCTGGTACACAAAGACTTCTTCACCAGGTGCCCCCCTCTGGTACATAAAGACTTCTTCACCAGGTGCCCCCCTCTGGTACACAAAGACTTCTTCACCAGGTGCCCCCCTCTGGTACACAAAGACTTCTTCACCAAGTGCCCCCCCTACACATAACACCCGTGTTCATCCATGGTCCGGCACCCCCACACACCCTGACTACATCCATTTCATACAAATCATTCCGAACCTTACACCTGATGCTGTGCCCTGGATGAGGGAGCAGTCATGTAGCTGGGGGTCCCAGTGACAGAGGGTGTGAGGAGTGGTGGGGGGTCTCTCCTCTGACCTGTCTGTGTCCGGGCTCAGTACATACATAGAGGAAGTATTGTATCCTGTCAGGAAAAGCCGCCCTGTATGTCCCGCACACACACTCAGCACTTCTATTCTACAAGACGAGGAGTGACGGCATGTCACCATCCACAGCTCCCCTCCGAGCAAGGGAATACCCACCACTTCATCCCACACGGGGCTCCGGCCGCTGTACGAGGGGTAGGCATGCTCCATTCTCCCTCTGGAAGTCTCCGAACAATCACCGTCCACACCAGAGGACGGCTCCCGGGAGAAGTGAAGTGACAGAGCCGATCTTCCCGCCGCTTCCCGCTCACCTTCCTTCCACCTCAACAGCAAAGCTGGAACTCCTCATCTTCTCCTCAGCCGCTGCCGTCTGTCCTCCTCTTCCCTCCGCCTCCTCCTTCTCCTTCTCACACTCCACCCCTCTCCTCATCGTCCAGGCTCAACATTCCCTTCTCACTCAGTCTGACAACTAAATTACTCAGCTCTGCCCTGTCCACAATATTCCCCTCATCTCTACCACTCTTCTCACTGTCCTTGTCCTCCCTACTCCTATCCTTATCCCTGTCCTCCCTACTTCTATCCTTATCCCTGTCCTACCTACTCCTATCCTTATCCCTGTCCTCCCTACTTCTATCCTTATCCCTGTCCTCCCTACTCCTATCCTTATCCCTGTCCTCCCTACTTCTATCCTTATCCCTGTCCTCCCTACTCCTATCCTTATCCCTATCCTCCCTACTCCTATCCTTATCCCTGTCCTCCCTACTCCTATCCTTATCTCTGTCCTCCCTACTCCTATCCTTATCCCTGTCCTCCCTACTCCTATCCTTATCTCTGTCCTCCCTACTCCTATCCTTATCTCTGTCCTCCCTACTCCTATCCTTATCCCTGTCCTCCCTACTCCTATCCTTATCCCTGTCCTCCCTACTCCTATCCTTATCCCTGTCCTCCCTACTTCTATCCTTATCCCTGTCCCTGTCCTCCCTACTCCTATCCTTATCCCTAATCTCCCTACTCCTATCCTTATCCCTGTCCTCCCTACTCCTATCCTTATCCCTGTCCTCCCTACTCCTATCCTTATCCCTATCCTCCCTACTCCTATCCTTATCCCTATCCTCCCTACTCCTATCCTTATCCCTATCCTCCCTACTCCTATCCTTATCTCTGCCCTCCCTACTCCTATCCTTATCTCTGCCCTCCCTACTCCTATCCTTATCTCTGCCCTCCCTACTCCTATCCTTATCTCTGCCCTCCCTACTCCTATCCTTATCTCTGCCCTCCCTACTCCTATCCTTATCTCTGCCCTCCCTACTCCTATCCTTATCTCTGCCCTCCCTACTCCTATCCTTATCTCTGCCCTCCCTACTCCTATCCTTATCTCTGCCCTCCCTACTCCTATCCTTATCTCTGCCCTCCCTACTACTATCCTTATCCCTGCCTTCCCTACTTCTATCCTCCCTACTCCTATCCTTATCCCTGTCCTCCCTACTCCTATCCTTATCCCTGCCCTCCCTACTCCTATCCTTATCCCTGCCCTCCCTACTCCTATCCTTATCCTTGCCCTCCCTACTTCTATCCTTATCCCCATCCTTCCTACTCCTATCCTTATCCCTATCCTCCCTACTCCTATCCTTATCCCTGCCCTCCCTACTCCTATCCTTATCTCTGTCCTCCCTACTTCTATCCTTATCCCGTCCCCCCTACTCCTATCCTTATCCCTGTCCTCCCTACTTCTATACTTATCCCCGTCCTCCCTACTCCTATCCTTATTTCTGTCCTCCCTACTCCTATCCTTATCCCTGTCCTCCCTACTTCTATCCTTATCCCTGCCCTCCCTACTCCTATCCTTATCCCTGTCCTCCCTACTCCTATCCTTAGCCCTGTCCTCCCTACTCCTATCCTTATCCCTGTCCTCCCTACTCCTATCCTTATCCCTGTCCTCCCTACTTCTATCCTTATCCCTGTCCTCCCTACTTCTATCCTTATCCCTGTCCTCCCTACTTCTATACTTATCCCCGTCCTCCCTACTCCTATCCTTATCTCTGTCCTCCCTACTTCTGTCCTTATCCCTGTCCTCCCTACTCCTGTCCTTACCCCTGTCCTCGCTACTGCCATCCTTATCCCTGTCCTCACTATTCCTGTCCTCCTTATCCCCGTCCCCCCTACTCCTGTCCTTAACCCCGTCTTCCCTACTCCCATCCGTACCCCGTCCCCCCTACTCCTGATCTTTCCCTTTTCCCCACTACTCCCATCTTTATCCCCGTCCTCCCTACTCCCATCCTTACCCTTGTCCTCCCTACTCGCATCCTTATCCCTGTGCTCCTTATCCCTGTGCTCCTTATCCCCGTGTAGCACACAGACCCTTTTCTCCTGCCTACCTTCACTTTGCATGGATAAAGGCACATCGTGCCACATGCTCGTATCCTCCTGGTATAAGAGGTTGAACGGTGTTGTTACAAGTTTGGGTCCTGCAGCGAGTTACCTCCCGTCCATTGGTTCTCATCCCCAGAATATAGGGAAAAGTCTGTTCTTTTCCCTGAAAGAAAGCCAATGTCCAGACTGTGTTTAAACTCCAAACAGACAAGTTTATTTTATCTTGCTTGAAACAGATTTGGGAATAGGTTGAAGATAGCAACAAAAGCAGGTAGGGAGACAGGTTCAGGCACGCGGCACCCAGGTACCCTATTCTTCACTCAAGCCTGGTCCTCCCCTGGTTTCCTCTCCTTCAGAGCGGGCCACCCTCACACGGGTTCCATGGGACTCCAGTGTGTTGGTTGTAGACCCAGTTGAAGGTACTGGGCCTACCTGGAACTCTGTAGCCTCGAGCTGAAGGTGCCCGAGACTCCTCGACCAGTTCACGCACCCCAGGCCAGCAAGGCCAACGGGCGCGACTTCGCCACCAGGGGGTCCTCCTTGAAATACCCCTGGCACACCACCCCAATGGGGCACACTCCTCCTTAGATCATGGCGTCTGCCCTTTATGTACCCTCTCCCGGCATGCACAGCAGGCTGAACCCGCCCACCGCACGGTAGCCGAGAGAGGACACCCAATCACACCACAACGCCACCCGTGGTTCAACCCGAGACCTGGGCAACCACGCCACCACAGGCCCAGGGGAACTATACACCAGGCAACAACATGGCAGAGCAGAGTCCATATTAAACATAATTGTAGAACCTGAGCCATACTATTGCTCAGGCTGCCCCTAAATTTACAATATAGCGACCCCATTTTTGGGGGTCCCGCTACACCCGTCCTCCCTATTCCTATACTTATCTCTGTCCTCAATACTCCTGTCCTTATCCCCATCCTCCCTATTCCCATCCTTATCCCCATCCTCCCAACTCCGGTCCTTATACCTGTCCCCCTATTTCTATCCTTATCACCATCCTCCCTATTCCCGTCCTTATCCCCGACCCCCCCTATTCCTATCCTTATCTCCGTCCTCCCTACTCCTATCCTTTTCCCTGTCCTCCCTTCCACTTATCTCCTGTCTTCCCTACTCCTATTTTCCAAAACGTCTTTCAGGACAGCACCCGAGAGATCATGGCTCCTCCTCCTACAGGAAACACCTCATCAATTAATTCTTTAATTGGAGGCCTCCACGTTGCTTCCATCAGTTTTTTGTGTTTCCTCCAGCCGGAGGAACACCTCTGGTGAGAGCCACGATCTCTCAGGGCTTTCCTGGGAGACAAGGTTCTCAGTCAGTCTTTTTTTCTTAGGAGAGTGATCCTCCCACTTACCTCCTAGCATGGATGGTCCCGTGGGCTCCCTCTCCCTCTTCCGTGCTCGGGGAGAGCCTGTACAGCCCGGGAGTGCTGCCTCCTTTTTGTCTTCAGAGCGGTGGTTTGCTGTGTTCTCGCCGACCGCTTGCGAATAGCGGCGTGGAGCTTTACAGCGGCCGCCATTGTTCTGGTGGCCGAGGAGAGCCTCGGCCGCGTCCTGTATGGGAAGAGGCAGCACTTCCGGGTCGGCGCGCGAGTCATTTCCGGCCGCAAAGCGCAGAGGGAGAGGGCAGGGTCACCTGGTGCCTTAAAGTTCCGGTTCCAGGTCAGCGCGGCGGCGTTTTCGAATCTGGAACCGGCGTTTTTTTCTTCACCACGCATCCGCAGACAGCTATGGACAGCGATGCAGCGGATAAGGGGGCAAGCCAAGGCACCAGCAAGGCTAAGGTAAGGGACTGTGTCCTATTTTACACTGGGCCGTTTTCTCCTGTGGGGGGGGGGGTATTCACCTTCTTCCCCCTCCATCTCCCCCACCCCCCATCTCCCTGGTGGTGCAGTGGCTGGTGATTTAGCATGTCTGCATAATACTAGGGGTCTTTTTGTAAAAGGTGGTGGTGGTGCATGGCTTGCGGGGCACAAGGAAGTGAAAGTGTTTTTTCCTATGTGTACCTGGGTGTATTGATTTGTTCTGTGTAACAGTTTTTTCTTAGCGTGGTCCCTGGTTTTTTTCTTTTCTGTTTGTGCAGGCCAAAAGTTCTGCTCAACCAGTGAAGAGAAGGTGCCCTGTCTGCAAGGAAAAGTTAAGCGAGGCTTGGACCAAGTCGCTTTGTGCAGATTGCACTGCAAATGTTGTCAGGGAAGAGTCTCCATCCTTTTGTGGTGATCTAGTATCTACAATTAAGGATGAACTCCGTGCCACCTTTCAAGCTTTTAGGTCAAACCTAAGAGAAGAACCAGGCCCTTCAAGGGAACCTAGGGCTCCGCAGCCTTCTTCAGAACCCCAAGACGGCTCTCAAATATTATTGGGAGGTCCGATAGACGCTTCCCAAGAATCTGCTTCCCTTGCTCCAGATGGAACAGACTCTGAGGAGGAAGAAAATGAAGCAGAGAGCGCTTCTAAGTACAAAATGTCGCTTGAAGAAGTCGCAGGACTTTTAAAAGTAATCCATGCGACTTTGGGGATTGAAGAGGAAAAGAAGGAGCTCTCCCTACATGACCGCATGTATGCAGGTTTGGGTGATCCAAAAAGCCGTGTTTTTCCAGTCCATTCAATAATCTCGGACATGATTAAAAAAGAGTGGTTGGAACCCGAGAAAAAGCCATTTTTTTTTCCCGGTCTCATAAGAGAAGATTTCCATTTGAGGACAACCCGGATTCCATCTGGAACAAGGTTCCAAAACTGGACTCTGCTTTTTCACAGGTCTCAAAATCAACTGACCTTGCCTTTGAGGACATGGGCATGTTAAAGGAGCCCATGGACAAAGGAATGGATTTGCTTCTTAAAAGGGCTTGGCAGTCTGTGATGAACAATCTAAAACCAGCAATAGCAACAACCTGTGTCGCTAGGAATTTAGAACACTGGATTAACCAGACGAAGGCCCATGTTACGGCAGATTCTCCAAAACAGGAGATTCTGGACTCATTTACAACGCTTTCTGCAGCAGTAGCATATATTGCGGATGCTTCAGCAGAATCCATTCGTATGTCAGCCAGGTCAGCGGCTTTGACCAATTCTGCTAGGAGAGCCTTGTGGCTTAAAACTTGGCCAGGAGATGCTGCATCTGAAAATAGACTGTGTAGCATTCCCTTTACAGGGAATTTGCTATTTGGTTCTGAGCTGGAGTCCATGCTTGACCGTACGGCTGACAAAAAGAAGGCGTTTCCGGTCAAAAAACAACAGGTACAGACCCGTAAGCGTTTTTTTCGTCCCCAAAAAGGACAACAGGAAGGTGGTCTTCCCAGAAACCAAAAGGTAGGAGTGGAGTGCTCTTCCATCCTCCTGCGACCCCCGGAAAGCCGCAGTGACAATCCACCCCAAGTAGGGGGAAGACTCCAGGAGTTCATTCCCCAGTGGAGAGACATCACTACAAATCAGTATATTGTAAACATGCTCTCCCAAGGATATGTGGTGGAATTCACGGAAGAACCCCCAAAGAGATTCCTAGTGACAAACGTCCCGAGGGATCCGGTCAAGGCACTCGCCATGAAGTCCCTAATTCAGGAACTGATATCCCAGAGAGTCATTGTTCCGGTTCCAACAAAGGAGTTCTTCCAGGGGTTCTATTCTCACGTTTTCCTTGTACAGAAACCTTCAGGAAAGTACCCGCCTCATCCTAAATCTAAAAATGCTGAATTTGTCAGTAGAATACAAAAGATTTCGGATGGATTCCATTTTCTCAGTAAGAAGCCTCCTGAGTCAAGGATGCTTCATGGCGTCAATAGATTTGCAGGACGCGTACCTCCACATTCCTATTGCTGCCAGATCTCAGAGATATCTGAGGTTAGCACTGAGAGAAGGGAAGAAGGTGGTACACCTGGAATTCAGAGCTCTTCCATTTGGCCTGTCATCTTCTCCAAGGGTGTTCACGAAGGTAATGGCCGAAGCTCTAGCACCCTTGCGTCTAGAGGGAATTTCAGTGATTCCTTATCTAGACGACCTGCTACTGTTTGCTCAAACAAGAGATGGACTTCAGAGAAACTTGGATAGAGCACGTGCTCACCTAGAATCCATCGGATGGATACTAAACCTCCAAAAGTCCAATCTGATTCCCTCTCAGGAGGTGTTATTCCTGGGTTTCCATATCAACTCTGTGGAGCAAAAGATTTTTCTCCCAGAAGAAAAACGGGAAAAGCTGTTAAAGGTTGTGTCACTCTTACAAACCAGTCAGCTTCTGTCCATCAGGAGGGTCATGTCAGCATTAGGAACCCTGACCTCTTCCATACCGGCAGTACAATGGGCAAAGCTCCATTTCAGGCCACTGCAAAAGTTTCTGTTAAAAATCTGGGATCGCCAGCAGAATTCACTAGATTCACTGGTGAAGATCCCCACCAAAGTAAAGAGGAGTCTCTGGTGGTGGAAGAACCAGGCAAGACTCTCAGCAGGCCTGTTATGGTCCTTTCCAACCCAGGTAAGGCTAACAACCGATGCCAGCTCCTGGGGTTGGGGGGCTCACATGAGCGGTCGTTGGGCTCAGAGATCTTGGTCCACAAGGGAAGCACTGAGATCTTCAAACTGGAGGGAACTAAAGGCGATAGAAATGGCCTTATTGTTCTTTGCAGAAGAAGTCCAAGGGCGACATACACAAATTCTGTCGGACAACGCCACGGCGGTGGCTTACATAAACCGACAAGGGGGCACCAGAAGCAGAATACTTCAAGGCCTAGCAGAGAGCATTCTAAATTGGGCAGAGCTCCATACTCAATCCTTGTCCGCGGTCCATCTAAAAGGGACCCTAAACAGGATAGCGGATTTCCTCAGCAGGAACCAGGTGTACGAAGCGGAGTGGCAATTGAATCCAGATGTCTTCAATCTAATAGTGAAGAAATGGGGACAGCCAAGAGTGGATCTCTTTGCGACTCAGGAAAATACACAAATATCTCTCTTTTTTTCCCTGAACAGGAACGAGTCATCTCTTGGGGTAGATGCTCTGGCGCACAGTTGGAATTTTCACCTCAGCTACGCCTTCCCTCCTTTTCAGCTGATTCCGCAGGTCATAACAAAAATCCAGAAAGAGGATACGACAGTAATCCTCATCACTCCCTTCTGGCCCAAGAGGCCTTGGTTTTCGGCTCTTCTACAGATGCAGATCAAACCATACTGGCATCTTCCCTTGAGGCAAGACCTTCTGTTACAAGGTCCGCTGTTTCACCAAGAAGTAGAAAAGCTAAAACTCACAGCCTGGCTTCTGAGGAGCAGCTCTTAAGGAGAAAAGGATTCTCGGATAGGTTGGTGGCTACCCTCCTATCTAGCAGAAAGAATGTTACCAGAGCAATATATCACAAAGTCTGGAAAGTCTTTAACTCTTGGTGCACTACATCCGGCAGACCATTAAAGCAGATTTCTTCTATCTTGGAATTTCTGCAAGAAGGAGCAGACAAGGGCCTAGCGATCAGTACCCTAAAAGTTCAGGTTGCCGCACTGGGGGTATATTTTGAGAAATCTATTTCATCAGAACCCCTAGTAAACAGATTCTTTAAAGCCCTCACTCGGGCTAGACCGATAGTGATCAAAAACTGTCCGTCATGGAACTTATCAGTCGTTCTACAGGCCCTGACCAGGGAACCTTTCGAACCTCTCAATTTAACCTCCCTGAAGCTAATTACTTTAAAAACAATTTTTCTAGTAGCTATTACAACAGCTCGAAGGATCAGTGAGCTGCAAGCTTTATCTATCAGGGAACCATTTTTTTCTATTTTTTCAGACAGAATTGTGCTGAAGACGGATCCTAACTTTTTACCAAAGGTTGCCTCAGTTCAATTGCCAGATGGTTGAGAATGGCTATCTCAGACGCCTATTCCCTTACAGGCCAGGAGAGTCCAGTAAGTATCAGGGCTCATTCTACTAGAGCTTCGGCGGTGAGTTGGGCAGAAAAAGCTGGTGCCACCCCCGAACAAATCTGTAAGGCAGCTACATGGACAAGTCTGACGACCTTTGCCCGTCATTATAGATTAGATCTCATGACGGCTGGGGACCAGGCTTTCGGAAGGAAAGTCTTACAGGCTGTTGTCCCACCCTAAATGGGGTAAGTCTCGATTATCCTCTCGGGTGCTGTCCTGAAAGACGTTTTGGAAAAATGCAAGTTAGACTTACCGGTAACTTGTTTTCCAATAGGCTTTCAGGACAGCAGGATCCCGCCCTTTTTTTATGCTGTGGCTGTAATACTATGTAATAACTGTCGCTTATGTGTTGCAGCTGGGGCTGGAGGTTCTCTACAAACAACTGATGGAAGCAACGTGGAGGCCTCCAATTAAAGAATTAATTGATGAGGTGTTTCCTGTAGGAGGAGGAGCCATGATCTCTCGGGTGCTGTCCTGAAAGCCTATTGGAAAACAAGTTACCGGTAAGTCTAACTTGCATTTTTTCCTATCCCTGATCTCCTTATCTCTGTTTTCCCTACCCCTGTCCTGCCTGTCCTTGTCATCCCTACTCATCTTTCCTGTTTGTGGCTTTTCTATCTCTGTCTTCCCTATCCCTCTTCTCCTTACCGCTGTCTTCCCTATCCTTGTCCTCCCTATCCCTATTCTCCCTACCTCTGTCTTCCCTATTCCTGTTCTCCATATCCCTGTTCTCCCTACCTCTGACCTCCTTATTCTTGTTCTCCCTACCTCTGTTCTCTCTATCCCTGGCCTTCTTATATCTGTCCTCCCCATTCCTGTTTTCCCTATCCATGTTCTCCCTACCTCTGTCCTCCCCATTCCTTTTCTCCCTATCTCTGTTTTCCCTATCCCTGGCCTTCCTATATCCTTTCTCCTCATTTCTGTCCTCCCCATCCTTGTCCTCCCAATCCTTATCCTTCCCACCTCTGTCCTCCCCATTCCTGCCCTCCCTGACCTTCCTATGTCTATCCTCCCTATCCCTGTTCTCCTTTCCTCTGTCCTCCCCACCCCTTTCTTCCCCACGCCTGTCCTCCGCACGCCAGTCCTCCCCACCCCTGTCCTCCCTACCCCTGTCCTCCCCACTCCTGTCCTCCCTATCCATGGCCTCTCTCTTTCTGTCTTCCTTATCCCTTGTCCTCCTTTGCCTGTCCTCACTTACTTCTGACAGGAGAGGACAGAGGCCAAGACACATCATGCTTGGCTAAGTGGACTATTTAAAGTTGTCCTTTCAGTTGTTTTACAATCAGGAGGAAGTAATGGCTTTGCTTCCAGTTCCCCAGTAATCATGCTGCAACATTGGTACTTTGTAGCAAGTCACTTGTTGAAAAGCTGTGGGAGGGGTTGATCTGTGTCATACATTTGTAAATACATCCAAAAACTGCATAGACAGCAGGAGTTACATGACTGATGCCACGTACACACGATCGTTTTTCACGTCGTTAAAAATGTCATTTTTTAAATTGGGCATTAAAAACGATCATGTGTAGGCTCCAGAGCATTTTTAACGACGTGAAAAATGGGCTAAAAAAATGAGAACCTGCTCTATTTTTTCACGTCGTTTTTCACGTCGTTTTTTTTTAACGACGTGAAAAACGGTAGTGTGTATGCTTTTACGAGGGGAAAAAAACGCGCATGCTCAGAATCAAGTATGAGACGGGAGCGCTCGTTCTGGTAAAACTAGCGTTCGTAATGGAGATAGCACATTCGTCACGCTGTAACGGACTGAAAAGCACGAGGCTGAAAAGCGCGAATCGTCGCTCAACAAACTTTACTAACATGAAGGGTGGCGCCATTCGAACGGAACTTCCCCTTTATAGTGCCGTCGTACGTGTTCACTGCGCTTTGCTCGAGCGTTTTTTTAAATTAACGTGTGTATGCAAGACAGGCTTGAGAGGAAACAAGAAAAATCACGTCGAGAAAAACGTCGTTTTTGAAAATGACATTAAAAACGATCGTGTGTACGTGGCATGAGTCATCCCTGAGCCAGCACTCCAGTTCAGGAAATAGATACATATACCTGTCCTGAGAGAGATATGGGCTACCATTGGTGGGCTCCTAAAAATGTTGCCTGGCTGTATGTGGATTGAATGCCCCCACAATGCACAGCCGAAACAGACATGGCAAAGACAAGTCAAGAAAAATAAAAAAAATTGTTGTAAACAGATTAGGAAGGGTTAGAACCCTATGGGGCTGATTTATAAACCGTTTGCGCCTTGAGTTGCGGCGCAAGCTGAAGCGCAACGTATTGGTATTTAAGAAACGTTTGCGCCGGTAACGCAGCACTATTCCCCATTTACTAAAGTGTTCTCGGCGCACGGGAGGATGCGATCAGTGCACCACTATGGACCTGGCGCACGGCATCTTCAAATCAAAATTAAAAGAAGCTGGAAGTGCCAATATTATGGGGTGATGTGAGGAAGTATAGTACCAACTGCCCAAGTAACAAATATGGCCAAATTAGAATGAGAAAGTAACTTTTTCAGAAGAAGCCTGCTGCGCCTGCAAGTACGTTTAGAACTGCGTGAGGTCTATTTGTGCACTGCGCATGTGCAAGCGGCATTTGCGCATGTTCAAATGCGTTGGTTCACTGCGCCGGCAAAATCTTAGTAAATGTCAAGTAACGTAAATGCATTTGCGTGGGTTGAACAGGCGCACCTCTAAACTTGACATTTATTTTTAACGCTGGTTCACTTTTATGTCTTTTTTTAAGGATATTTGCACACAGGTCATGTTAGCGTGTTACGTTGTTAACATGTTACATGTACCTTGTTAAAATTATGTAAAAAAAATTCTCGCTACTCTAGCTCCTCATAAAAGGGCATTTAACCATCCCCTCTAATGCATATGTTATGTTTGGGCTAGTTTTTGCTTTTAACCTCCCTGGCGGTATGATTATTTCAGATTTTAGGTGCTGAAAGCGGTACCATTATTCTGCATGGAAATTTGGCGTTTTATATTGTAGGCCTGTAATTCTTAGGAATAACTCACTTAAATCTGTCCAAACCAGAGTCTAGTAGACATCCCGGGTATGATAAAGTTGAAAAAACAAAATGATAAATTATATAATAATAAATAACTATGAAATAATTATAACAAATAATAATATAATAAAAGTGTTTTTCAGTGTTTGATGACGAATTTCCCCACAAATCGCTATCGCTCAATTCTGCAAGTGATTCTAATTTATTATCGCTGTTTTCTAGCTGGTCTAAAACCACTTTTGATGTAAAGGGACACTTTTTGGTTGCTATGGACAATCTCCAGTTTCCAGGCAGAAAGAACAGTTTTTATAATATAAAAGTGCATGCAGGACACTGGACATACCACTAGGGACAAAGGGAATGCGTTATTATTTGATACAGTATACTGTAATCTTACAGATTACTGTACTGTATGTGTATTGTGTGTTTCCCTTTTTGAATTTGGCACCGAACTCCGCCCCCGTGCGCCGCAACGTCGTAGGGAACGGAGCTCGGCGGCACTCGGCACTGTGGATCTAACAAGATGACAGCTCGCTCACACAGCGGGGACACATCGCAGGATCCAGGGAACAAGGTAAGTAACTACCTTTAGTTATTTTTGATTTCACTCCTCACTGCCTATCACAGTTTCGGAGGCCATGGAATGCCCAGATGGCACAAAACCCCCCCCCCCAATGACCCCATTTTGGAAAGTAGACACCCCAAGCTCAGGATTTCTAAGGGCGCAAATTTTTGATTTCACTCCTCACTACCTATCACAGTTTCGAAGGCCATAAAATGCCAAAATAGCACAAAACCCCCCAAATGACCCCATTTTGGAAAGTAGACACCCCAAGCTATTTGCTGAGAGGCATGGTGAGTATTTTACAGCTCTCATTTGTTTTTGAAAATGAAGAAATCAAATAATTTTATTTTTTTATTTTTTTAATTTTCAAAACTTTGTGACAAAAAGCGAGATCTGCAAAATACTCACCATACCTCTCAGCAAATAGCTTGGGGTGTCTACTTTCCAAAATGGGGTCATTTGGTGGGGTTTGTGCCATCTGGGCATTCCATGGTCTCCGAAACTGTGATAGGCAGTGAGGAGTGAAATCAAAAATGTATACCCTTAGAAAGCCTGAAGGCGGTGCTTGGTTTTTGGGGTCCCGTACGCGGCTAGGCTCCCAAAAAGTCTCACACAGGTGGTATCCCCGTACTCAGGAGAAGCAACAGAATGTATTTTGGGGTGTAATTCCACATATGCCCATGGCATGTTTGAGCAATATATCATTTAGTGACAACTTTGTGCAAAAAAGAAAAAAAAATTGTCTGTTTTTTCCGCAAGTTGTGTCAACATATAAAATATTCCATGGACTCGACATGCCTCTCAGTATATAGCTTGGGGTGTCTGCTTTCCAAAATGGGGTCATTTGGGGGGGTTTTGAACTGTCCTGGCATTTTATACACAACATTAGGAAGCTTACATCCACTCTTCTAACCACTTGAAGACAAAGCCCTTTCTGACACTTTTTGTTTACATGAAAATTATGTTGAACCCCCAAACATTATATATTTTTTTAAAGCAAAGGCCCTACAGATTAAAATGGTGGGTGTTGCATTTTTTTTTCCACACAGTATTTGCGCAGCGATTTTTCAAACGCATTTTTTGTGGAAAAAATACACTTTTTTAAATTTTAATGCACTAAAACACACTATATTGCCCAAATGTTTGATGAAATAAAAAAGATGATCTTAGGCCGAGTACATAGATACCAAACACGACATGCTTTAAAATTTCGCACAAACGTGCAGTGGCGACAAACTACATACATTTTTAAAAGCTTTTAAAAGCCTTTACAGGGTACCACGTTAGATTTACAGAGGAGGTCTACTGCTAAAATGACTGCCCTCGATCTGACCTTCACGGTGATACCTCACATGCATGATGCAATTTCTGTTTACATATGACGCCAGACCGACGCTTGCGTTCGCCATTGCGCAAGAGCAGGGCGGGACAGGGGTGCTTTTTTTTTTTTTTTTATTATTAATTTTGCTTTTTTATTTTATTTTTAAACTGTTCTTTCCATATTTATTTTTTTTTATCATTTTTATTGTTATCTCAGGGAATGTAAATATCCCCTATGATAGCAATAGGTAGTGACAGGTACTCCTTTTTATGAAAAAACTGGGGTCTATTGGACCCTAGATCTTTCCTCTGCCCTCAAAGCATCTGACCACACCAAGATCGGTGTGATAAAATGCTTTCCCAATTTTCCAATGGCGCTTTTTATATCCAGGGGGGGGGGGGACATTCCCTCCCACTGCTTGAAAAAACAGTCCAGAGGCTAATTAGCCACTAGGATTGCTTTTACATGAAAGTCGGCCGCTGGCTAAAAAGAATGATACCAAGATGATACCTAAACCCGCAGGCATCAATCTGGTATAACCAAAGTCCAGCAACATACCAATACGTTGCTGGTCCTTGTTGGACATGTATTGTAATCTTTATTTTTATGCAGCCTGTTGGCTGAACGAAAAAAAGAGATTGATCGGTGGGTATGCCCACCATTAGAATACCACCCTTCATTCACCCACTTCTAATGATGGGCATACATGCACCATTTATATATGCCGAAGCATGGGGGCATCCTCCCGCAAAAGTTATGCCGCGTACACACGGTCAGACTTTTCCACGGGCAAGCCTCCGTCGGAATTTTGACCGTATGTACGCGGCATTAGGAGCAAAATCGCTGCCCCCATGCTTCAGCATATATGCTCTTTTTTTTTTAACTGTGGTGGTGAAATCACCTCCTACAGCACTGGAGTCGCAGGGATCAGGCCTGTCTCTGTGAACGCTGCAGTTATGTGTGTTGTGTTTTGTAAGTGACAGTGATCGATCGATACTGCACTTGGGTGGCCTGGGCTGGACGGAGGGGCAAAACGCAGGTGCTAGCAGGGATCTGGGCTGATCCCGCTAACACTGCGTTTTTGGGAACCCTAAACTGCTGGGGACGCTAGTATAGATCTGATCAGATCAGATATTGATCTGTTCAGATACTATACCACTAAGGGAGGTGTATGCTTCACGCGTGGGTGTTAGCGTTCCTGGCACTAACCTGACGCTGCCTGGGGTGACGCAGACCCTCTCTGACACTAAAACCTAATTGATATCACCCGCCGGGCGATCAGGGGGTTAAACCTTTATTGGGTTATATACGGCGGGTGCCCTAACACTATAAAAAGCAAACTAACTAACCAGCGTCACCCGTAACACTTATATGGTGATCACTGATGAAAGGGTTAACTAGGGGCAATTAGGGGGTTAAAACCTTTATTAGATAATATATGGGGGTACCTGACGCTATAAAAACCTGCGGCGAACCTAAAAAAAATAACTTGCTACCTATCGGCATCACTGACACTAAGACAGCGATCAGAAAAACGATCGCTTGGTGACACTGGCAAAAGGGGGTGAAAGGGTTAGCTGGGGGGGCGATCAAGGGGTTAAACCTTTATTAGGTAATATATGGGGGTACCCGACTCTATAAAAACCTGCGGCGAACCTAAAAAAAATAACTGGCTACCTATCGGCATCACCGACACCTAGACAGCGATCAGAAAAACGATCGCTTAGTGACAGCGGTGAAAGAGTTACCTGGGGGGCGATCAAGGGGTTAAACCTTTATTAGGGGGGGTTAGGGGGCTACACTGGACCTAAACCTGACACTTTTACAGTCACAAATGTCACTGATTGCAGTGATCAGTAAATAAATGGTCACTGCAATCAGTGGCACTGTGACTGGGGGATGATCTGGGGGGGTCTGGGGGGGCCTGGGGGGGCGATTGTGTGCCTATGTGTGTGGTATCAGTGTGCTGTTATGTGCACTAACCTGTGTGTCTTCTCTCATGCGGCGCTCGGTATATGTGAACGCCGCAGGAGAGATGATATCACTTCCTCCTGCCTGTATAAACATTACACAGGCGGAGGAAGCATTTGATTCGCCGGGAGCGATCGCGAGGGGGTGGCCAGAATCGAATGGCGGCCCCCTCATCACGGATCGCTCCCGAAGCGATCTCGGCCGCTCACTGTACCGGAGGGGGGTCCAATCGGACCCCCCACCCATACGAAGGCAGGCACGTACAGGTACGGGATTGTGCCTGTCCGTGCCATTCTGCCGACGTATATATACAGTGGGCGGTCGTTAAGTGGTTAAGATGGCTCCCATAGGGAAACATTGATATTTTAACGCAGACTGTTGGACCGGTTAATTCGGTTGGTAAGCAGACCTGTTGGTGAGTTGAGCTGGGAATTTTCTCTGGTTTTGTCTTTCAGTTACATTGGTTTCAGCTAAATTTGTGGAAGAGAAGGATTAGAACCTCTGTAAACCCTTTTTAGTTGATGTCATTGCCCCCACCTGGTATATATAACCAACGCTGTATCCTGGCCTAGGCCAACCAGGCCTAGGGCAGCACTTTGCAGGGGGGCAGCACGGAAAGAGTCCCCGTCGGCTTTCGCTACACTGTTAGTGTAGCGCCAGTCTTATGGTGTGGACTGGGCTGAGGCAAATTAGTCTAGCGCCCCCATTAAGCGGCCACACTGCTTCCGGGTATGTGGGTGGCCGGCATTCCGCAACTGTGGGGGCGGGGGGGGGGGGGGAGTGGTGCTTATTCAAATTTTGACTGTCATCCTGGACCACAAACCTTCCTCACTGTGCTATATGTTTTCTGCTGCACTATTGGCATGGTTATATCTTCTTAGTCCTCTCCATAAAATTATCAGAAATTTGTGCTTAAAGTAGAACTATAGGCAACACTTTATTTTGAATGGAGTAAGGGAAGGTTATAGCCCTTGTCAGTTTATTTTTTACCATCCCTGTCCCATTGCAAAGATTTCCCTTCACTTCCTACCCCATAGCCAAACAGGAAGTGAGAGGAAATCTATGCAAATTAAGGAAATCCATTGCCCCCCCCCCCCCCAGGCCCTCAGAACTAGTGTCCAAACTCAAAAATGTCAGGGCCGGTCTTAAACAACAAGGGGTGTGGCCTTGACAGAAAGGGGTGGGTCATATTTAAATTAGGGGGTGCACAAGTTTAGTCAGGCCTAGGGCAGCACAAAACCTAAATACACTACTGTATATACCCCCTCTATTTGTCCTGTTGATCACAGTCACCAAAACAAAAAGTGAGGGGAAATCCAAAATGTTATATTTGTCATTAGAACAAAAGGACAGGGGAAACCAGTCAATATTCCTTCTAGGATTAGTACGAACAACCACTCAGTCTCTTTCAGAGGTGGCTGGACACACACACACAGGCAGATGCAAATCTGAAAAATCTCATAAACAATCTGGCAAGGAGATTTCTCCCTGCTTCTGATAATAGCCACATACTGGTACTAATTTGCATGCAATTGGATTGTCTGTCTTATTCTCAGCCAGCTGCAATTACTGGAACTTGACACAGCCACACCAAGCAATCTCATACAGATTAATACCTAAGCCCCATACACACGGTCGGACTTCCATCTGACTTTTCCGTGGATTTTTGTCCGAACGGAGTTGGTCGGGAACACCCATAGCATACACACCACAGGACTTTTCTGCAAACTTTCCCAAAACTTTTTCCAACATCACGTGGTTTTTCTGCTCTTTACTGCCACCCTTTGGTCAACTTCTGCTATTGTTGGTTGATTATAACATTCGTTGTTTCGTCCATCGGACAAAAGTCCTATGGTTTTCTGTACACACGGTCGGAATTTGCTCCATCGGACTTTTGTTGGCCAAAAGTTTGTCCGTTTGCAGACCCAACTTTTGTCCGATGAAAACACAAAAAAAAAAAAAAAAGTTTGTCCGATGGAGCGTACACACAGTCGGATTGTTGGTCCAACTTGCTCAAAATGAAGTTTGTTGGCCAAAAGTCCGACCGTGTGTACGAGGCTTAATTTACATCCAGGTTTATAGACATTATTGATACAATTACACACTCAACAGTCTCTTCAGATTTGTGAGTTTTTTTTTAGAGCAATTAAAGGTCAGCTTAATCATTTTTATATTTAATATCCCTAGGTGAACAATGCAAAGACAGTTTCAAAAACACAAGTTAAAAAGTGAGATTAAGTCCTGGTTCACATTCGTACGATTTGACATGCGATTTGACATGTCAAATCGACGGCAATTGCCGGTGATCTGCCGAGATCTGCCCCCCTGCGGATTCTGCCAGCCCTGGACTGCGCAGGCGCAGCGCTCTAGCTCCGAAAATTGCCGAACATTAAGAGCTGTAGACTGCGACTGCGCAATCAACAGGGTATTGTGACAGTCGGTGCTGCACGCTCCCGATGCTCGCTCCACTCTGCAAGGGGGGCGGGTGTATTACTATTATAATGGGCGGATGCATGTTTAAATAAAGGAATTGATGGACAGAGAGGGCGGGTAGTTCAATGTGGATGGCCGATTTGAATACTTGTCAGAGAATTGTTAAAAAAAATCTTATGTCTTTTTTTTTTAACAATTCTCTGACATGTATTCAAATCGGCAATCCACATTGAACTACCCACCCTTCTCTGTCCATCAATCCCTTTATTTAAACATGCATCCGCTCATTATAATAGTAATACACCCGCCCCCCTTGCAGAGTGGAGCGAGCATCGGGAGCGTGCGGGAGCGTGTGGCACAATATTGTGCTCAAAGCGCATGCGCTGAATATGGGTTATAATCCATTCGGCTATTTTCGGAGATCTGCCGTGAGCGGACACGCAAGTGTTGCGCATGCGCAGGTCAGAGCGGGCGAAATCCGCTGAAGTGTTGCGCATGCGCAGAACAGAGCTGGCAGAATCCGCTGAGGGGCAATTCTCGGCAGGTCACCGGCAATGGCAACGTCCTAATCAGTGCGACGCCGTATCTCCGGCACTGTACCGATTTCAAAAAGTCGTTTCTGTACTACTTTTTGAGATTTTGGGCCGTGATTTACATTGACATCTGTGCACAGATGTCTCTGAAATCGCGGCCGGAATCGGGACTGACAAACGGGAGTGAAATCGTGCGAGTTCAACTGAACTCACACTGCTTCATTCCCGCAGCAGTAAACAGAATTAAAAAAACAAATTGATAACACAAATTTTCTCCTGTGCCTAGGGTTAGATAGAAAAACTGCCCCTTTAATGGATAGGTCCCTAAAAATAAGATCAATATTTGATTTTAGATTTCCATTTTTTTTTCTTTAGAAAAGACAAGTCCAGGTCAACAAGACAATAAATAGTACAAAAAAAATGGTACACCTGTGTAGCGGGGTCCCTACTTAGGCGGTCACTTTGCTTAAATTTAGGAGTGACCTGAGCGGTAGTTGGCTCGGGTCTTCTAATTGTTTGGACTATGCCTTGCTGCTGTGTCGCCTGGCGTGCAGTTCCCCTTTAGGTGTATAGGTGGTGTTGTCACTTATACCCAGGGTTGAACCACAGGTGATGGAGTGGCTATTGGATGTCCTCTCTCGGCTGCTGTACGGTGGGCGGCTTTGGCCTGCTGTGCATGCCGGGAGAGGGTATATGAGGGGCAGACGCCATTGTTCAGGAGTAGTACCCGGGGACCTGTACCCTGTACCCGGAGGTGTGTGCCCCTCTAAGGGTGGGGGGGTGCGCCCAACTTTGACTAAGGAGTCTCGGGCACCTTCGGCCCGAGGCTGCGGGGTTCCAGGTAGGCCCAGTACCTTCAACTGGGTCTACAAACCAGAGAGGAAACCCAGGGAGCCCAGGTGAGGGTGACCGCTCTGACATATAGGAAACCGGGGGGAGGATAGGTCCTATAGAGGAGATGAGTGATACAAGATTGCTGTCTCGGGAGAGGCCTGGTGACCTGTCGGAGGGAAGGATTCCTTTCTTCGCAGACTGCCTTTGCGGAGTGTTGTTACCTAAGGAGGGATCTCCTTGACTTTGTCTTTGGAGGGGACTAAGTCTCTGTTCGAGCTTCATGCCGGCTGCTAGTGCTATTGAGTGACTATCCGGGGGAGCTGTACCCACTCGGGACTGAGTGGCAACGAAGCCAAGAGTGTGCCTGAATCCATTCTATTCTGCTAACCCCTTTCCTCTCTTCAACTTTCTGGTTACTGAAGCAAAAGAGAAAATAAACTCTCGTTGGAGCTGAAGTGTTGTGTGGACATTGACCTTCTTTGGGAAAGACTTGCCTCTATAATCTAGAGGGAAGAACCAGTGAAAGGAAGCAACTCACTGCGGGACCCAAATACATAACACCGTCCGACCTCTAATCCAGAGGACGCGGGCATGTGGCATGGTATGTCAGATCCCCCTAAAAGGAAGGTAAGGGGGGAAAAGGATCTGTGTGCTACACCTGTATACATACAGTGCCTTAAAAAAGTTTTCATACCCCTTGAAATTTTCCACATTTTGTCATGTTACAACCAAAAACGTAAATGTATTTCCTTAGAATTTTATGTGATAGACCAACACAAAACTGGCACATAATTGTGAAGTTAAAGAAAAATGATAAACGGTTTTCACATTTTTTACAAATAAATATCTGAAAAGTGTGGCGTGCATTTGTATTCAGGAAAGAAAAAAGCAGATTTGGTGCTGGTCTATTGGAGCCCTGTGAGGAAAGAAAAAAGCAGATATGCTGCCTCTACCGATTGCATCCACCTGAGAGGAGCAAATGATTGGAAGGAAAGAAAAAAGCAGAAAAAAGCAGATATGGCGCTGGTCTATTGGAGCCCTGTGAGGCCTAATGCTGCACTTAAAATCCTATTATATAAAGTGCGGTGTGTAAATTAAAATGAATTGCTCAAAGTGCTACAAAATTCCTAAGTGCTGAAGTGCCTGTGCAAACTACTGCTTACAAAGTAAAAAATATATTAAAATAATAATAATAAAAAATATAAATATAAAAAAATATTAATACATTGAGGTGTCCATAACCAAATATATTAGTACATTGGGATATCCGTACCCCTACTTGGTGGAAAATTATACAGGTGAACAGACTTGTGAAATAAATATATGTGCAAATGTCCAATAATAATAAAATGCAGTACACTTCAATTAGTGCTACAAACAAATCCTTAGAAAAAAGTCCTTATAAAAGGGTCCTTATGGAAACCATAATAAAGTATATCCAATCAGGTTGTTTCAAGTGCTGAAAGAAGTGCTGGGTGCCTAGTGTAAGGGAGCCGTGATCACTGCAAACTGTGCTCTTACAAAGATCGCACTCACCAGCTTGTACCCCCCTCTTGGGGTATGATGCCTTCACAGTGTGAGCCACTGTGTAGCCCTCTGGCAGTTGCTCGTCCCTCTGCTTTTGATGGTGATAGTGCTCAAACAATGGCCCATGTATAAGAGAAAGGAAGGGAGCCCCAGATAGTGTGATACCGTTTTATGACCTTATTTATTAATAAAACACAACTTGGGTACTCACATTTAGACAAATAAAAACATGCAAACGATGCTGACACTCTGGTCAAGCAGGCAGCGATGTGACGTTCTGGGGATGTGTTCTACCAGTTTCGTCATGTGACTTCATCTGGAACACTCCGAACATCAGTATCCCTTCCTTTTTATGGCACATAGTGCATTTGTATTCAGCCCCCTTTACTCTGATACCCCTAATAAAAATCTAGTAGAACCAATAGCCATCAGAAGTCACCTAATTAGTAAATAGAGTCCACCTGTTTGTAATTTAATCTCAGTATAAATACTGTTGTTCTGTGAAGCCCTCAGAGGTTTGTTAGAGAACCATAATGAACAAACAGCATCACGAAGGCCAAGGAACACACCAGACAGGTCAGGGATAAAGTTGTGGAGAATTTTAAAGCAGAGTTAGGTTATAAAAAATATCCCAAGCTTTGAACATCCCACGAAGCACTGTTAAATCCATCATCCAAAAATTGAAAGAGTATGGCACAACTGCAAACCTACCAAGACATGGCTGTCCACCTAAATTGACAGGCTGGGCAAGGAGAGCATTTATCAGAGAAGCAGCCAAGAGGCCCACGGTAACTCTGGAGGAGCTGCAGAGATCCACAGCTCAGGTAGAGAAATCTGTCCACAGGACAACTATTAGTCGTGCACTCCACAAATCTGGCCTTTATGGAAGAGTGGCAACAAGAAAGCCATTGTTGAAAGAAAGCCAAAAGAAGTCCCGTTTGCAGTTTGCGAGAAGCGATGTGGGGGACACAGCAAACATGTGGAAGAAGGTGCTCTGGTCAGATGAGACCAAAATTTAACTTTTTCGCCTAAAAGCAAAACGCTATGTGTGGCAGAAAACTAACACTGAACACCAACCTGAACACACCATCCCCATCGTGAAACATGGTGGTGGCAGCATCATGTGGAGATGCTTTTCTTCAGCAGGGACAGGGAAGCTGGTCAGAGTTGATGGTAAGATGGATTGAGCCAAATACAGGGCAATCATAGAAGAAAACCTGTTGGAGACTTGAGACTGGGACGGAGGTTCAGTTTCCAGCAGGACAACGACCCCAAACATACAGCCAGAGCTACAATGGAATGGTTTAGACAGTGGTGGCTAGTGTTCAAAATTTTGGGGGGGCGCAAACTGAAAAAAAAAAACATCAATTGCAGCCTCACTGTGCCCATCAAACGCAGGTACTGTGCCCTTCAATTGTTACCACTGTGCCCATCAAACGCAGCCATTGTGGCCATCAAATGCCGCCAGTTTGCCCCATCATATGCTGCCAGTTTGCCCCATCAAATGCTGCCAGTTTGCC
The DNA here is from genome assembly GCA_029206835.1 of Rana muscosa. Classification (NCBI taxonomy): domain Eukaryota; kingdom Metazoa; phylum Chordata; class Amphibia; order Anura; family Ranidae; genus Rana; species Rana muscosa. Next base: position 823,623,580 of record CM055117.1, on the reverse strand, counting down.
CCCCCCCCCCGCCCGGCACTTACCTTTCTCGGGTCAGCACCATCCTCCACGCTCCCTCCGAGTCCTCGATGTCTTCTCCCGTCCTCTTCATGTCATCTCTGCTATGATTGGACGCCTGATTGGCTGACGTGACAGGCGCTGTGATTGGGCGCCTGTCAGGTGACCGGTAACCAGACCCGGTGCACCTGATTGGCTGAGAGGCAGGTCAGTGTTAAGGAAGTGATTCCCTAACACAGCATTATGTAAGCAGCGAACGCACAGCAGTGCGCCCGCTGTTTAACAATTTGGAAGCCTATTAGAGCCCACAGGCTCTAATCAGGAAGCCTATTAGAGCCGACGGCTCTAATCAGGCACTTCCAAAACACTCCCACTGCTGTAATTCAGATGGCCGGCGCTCGACAAGGGGCCAGACACCTGAATAGGGGGTGGCAGCGGCGACAATAGATAGATTTATGCAATGCATGAATCTATCTATTGTTGATTGACGGGTGCAGAAGAGAGGGGGCGGTGTTCCTGCGCCCTCTATGGACGCACCGCCACTGGGTTTAGATCAAAGCATATTCATGTGTTAGGCCTCGTACACACGGCCGAGATTCTCGTCGAAAAAAACATGTCGTTTTTTTTCGACGAGATTCTTGGACAAGAAACTTGTCCCGGCCGAGTGTACAGACGCTCGATTCAAAGAACCCGCGGTTCTTTGAATGGAGCGTACGCGGTGACGTCATCGACTACGACGAGCATGCGCTCGTCACATTCGATGCCGTCGCCGCCATCTTGGTATACCCTACGTATGCCTAGGAAGCTACCGCGCATGCGTCGAATTCATTTCGAGCATGCACGGGCTTCCGGGAGGACAGGTAAGTGTACACACACTCACTTTTCTCATCGAGAAACATGCCGACGAGAATCTCGATGAGAAAATAGAGAGCAGGATCTCTATTTTCTCGTCGAGATACTTGTCGCTTTTCTTGACGAGAAACCATACACACGAATGAATTTCTCGGCAAAAAATCTCTGCCAGCAAGTTTCTTGCTGGTTTTTGCTGAGAAACTCGTTCGTGTGTACGAGGCTTCAGAATGGCCCAGTCAAAGTCCGGACCTAAATCCAATTGAGAATCTGTGTCAAGAATTGAAAATTGCTGTTTACAGATGCTCTCCATCCAATCTGACAGAGTTTGAACTATTTTGCAAAGAAGAATGGGCAAAAATCTCACTCTCTAGATGTGCAAAGCTGGTAGAGACATCCCCAAAAAGACTTGCAGCCGTAATTGCAGTGACAAATTGTAATTGTAACAAATTTTGAAAACCATTTATCATTTTCCTTCCACTTCACAATTATGTACCACTTTGTGTTGGTCCATCACATAAAATCCCAATAAAATAAATTTACGTTTTTGGTTTTTAACATGACAAAATGTGGAAAATTTCAAGGGGTGTGAATACTTTCAAGGCACTGTAGTATAGACATAAATCAACTAATAAATGAAGACTGAATATAAACAAACATGAACAAGCCTTCAGAATGTACATGTCAAATATACGTTCAAGTAGACTGAAGGTGGAACTCAGGAGCAACTTCTGATCGGAAAATAAGGAGCTTTTTCCTCTTCAGGGTTGACAAACAGATTCCATAACGTGCAAGTTTTAGAGTACTTTTCATGTTTATGCTGTGCTGCGAGGACTACGTTTTCTGTTTTGTTTATTTCTTCCACTTAATTAAGCCAGAGACCAATGTTTGGTGGCTGTGGACGTTTCCAATTAGAGGAAATGCAGGATTTGGCAGCGTTCAAAGGGTGACGGATAATTGATGAGACAAGTAAAAGAAAAAAGTCTGAATCCAGATCTCCATTAGTTTACCCTACTGATCAAAGTGGGTTGGATGGAAGGGGCTGGCCACTGCATATTACCTAATTAGTAAAGGTAGTATTTTGGTAATTATATTCTTCAAAACCTCATAAATGTTTCAAGTTATGAATTGTAGACTTACAAGTCAGAGCCATGGCCTCAGCTGTTGTTTTGTTATACATAGAGCCCAAACTAATTCTGTACACCTACCAGAACCAGTAGCACCATAGTAGGATCTAGATATTAATAAATTATTTATATTTTATCATAAAAATAATTTGTGCACATACACAAATACATCGCGCTGCAATGAATAATAAACATGAATATTCAAATATATAAACAAAACAAATGTGGTGGGGGGAAAAAACATACTATACAAAAACTAGTGCTATAAAATTGTGTCCATCAATCTTAGGAACCACTACAAAAAGTGTCCAAATTCCGTAAAATTATATACAGTAGAGGTAAAAAAATAAAAAAAAATAATCACATGTAAGACAAATATCAGTATGATGAACAAAAGATGTCTCAAAAAAGTGCTTGTGGGAAAATGTCTATGAATCCGAAGAAAACAAATCACTCTCCTGTCACACTTCTTGATTTAAAACTGCAACCACTTGTGATGACCACCACCTCCACTCATGGGAAACTGCACTCTTCTTTGCAGCTGGACTTATAAATAATAAAAGGTCAGAAATGCAGAGTTCCCATTTAAAGCCAGGACAGACTATGCCTAAGGATACTGATTTATTCCACCGGAAAGTTGACCAAAGACAATTCACAAATATACAGTAGCTCAGAAAATAAATAAAAGATCCATAGTGCTCTCCATTTATATAAAAAAAACAAAATACAAAAATGTATTACAATTCCACTCACATACTCACATACAGTGCATCCAGAAAGTATTCACAACGCCTCACTTTTTCCACATGTTGTTATGTTACAGCCTTATTCCAAAATGGATTCAATTAATTATTTTCTTCAAAATTCTACAAACAATACCCCATAATGACAACGTGAAAGAAGTTTGTTTGAAATCTTAGATAAAAAAAAAAAAAAAAAAATCCCATGTACTGTATTCACAGCCTTTGCTCAATACTTTGTTGAAGCACCTTTGGCACCAATTACAGCCTCAAGTCTTTTTGAGTATGATGCTACAAGCTTGGCACACCTATTTTGGGGCAGTTTCTCCCATTCTTCTTTGCAGGACCTCTCAAACTCCATCAGGTTGGATGAGGAGCGTCAGTATACAGCCATTTTCAGATCTCTCCAGAGATGTTCAATTGGGTTCAAGAGTGGACCACTCAAGGACATTCACAGAGTTGTCCCGTAGCCACTCCTTTGTTATCTTGGCTGTGAGCTAAGGTTCATTGTCCTGTTGGAAGATGAACCTTCGCCCCAGTCTGAGGTCCAGAGTGCTCTGGAGCAGGTTTTCATCAAGGATGTCTCTGTACATTGCTGCATTCATCTTTTCCTTCAATCCTGACTAGTCTTCTAGTTCTTGCCACTGAAAAACATCCCTACAGCATGATGCTGCCACCACCATGCTTCACTGTAGGGATGGTATTGGCCAGGTGATGAGCAGTGTCTGTCTGGTTTCCTCCAGGTATTATGCTTGCCATTCAGGCCAAATAGTTCAATCTTTGTTTCATCAGACCAGAGAACTTTGTTTTTGATTTAGATCTCAAAAGGAGCTATCTAGCAGTGGCTTGTAGGCCAGCTATTGCCCTGACATCGGTTTCTAACGCTATCACGTCATGGACAGAAAACGTAGAGACAGCCCTGCACCAAGATGTCCCCAAGGATGACATAATCAGAGCTCTGGAAGAGCTCAAGTTGGCAGCGGATTTCCTAGGAGAAGCAGCGATTGACACGATCCGTTGTTCGGCCAACTCAATGCTGCATTCGGTTATGGCAAGACGAGCCTTATAGCTAAAACCCTGGACAGCAGATCTTGCGTCAAAACAAAATTGGTGCAAGATTCCTTTTGATGGCAAATCCCTCTTCGGCGAGAAACTTGATAAAGCAATTTCCCGAGTAACGGGGGGGGGGAAATCCGGCCTACTTCCTCAGGATAGGAAGGTCCGGAGAACAATAAGTTATCTGTCTCGATTTCAGCAAACAAACTCTAAAGACTTTAGGCATTCTCACCCCTTTAAAGATAATATAAGATCGTGGCGAGGCACTCAGACAACCTTCAACCTTTTTGGGCGCCAAAAGGAACAAGACACTCACCGCTCCCCAGGAGGGGACAAAGTCCTTTTGACGCCAGAGGGGCGGAGACGCCAACCATTAGGGGCCTGACTAAAGTGTCTGAGCTGCCAGATGCCAGGACTCATGGGTCCTGTCAACAATTCGGTAGGTCATTTCTGGACCTTTTCTCGTCAGCCTTCTCACACATCCTTCAAAGAAACACAGACGCCAGCCTCCCCACCGAAAGCTCTGGCCTTAAACCAGTTTATAGAGTCACTACAGCATCAAGGGGCAGCAGTACCTGTCCCCCCATCAGAGATATTTACAGGTTGTCATTCCTCCCTCTTCCTGGTACAGAAAAGAACAGGCGACTGGAGACCTGTAATAGATTTGAAAAGACTTAACAGATACATCCATCTTGAGAGTTTCAAGATGGAGTCGCTGCAAACAATCATCCAAGCCCTACAGCCAGGAGATTGGTTGATATCGATAGACCTGCAGGACGCCTACCTCCACGTCCCTATTCTACCATATTTTCAAAACTATCTAAGGTTCGCAGTAGGTCATGTCCACCTGCAATTCCAGGCTCTGCCCTTCGGGCTGTGCACCTCCCCTCGGGTGTTCACGAAAGTGTTGATATCTGTCTTGGCCCCTCTGAGAGAGAGGGGATTAAGAATTTACCACTATCTGGACGATATCCTCTTACTATCAAACAACCCGAATCAGCTTATAGCCCACCGAGAAATACTTCAGCAGTCGTTATCGGAGTTGGGGTGGTTGGTGAATCACCGAAAGAGCCAACTAGTTCCACCACAACAAATGATTTACCTAGGGGCAATGTTCAATACAGATCTGGGCACAGTTTCTTTACCTCATCCGAAGATGGAGGGCATCATTTAAAAAATGTCCAAGACCATAAAGGAGGTCCCATTTATCAGCCTCACAGTGTCTGAGCCTTATTGGCACAATGTCCTCGTGCATACCTCTAGTCCTGTGGTCTCACTGGCTTCTGAGACACTACCAAACGAGATTCCTAACACAATGGAAAAGGCAACATCTATCTCAGGCAATTCTGCTGATGACGCTAATGATCAGGAGTCTACACTGGTGGACGAATCCAGAGAATCTCTCCTGGTCCCATCATTTGGGTTCCCACTCATGGATCATAATTACATCCAACGCAAGCGGTCAGGGGTGGGGTGCACATTGCAGAGAGTTCAGGATTCAGGGGAGATGGTCCTTTCCCACGAGAGGGATAGTATCCAACATCTTAGAAATGAGAGATGCATTTCTAGCCTTGACCTCTTTTGCACCTCAGATCAAGGTGCAGAGGATGCTTCTGCGCCTGGACAACAAAGCTGCAGTTTCATATCTTCAGAACAAAGGGGGCACCCACAGCAAAACACTTCTGAGGGAAGTGGAACCTATAATGGTCTGGGCCGAAAGGAACCTGGTAGACCTCAGAGCAATATATCTCCCAGACAAAATGAACACAGAGGCAGATATTGCGGAAATTTGGGAACAACAATGAGTGGTTACTCCACCCCCATGTGTTCAACCAAAGATCCCACAGGTGGACCTCTTTGCTACCCAGGAAAATACCAAACTCAGGAGGTTCTTCTCTTTCCTTCCACAAGCTGAAAGAGTGGACGTGTTATCGTGTCCTTGGAACTTCACGACGGCTTACGCCTTTCCTCCTCGCCCACTCATCTTCAAATTTCTCCTCAGGCTCCTAAGGGAACCAGTCCAAATACTAGCAGTGTTACCTTCTTGGCTGAAGAGTCCATGGTTCCCATTAGCCATGCACCTCAGTGTGAATCCTCCTATCAGAATTCCCCTCTTCCCGCAGTTATTGACCCAGGGCAAGCTGGCTCATCCAGACCCACAAAAACTGGATGTTCGAATATGGAGGTTGAAAGGAGGAGGTTCAAGTTGTTAGGCTGCTCCCAAGAAGTTATATCCACCCTGCTTAAAGCCAGCAAGCCAACAACCATCGCAATATATGCGAAGATTTGGAGAAAGTTCTTATCCTACGCCACAGGGAAGGGGTTTGATTCAGTCTCTCCTTCCACTGCTGATGTTTTGAGCTTTCTTCAAACTGGTCTCAATTTGGGGCTCAGTCAGAGCTCCCTTAAGGTGCAAGAGTCTGCAATCTCTGCAGCAACTAACACAAGGTGGGCAAAAGATCCTCTAGTGGTTACATTCCTCAGAGGTGTACTGAAGATACGTTCTCCAACCAGGCTTTCCTTTACGAAATGGGACCTTCCTCTAAGTCTTATCCACTCATCCATTCATATCGGTAAAAAAAATATCAATTTGGAATCTAATCTTAAAAACAACTTTTCTCCTGGCTATCACATCTGGCAAGAGGATTTCGGAACTCCACTCCCTGGGCGTGGGGGATGAACATATATCCTTTTTTCCCAGACAGGGTAGAACTTCGCCCTTTCCGAGGGTTCACACCCAAAATCACCACAACAGCAGATATATTGGAACCCTGGGCGTTACCATTTTGTTTCTGACTCAGAATCAAACTCCTGCCATGAGTTAGATATATCCAAAGTCCTCAGGGCCTACTTGGAAGCCACAGCAAAATTTAGGAACTCTGAAAGACTATTCATCATCCCGTGGGGCCAGAACCTTGGCGTCCTGGGTTGTCAAGTTAATACAAAACGCTTACAGGGTAAAGAATAGGGATGAGCTTCGTGTTCGAGTCGAACATACGTTCGACTCGAACATCGGCTGTTCGATCGTTCGACGAAGATCGAACGATTTGGGCCGTTCGCGCCAAATTCGAGTGACGCGAACGGCCCACAATGCACTACGCCATCGCAGTGTCATCCAGGCGCTGTGATTGGCCAAGCATGCACTGTGACCCCGCATGCTTGGCCAATCACAGCGCCGGCAGTGAGGAGAGCAATGATTGGCCACAGGCAGGATGCCTGTGGCCAATTATTGCTGAGGGGGTTTAGTACACGCCCACACTATAAAAGGCCGCTAGCGCGGCGGCCTTGTGTAGTGTGTTCCGGAGCATGAAAAGAGAAGCATAGGCAGGGACAGTGTCATTTTTTTTCCTTTACTAATCCTGGATTCCTTGTGTTTAGGGACAAATAAGGATAGGTAGGGAGAGTGTCAGTGACAGTGTGTTATTCTGTGCTAAACCTTGTTTGTAGGGACAGAGAGGTACAGTGAGGGAAAGTGTCAGTGTGCTATTCTGTGCTAAACCTTGTTTGTAGGGACAGAGAGGTACAGTGAGGGAAAGTGTCAGTGTGCTATTCTGTGCTAATCCTTGTTTGTAGGGACAGAGAGGTACAGTGAGGGAAAGTGTCAGTGTGCTATTCTGTTCTAAACCAATTTTGCTGTTCCATATTTCAAATCCTTGAGTTTAGGGACAGAGAAGGACACTCGTGGAAATTATCAGTGTGCTATTCTGTGCTAAATCTTGTTTGTAGGGAGGGACAGAGTAGGACAGTGAGGGAAAGTGTCAGTGTGCTATTCTGTTCTAAACCAATTTTGCTGTTCCATATTTCAAATCCTTGAGTTTAGGGACAGAGAAGGACACTCGTGGAAATTATCAGTGTGCTATTCTGTGCTAAATCTTGTTTGTAGGGAGGGACAGAGTAGGACAGTGAGGGAAAGTTTCAGTGTGCTATTCTGTTCTAAACCAATTTTGCTGTTCCATATTTTCAATCCTTGAGTTTAGGGACAGAGAAGGACACTCATGGAAATTATCAGTGTGCTATTCTGTGCTAAATCTTGTTTGTAGGGAGGGACAGAGTAGGACAGTGAGGGAAAGTGTCAGTGTGCTATTCTGTTCTAAACCAATTTTGCTGTTCCATATTTCAAATCCTTGAGTTTAGGGACAGAGAAGGACACTCGTGGAAATTATCAGTGTGCTATTCTGTGCTAAATCTTGTTTGTAGGGAGGGACAGAGTAGGACAGTGAGGGAAAGTGTCAGTGTGCTATTCTGTTCTAAACCAATTTTGCTGTTCCATATTTCAAATCCTTGAGTTTAGGGACAGAGAAGGACACTCGTGGAAATTATCAGTGTGCTATTCTGTGCTAAATCTTGTTTGTAGGGAGGGACAGAGTAGGACAGTGAGGGAAAGTTTCAGTGTGCTATTCTGTTCTAAACCAATTTTGCTGTTCCATATTTTCAATCCTTGAGTTTAGGGACAGAGAAGGACACTCATGGAAATTATCAGTGTGCTATTCTGTGCTAAATCTTGTTTGTAGGGAGGGACAGAGTAGGACAGTGAGGGAAAGTGTCAGTGTGCTATTCTGTTCTAAACCAATTTTGCTGTTCCATATTTGAAATCCTTGAGTTTAGGGACAGAGAAGGACACTCGTGGAAATTATCAGTGTGCTATTCTGTGCTAAATCTTGTTTGTAGGGAGGGACAGAGTAGGACAGTGAGGGAAAGTGTCAGTGTGCTATTCTGTTCTAAACCAATTTTGCTGTTCCATATTTCAAATCCTTGAGTTTAGGGACAGAGAAGGACACTCGTGGAAATTATCAGTGTGCTATTCTGTGCTAAATCTTGTTTGTAGGGAGGGACAGAGTAGGACAGTGAGGGAAAGTGTCAGTGTGCTATTCTGTTCTAAACCAATTTTGCTGAACCATATTTTCAATCCTTGAGTTTAGGGACAGAGAGGTACAGTGAGTGAAACTGACAGTGTGCTATTCTGTTCTAAACCAATTTTGCTGTTCCATATTTTCAATCCTTGAGTTTAGGGACAGAGAAGGACACTCGTGGAAATTATCAGTGTGCTATTCTGTGCTAAATCTTGTTTGTAGGGAGGGACAGAGTAGGACAGTGAGGGAAAGTTTCAGTGTGCTATTCTGTTCTAAACCAATTTTGCTGTTCCATATTTTCAATCCTTGAGTTTAGGGACAGAGAAGGACACTCGTGGAAATTATCAGTGTGCTATTCTGTGCTAAATCTTGTTTGTAGGGAGGGACAGAGTAGGACAGTGAGGGAAAGTGTCAGTGTGCTATTCTGTTCTAAACCAATTTTGCTGTTCCATATTTCAAATCCTTGAGTTTAGGGACAGAGAAGGACACTCGTGGAAATTATCAGTGTGCTATTCTGTGCTAAATCTTGTTTGTAGGGAGGGACAGAGTAGGACAGTGAGGGAAAGTGTCAGTGTGCTATTCTGTTCTAAACCAATTTTGCTGTTCCATATTTCAAATCCTTGAGTTTAGGGACAGAGAAGGACACTCGTGGAAATTATCAGTGTGCTATTCTGTGCTAAATCTTGTTTGTAGGGAGGGACAGAGTAGGACAGTGAGGGAAAGTTTCAGTGTGCTATTCTGTTCTAAACCAATTTTGCTGTTCCATATTTTCAATCCTTGAGTTTAGGGACAGAGAAGGACACTCATGGAAATTATCAGTGTGCTATTCTGTGCTAAATCTTGTTTGTAGGGAGGGACAGAGTAGGACAGTGAGGGAAAGTGTCAGTGTGCTATTCTGTTCTAAACCAATTTTGCTGTTCCATATTTGAAATCCTTGAGTTTAGGGACAGAGAAGGACACTCGTGGAAATTATCAGTGTGCTATTCTGTGCTAAATCTTGTTTGTAGGGAGGGACAGAGTAGGACAGTGAGGGAAAGTGTCATTGTGCTATTCTGTTCTAAACCAATTTTGCTGAACCATATTTTCAATCCTTGAGTTTAGGGACAGAGAGGTACAGTGAGTGAAACTGACAGTGTGCTATTCTGTTCTAAACCAATTTTGCTGTTCCATATTTTCAATCCTTGAGTTTAGGGACAGAGAAGGACACTCGTGGAAATTATCAGTGTGCTATTCTGTGCTAAATCTTGTTTGTAGGGAGGGACAGAGTAGGACAGTGAGGGAAAGTTTCAGTGTGCTATTCTGTTCTAAACCAATTTTGCTGTTCCATATTTTCAATCCTTGAGTTTAGGGACAGAGAAGGACACTTGTGGAAATTATCAGTGTGCTATTCTGTGCTAAATCTTGTTTGTAGGGAGGGACAGAGTAGGACAGTGAGGGAAAGTGTCAGTGTGCTATTCTGTTCTAAACCAATTTTGCTGTTCCATATTTCAAATCCTTGAGTTTAGGGACAGAGAAGGACACTCGTGGAAATTATCAGTGTGCTATTCTGTGCTAAATCTTGTTTGTAGGGAGGGACAGAGTAGGACAGTGAGGGAAAGTGTCAGTGTGCTATTCTGTTCTAAACCAATTTTGCTGTTCCATATTTCAAATCCTTGAGTTTAGGGACAGAGAAGGACACTCGTGGAAATTATCAGTGTGCTATTCTGTGCTAAATCTTGTTTGTAGGGAGGGACAGAGTAGGACAGTGAGGGAAAGTTTCAGTGTGCTATTCTGTTCTAAACCAATTTTGCTGTTCCATATTTTCAATCCTTGAGTTTAGGGACAGAGAAGGACACTCATGGAAATTATCAGTGTGCTATTCTGTGCTAAATCTTGTTTGTAGGGAGGGACAGAGTAGGACAGTGAGGGAAAGTGTCAATGTGCTATTCTGTTCTAAACCAATTTTGCTGTTCCATATTTGAAATCCTTGAGTTTAGGGACAGAGAAGGACACTCGTGGAAATTATCAGTGTGCTATTCTGTGCTAAATCTTGTTTGTAGGGAGGGACAGAGTAGGACAGTGAGGGAAAGTGTCAGTGTGCTATTCTGTTCTAAACCAATTTTGCTGTTCCATATTTCAAATCCTTGAGTTTAGGGACAGAGAAGGACACTCGTGGAAATTATCAGTGTGCTATTCTGTGCTAAATCTTGTTTGTAGGGAGGGACAGAGTAGGACAGTGAGGGAAAGTGTCAGTGTGCTATTCTGTTCTAAACCAATTTTGCTGAACCATATTTTCAATCCTTGAGTTTAGGGACAGAGAGGTACAGTGAGTGAAACTGACAGTGTGCTATTCTGTTCTTAACCAATTTTGCTGTTCCATATTTTCAATCCTTGAGTTTAGGGACAGAGAAGGACACTCGTGGAAATTATCAGTGTGCTATTCTGTGCTAAATCTTGTTTGTAGGGAGGGACAGAGTAGGACAGTGAGGGAAAGTTTCAGTGTGCTATTCTGTTCTAAACCAATTTTGCTGTTCCATATTTTCAATCCTTGAGTTTAGGGACAGAGAAGGACACTCGTGGAAATTATCAGTGTGCTATTCTGTGCTAAATCTTGTTTGTAGGGAGGGACAGAGTAGGACAGTGAGGGAAAGTGTCAGTGTGCTATTCTGTTCTAAACCAATTTTGCTGTTCCATATTTCAAATCCTTGAGTTTAGGGACAGAGAAGGACACTCGTGGAAATTATCAGTGTGCTATTCTGTGCTAAATCTTGTTTGTAGGGAGGGACAGAGTAGGACAGTGAGGGAAAGTGTCAGTGTGCTATTCTGTTCTAAACCAATTTTGCTGAACCATATTTTCAATCCTTGAGTTTAGGGACAGAGAGGTACAGTGAGTGAAACTGACAGTGTGCTATTCTGTTCTAAACCAATTTTGCTGTTCCATATTTTCAATCCTTGAGTTTAGGGACAGAGAAGGACACTCGTGGAAATTATCAGTGTGCTATTCTGTGCTAAATCTTGTTTGTAGGGAGGGACAGAGTAGGACAGTGAGGGAAAGTTTCAGTGTGCTATTCTGTTCTAAACCAATTTTGCTGTTCCATATTTTCAATCCTTGAGTTTAGGGACAGAGAAGGACACTCGTGGAAATTATCAGTGTGCTATTCTGTGCTAAATCTTGTTTGTAGGGAGGGACAGAGTAGGACTGTGAGGGAAAGTGTCAGTGTGCTATTCTGTTCTAAACCAATTTTGCTGTTCCATATTTGAAATCCTTAAGTTTAGGGACAGAGAAGGACACTCGTGGAAATTATCAGTGTGCTATTCTGTGCTAAATCTTGTTTGTAGGGAGGGACAGAGTAGGACAGTGAGGGAAAGTGTCAGTGTGCTATTCTGTTCTAAACCAATTTTGCTGTTCCATATTTCAAATCCTTGAGTTTAGGGACAGAGAAGGACACTCGTGGAAATTATCAGTGTGCTATTCTGTGCTAGATCTTGTTTGTAGGGAGGGACAGAGTAGGACAGTGAGGGAAAGTGTCAGTGTGCTATTCTGTTCTAAACCAATTTTGCTGAACCATATTTTCAATCCTTGAGTTTAGGGACAGAGAGGTACAGTGAGTGAAACTGACAGTGTGCTATTCTGTTCTAAACCAATTTTGCTGTTCCATATTTTCAATCCTTGAGTTTAGGGACAGAGAAGGACACTCGTGGAAATTATCAGTGTGCTATTCTGTGCTAAATCTTGTTTGTAGGGAGGGACAGAGTAGGACAGTGAGGGAAAGTTTCAGTGTGCTATTCTGTTCTAAACCAATTTTGCTGTTCCATATTTTCAATCCTTGAGTTTAGGGACAGAGAAGGACACTCGTGGAAATTATCAGTGTGCTATTCTGTGCTAAATCTTGTTTGTAGGGAGGGACAGAGTAGGACAGTGAGGGAAAGTGTCAGTGTGCTATTCTGTTCTAAACCAATTTTGCTGTTCCATATTTCAAATCCTTGAGTTTAGGGACAGAGAAGGACACTCGTGGAAATTATCAGTGTGCTATTCTGTGCTAAATCTTGTTTGTAGGGAGGGACAGAGTAGGACAGTGAGGGAAAGTGTCAGTGTGCTATTCTGTTCTAAACCAATTTTGCTGTTCCATATTTCAAATCCTTGAGTTTAGGGACAGAGAAGGACACTCGTGGAAATTATCAGTGTGCTATTCTGTGCTAAATCTTGTTTGTAGGGAGGGACAGAGTAGGACAGTGAGGGAAAGTTTCAGTGTGCTATTCTGTTCTAAACCAATTTTGCTGTTCCATATTTTCAATCCTTGAGTTTAGGGACAGAGAAGGACACTCGTGGAAATTATCAGTGTGCTATTCTGTGCTAAATCTTGTTTGTAGGGAGGGACAGAGTAGGACAGTGAGGGAAAGTGTCAGTGTGCTATTCTGTTCTAAACCAATTTTGCTGAACCATATTTTCAATCCTTGAGTTTAGGGACAGAGAGGTACAGTGAGTGAAACTGACAGTGTGCTATCCTGTTCTAAACCAATTTTGCTGTTCCATATTTTCAATCCTTGAGTTTAGGGACAGAGAAGGACAGTGAGTGAAACTGACAGTGTGCTATTCTGTTCTAAACCAATTTTGCTGTTCCATATTTTCAATCCTTGAGTTTAGGGACAGAGAAGGACACTCGTGGAAATTATCAGTGTGCTATTCTGTGCTAAATCTTGTTTGTAGGGAGGGACAGAGTAGGACAGTGAGGGAAAGTGTCAGTGTGCTATTCTGTTCTAAACCAATTTTGCTGTTCCATATTTCAAATCCTTGAGTTTAGGGACAGAGAAGGACACTCGTGGAAATTATCAGTGTGCTATTCTGTGCTAAATCTTGTTTGTAGGGAGGGACAGAGTAGGACAGTGAGGGAAAGTGTCAGTGTGCTATTCTGTTCTAAACCAATTTTGCTGTTCCATATTTCAAATCCTTGAGTTTAGGGACAGAGAAGGACACTCGTGGAAATTATCAGTGTGCTATTCTGTGCTAAATCTTGTTTGTAGGGAGGGACAGAGTAGGACAGTGAGGGAAAGTTTCAGTGTGCTATTCTGTTCTAAACCAATTTTGCTGTTCCATATTTTCAATCCTTGAGTTTAGGGACAGAGAAGGACACTCGTGGAAATTATCAGTGTGCTATTCTGTGCTAAATCTTGTTTGTAGGGAGGGACAGAGTAGGACAGTGAGGGAAAGTGTCAGTGTGCTATTCTGTTCTAAACAAATTTTGCTGTTCCATATTTCAAATCCTTGAGTTTAGGGACAGAGAAGGACACTCGTGGAAATTATCAGTGTGCTATTCTGTGCTAAATCTTGTTTGTAGGGAGGGACAGAGTAGGACAGTGAGGGAAAGTTTCAGTGTGCTATTCTGTTCTAAACCAATTTTGCTGTTCCATATTTTCAATCCTTGAGTTTAGGGACAGAGAAGGACACTCGTGGAAATTATCAGTGTGCTATTCTGTGCTAAATCTTGTTTGTAGGGAGGGACAGAGTAGGACAGTGAGGGAAAGTGTCAGTGTGCTATTCTGTTCTAAACCAATTTTGCTGTTCCATATTTGAAATCCTTGAGTTTAGGGACAGAGAAGGACACTCGTGGAAACTATCAGTGTGCTATTTTGTGCTAAATCTTGTTTGTAGGGACAGAGAAGGACAGTGAGGGAAACTGTCAGTGTGCTGTTCTGTGCTAAACCAATCTTGCTGAAGCATATTGCAAATCCTTGTGTTTAGGGACAGAGAAGGATAGGCAGGGGACAGTGTCAGTGTCATTGTTGCTAAGCCTCCTGCACAGTATACACCTGAAGGTAGCCCTTATTGCTCTTTTTCCCATCTCCCTGCAGGCCATCCATTAAAATGTCTGGAAGGCAACCAAGGAGAGGCAGACAGTCAGGAGGCAAAAAAAGAGGGCAAGCAGGCTCTGTGTCTGGGGGCAACAGTGCTGGTCGTGGACGCGGTGCATTGTCATCAGCACATGGCCATGGGACACGCTTGTCCTTCTTTTCGGCAGCTGGACATGTTGAGCCACATCATGCCGAAGACTTGGTAGAGTGGATGACCAAGCCCACCTCATCCTCCTCATCCTCTCTCACCCAGGCTCAGGGTACTGGCAAAGCAGCTGCCAAAGCGTCCTCTTCTCTGGTATCATTATCTTCATTAGTCAATCCTTCCCTAGACCCACCATGTCCTCCTCCTGAGGAGTCCCCCGAACTGTTTGAGCACAGTGTTGGGTACATGCTCCAGGAGGATGCCCAGCGTTTGGAAGGATCTGATGATGATACCCAGCTAGAGGAAGGCAGCAGCGTGAGAGCAGAGAGAGGGGATGCTCAAGAAGGACACCAATCTGGCAGTCATGCTCCAGCAGCTGCAGCATACTGCCAGATTGGCTCCAGTGATGAGGAGGGAGGGGAGGATGAGGTCACTGACTCCACGTGGGTGCCTAATAGGAGAGAGGAGGAGGAGGAGGATGAGGAGGAGGCACATCTCCAACGAGGCAGGATGCCCTTGAGTGGCCAGCGTATGGGCAGCACACCGACGGAATCACACCGCAGAGCTCCGCCTGTGCAGGGCGCTGCCTCTGCCCGTCATTCAAAAAGTTCTTTGGTGTGGGCCTTTTTTGAGGCGAGTGCATCAGATCGCACAGCTGCTGTTTGCAACATATGTCTCAAGCGTATATCGCGTGGCCAAAACATCAGCCGCTTGGGCACCACATGCTTGATCAGACATATGTTGACCTGCCATGCAGCTCGTTGGCAAGCCTACCTTAAAGACCCACACCAAAGAACAAAGCTGACCTCTTCTTGCACCGCATCAGCTGGGATCTCCAACCCCACTATACCTTCACTCCTCTCTGAAACCTGCTCTGAGAGGAATGAAGGTGTAGAATTAGGTGTGTCACAGGCAAGTACTTGCGGGCACTCTGCTAGCAGTACACCAACGTCCGATTCTAGCAGGCAAATTTCCCTGCCCCAGCTGCTGGACCGTCGAAAGAAGTTCACTCCCAGCCATCCACATGCCCAGCGGTTGAATGCTAGCTTGGCTAAATTGCTAGCGCTTCAACTGCTGCCTTTTCAGTTGGTAGACTCGGCCCCCTTCCGTGAGTTTGTGCAATGTGCGGTTCCTCAGTGGCAGGTTCCCAAACGCCACTTTTTCGCACGGAAGGCGATTCCGGCTCTCTACAGGCATGTGGAAGGCAATGTCTTGGCCTCGCTGGACAGGGCGGTCAGCGGTAAGGTGCATATTACCGCTGACTCATGGTCCAGCAGGCATGGACAGGGACGTTACCTTTCTTTCACGGCCCATTGGGTCACTCTTTTGGCAGCTGGGAAGGATGCAGGACAAGGTGCAGTAGTGTTGGAGGTTGTTCCACCGCCACGCCTCCAAAATGCTACTACTGGTTGTGACACACCTCTCTCCTCCACCCCCTCCTCTTCTTCTTCCTCCATGGCCTCTTCCTGTGGTTTGTCCTCGGAACCAGCGGTGATCCGTAGGCGTTCAAGGGGCTACGCAAGTACGCAGGCAAAAAGATGCCATGCCGTGCTTGCGCTGGTGTGTTTGGGGGACAGGAGCCACACTGGGGCAGAGGTCCTGTCTGCTCTGCAGGGGCAGGCCGAGAGGTGGTTGACGCCACGCCAGCTTAAGCCAGGAATGGTGGTTTGCGACAATGGCACCAACCTCCTCTCCGCCCTCCGACAGGGACAACTGACCCATGTGCCCTGTATGGCTCACGTCCTTAACCTGGTGGTGCAGCGGTTCTTGGGCAGGTACCCGGGCTTACAGGATGTCCTGAGGCAGGCCAGGAAAGTCTGTGTGCATTTCCGCAGATCTTATAATGCCAGTGCTCGCCTGGCTGAGCTGCAAAAGGAGTTGATCCTGCCCAAGAACCGCCTTATATGTGACATGCCCACCAGGTGGAACTCAACGTTGGCCATGCTGCAGCGGCTGCACACGCAGCAGAGGGCCATCAATGAGTACCTGTGCGACTACGGCACCAGGACAGGGTCAGGGGAGCTCAGGTTTTTTTCACCACGCCAGTGGGGCATGATCAGGGATGCATGCACTGTCCTGGCACCATTTGAGGAGGCCACGAGGATGGTGAGCAGTGACAGTGCATGCATCAGTGACACTGTACCTCTTGTCCACCTGTTGGAGCACACGCTGCGTGGAATAATGGACAGGGCACTTAAGGCAGAACAGAGGCAGGAAGAGGAGGACTTCCTTGCCTCTCAAGGCCCCCTTTACCCAGACAGTGTTCCTTCTGTCCCACCCATCGCACAGGAAGAGGAGGAGGAGGAGGATTGTGTCAGCATGGAGGTGGAGGCTGGCACTCAGCATCATCAGCAGCAGTCTTTTAGGGATGATTTACAGTCCCAAGAAACCAGTGGACTTGTACGTGGCTGGGAGGAGGTGGCTGCGGATCATGTCATCCTTAGTGACCCAGAGGACTCCGGACTGAATGCCTCAGCTAACCTACGCTGCATGGCCTCCCTGATCCTGCAAAGTCTGCGGAAGGATCCTCGTATTCTTCGGATCAAGGAGAGGGACCATTACTGGCTGGCCACTCTCCTTGATCCACGGTACAAGGGTAAGGTTGCGGACCTTATCGTACCGTCGCAGAGGGAGCAGAGGATGAGACAACTCCGGGAGGCCTTGCAGAAAGGTCTGTGCAACGCGTTCCCAGAGACTGGGAGGTTACAAACTCCTGGTCCTGGACAACGAGTTGCTGAGGCTTCGGGCAGTCAAAGAAGGAGCGGTGGAGAAGGTGGCCGTCTGACCGATGCGTTCAGACAATTCTTTAGTCCGCAGCCCCAAAGTATAATCGGTTCCAGCAACCATCGCCAGCGTCTGATATACATGGTGCAGGAATACCTAGGGGCAAGGTCAGACTTGGACACCTTCCCCACCGAAAATCCTCTGGCTTACTGGGTCTTGAGGATGGATCACTGGCCAGAGCTTGCACAGTATGCAATTGAGCTACTGGCCTGTCCTGCATCCAGCGTTCTTTCAGAACGCACATTCAGTGCTGCTGGAGGATTTGTCACGGATCACAGGGTGCGCCTGTCCACCGACTCGGTTGATTGACTGACTTTCATCAAGATGAACCAGTCTTGGATCACCACCAGCTACCACACACCAGATGTTGATATAACAGACTAATTGATTTTAAAATGTCACATCCCTTCAAGACTGATGCTGATGCTGAGTGCCTGTGCTGTTATGTTGACTGGCTATCCTCCTCCTCCTCCTCAATGATACGATTAATGATGATAGCTTGGAAGATCATTTTGGTTTATGGGTGACGCCACCAGTGGCTAAGGCCCAATTTTTCAGCCCCTGTTTAACAGGGGCGTGTAATTAAAATTTTTGATGCAATACTTTGCAACAGGCCTCATTGCTGTGCTCCAAGCACAGTATCTGTGAGGGGTTGCAGTGTTGTGCCACCAGTGCCTAAGGCCCAATTTTTCAGCCCCTGTTCAACAGGGGCATGCAATTATAATTATTGATCTAATAATTCACAGCAGGGCCCATTGCTGCGCCCACCAAGAGTAACTGTCAGGCCTTACAGTGTTGTGGCACCAGCACCACCATCACCACCACCACCACCACCAAAGGCCCAATTTTTCAGCCCCTGTTCAACAGGGGCATGCAATTATAATTATTGATCTAATAATTCACAGCAGGGCCCATTGCTGCGCCCACCAAGAGTAACTGTCAGGCCTTACAGTGTTGTGGCACCAGCACCACCATCACCACCACCACCACCAAAGGCCCAATTTTTCAGCCCCTGTTCAACAGGGGCATGCAATTATAATTATTGATCTAATAATTCACAGCAGGGCCCATTGCTGCGCCCACCAAGAGTAACTGTCAGGCCTTACAGTGTTGTGGCACCAGCACCACCATCACCACCACCACCACCACCACCACCAAAGGCCCAATTTTTCAGCCCCTATTCAACAGGGGCATGCAATTATAATTATTGATCTAATAATTCACAGCAGGGCCCATTGCTGCGCCCACCAAGAGTAACTGTCAGGCCTTACAGTGTTGTGGCACCAGCACCACCATCAAAGGCCCAATTTTTACTACCACTGATCAACAATTATATGTTATTACAATTCCTGATATAATAGTTGACAGCAGGGCGTTCCAGCACCCACCAAGAATAACTGTGAGTGCTTTCAGTGTTGTGCCAACACCGACACCTAAGGGGCCAATTTCTGCAGAGTATATACGGCAGGTCCCTACTTTCAAACATCCAACTTACAAACTACTACTACTTGCAAACGGAAGAAGACAACAGGAAGTGAGAGGAAATCTACCCCTTGGAAGGAAAATTCTCTCCTGTAAGAATTAATATGGGAGAAAGGTGTCTCCTCTCTACTGATGCTTTATCACCAATCCTTGTTTCAATAAAAACACCACATTTCAAAAACAGTTGTCATTGGGACGCAAAGTGAGGTGAAATGTTCTGAACAGGGGCACAGACAGCAAAAAAAATGTGACAGGGGTGATAACCGTTCCCTATGTTTTACAAAAAGCTAAAAAAAAGGAATTTGGCATGGAGCTCCACTTAAACAATGCAGCTGTTCAAAATTACAAACAGATTCTACATAAGAACAAACCTACAGTCCCTGTCTTGTATGCACCGCCTGTATACGGCTGTTCAGAGTATATAGGTCCTTTTTTATTTTGTGTGCGGGGTTCCCCTTAATATCCATACAAGACCCAAAGGGGCTGGTAATGGGCTGGGGGGGGGGGTTGATGGGGTAGCTATGCCATTTTTCCTAAAGATTTTCATCCATATTACCGGGACCAGACATTGCATTAAAGCCGCAAGCAGTTTTAAATGGCTTTTTTTCCTTTAGAAATGTTATTTTGTGCAGGGACAGTTCTAAACACGGGAAACACGTGGCACTTCACAGGCATACTTTAGACACCCCCCAGGTACAATATTTAAAGGAATATTTGACTTTTTTTTTCACTTTATGCATCATTAAAATGACTGCTCCCGGAAAACGTCCGTTTTTAAAACTTCTTTTTGCATTGATACATGTCCTCTGGTGCAGAACCCAGGTTCCCAAACTCTGTTTCGGACAATAACATGGATAATAGTCATTATAATTAGCACTTTAGAATCCGAACGTTCGCATCCATTGTATTTAATAGGGTTCTAATGTTCGTGCGAACTTTCGGTCCGTTCGCGGGTTCTGGTGCGAACCGAACCCCGGGGTGTTCGGCTCATCACTAATAAAGAACTTGGAACCTCCAGCTCAGGTGAATGCTCATTTAATGAGAGCGGTATCAGCATCTTTGGCAGTGAGGACGAATGTTTCTTTAGAAACAGTATGCGGGGCCGCCATTTGGTCTTCTCGACACACGTTTCTTAAACACTACCGTATTGATCCCGGGGCTCTTACAACGGTAGAGTTTGGGAGAAGAGCATTCCATGATGCTATGTCTTTGTCTAATCACATTTTTTTTCCTTAAATAAGTGCCGGTTCACACAGGGGCAACACGACTTTGCGAGGCGACTTGGAGACGACTTCAGCGCGACTTGGAGTGACTTACAACGCGACTTCAAGTCGCCTCCAGGACAGGCGACTTTGCCAGTGGCCAATCAAACAATAATCAGCTCTGTGGGAGGGAGGGGTTTGCCTGAGAAAACTATTTTCTCTTCCTGTAAAGTTGCTTCAGTTAAGACACTGATCCGACTTTGGAGGCGACTTCCATTGAAATCAATGGGTACAAGTCGCCTAGAAGTCGCCTTGAAGTAGTACAGGAACCTTTTCTGAAGTCGCTCCGACTTCATACACGTTCATTAAGACGGCTCCTATTCACATAGCTGTGATTTCTGATGTCAAGTCGCCCCCCAAGTCGCGGTAGTGTGAACCGGCACTTAAGCATTAAACCCACCCGTGTGAGCTAGTTATTTATCACATGTATGCTGCCATGGAGGCACCAGGTAAACTGAAAATGGTATCATACTTATCTTTCTGGTGCCTATCCATGGCAGCATACGCTCCAACTCTTGGTATTCTATATAACGGTATATGTTGGGGGAGGGGCTATGCCTTTAATTTATGCTATTCACTAGGGTTGTCCCGATACCGATAATAGTATCGGTATCGGGACCGATATCAAACATTTGTGCGAGTACTTGTACTCGCACAAATGCTCCCGATGCCAGATGCCAAGTCGGCGGACGGAGAGGGCGGAGCGGAGATCGGTCTGGCAGCAGTAGACCATGGGGGTAAGCTGGCCGGGGCAGGGGTGCAGGGCGCCGCCGCATATTCCTTCCAAAACGGTGACTGGAGCCGTCACATTCGGTACAGGAAGTGATATTCCGTGTCTCCGTTGGAGAGTAACAATCACGGCGCCCATCTTGGTACACCCTGCACTCGGCTGCAGTAAGCCAGCAGCGGACATCTTGTTACACCCAGCCCGAACTATATGGGCTAGGTGTAACAAGATGTCCGCTGCTGGCTTACTGAAACCAAGTGCAAGGTGTACCAATATGAGCGTCGCAGCATACTTACTAGAAGTTAAATGACATAATTGATGAGAGGAAAGGAAGGATTTTGCAATGCTATGCCATATAGCATTGCAAAATCCTTCCTCTCCTCTCATCATTCATGTCATTTATTATGCAATTGCCAATCAGTGCTCCATTTCAGTGCCCGCCCATATGTGCCCATAAGTGACATCAGTTCCATCTATCAGTGCCGCCTTTCAGTGCCCATAAGTGCCATCCATTTGTCAGTGCCATGCATCTTTCAGCGCCAATCTATCAGTGCCCATCAGTGCCATCTGTCAGTGCCCGTCAGTGCCACCTATCAGTGGCCATTAGTCAAATTATCACACGACGTTAAAAAAAAGTATCGGTATCGGCGAGTACTTGAAAAAAAATATCGGTACTTGTACTCGGTCTTAAAAAAGTGGTATCAGGACGACCCTACACTATTCACTAGTCCTGAGGGGGAAGTCGAGGCGGAGCTCTATCACATGTATGCTGCCATGGATAGGCACCAGGAAAGGAAAATTACGGTAAGTATGATACAATTTTCAGTTTTCACGTTGTCATTATGGGGTATTGTTTGTAGAATTTTGAGGAAAAAAAAATATTTTAATCCATTTTGGAATAATGCTGTAATATAAAATTTTTTGGAAAATGCACTGTAAGTTAAAAAAAAAAAGAAGTTGCTTATCACTGTGTCTACATGAGAGCAGGGACAGCTCTCACCGTCATTGCCAATGCTGCTTCCGTAAGCAGACTGACAGGTAACGCGAAGGGTGGCGAGCCGAGACTTGTCAGTCTGCTTTATATCTGAAATGTAGTGGTCTTTTATATAAATGAAGAGAACTATGGATCTTTTATTCCTTTTCTGAGCTACATTTGTAAATTGTCTTTGGTCAACCATCCAGTGCAGTAAATCAGTATCCTTGGGCATGGTCTGTCCTGGCTTTAAAAGGGGACTTTGCATTCCTGATCTCCACTCATGTGAAACTGCACTCACCTTTGCAGGTCCAACTGCAAAGGTGAGTGCATTTTTACATGAGTGGAGGTGGTGATTATCACAAATAGTTGTGGTTTTGAGGCACCTTTAAATCCAAAAAGTGTGACGGGGGATTGATATGCTTTTTTTCTATTTATGAACAGTCTCTTTTTTTTGAGACATCAATTGTTTATCACATTATTATTTGTGTCTTACATATTGGAGCACCTAAATTCATGAATTTATTTATTTAGTTTATACTCAGCATTATTTATTTATTGCAGCGTAGTGTACTTGTGTATATGCACATCCTAGCACAGTTTGATAACGTTGTAACACCGCTGCTTTTATACTATGCTTCACTGGAAGAAGCACAACAATTTTTGTTTGTTCATTATAAAACTAGTTTGAGTGGACCACTCAAGGACATTCACAGAGTTGTCCCGTAGCCACTCCTTTGTTATCTTGGCTGTGAGCTAAGGTTCATTGTCCTGTTGGAAGATGAACCTTCGCCCCAGTCTGAGGTCCAGAGTGCTCTGGAGCAGGTTTTCATCAAGGATGTCTCTGTACATTGCTGCATTCATCTTTTCCTTCAATCCTGACTAGTCTTCTAGTTCTTGCCACTGAAAAACATCCCTACAGCATGATGCTGCCACCACCATGCTTCACTGTAGGGATGGTATTGGCCAGGTGATGAGCAGTGTCTGTCTGGTTTCCTCCAGGTATTATGCTTGCCATTCAGGCCAAATAGTTCAATCTTTGTTTCATCAGACCAGAGAACTTTGTTTTTGATTTAGATCTCAAAAGGAGCTATCTAGCAGTGGCTTGTAGGCCAGCTATTGCCCTGACATCGGTTTCTAACGCTATCACGTCATGGACAGAAAACGTAGAGACAGCCCTGCACCAAGATGTCCCCAAGGATGACATAATCAGAGCTCTGGAAGAGCTCAAGTTGGCAGCGGATTTCCTAGGAGAAGCAGCGATTGACACGATCCGTTGTTCGGCCAACTCAATGCTGCATTCGGTTATGGCAAGACGAGCCTTATAGCTAAAACCCTGGACAGCAGATCTTGCGTCAAAACAAAATTGGTGCAAGATTCCTTTTGATGGCAAATCCCTCTTCGGCGAGAAACTTGATAAAGCAATTTCCCGAGTAACGGGGGGGGGGGGGAAATCCGGCCTACTTCCTCAGGATAGGAAGGTCCGGAGAACAATAAGTTATCTGTCTCGATTTCAGCAATCAAACTCTAAAGACTTTAGGCATTCTCACCCCTTTAAAGATAATATAAGATCGTGGCGAGGCACTCAGACAACCTTCAACCTTTTTGGGCGCCAAAAGGAACAAGACACTCACCGCTCCCCAGGAGGGGACAAAGTCCTTTTGACGCCAGAGGGGCGGAGACGCCAACCATTAGGGGCCCGACTAAAGTGTCTGAGCTGCCAGATGCCAGGACTCATGGGTCCTGTCAACAATTCGGTAGGTCATTTCTGGACCTTTTCTCGTCAGCCTTCTCACACATCCTTCAAAGAAACACAGACGCCAGCCTCCCCACCGAAAGCTCTGGCCTTAAACCAGTTTATAGAGTCACTACAGCATCAAGGGGCAGCAGTACCTGTCCCCCCATCAGAGCTATTTACAGGTTGTCATTCCTCCCTCTTCCTGGTACAGAAAAGAACAGGCGACTGGAGACCTGTAATAGATTTGAAAAGACTTAACAGATACATCCATTTTGAGAGTTTCAAGATGGAGTCGCTGCAAACAATCATCCAAGCCCTACAGCCAGGAGATTGGTTGATATCGATAGACCTGCAGGACGCCTACCTCCACGTCCCTATTCTACCATCTTTTCAAAAGTATCTAAGGTTCACAGTAGGTCATGTCCACCTGCAATTCCAGGCTCTGCCCTTCGGGCTGTGCACCTCCCCTCGGGTGTTCACGAAAGTGTTGATATCTGTCTTGGCCCCTCTGAGAGAGAGGGGATTAAGAATTTACCACTATCTGGACGATATCCTCTTACTATCAAACAACCCGAATCAGCTTATAGCCCACCGAGAAATACTTCAGCAGTCGTTATCGGAGTTGGGGTGGTTGGTGAATCACCGAAAGAGCCAACTAGTTCCACCACAACAAATTATTTACCTAGGGGCAATGTTCAATACAGATCTGGGCACAGTTTCTTTACCTCATCCGAAGATGGAGGGCATCATTTAAAAAATGTCCAAGACCATAAAGGAGGTCCCATTTATCAGCCTCACAGTGTCTGAGCCTTATTGGCACAATGTCCTCGTGCATACCTCTAGTCCTGTGGTCTCACTGGCTTCTGAGACACTACCAAACGAGATTCCTAACACAATGGAAAAGGCAACATCTATCTCAGGCAATTCTGCTGATGACGCTAATGATCAGGAGTCTACACTGGTGGACGAATCCAGAGAATCTCTCCTGGTCCCATCATTTGGGTTCCCACTCATGGACCATAATTACATCCAACGCAAGCGGTCAGGGGTGGGGTGCACATTGCAGAGAGTTCAGGATTCAGGGGAGATGGTCCTTTCCCACGAGAGGGATAGTATCCAACATCTTAGAAATGAGAGATGCATTTCTAGCCTTGACCTCTTTTGCACCTCAGATCAAGGTGCAGAGGATGCTTCTGCGCCTGGACAACAAAGCTGCAGTTTCATATCTTCAGAACAAAGGGGGCACCCACAGCAAAACACTTCTGAGGGAAGTGGAACCTATAATGGTCTGGGCCGAAAGGAACCTGGTAGACCTCAGAGCAATATATCTCCCAGACAAAATGAACACAGAGGCAGATATTGCGGAAATTTGGGAACAACAATGAGTGGTTACTCCACCCCCATGTGTTCAACCAAAGATCCCACAGGTGGACCTCTTTGCTACCCAGGAAAATACCAAACTCAGGAGGTTCTTCTCTTTCCTTCCACAAGCTGAAAGAGTGGACGTGTTATCGTGTCCTTGGAACTTCACGACGGCTTACGCCTTTCCTCCTCGCCCACTCATCTTCAAATTTCTCCTCAGGCTCCTAAGGGAACCAGTCCAAATACTAGCAGTGTTACCTTCTTGGCTGAAGAGTCCATGGTTCCCATTAGCCATGCACCTCAGTGTGAATCCTCCTATCAGAATTCCCCTCTTCCCGCAGTTATTGACCCAGGGCAAGCTGGCTCATCCAGACCCACAAAAACTGGATGTTCGAATATGGAGGTTGAAAGGAGGAGGTTCAAGTTGTTAGGCTGCTCCCAAGAAGTTATATCCACCCTGCTTAAAGCCAGCAAGCCAACAACCATCGCAATATATGCGAAGATTTGGAGAAAGTTCTTATCCTACGCCACAGGGAAGGGGTTTGATTCAGTCTCTCCTTCCACTGCTGATGTTTTGAGCTTTCTTCAAACTGGTCTCAATTTGGGGCTCAGTCAGAGCTCCCTTAAGGTGCAAGAGTCTGCAATCTCTGCAGCAACTAACACAAGGTGGGCAAAAGATCCTCTAGTGGTTACATTCCTCAGAGGTGTACTGAAGATACGTTCTCCAACCAGGCTTTCCTTTACGAAATGGGACCTTCCTCTAAGTCTTATCCACTCATCCATTCATATCGGTAAAAAAAATATCAATTTGGAATCTAATCTTAAAAACAACTTTTCTCCTGGCTATCACATCTGGCAAGAGGATTTCGGAACTCCACTCCCTGGGCGTGGGGGATGAACATATATCCTTTTTTCCCAGACAGGGTAGAACTTCGCCCTTTCCGAGGGTTCACACCCAAAATCACCACAACAGCAGATATATTGGAACCCTGGGCGTTACCATTTTGTTTCTGACTCAGAATCAAACTCCTGCCATGAGTTAGATATATCCAAAGTCCTCAGGGCCTACTTGGAAGCCACAGCAAAATTTAGGAACTCTGAAAGACTATTCATCATCCCGTGGGGCCAGAACCTTGGCGTCCAGGGTTGTCAAGTTAATACAAAAAGCTTACAGGCTAAAGAACTTGGAACCTCCAGCTCAGGTGAATGCTCATTTAATGAGAGCGGTATAAAGAAAAAATATTAATCCCAGATGTAATAGAAAGGGGATTAAAGTAAAAGTGGCTACTTTTAAACGACAGTTTAGTCTAGGCCATTGGGTTAGAAAAATATATACCATTTATTGTTGAGTATCAAAAGAAAACCAAATTCATACATATATATTCAGTTAAATACTCTGATAAATAAAATATAACTTCTTACACTATTTTACCGATTGACTAGGGGAGGAGTCAATTCGGAGAATATTACAATCAAACAAAAAGGACAGACAGAACTAACAGTACCATCACCAACAATAAGGGAAAGACACACAGCACAGATGGTCCGGACGCCGGCAATTGAATTCAAAGTGGAGCTGCAAGATGGCAAGACTAACTTGATAAAGATCAGTTTATAAGTCTATTTAGTCATATGGACAGAATGTACCATGGTGCAGCTTCACCGTGAATAAACCCTAATGAAATTTGGGCCCAACTGGAGAAGATGACAATGTATCCATTAATATCAATTGCCGGCGTCCGGACCATCTGTGCTGTGTGTCTTTCCCTTATTGTTGGTGATGGTACTGTTAGTTCTGTCTGTCCTTTTTGTTTGATTGTAATATTCTCCTTGCAGGTCCAACTGCCATGATGCTATGTCTCTGTCTAATCACATTATTTTTCCTTAAATAAGTGCCGGTTCACACAGGGGCAACACGACTTCCAGCGCGACTTTGCGAGGCGACTTGGAGACGACTTCAGCGCGACTTGGAGCGACTTACAACGCGACTTCAAG
Organism: Rana muscosa; assembly: GCA_029206835.1. Taxonomy (NCBI): domain Eukaryota; kingdom Metazoa; phylum Chordata; class Amphibia; order Anura; family Ranidae; genus Rana; species Rana muscosa. The sequence goes on along the minus strand of CM055117.1, from coordinate 823,596,664 downwards.
TCGCCTCCAGGACAGGCGACTTTGCCAGTGGCCAATCAAACAATAATCAGCTCTGTGGGAGGGAGGGGTTTGCCTGAGAAAACTATTTTCTCTTCCTGTAAAGTTGCTTCAGTTAAGACACTGATCCGACTTTGGAGGCGACTTCCATTGAAATCAATGGGTACAAGTCGCCTAGAAGTCGCCTTGAAGTAGTACAGGAACCTTTTCTGAAGTCGCTCCGACTTCATACGCGTTCATTAAGACGGCTCCTATTCACATAGCTGTGATTTCTGATGTCAAGTCGCCCCCCAAGTCGCGGTAGTGTGAACCGGCACTTAAGCATTAAACCCACCCGTGTGAGCTAGTTATTTATCACATGTATGCTGCCATGGAGGCACCAGGAAAACTGAAAATGGTATCATACTTATCTTTCTGGTGCCTATCCATGGCAGCATACGCTCCAACCCTTGGTATTCTATATTACGGTATATGTTGGGGGAGGGGCTATGCCTTTAATTTATGCTATTCACTAGGGTTGTCCCGATACCGATAATAGTATCGGTATCGGGACCGATATCAAACATTTGTGCGAGTACTTGTACTCGCACAAATGCTCCCGATGCCAGATGCCAAGTCGGCGGACGGAGAGGGCGGAGCGGAGATCGGTCTGGCAGCAGTAGACCATGGGGGTAAGCTGGCCGGGGCAGGGGTGCAGGGCGCCGCCGCATATTCCTTCCAAAACGGTGACTGGAGCCGTCACATTTGGTACAGGAAGTGACATTCCGTGTCTCCGTTGGAGAGTAACAATCACAGCGCCCATCTTGGTACACCCTGCACTCGGCTGCAGTAAGCCAGCAGCGGACATCTTGTTACACCCAGCCCGAACTATATGGGCTATGTGTAACAAGATTTCCGCTGCTGGCTTACTGAAACCAAGTGCAAGGTGTACCAATATGGGCGTCGCAGCATACTTACTAGAAGTTAAATGACATAATTGATGAGAGGAAAGGAAGGATTTTGCAATGCTATGCCATATAGCATTGCAAAATCCTTCCTCTCCTCTCATCATTCATGTCATTTATTATGCAATTGCCAATCAGTGCTCCATTTCAGTGCCCGCCCATATGTGCCCATAAGTGACATCAGTTCCATCTATCAGTGCCGCCTTTCAGTGCCCATAAGTGCCATCCATTTGTCAGTGCCATGCATCTTTCAGCGCCAATCTATCAGTGCCCATCAGTGCCATCTGTCAGTGCCCGTCAGTGCCACCTATCAGTGCCCATTAGTCAAATTATCACACGACGTTAAAAAAAAGTATCGGTATCGGCGAGTACTTGAAAAAAAGTATCGGTACTTGTACTCGGTCTTAAAAAAGTGGTATCAGAACGACCCTACAGTATTCACTAGTCCTGAGGGGGAAGTCGAGGCGGAGCTCTATCACATGTATGCTGCCATGGATAGGCACCAGGAAAGGAAAATTACGGTAAGTATGATACAATTTTCAGTTTTCACGTTGTCATTATGGGGTATTGTTTGTAGAATTTTGAGGAAAAAAAAATATTTTAATCCATTTTGGAATAATGCTGTAATATAAAAAATTTTGGAAAATGCACTGTAAGTTAAAAAAAAAAATAAGTTGCTTATCACTGTGTCTACATGAGAGCAGGGACAGCTCTCACCGTCATTGCCAATGCTGCTTCCGTAAGCAGACTGACAGGTATTTTCAATTGTAGAAATCGATGACGTAACGCGAAGGGTGGTGAGCCGAGACCTGTCAGTCTGCTTTATATCTGAAATGTAGTGGTCTTTTATATAAATGAAGAGAACTATGGATCTTTTATTCCTTTTCTGAGCTACATTTGTAAATTGTCTTTGGTCAACCATCCAGTGCAGTAAATCAGTATCCTTGGGCATGGTCTGTCCTGGCTTTAAAAGGGGACTTTGCATTCCTGATCTCCACTCATGTGAAACTGCACTCACCTTTGCAGGTCCAACTGCAAAGGTGAGTGCATTTTTACATGAGTGGAGGTGGTGATTATCACAAATAGTTGTGGTTTTGAGGCACCTTTAAATCCAAAAAGTGTGACGGGGGATTGATATGTTTTCTTTCTATTTATGAACAGTCTCTTTTTTTTGAGACATCAATTGTTTATCACATTATTATTTGTGTCTTACATATTGGAGCACCTAAATTCATGAATTTATTTATTTAGTTTATACTCAGCATTATTTATTTATTGCAGCGTAGTGTACTTGTGTATATGCACATCCTAGCACAGTTTGATAACGTTGTAACACCGCTGCTTTTATACTATGATTTTTTTTTATTTTTTTACTTTAAATATTCTTTATTTTCCTTTTTTCTACATAACAAATCATACATACACTATTACAGTACCGCACATTGAGCATGAATAAAATTATACGATAGAGACCCTTCTTGTGCCCTCTACACACCTATATTACCTCTCACCCATCCATACCTTTACCACACCCATTCTCAGCGTGATCACCTCTCTATCCACTTTTTCCACATTTTATTAAATTTAAATTTATTTCCTTTCTTTTTGTATATAAATTCTTCTTTTGCTACTGTATCCTCCATCACTATCCTCCACTCGCTTATTGTAGGGGGACTTTCGGCTTGCCATTTCTGAGCAATTATTTTCCTGCCCTGGAACAGACATCTTGTTATTGCTATCCGTTCATCTACTGGCAGTCCCTCTTCTTCCAGGAGACCCAATACGCATAGTCTGGCTTTTGGGCGAAGAGATGTCTCAAACACCAGGTTTATCCTTTCTACTATTTGCTTCCAATATTGATATAACTTGGGACAGCTCCAGACCATGTGTATTAAATCTCCCCTATTGTCCCCACATCTCTGACAACACGGATCCGGTCTCCTACCAAACTGGAACAACCTTTGGGGAGTATAGTATACTCTATATAACAGGTAGAGTTGGGATATTGTTTGAGAGGGTGAAAGTGATACTTTGGGTCCTGTCGCTACTATTTGCTCCCATTGTTTCTGCGAAAGTGGGCCCACATCTCTCTCCCATTTAGCCTTATTTTTGTTAACCAGAATCTCTCCCTGATCGGCCCTTACTAGGGATCCGTATATGTCAGAGATTACCCCTCTAGAGGTCTCTGTGTCTACTAAATTACGTAAGATGGGCATGTCGTTCCATTCTGGTGGACTCTGTCCAAATTGTGCGTGCAGCGCGTGTCTGATTTGCAAGTATTTATAAAAGGATCTATTTGGGACTGCATACTCCTCCTTTATTTCTTGAAATGATTTTATTCTTTCTTCCTTATAGAGTTGCGCCAGCAAGTGTAATCCCACTCTATCCCAATCCTCAGCCCTACCCATAACCCTAAGTTCTTGCAGATTGCTGTTATCCCATATAGGTGAGTATTCGGAAAATCCCTTATATCCCATGATCTTCTTGACCTCTTTCCAGCTCTTTACCATTAATTGGGCCGTAGGGCCTTTAGAGCAGAAGGAGTCCGCCTCCACTGCCTCAACTACTGTATCATGGCATGTGTCATTCAAAATTAGCCCCTTTATTTCACTTTCTACCCTTCGGTTACTGCCACACATGTGCTGCATCTGAGCAGCTAAAAAGTAATATCTAGGGTTCGGGATGTCCAGTCCCCCCTTCTCTTTTGGTTGTTGTAGGGCGCGGAGACATATCCTTGCTGCTCCGTTCCTTCAAATCAATTCCCTGAATACGCTGTCTATTTTATTAAACCACTGTTTGGGGATCCATACTGGAGAATTATGGAGGATATATAAAACTTGTGGCATCCAGACCATTTTTATCAAATTGGACCTGCCAGCTACTGAAAGTGGGAGCTTATTCCACACCCGGCATTTTTGTCTAAGCTTTGCTAATAAGGGAACTAAGTTTCCAGTTATATATTGCCTCGGGTCCTTTGTTATATTAATTCCTAGGCATCTTATTTGGGACACCACCTTCACTTGTACTATCTCTCCCATCAATGGGTCAATCGGTAGAAGAACCGATTTTTCCCAATTTATTTTTATTCCAGAGAACTTTCCAAATTCCCCTATTATGTTTATTGCCCCTGCCAGTGAGGTTTGCAAATCCCCCTGGGGCGTGACCGGATGTTGAGGTGAGAGGCCGTAGCAACCCGGCCCCCGTACCTCACTCCCATGTTGCGCTGTGATTGCGGGAATGGACGGAGAAAGTAGGAGAGGAGCGGCGGTGATGTGAGTGGGACTGGTCGGCTGACCCCCCCCCCCCCCCCCCCTGGAAACCGGGTGCCTGGAAATCCGAAGATCGGAGAGTGGAGCTGCACGGAGCTGCACGGAGTGGAGGATAGGTGGCAGTGTGCGCACCCGTGAGGAGGATACAGGAATACATACCGGGAACCGCACGCTTGCTATCTGCCGCCTGAAGCATTAGTGGTCTGGGCTGCCTGTTATCATACCCCTGCCGCCCTGCTGCGAGCCTGTCACAGCCATCCAGTTACCCAGCTATCCATGCATAAGGAGGCATCATTAAGGTACACCGGGTTTTTGCAATTCTGGAACCTGAGGGTGAGGAGCCTGGAGGAAGGTGGTCTGCTTCATAGGGGACTGCCTGGTCACCGGAGCCCGCAGAGGGATAGTGTGCGGGGAACATATAAAAGCATATTTATAGGGGGGTAAAAATGCCGGGCACACTATCGGTAATGACCAGGAACACCTCCAAGGACGGGTCAAGTGCAGGCACACAGCAACAGCAACAGCCTCAGTCTCAGTCTCAACCCCAGGCACAGTCAACCAGGGGGACTAAAGCAAGCCAGGCAGCAGCCGCGGCCGCGGCTAAACTGGAAAAGTTTGGGCACGTCCCGGCATGTACAGCAAGCTACACACCTACAAAGGGACAAGGGTGTCAACAACTGAACCCCCAGCGGAAGAGTCTAGGTCAGATAACAACTATAGTGACACCTGGAAAGATGGCAGGGGGTACAGGGCCTAAGGGGAAAGTATCGGGCAATCTGGCAGAGCCAAATACAGGACCAATACCGGAGGGCGAACCCTCTATGAGAGAGATCTTTTCCGCAATTAACAGCTGCAAATCCTCACTGTCTGAAATATTTGGCCAGCTGCGGGAGATAAAGGAAGATATGTCAGTATTAAAGCAAGATGTGCAGGGGATTGGCGTGAGGACCTCCGCTCTGGAGGAGAGGTTAAGCCAGGTTTAGGACGATGTTAGCCCTATGGTAACCGAGATGGAAACAATGAGAGAACAATTGAACATGTGTATTAATAAAATCGATGACATGGAAAATAGGTTACGAAGGAAAAATATAAGAGTACTATGCCTCCCCGAGAAAAGTGAAGGTAACTGCCCTACTGAATTTATGGAAGACTGGCTAATAGGAGTATTTGGTAAGGACTGCCTATCAAAATACTTTTCAATCGAACGGGCCCATAGAGTCCCCTTTAGGGCGCCGGCTGAGGGAGGTCGACCGAGACCTATGCTCATTAAACTCTTACACTTCACGGATAAAATTACCATTCTCCAAAAGGCAAGAGAGTTGAAAAATATACAAGTAAACGGTGCAAGAATATCAATTTATGCAGATTTCTCCCCTGAATTGCAGAGACAGAGAGCTAAATTTACCGAGTGTAAATACAGACTTCAGCAAAAAGGAATTAGATATGCAATGTTCTATCCAGCACGTTTAAGGATAACTGTGAATGGGGAAAACAAGTTTTTTAACACACCCGCCGAGTTGACATCTTGGATGAACACAAGGGAAGGAGAACCACAGCAGAGTGGAACTGTTTAGTAATTACACAAAGGAACTTTAGTAACATTTTTTTTTCAGTCTGCCTCTCTTTCTTTTTTCTTTTTGAGAGAGGGGGAAGGAGGGGTGGAGGGAGGGAGAGGAGGAAGTGGAAACATGCACAGAAACTTAAGCGAAACGTAAGCGAAATTTCTCCCCCCCCTCCCCTTTTTTTCCCCCTTCCCCCCTTGGGTGAGCGTTTTTTTTTTTTTGCACAACACATTTTTTTTATTTACTTATTTACTTCTTTACTTATTTGTTCCTTTTTTTTTTTTTTTTTTGCACAATGAGAAAAAGGGAAAGGATTTTTTATTTTTTTTTGCAACATGGGAGCGGGAGGGGGGAGGGTAGGAGGGAAGGGTTGTGAAAGTGTACTCTCAGTATTTTTTGTGGGGAGTGGTACAAGGGTGGAGGGCAAAGAAGACAAAACATAATGCATGTAAAAAGTGCGTAAGAAAGTTTGTTACACACAAACCATTCAAAACACTAAAATACATATTAAGAGGAGTGGTAGGGAGAGGTCTCACCTCAAAGGTAGGATGCAGTCACATTAGAAGCCCTCTATTTGGGCCCCAAGAAGGGCGGGGGGAGCAGCGGGTGGGAAGGGGAGGGGTGGGTGGGAAAGTATGTTTGTTTTGGGCATTAGAAGAGGGGGGAGATTCACTAAAAACACAAATCTTTGAGCGAAGAGTATTAACGGCACATTTTGGTAAGATGGGAGGCATAAAGATAAGAGCAGTCCTTAGAGGGGTAGATGACGGATAGTAGGGAGGTTGGGAAGAGAACCCCAAAACCTGGTAAAAGTATGAAAGTGTGTTCATGGAATGTTCGGGGGGTAAAATATTCAACTAAAAGACAAGTGATTTTCTCAACAGCAGAAAGGAAGGACATCAAAATGCTGTGTCTGCAGGAGACGCACCTGGACGGGGAGACTATTAAGATACTAAAACATAGGAAATACAAAACACAGTACCATTCTACACACACTTCCTATTCAAGGGGTGTGAGTGTTTTGATAGATTCGGGCGCAGTGTTCTCCTGTAGACAGAGCAAGATAGATCCTAAGGGACGGTATGTCTTTCTTCATTGTTGGATAGAAACAAAAGAATATGTGGTGGCAAATATATATATCCCCCCCCCCCCCATTTGAAACCGTAGTCCTTTGGGCGCTAATAGAGTTCGTTATGGATAAGGTGGGGGTTCCCGTTATAGTGGTAGGGGATTTTAACATGACCATGGATAAAGGAATAGATAGGTTCCCGGCGGGTGCTTCCGCAGGACATCCGTCTGCCAGCCCTCTCCTTCATTTTTGTGAGGAGGTGGGTTTGACAGACGTGTGGCGGAGGAGACACCCGGGGGAAAAACAATTCTCCTGTCACTCAAGGACGCACGGTACCCTGTCCAGAATAGACCTCGTACTTTGTAACGAGGAGGCACTAGAAGTGGTGGGGGAGGTGGTTTATGAAACAAGAAGCATCTCAGATCACTCCCCAGTAATACTTGAAATAAAGCTGGATAAGGGGCATGGTAGTGGAGATTGGAAGATAAACCCATTCTGGTTGGAAGTAATTGGGGACCCGGGGGGAATTTGCGACAGTCTGAATGAATTTGTAGTATTAAATACCGGATCAGCCTCAACAGGAGTGATTTGGGATGCTCTGAAAGCATTCTTACGGGGAATATTAATTCAAAAGGTATCAGTAGCTAAAAAACAGTCACGCGCTAAGGAAATTGCAGGGAGAGAAAAAGTGTTTATCTCAGAGCTCAATTATATAAGAAATCCAACCCCAGAAAATCATGCAGAATGGTTAGTGTCACAGGGAGAGTACCAAAAAATAGTAATAAGCAAGGCGGAAAAGAAAAAATTATTCCAGAAGCAGAATTTCTACGGGGCAGGGCGAGAGAGTGGGGCGTATCCTAGCCCTAATAGCTAGGGCGGGGGCCCCCCCATCGGTTATTGCGGCGATAAGAGATGAGGAGGGGGAAGTCAGGAGAGGTACATCTGAAATAAAAGAGACCTTTAAAAAATATTATCAGAGTCTGTATAGTAGTACAACAAATGACAATTTAGAGAGGGAGATGGCAGACCTTTTTAAGGGCTCACAGATCCCTCGGCTATCAGAGGAAGATAGGGAGAGCCTGGAGGCACCGCTTACTCTGGAGGAGTTACAAATAGTAATAAAGGAGATGGCAGGTCAAAAGGCCCCGGGGCCGGATGGCCTACCAATAGAAATATATAAAACCTTTGGTGAGGTGTTGCTCCCAAAACTCCTGGAGGTTTTCAACTGGGCAGCAAAAGAAGGGCAGTTACCCCGGTCTATGACTGAAGCGACAATCATCATACTATTAAAGGAAGGGAAAGATCAGATGGAGACAGACTCATACAGACCAATATCTCTTTTATGTGCAGATGTTAAAATCCTGGCTAAAACCCTGGCAAGAAGGCTAAATAGGATAATCCCAAATTTGGTACATTTGGACCAGACGGGATTTATCCCAGGAAGGTCTACCTGCTCCAATATAAGAAGAGCATTCTTAAACACCCAGCTGCAGACGGAATCAGAGGGGTCTAGAGCGATATTGTCCTTGGATACAGCCAAGGCGTTTGACAGCCTTGAGTGGAATTTTCTTTGGAAAACGTTGGCAGAGTACCATTTTGGTCCCAACTTTATCCAATGGATTAAAATACTATATAAAGACCCTAGAGCGAGGGTTAGGATAAATGGAGAATGTACAGACTGGTTCCAATTGGCAAGGGGGACAAGACAGGGATGCCCCTTGTCGCCCCTTCTTTTCGCCCTCGCCATGGAACCATTGGCCAGTGCTATAAGGACAGATCCAGGAATAAAGGGTTTCAAGAGGAGACTGGGGGAAGAGAAAATAGCTATGTATGCGGATGATATATTGCTCTTTATACTATGATTCACTGGAAGAAGCACAACAATTTTTGTTTGTTCATTATAAAACTAGTTTGTTGGAGACATCAGCCCATCTTCATTATGCCACCAAGCTTTTATCATAGGTTAAACGATTCTGTGCTACACAGAATTGGAGTTATTACATTTTTCAGACCTTTTGAAGAGCGATTTACACACATTTTGTCTCAAAAGACTAAGGAAAACATTTAAACCTAGTCTGTGATAATATGGAATGCAGAACACTCGGCAAAAGTGTCCAGGGAGAACACTTACTGCTGTGTGGTTTCCTACTGGGCAGGCAGACAAATCAAATGTTTGGCCTCTCCCTGACACTGTATTGCTGAAAAGTTATGCCTTTCTGAATTAACTTTATTCTGGCTGTGATTTTAAAAATGTTTATGACAATAAGCAAAATGTTGTTTTGCTTTGTCTTTTTTAGGTCACTTTGCAGTAAAGCAAGGAAGCAAAGACCCTTAAGTATATTATTATGCTTTTACTACATAAGAATACTGTACACACACAAGCTACTTACAATTGTAGGAAAATATTATACGGCACACAGAGTATTACAGATATGCATACAAAACGTGCACATGCTATCTAACTTTCCTGGCAAATGAGCATGGACAATGGTCTATTTGCAATAGGAATTTGCTAAAAGTTCCATAGCTTGGTTTTTAGTAGGTTCATGACCTTCGTAGGCAATCAGGGCTCCAGGCTCCACTCAAGCAATTGCCAGAAACTGGGCACTAGTGTCATCCGAAAGTGAATTTCCTTTTTTAGTGGTGTGAATTCTCCTTTGGCACAAACTTTCCCTCTTAGTTCTTGTGTTGCAATGGAGCACACCGTTCAGTTTATGCTGCTGGCCTTTTATGTGGAAAGTTTGGGTAGCAATTCTTATATGGGTATATCCTTTTTTGCATCAGTTTCTATGTTTCTAGTTTCCCTATTCCTATCCCTTGATGAAAGCCATCTTGATTGGCTGAAACATGTTGGGTCAAATGTTACTAGTGTGACGCTATTATTGTCACTTGCAGCTACGTTAGACGGACGCATGCGTACTGTGCTCTGATGGATTGATGTGGATCACGAGCCTCTGAAGCGGGCTCACGATATGCCTGTTTGAACGGCAGCACGAGCGGGAACAACCAGCACCAACGTGAGTCATCTCCAGCGTTATCACCAGCCCGGAAAGTCTATACAGGCTGTTGACATCCCTTCCACATAGGGACAGCTGAAGCTTCAACCCCCTGAATGGAGACTACTGCACCTTCGGGTATTCTTCCCTGCTGCAACGGGTTCCCCATGTGTATGTGGAGAGGAGAAATCCCAGAATCTAGGATGTTCCTTACCACTACCCAGGCTTGGTGAGCGGACCTCTGGTCCAAGTTACTTTATCATGCTGGTATCTTATTCTCATGCTGACCCTGCTTTGTGACTTCTGCCCTAATCAACAGTTTGTTATCTGCGCTTAACCCGGACTTGCTTTGCATGCTGCTATACTGCTATTTGCATCAACTGCCTTAATCCCAGCTTCATATGTGCACTGACCCACTTTATGACTTGGTTGCAATCTACAGCTTTTGCACTGGAGAATTTTTCGAATTTTGCTGTATATATTGCCATATGCCATCATCTCCATAGTTTTTGAGCTACAGTACCTAGCGACTTTATATTAGTCTTTATGCCCTTTAGGGAACTGGTCAAATCCACTCGACTGACCACACATTATACAGTGCGATCGACTAAACCTTTAGTCCAGCTGATCGCTCTGTTTGAGTACTACTGCATGCATGCATACCTATGTAGCTGTTTGTTTTTAATTTGACAATGTTGTCTCATTAATTTTAATTAAAATTGGGTGTTGGTGGAGGGTTTTGAACATCATTTAATTGTGTTAACTGTCATTTATCTACTAATAAATCAATTTTTTAATATGCGGCATGGTCCGCCTGTGGCTCCTTTATCCAGGGGGGTTTCTCTCTTATTCTGCCCCTGGGGTTTTTTTCTTCATAGAAATGGGATATCAGTTTTTTTAGGGTCAGGGTATTTTATTGCTGCCATTAAGGGGTTGTCAGCTAAGGAAAGATCGTCCTGGGGGAACTGGGTGTGGAAAGCGTGGCGGAGTTGGATATATCTGAAGAACATGTGATTCGGCAGAGCAAATTCAGCTTTAAGGTTATTGAAAGATTTCAGTCTCCCGTTGCGGGTAATGTGGGACAAGTAGAATACACCCCTAGAGCTCCACGCTCCACCATCCTGGATAAGGTTGAATTCAGGTAGGGCTGCGTTATGCCATAGAGAGGTATAGCGATGCGGTGAAGTAATGCGCAACCTGTCTGAGGCAATACTCCACACCTTTTTATAGTGGTATAATAGAATCCGGCGGTCTGTCAGCGGTGCCTCACCTCCCACCCCTCCTGCAATCGCCACTAGTGGGTCCAGTGTGGGCTGTGTCCATTTAGGGCATAAGAAGCAGAGAAATCTGTCTTTATCAACCTTATCTATATGAAAGATCTGCGACAGCTGGGCAGCAAAGTAGTATGCGTTAAAGTCAGGGAGCGCCGTTCCAGGAAGGTCAGTCGGGTTCTTCAACCTGTGCCACGGGAGTTTGTGCCTAGCGTTACCCCAGACAAATGGTTTAAGGAAGGTTTCCAGTATTTTGAAATGCCTGAGCACTAAATACACCGGGGAGTGTCAAATCATGTACAATATTTTGGGTAACAGAACCATTTTCACAAGATTTATGCGGCCCATCACTCCCAGTGGGAGGCGGGCCCAGACCTGTGTCTTTTGCTTCAGCATTTCATATAGTGGAGTTATATTAAGAGGGACGTTGTCTGTAGGGTCGCAAGTGGTCCGGATTCCCAGGTACTTGATGATATCCACCCTCTGTAGAGGAAGTAGGGCCCTGTCTCTGGGTGGTGGAATGCTGTCAAGGGGGAGTATCTGGGATTTATCCCAATTGATCCGCAAACCAGAGAACGCACCGAAACGCTCTATTAAGGGCTAATGGTAGGGAGCTGCCCGAGTCATCTAAGTATAATAAGGTGTCGTCTGCATATGTTCTGATTTTTTACACCACCCCCCCTCTCTGAAGTCCCACTATCCCTGGGTGTGAACGTATGGCTATTGCGAGTGGCTCTGCCGCCAGTGCGTACAGCAGTGGCGACAGAGGACACCCCTGTCTCGTACCCCTAGAGAGGGGAAATTGTTCCGAGGGCCATCCATTAGCCAGGACCTTGACCACTGGCGTCTGGTAGAGGAGCTGAACCCATTTTACGAACCTAGGACCCAGGCCGAACCGGTCCAGAAGTATCTCCACTCCACTGAATCGAAAGCCTTGGCGGTGTCCAAGGCTTCGATCACCCTGGATCCCGGGTTGTCATGTGTCATCTGAAGGTTAATGAACAATCTCTTGAGGTTAAAGGAGGTTTTCCTGCCTGGCATAAATCCGGCCTGATACTCGTGTATCAGTGACAAGATACCTGTGTTGAGGTGGAGGGCAAGCACTTTTGCAAGTACCTTGACATCCACCTGAAGCAGAGAGATGGGGCGATAGGATTCCGGGAGATGTGGGTCCTTTCCGGGTTTGGGAATTAACACTATGGTAGCCTCCCTCATGGAGGTAGGGAGTTCAGAGCTTTCAAATATGGAGTTATACAGTGCTAGAAGCCTGGGGACGAGGACATCTGAGTAAGTGGAGTAGGGCAGTCCATCTGAGCCTGAAGCTTTGGATCTAGGGAGTTCAGCTATCGCCTTGGTGACCCCCTCTACCGTCAATGGTGCTTCTAGTTCCCTAGTCTGTTCCTCGATCAGCCGAGGGATTGACAACTCAGCCAAAAATGACTCTATCAAGGAGGTGTCGTCTGGAGCCACTGTGGCATATAGAGTGGTAAAGAAGTCCTTGAACATTGACGTTACCTGGGCAGGCTCCATCACCAGGGCGTTGCCAGGAGAGCGGAGCAAAATCACCACCGGGGGCCTCTCCTCGCAATGCACCAGATAGGCTAGCAGCTTCCCAGCTCTCTCCCCATGCTCAAACGACTTTTGTCGATGAAAAAAACGTTTTCGTTTTGATTTCTCATTGTCATGGATATGCAGTAATGTTTGTCTGCCATCTTACCTTCCTGTGTTCACCTTAGAGGCCAGACTTTCCTCGCCTGGCTGCTTTTATAACCTCTCCTCCCAGCCTGACTCCACCCCAGGCCCTATCACAGAACTCTATATTAATATGTGCACTGCAAGTCTGCCTTGCTGATCAACGTGTTTGTATAAGCATTGTGTGTTTGGGTTCCTGCCTGCCGTGTGCTATGTCTGTCTCTGTGTTTCGATATTGGCTTGTTCCCGACTATCCCTGTCTGCTTGTGACCTTGACCTTCGGCTTGTCCCTCGTTTATCCTTGTCTGCTTGTTGCCCTGACCTTGGCTTTTCCCCTCACTATTCTTGTATCCTGTGCTGCTGCTTCCCCTCTATCCTCCTTACCCTACGGAGCGTGAGCTAGGGGACTCTGGGGGCTGTGACCTGGACCCAGCTGCAGCGTAACATCCTCACCACTAGAGGCTCTGGTGAAGACCTGCTGGATCTTAGACTCCGCGCCCTGGGGAATCTTGGCTCTAGCTCCCTATGGATCCCTGTTGTGCTCCACTGGTCCCGCTTTCCACAACCATCCAGCATCCCATCCTATTGGGACACTTCAGTTCACAATCGATTTGGATACTGGTCACTCATTATAATATAATTTTGTTGTTGCCAGCATTTATTATACTTATATTATTTGCACTAAAGTAGGTGTGTCATTTCCATCCCACCAAGGTGCACTGTGTTTGAGCTGACCATCAACTTGAGAAAGTGCTGGTCAGCACACACAGTTTACATAGGCAGGCTGGTGTATTATTTTATTCAATTTAAGTAGATATTTGTAATTTACCACATTATTATTGTTTTCAGCGCCCCCACTATATTTGCACTTTGCACGTATAATTTTACACAAGTTCGGTTCCATCCCTTTGGAATCTCGGGGTCCAGCAGCTGTTTATTTAACTATTATTTATATATTTTTATTTTGTGTAAGGCGCGAGATTACTAATATACACGATCCTCGTTTATCCTTGTCTGCTTGTTGCCCTGACCTTGGCTTTTCCCCTCACTATTTTTGTATCCTGTGCTGCTGCTTCCCCTCTATCCTCCTTACCCTACGGAGCGTGAGCTAGGGGACTCTGGGGGCTGCGACCTGGACCCAGCTGCAGCGTAACATCCTCACCACTAGAGGCTCTGGTGAAGACCTGCTGGATCTTAGACTCCGCGCCCTGGGGAATCTTGGCTCTAGCTCCCTGTGGATCCCTGTTGTGCTCCACTGGTCCCGCTTTCCACAACCATCCAGTGTCCCATACGCAGCAGTCAGCCATATGGTTCACTACCTTGTGGTGCACTCTTGATCCCCAATGGTGTGCATCTGTCATCTGGCCACAGGTGACCTGAGACTCATAGTGCAGCTGGTCTAAGCCGCCAAGCCTTCTCCCTCTTAACCCAAACTTGGGGCATGTCGGATATAGACTTAGCAGCGACACCAGACAACGCCAAGTGCCAGAGGTATCTGACAAGAGTTCCCTCCCACTGGCGGAGGGGACGGACTGCCTAGAGCACGCCTGGAACTTCCGTCTGGATTACATCTTTCCACCGACACCTCTCATACCAAGATTTCTTCTCAGACTCAAGAGGTCAGCATCTACAATAGCAGTCCTTCCCTATTGGCCGAGGCGGCCATGGTTCACAACTCTTCTTCAGTTGAATACAGCGAGGCCATTGCCACTCCCACCAACAGTGGACCTACTCGCTCAGGGACAACTCCTTCATGCATTCCCGGAAGGAATGCACCTGACAGCCCTGAGATTGAAAGGGCTATATTCTTAGACCAGGGTTGCTCTCAGAAAGTGGTAGAGACTCTTCTCCAAGCCAGAAGGTGCACCACCAACAGTACAGAAGGATCTGGGAGGAATTTCTCTCAGTCGCACAGCAACAAGCCTGGAACACATCATCAGCTCCAACAGTCGCTCAAAACCTTGAGTTTCTCCAGTTAGGCTTTGAGAAAAGCCTTGGGTAAAGTACCCTGAAAGTCCACGTGTCAGCCTTATCTGCCATGACAGGAGTTAAGTGGGCGCAAGAGCCTCTCGTCATTCAGTTTCAGAATGACGAGAGGTATAAATAATAAATAAGGAATAAATAAGGAATAAAAGGTAAAGCCCCCCAGAAAGCCTTCCTTCCCGACCTGGGATCTTTGGGTTGTACTAGAGGTCCTATTCTATGAACCATTCTTTCCGTTGGAAAACATCTCCCTGTGGGACTTAACACTTAAGGTCACCTTCCTAATCGCAATAACATCGGCCAAGAGAGTCTCAGAGATGCAGGCTCTATTAGCGAAGGAGCCATATCTAATCGTGTACCCAGACAAAGTAGTCTTAAGACCATCTGATCGCTTAATCCTGAAGGTAGCATCCTACTTCCACTTTAATCAGGAGATAAACCTTCCTGCTCTCTCCACAGAACGAGGGGACTCACATCCGCTGGATGTAAGAACCAATATCTTGGCGTACCTCTCGGCAACCAGCGACCTTAGGAAGTCGGAAAACCTCCTGGTCATCCCACATGGCTTTAGGAGAGGACAAGCGGCGACCTCTCGCACCATCGCAGCAAGGTTGGTGAAGACCATTAAAAAGGCTTACTCATTGAGTCAAACACAAATACCTGAGGGCTTGAGGGCACATTCCACAAGGACAATGGCTACCTCCTGGGCGGCCTACTGCAGGGTGTCCTCGGAAACTTTTTGCAGAGCAGCGACTTGGTCGTCTAGAAACACCTTTTATATCTCATTACAAGGTGGACTCTGCCCGACTTCACGGCAGAATTTGGAAGAGCAATTAATTCAGTCCAACATCTCTATTCCATGTAAATAAAACTTGACTTTATGCTCAGACCCACCCAGTTTGCGAGTTATTCCCCAAAGGTGTATGCTGCCATGATGCGACAGGAAAACGGAAAATTGTATACTCACCTTTCCGTAATTTTCCTTTCCTGTCGCATTTTCATGGCAGCATACAGATGCCCCCCCATCTGAGGTGAGGTGTATAAATATACTGAGAATACCTGGGCGGGGGCCCTCTCTGGGCTTAATAGCTACGCGGTCCTATCAGGTTGTGGGGGGGGAGCCCCAACCCAAAGGTGTATGCTGCCATGAAGATGCGACAGAAAAGGTGAGTATACAATTTTCAGTTTTTCCCAGCTATGTTTACTTACACTCGAGTTGTTTTCGAGGGGCTGGGTTGAACCCTGATACATGTTTGATTGAAATATTATAGGGCGTCACTTGTGTCTTTACATATACCATTGCCTCCCATGTGGAGAAAATGCTGCAACATATAGTGAAGCTCTGTATGTTCATATATACTGTATGTCATCACAACTTATTTATGGGATTGCTAAGTCATGATGATGAAACGTCGGGACGTTGGCTGTACGGCAACCAGTTGTTAACGCTTGACGCTTACCGGAAGTGACGTTCCGAGGAGCACGATTTCTCATTGGTGAGGTTCAGTTCACTTAGCTGTGTCCACTGTGACCACAATACGCCAGTACTTGTTGCTTCAAATGGATGTCTCTATGTTTTACTTGATCTTGGCTCATGTGAGTGCAATGTTTGAAGCTTTTTAATAGAAATACATTTTTCATAACGATACTGCACTATTGGAGCACTTTATTTTATTACATATGGAGAGTCCATGATATCGGGTGTCACGTCTGAATATCGTTGGATGTTTAACCCTTTAAGGGTTGATGCTGTTTTGCCGAGCATGAGAGTGCAAGGCAACATTATTTGGTGAGTGCATAACCAAAGGGGAGTGGAAACACTGATTGCACGTGGTGTGGCGAAAGCTTTGAAGATCTCACATCAGGATATTTTCATTTTTCGTTTGAGACCTATCGTCTCATGTATGAACAGTTTAACCACTAGATATTTGTTTTTGTTTATTTTTGTTCGCCAATTCATGGGGTTTTATCATTCTCACTTGTCACTGGGTTTATTGATGTATATTGTTTATTTGGTCAGTGCTGCTATTTACTTTAATTTATATTGTAAATATTTTCATATATATTATTAAATTTAGAGTAGCAGCTTTTGCACATTGAGGGCACTCCTGGCACAGTGGTGGTACCTAAAGAGTGGATGTACGGATCTTTTGGATCAGCTGTTTTTATAAATAAAGATTGTGTAGCGGGGGTTCCAAATTTAGGGATTGCTATACCAAATTTAAGGGTGATTCGAGTGGTAGTTAGCTCGAATCTTTCAATTTGTTGGACTCTGCCTTCCTGCTGTTTGCCTGGTGTGCAGTTCCCCTTGGAAGTATGGGTGGCGCTGTCACTTGTACTGAGAGTTGAACCACAGGTAATGGGGCAGTGATTTGGTGTCCTCTCACGGCAGCCGTGAAGTGGGTGTGGTTTGCCTGCTGTGCATGCTGGGAGAGGATACATAAGGGGCAGACGCCACCTGGGAGGGGTCGGTTCTTTTTGGTTCCAGAGTCGAAGTCCTGGTGAGTGGCGCGTGGCCCTCCAGGTCATGGGGCCACGTGCACTTCAGTCCCAGGCACCTTTAGACCTGGGACTGCAACTTCAGCCCTGGGCCCAGCACCTTTAGCTGGAGCCCACTTCGGGAGGAGGAATCCCAGGGTGCCGCCTTGCGAGGGGACCCGTTTCTAGAAGAGGAGGCTGGGGGAGGACCGTTCCGAAGGACTAGTGAGAGATCACAGTGAAGGAAGGGGCCCAGTAACTCTCTGGAGGGATGTCATCCATCCGAAAACAGGGATCTAAACAACAGGACCAGTAGGAGGTTTGGGACACTATAGATTCTGTGGCAGAGGATCTCCTGAACGCATCCATTAGGGAATCTAATAGACTGTTCGAGTTACACGCCGGCTGCTAGTGCCTTTGGGTGACTATCCGGGTGAGCTATACCCACTCGGGATCGAGTGGCGAAGAAACAAGAGTGCCTGAATTGATCTGTCTTCCTAACACCTTTATCTTCTCCTCATTTTGTGGATGCTCATACATAAAGAAATAAACTCTATGTTGGAGTTGACGCTGGTGTGGACCTTGGAGTTACTTGGGGTATAGAGACTTTTGTCCTTGCATTCTAGGGACGGAAACCAACTCCGAGGGGAACCCTGCTGCAAAGACCCGTAAGTGAAAACAAGTGTGCTTAACCTCTGCAACCCAGGGGGTACGGGCATGGTGGAGACAGTGTGCCTTCTTCTCCTGTGAACGAGCCAAAGTGTGGAGAAGGAGGGCCGGGTTGCTACAATTATATAAAAAAAAAAAAAAAATGTCAACAGCCTGTAGCCAAATACATTAAAATAATACAAGTCAGAAGTCAGTACTGTGTTTGCTAAATGTCCAAGAGCATGTTTGTCCACATTCTTTTATAATCAGTCTTCGGTAACTCATATGATAAATGTCCGTGACATGTGCATGTTGTCTTTGCCGAGAGGGATTAAGCTTGATTAATTTACACTAATTTGGCAGCAGATTTACCCAGTCCTGCACTGCTTTACCATAATGAAAAATAGTGACATAAGTGCCATTAATCCGCTAACATATTTTCTTTAACACAAAATTGTGTGATAATGATAAGAATGTTTATGAAAAGAAACAGTGTGCTTACAGTTGTTTGACTCAAATGTACCTGTATATGTAGACTACAACCTATTGGTAAATGTCATGTGTTCCAAAGATAACAACCAAATTTGCACATCAGCAGACTGGAAAAGCTAGAAACAAGGGCTTAATCACTATTCTTAAATTGCTGAACCTTTTCAGGATTACATAGTAGTTCATAATTAAAAAAGGAATTGGTGAGTTGTGTGGGCTTTGTTACTACCATAATTTTTTCCTTTTGTCATATATGTATACGTTTTTTAAGCAAATGAATAAGGACCTAAATTAAGAGATGCGTGGAAGGGTATTACCAAGCCAATGCAGTGGCCCCCCCTCCTGTGGTCACCAAAAAAAAAAAAAAAATGGGCCCTTTAACAGTTTTTTTTTGTTTTAAATGTCTTTTTTTTTACACATGGCGGCGTGACCATAGTGGGCGCAGAAGCGCCGCTACCGCTCGCTTCTGCGCCCGGCCGTCACTCACCACAACAATACATAGGTTCATGCATTGCATGAACCTATGTATTGCTGCCGCCCACTATTCAGATGGCCGGCCCCTTGAGCGCCGGCCATCTGAATCACAGCGTCTGGTTGGTCTTTAGAAGTGCCTATCAGAGCCAGCAGGCTCTGATAGGCTTCCCAACTACAGCCTGAGGGCTGTAATCGGCTTCTAAATATCTAATGAGAGGACGCACGGGGGTGCGTTCCCTGGCCAATCAGGTTCACCGGGTCTGGTTACCGGTAACCTGATTGGCTGAAGTGACATCGAGGGCGGGAGAAGACATCGAGGACGGAAGAAGGACGGCGCTGACTCGAGGAAGGTAAGTGCAGGGCTGGGGGGGGGGGGGACTGGCTGTATTATGAGGACAAACTGGCTGCATTATGGGGGAGAAACTGGCTGCATTATGGGGGAGAAACTGGCTGCATATGGGGGAGAAACTGGCTGCATATGGGGGAGAAACTGGCTGCATATGGGGGAGAAACTGGCTGTATTATGGGGGAGAAACTGGCTGCATATGGGGGAGAAACTGGCTGTATTATTGGGGGAGAAACTGGCTGCATATGGGGGAGAAACTGGCTGCATTATGGGGGAGAAACTGGCTGCATATGGGGGAGAAACTGGCTGCATATGGGGGAGAAACTGGCTGCATATGGGGGAGAATCTGGCTGCATTATGGGGGAGAAACTGGCTGTATTATTGGGGGAGAAACTGGCTGTATTATTGGGGGAGAAACTGCCTGTATTATTGGGGGAGAAACTGGCTGTATTATTGGGGGACAAACTGGCTGTATTATTGGGGGACAATCTGGCTGTATATTGGGGGAAACTGGCTGCATTTGGGGACAAACTTGTGGCGTTTGGGCACAGTGGCTGCGTTTCAATGGGCACAGTGGCGGCAATTGATGATTTTTTTTTTTCAGTTTGTTTGCGCCCCCCCAAAAAATTTGAGCACCAGCCGCCACTGACCACTAGTGGTGTTTATATAACATTTCAAATAACAATATAGCTATGGCTGCTACTAGCCTTTAAAATTGTAGACAGGTGCAGTTTACCCTCCTCTTTGAAGGTGGTGCTGTGTTACTAGCTGTTGTACAGAGGAAATGGAAGATGAGGGGAGAATTGTTCCTCTTCAGCCTTCGTAGGTGTTACCAGGGGGGGCAATGGTCCAATTGGACGCTGCAACACTGGATGACCTCAGTGGCCATCTTAAGTGGGGTCAATGCTAAGAAATAGCAGTGCCCCACTGCAGTTGGTGCACACCTACAAAGTAGATAGAGCAGGGACAGGACCCACGCTGGAAAGGGATGGTTTACTTAGCCCTAGGGTGAGGTTTCTGGTGAGGAGGGACAGACTAGGGAGCCCTCTGCTATTGCCTGGACTGCAATGTTGTGACAAAGTTTTGCATCCAATCTTCCCAGTCCCAACAGCCACCCCTCTCCTCAGATGCTGCTCCTGTAACATAAGCCTTATTAGAGTTACCCCCTTAGTGCTGGGACAACTCCAATGTGCCGCTGACTTTGCTGAGAACTTTTGCACCCGTGTTTGTGCTACTGAGACTCGATCTCCATATTGTTTAAATAAATACATTAAAGTTTTAAGGGGATTTATGGGACTAAAAATAACTAGAGATAGGCTTGGGCGTGTTCGAAACCCCACATGCCCAATCCTGCCAGGAAGTTAGCCGACACTGCTCAGGCCTAATCATAGGTAGTGAGACCTTTTCTGATCTCTGTAGCTGCGAACCAGGAAATGTCTCACTGCCTGTGATTGGCCCTGTGCAGTGTCGGCTTTGTGGCAGGCAAGGCAGGATTTGGAACACACCCGAGCCCATCTTAAATAACTGATCAACGGGCAAACATTTCCTAAATACAATTGACTGCAGAAAACGTATGTAGCGGCCTCACCCCATCTCCTTTTTCCAGGGGCATGTCACACGACAGGGTGAGATGCGCTACGGCCCATGTCCTCCCCATGGCTGTGGGTGAGGTGAAGGCCAGTATCAGTATCTTCCTCGGGCCAATGTGCGTTAGTTATGAAACTCAGTCCTGCTATGCTGGAACCCTCCTTTGCTCCCATTAACCAGAGTCAACACACCAATCACGGTCCAACTTTTGCTTTATTGTAAGCTCCACAATAAACAATGCTTCTGTAGCCAACTGGTTGGAACGTTTTAACAGCCTGATATGGTGGGATGAGCAGGTCGAGGCACTATCCTAATTTCAAATCTAAACCACTGTGGTTTCACCAGCGGTTATCGTAGCACAGAACATGGAACTTGTGAGTCTCTACCAGCAACTCAAGAGAACGTATTTAGGAGTACCTTCGCTGCGCTGTGGCCCCTATCAGGGGAAGATGTCCCTCTAAGGAAATTACCAGAGGCCCATCCGTCACCGGGTTGATGCTGCTCCGGGTCTCCGGACGGGTGACCTCCTCGGCCTCCTCACCTCAGATGCGGGTCCCGTCCACCTTCGGGGACCCTCGGATCACTTCGCCCTTGTGGGACCCAGTCGAAGTTACTGGGCCCCAGGCCTCCGATCTAGTATCTCACCCCAGGCTAAAGGTGCCTGGGATGGACTCCAACTCCATTCTGGCCAGGCCTAGGGCGCCTGGGCCAGAACTCCGGACCGCCCGCACCCAGGCTAAAGGTGCCTGGGTGCGTGAAGAGAAGATCCTCGAAGACCTCATGATAAGGGCGTCTCCCCTTTTATCTCCTCCCATCGACACCACGGCAGGTTCCCCGCCCTCGCCGTACCGTCTCCGGAAAGGGACAAAAAGGGTAGCACTGTGGCAGTGATTCTACCTTGAGCCTGCGGGTACCCCGCCACCCACAGGCCAAGGAGAATAATACACCACCCAATCCTCCACGAATACAAAGGGGTCCAAAACCTCTCACAATTACACACCTGGGTCACACTACCACCCAGGTGTACCCCAACTAAATTTAAAGACCCCGCTACATACTCCCCCCTGTGATTTGACGCTGGTCCCCAGCGTCTGGTGCAAACCCATGTTTCCCATGAAGTGGTAACATAAGCCTGGCCCCAGAGGCTATCCCTAAAAAAAATCAAACCCTGTTTGTGCCAAGACCTGCTCAAGGGGAAGGGAACTATAACATAATAAAACTTTTGCATAAAACCATCTGAACATTTACATATATACAATCCCTCCCGTCACTGTCTAAGAACCACCCCATACTCAGTAGTCTTGACGGACGAATCTCCTGCATGAGGGAAATAAAAAAAAACACAGAAAAACATCCTAACATTGTGTGTTGACTTGAAACGAATGAGTCTATCAGCCGAGAAACACATTCGCTTCAATGGCAAAGTAATGCAAGTGTAGAATTCCAACAACTGTTGCGCAACACTGCCACCTGGTGACAGTGCCGCGGTAATGACACTTGGTGAAGTCCTCATTCTTCCTGCGTCCCTACACTAATTCTACCCCCAAAAAGTCTCTGTCCTTGATGTCTGGAAGAAGAGAGAGCGAACAACAAAACTGCTCTCATTCCTCCAAAGAGTAGAAAAAAAAAACAAACCCAAATAAAAAACCAGGGTACAGTTCAAATGTTCCGGCAAGGACATTCCCAAAAACTGCAGGGAAGCAAGTGACTCTCTTCTCACAGATAGAACTTCGGGTCAGGCAAGAACAAAGGCTTTAGGTGCTTATCGAAAACCTCAATCGAATAGTTGACATCCTCTTTATCCTTCCGGCAGATAAGCACCTTGTCCGCATAAATGTGGCGCCCCAACATCCAGTCTGCTCTGCAGTCTTTGAACTTTTTCGACACTGGTGGCGAACAGGACAAGTATCGCCGGGCATGAGGCACTTTGAGTTTTTCCTAAATGAATTTGTCGTACCATCTCTGTCGCAGGACCTCAACTTCGTAAAGTAAGTCCCGAGGCAAGTAGGGATATTCCCATCCGTACTCACGGGCGACTGTCTGGGATAAAAGTCTTTGCAATCTGGCCAAAGGAGGCATGGCATCCAGCTCACCTTCTCCTGGTTGAACGATGGCCTCCGGGTGCCGAGGTACTTTCACTACCTCGGGCAGCTTCGCTCTCGGTGCCCGCAATGAAGCATGCTGCATCCCCACTACCAAGGCGGGTGATGTTGTAGAATGTGGAAGGTTGGTCGGAGGACTAGACTTCCTCGTAAGCTCCGGGGCCTGCACCCGGGGTGTGCTGTCTCCTATAGACATAGGGGAATCCTGAGGTTCACGTAGAACGGGTAACGGGCGTTTGTCCCAGCCCTTCCGGTGAAACAGTTCATCTATTTCCCCGTCATCTCCGCAGTCTGACAGCGATTCCAGGTCGGAGGTGTCATACATCTCGGGATGGAAGGTAGTCTCTAGTAGACGTGGAACTACCCTCCCTTGCGGGCTCCACCAACTGTGGACTCCCGACACCTCCAACCACCACCACAGTCCCAGCCCCTGGCTCACCTTGACCTTTTGTAGAACTGGGATGTCCAGGACTCTTCCAACCGGATCCATCCAGGCCCGGCAAGCGACGGGGTGAAGCTCTTCCACGACCATAGGAGGCCTGCACCAGGCCGACTTTCCTCTTCGGAGGTGGGAGCAGGGAATCTGTGGTGACCGAAGCAGCATCCTCGGATTTTTCTCTCTCAGTCTCTGGTTGGGCAGTCACGTCACCCTGGTCAGTGCGTACGGGGACCTCCGCAAAGGCCTGGATCTCCCCTTCCGGAGTAGCGGTACCTGTGAGGCTGTTGAGGCGAAGGGCCCGGGGCCTTACTATGGATGGCTCCACCTCGAACAAGAACTCCTTGCATGCTTCGCAACGCCCGAATGGCTTCAGGTGGACCACCAGTCCTGAGCATCCGGGACAGATCACGCCGAGAGCCTCCGTGTCTCTGCATGTGTACAGAGCCAACTGCCCTCGGGGCCTGAGTCTTATCCCCGTGTCTGTAAGGGGAGCAGCAAAAGCAGTTATCTTCGTGGGGTAGGGAACCGGAATCCACGGGGAGCTTGAGGCCATCCCAACTATCTGCTGCTCCATCACGCACTGACCACGCGCCGGAGTCTCCACGTGTATCTCCTCACATGGCCAGACTCCTCCCACGACTTGCACGTTTTCGCGGGTTTTCTCCAGTCTCCGCCCACGAACTGCGCAGTCACGGGGTGCCTCATGGCGCAGTGCAGCAAAAGTCCCCACATGTAGTACTTCACACGGCTGGACTTCTCCCTCTGCCCGCTCTTTCTGCATGGGCCTTTCCCGTCTTGGGGTCATTTCCACGACTTCGAGCACAGGGACGCACTTTGGCCAATCACATGGCCGACCTGCTCGGAACTCCTCCGGGCAGCAAAGTCCAGACACAGCCATTTCGAATTTCAAAGTCGTATACATTTCATCTCGGACTCACGAGCCCCCACGTGTAGGGACCTCACCCCATCTCCTTTTTCCAGGGGCATGTCACACGACAGGGTGAGATGCGCTACGGCCCATGTCCTCCCCATGGCTGTGGGTGAGGTGAAGGCCAGTATCAGTATCTTCCTCGGGCCAATGTGCGTTAGTTATGAAACTCAGTCCTGCTATGCTGGAACCCTCCTTTGCTCCCATTAACCAGAGTCAACACACCAATCACGGTCCAACTTTTGCTTTATTGTAAGCTCCACAATAAACAATGCTTCTGTAGCCAACTGGTTGGAACGTTTTAACAGCCTGATATGGTGGGATGAGCAGGTCGAGGCACTATCCTAATTTCAAATCTAAACCACTGTGGTTTCACCAGCGGTTATCGTAGCACAGAACATGGAACTTGTGAGTCTCTACCAGCAACTCAAGAGAACGTATTTAGGAGTACCTTCGCTGCGCTGTGGCCCCTATCAGGGGAAGATGTCCCTCTAAGGAAATTACCAGAGGCCCATCCGTCACCGGGTTGATGCTGCTCCGGGTCTCCGGACGGGTGACCTCCCCGGCCTCTTCACCTCAGATGCGGGTCCCGTCCACCTCAGGGACCCTCGGATCACTTCGCCCTTGTGGGACCCAGTCGAAGTTACTGGGCCCCAGGCCTCCGATCTAGTACCTCACCCCAGGCTAAAGGTGCCTGGGATGGACTCCAACTCCATTCCGGCCAGGCCTAGGGCGCCTGGGCCAGAACTCCGGACCGCCCGCACCCAGGCTAAAGGTGCCTGGGTGCGTGAAGAGAAGATCCTCGAAGACCTTGTGGTAAGGGCGTCTCCCCCTTTTATCTCCTCCCATCGACACCGCGGCAGGTTCCCCGCCCTCGCCGTACCGTCTCCGGAAAGGGACAAAAAGGGTAGCACTGTGGCAGTGATTCTACCTTGAGCCTGCGGGTACCCCGCCACCCACAGGCCAAGGAGAATAATACACCACCCAATCCTCCACGAATACAAAGGGGTCCAAAACCTCTCACAACTACACACCTGGGTCATACTACCACCCAGGTGTACCCCAACTAAATTTAAAGACCCCGCTACACTTAAATTATTTGTAATTATTGTAAATTTAAATTATTGTACAATTGACTGCAGAAAACTTAAATTATTTGTAAAATGTTCTCTCTTTCAGGCAGAGACTCTTCCTGAAGGAGAAAATGGATTCTGCAACAGTGTAGGTCAGGTAAGTTTTTAGCATGCTCTTACAACATTTTTTGTTTTATTATATCGCTCTCTGTGAACATGGCAGGACTCCCATATAACTCGGCCTGACTCTCTGACAACATAGAGCACTCTTGTCAGCAGCAATGTCTTATAGCATGAACACAGCAGAACACTGATATGATATGGCACCACACCTTAATCACCCAAAATAGTTTTCTAGTAACAGGCCAATACTTTCATTGGGTAGCAGCTCTCTCGGTAAACATAAATAGGCATTCATTATTCCTGAAAAAATGTTGTCTTTCTCTTTCCCTGTCCAGCTGCAGGAAGAATAATTTAAAGGGGTTGTAAACCCTCCTGTTTTTTCACCTTAATGCATCCTATGCATTAAGGTGAAAAAACCTCTTTCAGTGACCGGCCCCCTAGCCCCCCCCCCCGTTTTACTCACCTGAGCCCCGTATTTCCCTTGGTGGGGACGTGCTCTTCCCCTCTGAACAGAGTCCTTGCTCTTGATTGTGCAGCTCCCGGGGGGGGGTTCTTTTTTCTACTATCTCTCTCCTCCTCCTCCCCTGCGGCTACGCCGGATCCACACTTTAAAGCGAAGCTCCACCGGAAAAAAATATATTAAAAGCCAGCAGCTACAGCTACAGCAGCTGCTGGCTTTTAATATTTGGACACTTACCTGTCCTGGAGTCCAGCGACGTCCGCAGCAGAGGACGAGTGATCGCTCGTCGCTCTGCTGCTCCCTCCGCCATCCTCGCTGAGGGAACCAGGAAGTGAAGCCCTGCGGCTTCATGCCCGGTTCCCTACGGCGCATGCGCGAGTCGCGCTGCACCGTTCTGATTCGTCCTCCTGTGTTCTGGGAGCCGAGTGTCTCCCAGAACACTACGGGAAGTCTGGGGGAAGTGACGTCACTCCCGCAGATTCCCGGAGAGAGGACTCCCGGATGTGGGTGAAAATACCTGTCTTAGACAGGTATCTTCACCCCCCTCCCCCCTGAAAGGTGTCAATTGTGACACCGGAGGGGGGGAGGGATCCGATCAGCACAAGTGAAAATTTAGGGTGGAGCTCCACTTTAAGTATGAAAATTCACTGTTTAATTACCTTTTGGGTCTGCAGCAAAATACCTCTCATGAGTGGATCCTTCAGCTCCGTTGTCTAGGTACACCCAGGGCCGTCGGAACAGGAGAGGCAAACCAAGCAACTGCTTGGGGCCCCCAGCTGGCCTGGGGCCCCAGCAGAGCAGCCCCCCTCCTGAGATCGGCGGCCCCCCCACCCGCGATTGGCGGCCCCCCCCACCCGCGATCGGCGCCCCCCCGTCCCGCGATTGGCGGCGCCCCCCCTCCCGCGATCGGCGGCCCCCCACCCGCGATCGGCGGCCCCCCCACCCGCGATCGGCGGCCCCCCTCCCGCGATTGGCGCCCCCCCTCCCGCGATCGGCGGCCCCCCCACCCGCAATTGGCGCCCCCCCTCCCGCGATTGGCAGCCCCCCTCCCGCGATCGGTGGCCCCCCCCCTCCCACGATCGGCAGCCCCCCCACCCGCGATTGGCGCCCCCCCCCTCATGTGATCCGCGGCCCCCCCCGCGATCCGCGCCCCCCCTGCCGCGATCGGCAGGCCCCCCCTCCCGCGATTGGCGCCCCCCCTCATGTGATCCGCGGCCCCCCCGCGATCCGCGCCCCCCCCTGCCGCGATCGGCAGGCCCCCCCTCCCGCGATCGGTGCCCCCCCGATCGGTGGTCCCCCTCCCGCGAACGGCGGCCCCTCCTCCCGCGATCGTTGTCCCGCGTTAGCACCCCCCCTTCTAAATTAAAACCAAAAATCAGTAGAAATCTCAGTAGCACCCCTCCGCTTCTGAATTAAAAAACAAAATCTAAAAAAATTGTGTAGCAGCCCAAACCCCCCCCCCCCCCCAGCTTCTCAAAAAAATCAGTAGCCCCCCCCCCCGCTTGGGGGCCCCAAATTCTCAATCTGCTTGGGGCCCCAAAATTCCTTTAAACGGCCCTGGGTACACCAGTGTATTCAGGAATAAGGCCAATGTCCACACACGAGTAAAACCTAATCAGCAAGGCTTTAGGGCCAGTTCACACCACATGCAGTCCAGTGCGTTTTTTTTATGCATCAAAAACGCATGGAAAGTAGGTTATATGGTTTTCAATAGCATAGTTCACACCAGTGCTTGCAGTTCCAGTGCGTTCCAGTTCCATAAAAAAAAGTAGAACATACTGCATTTTACCTGCACTGGACTGTACTGGAATGCTGTAAAACGCACCAGAACGCACCTAAATGCACCAAAAACGCACTGGAACACACTTGTCCTTATCTAAGGTTAATAAAAAAGAGGGGTGAAAAAAGGCACTGGACTGCATTAAAAACGTACCAAAAACGCACTGGAACGCATCAAAAACGCGTCAAAAACGTGCATGCAAAAAAGCACCTGGAACGCATCCGGATTGCGTTTCTATGGTGTGAAATGGCCCTTATTCTTTTTGTTACTTTTGAGTCAACTTGAAGAAAGCGAAGGCAGGAAAGTTGAAGATGTAGGGGAAGGTTCAGACACGCAACACTTAGATCCCAAATATATACACTTGAGTCGTCACCACTCAAGCCTGAGTGGGTATTGCTCACCCGGATAGTCCCTATTAGAGCAGTCCTAGCAGCCGGGATGGAGCACGGATGTCAGAGATGATGGATCCTCCTTTAGGCAGGCCTCCAGACCTCTCCCCGAGACAGCAGTACTGTTGCTATCTCCGCCGGGACTGATCTTCCCCTGGAACTCCTATCCTAAAGATGGGCCCCCTTACAAACGGGCAGCCTGGGGTCCTTCTCTGAAGCGTAGGCCCTTGTTAGGAGAGCTGGGCCTACGATGCAGCAGCAGAGCCTCGGGCTAAAGGTGCCTGAGGCCTAAACACACACGCGCACCTCGTGCCATGTAGGCCACGAGGCACGCTCACTGGACCAGAGGTCCCCCTGAACGCCTTGGGGTCCCTCTGGAATCGCCTCACGCCAAATGGCGTCTGCCCCTTTTGTACCCTCTCCCAGAATGCACAGCGGGTTGACCACACCCACTGCACGGCTGCCGAGAGAGGACACCCAAGGTGCTGTGATACCCCCGGGATCCAGCCTGTGCCGGTGGTGACAGTGCCACCTGCAGGCAAAGGAGAATAACACTGCCGGGCAGTATCACACCCAGAGCAGAGAAAACAATTTGAACTATAATTGGTCTGAGCCCAACTACTGGCTCAGACTGCCCCTAAATTTCCATATAGCGCCCCCAAATATTGGGGGGGGGGCGCTACACATGGATAGATTGATGGCAGCGCAGCCATTGACTCCCATTGACTCCCACTGCTGTCAATCAAATCCAATGACGCGGGCATCGGGGAGCGGGGCCGAGTCCGGCATTCGTGTCTATGGATGCAAATGCTGGACTAAGGAGCGCGCCCGCAAGGTAACCCCCTGGGAGAGCGTTTCTCCTAGGGGGTTATCTGATGCGAGGAGGAGCCGCGAGAGCCTCCGGGGGACCCCAGAAGAGGACGATCGGGTCCACTCTGTGCAAAACGAGCTGCACAGTGGAGGTAAGTATGACATGTTTGTTATTTAAAAAAAATAAAACACAAAGGTTTACAATCACTAAAAATCTGAGGATATTGTTTTATTCTGCACTTAGAAAATTGCACCCACTGGGGCTTCTATTATCTCTAGTTATAAAACTTTCCTGGTGCCTCCATGGCAGCATACCTGTGATAGAGCTCCGCCTCGACTCCTCCTTCAGGACTAGTGAATAGCATAAATTAAAGGCATAGTCCCTCCCCCAACATTCTCCTTTTTTTCCTCATACCTTCTTGTGCTGGTGAAGCGTAGCAGTACGTCCATACCTCTGCAGTCAGCAGCGTCCGCCGGGTTTAGCCTTTCCCGTTCGCAGTCCCTGTTCTTGGGCCGCTCACAGCGCTGATAAGACTGGGAACCCCTCTGTGGATCTGTTGGGGTCATTTCGCAGAGTTTCCTCACAGGAAAGAAGTCTGCTATCACATCCATGATGAATGCAGTGGAAGTCGCAAAAGGATCAGCTCCATCTTCCCAGGCTGGTGGTTTCCATTTTTTATTACAGGCATTTGTGTTTTTCCCCTTTCTTTTCCTCTCTTCCCCTCCCCTCCCCTTTCCTTTGCTTGTTAGGTGCCTTCAAAATTATTATTGTCTTACTTTTTTATTCCTTTAAAACTGTGCAACTGGATAGGGCAGGTGTCTCTCTGTGCAACAACATTGTGGTGCTTGTTTCCGGGTTCGGGGGGGGGGGCTACAGGTGCTCTGTACGTCCCGCCAGGTAGGAGAGTGTCATGGCACGGCGTCCTCGCCTCCGTCTGCGCATGCGCGATTCGGGAGTGATACAGAGCCGTAGTTTCTCGGCTCTCTCTACTGGGCGACGCTGGATCTTCTGCGCGTGCGCATGCACGGTCGCTTGGTTCAGTGGCGGCCATCTTGGATTCTGGAAAGAAGGCTAGATTTGCCCCCTTTTTTTTTTTCAATCAATTCCTAATGTTGGTTTATGGGATTAGCCCACGCACCTTGAGCCTATTTAGGTTCAGATTCAGGGATTGCTGTCAGAGTCTCCTCAGCTGTGCCCTGCTAGGTCTCTCTGATGCTGCTTTGTGGTAGGTACTTTTTATTTTCTCAAAAAAAAAAAAAAGTTGACGATCAAAAATGTTTATGTTTAAAAAATAAAATAAAAAATAAAAAAAGATGACGATATAAAAATGTTTGTTTAAAAAAAAAAAGTGACGCCAAAAACTCCTGATTCTTTTCCCTTTCTTACTATATTTCTGGAGCTGATCCTTGTGCCCAACTCCGCAATTAGTCATTCATCTCACAGCAAAGATCCTCACACTTTTATTAGGTATGTGACCAACTATACGTGAGTATAAAAAAAAATAATTCGCTCACTGGTCTAGCGTGAGTTCCTTACATCATAGCCCTACCCACTCCAAGGGGTCCCGCTCATCAGGGCGTAGGTCCCACTCTTCACGTCGTAGATCAGAGAGGTCAAGATCCAGAGGACATGATCGGTCCCCCTCTCCTAGGACCTATAGAAAGAGAAATGCTGGACATGTGGGGCTACACCGCTACCAGACAGAGTGGTCTGTAAGGACTGTTTTACGGACTATGCGTCCAACCGCGAGCTAGAAAATCAGCACGCTGAAGATCTTCTCAAGCGAACAATCAAGGACTCCTTCTCTGAGCTTTTGGCTTCGGTCCCCGCTCAACCACTTCAGCAGATATCCCAGGTTCAGGATATAGAACCTAATCTCCCTGGTCCGTCAGCAGTCAGTACACCTCTGCCGCCGTCAGGCCGACCATTTAGAGATTCACCACCTGAAGACTCTTCAGGGGACTCTTGAGAAGAGTCAGAACCTTCTGGCTTCAGTCTCTCCTTGGTAAAGCCATTCATCCAGGCAGTCAAAACTGCAATCGCCTGGAAAGACGCAGAATAGCCTCCCCAAGAGTCTACAAGGTACTTCCCATTCCTCAAAAGGAAGCAGGTTATTTTCCCGTTGATTAGTCAAGTCATTCAGAAGGAATGGTCAAAGACTGATAAAAAAAAAAAAAAAAAAAAATATTTTTTTTTTTTGGGTCGGTTCAATAAACTATATACCCCTTACCAGAGTCGGGAACGCAGTCACCAAACTCCATGCCAGTGGTAGACGCGTCGGTGGTGCGACTCGCAAAAAATATAACTTTGCCAATGGAGGATTCCGCTTCCTTCAAAGACCCTCTAGACAGGCGAATCGACCTGGAGCTGAAGAGGAGCTACTTAGCCGCGGAAGCAGCATGTAAGCCAGTTATTGCCCTCACATCAGTATCAAATGCCATAAGATCTTGGACAGATAATATTGAGACGGCTTTGCGTCAGGATGTCCCCATGGAGGATATAATTAAGGCCTTAGAATAGCTTAGATTGTCGGCAGACTTAGTCTGCGTAGCGGCCATTGACACGATCAGGTGCTCGGCAAGATCCATGTTGCATTCAGTGATGGCGAAGAGGGCCTTGTGGCTGACACCCTGGATGGCTGACTTATCCTCCAAACAAAATTGGTGCAAAATCCAGTTTTGATGGGAAAGCACTATTCGGAGACAAAATGGATAAAGCTATCTCCAGGCTGTCAGGAGGGAAGTCTGGTATGCTTCCACAGGACAGAAGTATGCAAAGATTCAGAGGTGGTTCCTCTAGGTTCCGCCAGTCAAACCCAAGGGATTTTAGGCAGTCGAGACAGCCCAGAGACAACAAAAGACCTTGGAAAGGTACTCAGGGATCCTTTTTGAACAGGAAGATGAAAGCCCTTCCGGCTCCACAGGAGCAGCAGCAGTCTTTTTTTTTTTTATGCCAGAGTAGCCCAGGCACTCCCGGTGGGAGCCAGGCTAAAGTTTTTTTACCCCAGTCTGGGCCACCCGCTGCCACGACCCCTGGGTTCTGTCAACAATTCAATGGGGGCACTTTTGGAATTTTTCTCACCCCCCACCTCGGAACTCTTTCAAAGGAACAGAGATTCCATCCTCTCCACTGAAGGCTCAAGCTCTGAAAAACTTCCTAACGTCACTCCAGCTTCAGGGGGCGGCTGTTCCGGTTCCCTTGGAAAAGCGCTTCGCAGGCTTTTACTTCACCCTATTTCTGGTCCCAAAGAGTACAGGTGGGTGGAGACCTGTGATGGACCTAAAGAGGCTCAACCGGTATATCCGCCCGAAAGCTTCAAAATGGAGTCCCTGCAGAGGATTATTCAGACAGTCCAGCCATCAGATTGGATGATTTCGGTCGATCTGCAGGATGCGTACCTACATGTTCCAATTCTACCTGCATTTCAAAAATACCTGAGATTTGCAGTGGGACGGACCCACCTACAGTTTCAAGCCCTGCCTTTCGTTCTGTGCACCTCTCCCAGGGTGTTCACCAAGATACTAATATCTGCTTTGGTTCCCCTGCGGGAGAGGGGCTTGAGGATATACCACTACTTGGACGACATCCTACTCCTAGCAAGCAATCCGGATCAGTTGGTATGTCACCGGGACATTCTTCTACAGTCCCTAAAAAGAGCTAGGGTGGCTGGTGAATTCCGACAAGAGTCAACTAACGCCAACACAGCAGATAATCTACACTCAATGTTCGACACTCAGGAGGGGACAGTGTCATTACCACCGCCGAAGGCAAGGATTGTCATCCAGAGAATGATCAAAGTCATCCGGAGCCCGTATCTGACGGCTTCACAATGCCTGAGCCTCATTGGCACAATGTCTTCCTGTATACCCATGGTTCCTTGGGCACATTGGCACTTGAGGTATTTCCAGACTGGTTTCTTGGCGCAGTGGAAGAAACAACGACTATCTCAGGCGATCCTGCTGATGGGAAAAATGTGCAGGAGCCTTCACTGGTGGACAGTTCCGGAAAACCTCTCCAAGCCTCATCACCTGGGCTCCCTTCCTTGGATCACAATTACGTCCGATGCAAGCAGACAGGGCTGGGGAGCCCATTGCGGGCAAACCAGAATACAGGGGAGATGGTCATGCACCACCCAGGGAGTGGTATCAAACATCTTGGAGATGAGGGCAGCCTTCTTGGCACTGACGTCTTTGGCACCCCAAATCAGAGGCCAGAGAATACTCCTACGCCTAGACAACAGGGCAGCTGTCGCTTATCTGCAGAAGCAGGGAGGCACTCGCAGCAGGTCACTCCTCAAGGAGGTAGAGCCGATCATGCTCTGGGCGGAGCAGAACCTCCTGTACCTCAGAGAGATGTATCTGCCAGGCAGGTTGAACACGGAAGCAGACACGTTATCCAGAAACTTCCTGGACAATAACGAGTAACGAGTGGGCTCTCCACCCCCATGTCTTCCTTTAGATTGCCAACATATGGGATCCCCCTCAGGTAGATCTGTTCACCTCCCCGAAGAACGCCAAGCTGGACAGGTTCTTCTCTCGGCTGCCGCATCCACAAGCCGAGGCAGTGGATGCCCTGTCATGTCCCTGGAGGTTCACCACGGCATATGCCTTTCCTCCCAGGCCATTAATATTCAAATTCCTCCCGAGGCTCCTCGGGGAGCCAGTCCAGGTGGTGGCAGTACTTCCGTATTGCGCCTCAGTGTGGGCTCTCCAATCAAGATCCCTCCTTTCCCTCAACTTCTGTCGCAGGGCAGTCTAGTTCATCCAAACCCTCAGAAGTTGAATCTTCAAATCTGGAGGTTGAGAGGCGAAGGTTTGAGTCCCTAGGGTGTTCTCCAGGAGTCATATCAACCCTTCTAAAAGCTAGGAAGCCTGCAACTAATGCCATATATTCAAAAATATGGGACAAGTTCTTGTCATTTGTTTCCAGAAATGGATTTGATCCAATCCTTCTACATTTTATGTTCTAGGATTCCTTCAGACAGGACTTGATCTGGGACTTGGTCTGAGCTCTCTCAAAGTGCAGGAAGCAGCAATCTCTGCTGCAACAAATAAGAGATGGGCGGAGGATCCTTCAGTAGTCACTTTCCTCAGAGGTATATTGAAGATTCGCCCTCCTGTCAGATGATCATTTCCTAAGTGGGATCTGTCCCTAGTCCTGGAAGTTCTATCTGACCATCCCTTTGCTCCAGTGGAACAAGTAACAATATGGAACCTGACACTAAAGACGGCTTTCCTGCGAGCCATTACATCTGGCAAAAGAATCTCGGAACTTCACTCTTTAGGGATAGGTGACGACCACATCTCCTTCTTCCCAGACAGAGTGGAACTTCGTCCCCTTCGGGGGTTCACACCAAAGGTTGCTACGCCAAGCTACCTGTTGGAACCCTGGGCACTACCAGTGTTTACAGACACGAATTCAGAGTCTTGTCACAAACTGGATGTATCCAGAGTGCTCAGGGCCTACCTAGAAGCCACCGGCCCCTTCAGAAAGTCTGAGAGACTTTTTTCATCGTACCGTTCGGTAAATACAGGGGCAAAGAAGCTTCCATCAGAACTCTGGCATCTTGGGTTGTAAAGTTAATCCAGAAGGCCTACAGGGTGAAGTATATGGAGCCTCCATCCCGAGTGAATGCTCACTCTGCAAGGGCAGTCTCAGCTTCCTAGGCAGCAAGGGCTAATGTTTCGTTTGGAGACGGTGTGCAGGGCCGCCACCTGGTCTTCTCACCATACGTTCCTCAGACACTACCATATTGATCCAGGAGCGCTCACGACTGAGTTTGGAAGGAGGGCAGTTCAGGCTGCTATGTCCTCTTCTAAGTAAACATTTATTGTTAAGCAATTATACCACCCATGTCAGCTAGTTATTTATCACAGGTATGCTGCCATGGAGGCACCAGGAAAACGGAAAATTGTTTCATACTTACCAGTAATTTTCCTTTCCTGGTGCCTATCCATGGCAGCATACGCTCCCACCCTCGGTATTCTATATTACAGAGAATGTTGGGGGATGGACTATGCCTTTAATTTATGCTATTCACTAGTCCTGAAGGAGGAGTCGAGACGGAGCTCTATCACAGGTATGCTGCCATGGATAGGCACCAGGAAAGGAAAATTACTGGTAAGTATGATACAATTTTCCGTTATTCTCACATCTCTGCAAGTGAGAAACGTGCATAAAATCACACACGTTCCCAACCTGCAGAAAAAACATGCTGGGTTGTCAATAATTCTTTATGGCATCCGCACGAATCGTCAACTGCGGAGCGATTTCGCACATGCTAAACTGCATGGCTCTAATCGTTTTTTGCATTGTTGTGCTGGGGCTGCCTATGCCAACTTCTGGTGACACAAAATCCAACATATACAATGAACTGCAGTCAGTTCAGTTAAAAGAGAGTTTCAAATTAGTTTCTATGGTTTACTTTTTAGTTAATTATAAATGTACTGCCTTAACTGAAAGAGCAAAATAAAATTATACATGTAGCGGGGTGTTGCTTTAAGTAGCCCAAAAAGACTACCTTACCCAGTGTGCAACGGGATACCCACAGTTCCTTTTGGGCCCAGCGCAAGGTCTGCTGCGGTTGTACTATATAAGGAGGGGCGGAGCAGGACGGGGGTCTCTTTGGACATCGCCCGCCTAGTAAGTAGACTCTGTGCTGGGTATGTTGTTCCGGACTAGGCCCGAGAGCTGGGCTCTGTGGATCCAAAGGAGCCTTCTACTCTTCACGGAAGAACCCCAGAGACGTCTCGTGTATCTACCTTCTAAGGCCTGTCGGGAGGATCAGAGACTCCGGGTATCGTGAGACTGTGTGTGGGACGCACAGTGGTGGAAGTCGGCTGCACGGACTGGTTCGGTTGGGTGAGAGAGCACTTGCTCGAAGATTCTCTAGTTAATCTTTAGGCCCAGTGTCTTTTGCTCAAGGCCCATCGTTATCAAGTTGAGCCAGAGGGACAGTGTGCTGTGCAGCCTTAGTTGAACCCCTTGTCGCACATTTAGCAGCTAATTGTTTTACACCCTGTGGATTACAAATAACCTACAAAGTGCACCACCATTGCTAGCGAAGATCCTTCTCTACAGAAACATTGTGAACTAAGTAGTCAGGCCTGACTGTATAGAGAGGAGACATTACTGGGCGCCATCTTGCCCACGAGTGGGAAGCTTGCAAGCGGGGTCTACTGATTGATGTGCATAGGATTGAGGGGATTGTGTACCTGTTTCACATGTTGACTAGTTCTTATTGCAGGGCCCTGCATGTATAGATGTACTACTGTTTAATCTGATCTTTTATTCTATTCAGTAAACGCATTAGTGATTAAGCAGACACTTTGTGGTGTGATTACTGTGTATGTTATCTGCCGTATTGAGATACCCATAGCCTATGGGTCTCACAATCCTCTAGTTACCGCTAGCTGTGCCAGGGGAGGGTAGAGCCAGTTACTGGTGGTTGACAGCAGCGTGTTACAGGCCCGAAAATAAATACCAGCAGCCCTCTTAGCTGGGGGTATTGCTACTTACATGTGATCTAAAATGTCCAGCTACATTGCAAGGTATATGGGAAGCTTATGTCTATAAATTGGATGTAGAATAATTTGCATCAGCCTGTATACAGCTGGCACTGACAGAAGATCAGCAAATGCTACAAGTATGCATGTGCTAAAAATTGACTCACATTCCCATAAGAGTATTACATTTTAAGAAAATAGAAAATAAACATTATGATCAGCCAGTGTTTGTAACAAACATCTCAAGTCTCCCGCGACTCTTGTGAGTCTCCCGCATTTGACGGCAGGCTCACGGACACCCGCGAGTGCGGCACAATCTCCCGGCTGTCAGCCGCAGCAGCCCGAGCCGCCCCCTGCTCCCAGCCAGGGGAGGCAGTGGCAGGACCGATCCCAAGTATGTGCTTTGCACCTGGGTGCCTGCATAGGTGGGGGTGCCGAAGTGCAAGATTTCTCCCCTCCCTCCTTCTCTGTGTCTGTCCAGAAGTTACAGCAGTGTGTGTGTGAGCATAGGGCAGCCCGACCCGTACAGCTTGGCAGCGCTCGGGGGGGGGGGGGGTCGCTCCTCTTCCTGACACGAGGGTTCTCGTTTTCAGTTGCTGAGTGCTGATGTGTGGGAATGAGTTCCTCAAACTGGGACCCTGCACTGTCTCTACCAACTCCAGTTAGAATGCCTCCCCCTTCCATCTCTATCCCGGGCTGCACCGAAGGAGAACGACTCGTAGGGTTGCCACTTCATCCCTTTAAACCCGAACACATATGACATATGAGGTTCTGTGGCTGATTAAGGTGGTAATTAAACTCACTTGGTGCCTTATCTGCATTAAATGAGCCTCAGAACCTGTGTAAGTCCCCTTTCACACGATCCGTGTGCGGGCTCTGCTTTGCTCAGCGGGGATCGCTCCGTCGATCCCCGCTGAGCAGGCAGATGACAGGTCTGTCTCCTCACACTGTGCAGGGACCGACCTGTCAAGTGAATTTGTTTTGTACTGTCAGCGCAGGTAAATTTAGGCAGGCCTATGCTGTGAGCTAGGTCTGTTTGTTTTTGATCTGGGGGCAGGGGAGTGGTTTAGTGTAGCAGCAGGTGACTGACATTAGGAGACTTCTCTGGTTTTCAGAGGGTTCTGGAAAAGAGGCGGGGAAGAGAGCTGGAGTGACATGGGGTGTATGTGCGAGCCTTGACCAATCCCCAACTAGGATTGGCAGGGGGCAGGCCTCCTATATATATATATATATATATATATATATATATATATACCCATGGTCAGCCTGCTGTGGGAGGAGTTGTCAGGTGGAAGAACTGAATGATGGAGTGTTAGACTGTCGTGGTCTGAGGGAACCCCCTTTCTGGGGTGGGGGGGGGGTGAACTCAGGCCTGGAGCTCGGGAGCTGGGAGGAAGCCTCTCTCTACACGGTCATTAAAATGTGTCCTGGAACAGGAGCAGGAAGAGGACAGTTGGGAGCACTGCCAGGCAAGTCTTTCAGGAGGGATCCATACCGGGGTCAGTGAGTGAGATGCTCCGTGTGAAGCTCTGGGAGAGACATGCCAGGATTTGGATGTGGAGCCAGAGGGGGAGAGACTGTGGTGTTGTTTTGGAGTCTAGTCGTTGCAGCCACGAGGGCTGGCAGGATTTGCATTGGACATGCTGGGATCAGTAGTCCTCCAAGTGTCAGTTAGCACATTCATTCTTCTCAGCTAAAATGGTTGCTACCACAAAGGGGACTGCAAACCCCTGCTTGTAAAGAGCCGTTAGGAAAACGTTAGGACTTATTCAGCCATGTGCTAATGATGACAGGAACCTAGATTTGTACAGTGAAGTGATTTCAAGTAGTGTGTTGGAGGTAGGGTTGCCACCTGTCCGGTTTTGACCCGGAAAGTACGGGTTTAGGAGGCTGTGCCCGGGTTTCCCTCTGCCTCACACCCGGACACAATTTCCAGCTGACATTGGGTACCATGGGGCCTCCTTTTACGAACCCCGACACACAGCGGGACCTGGACAGCAGGGATCGGAGCGGCGGGCGGGAGAACAATTACAGAGCAAGTAAAACAAAGGGAGAAAGAGAGGCAACAGGCAGCTGCTGGTGCGGAAGTTTTTATTGAAGTAAATGTTTAAAAATAATCCACTTACTCACACATGTCAGAGCTGTAGCTGTAGGTATGTCGGTCTGTAAACTCCGCTGTCCCATTCTCCCCCTCCAATCCACGCTGCTGTTTCACTGGAGGAAGCCAAGGACACAAAGCCATGGGGAATCTGCAGTGAGAGCTGTCAGCCTGGGACACTGTGACCAATCGGAGCGTTCCGGAGGCTTAACCACGCCTCCATCATCAGAGGCTGACAGTTCACATGGGTTTCCTGCGGCTTTCTGTTGCCTCCAGTGATAACAGCAGCGTGGATTGGAGGGGAGAATGGGACAGCAGATTTCACAGACTGACATGCCTACAGCGCTGACATGAAGAGTGAGTGGATTGTTTTTAAGCATTTATTTTATTAAAAATGTCTGCACCAGCCTGTTACACCTCTCTCTCTCTCTCTCTCTCTCTCTCTCTCTCTCTATGTTTTGACTCCTCTGTGTTTGCACCCCCCTACTCTGTATTTGCCTCCCTAATTGCCCCATCCTCTGTAATTACCCCCCTCTGTATTTACACCCCCCTCCTCTGTATTTGCACCCCCCTCCTCTGTAATTGTTCCCCCTCCTCTGTATTTTCCCCTTCTCCTCTGTATTTGCACCCCCCTCTTCTGTAATTGCCCCCCCAGTCTCTGTAATTGCCCGCCGCTCCAAACCCCCTGCTGTCGGGGCCCCCCTGTGTGCTGTAAGGTTGCCCCCTGTCCGGGATCCACCCAGACAGTACGGGTTTTGAAACCTGTGCCCGGGTCTCTGCCCGCCTGAGACCCGGGCACATTATTCAGACCCGCCAGTGGCTCCCTGTGCCTGTGCCGAAGCTGTGCCGTCACGGCCATGTGCGTCTCGAGTTCGGTCCACTCCTGCTCCATTACTATTTACCCCCTTCCCTCCCCCCACACTGTCGGTGCACCTCCGTCCGCTCTGTGTACTGCAGACGGGAGACACAGAGGCAGAGCGAAGAGGCAGAACCTCCATGTTGCCGGGGACTCTCCTCTGGTTGGCTGCAGAAGGGACAAGGAGGTGGGGTTGAAGGCGCTGCTCTGATGGAAAGTTTGCAGATATCGCGCTGGGATTGGAGCTCAGCTTGCAAGGTAAGTTTTGCCCCTCCCACCATACACATCCATATATACAGCCCCCCCATACACCATACATATATACAGTTCTCCCCCCATACACCATACATTTATACACTTCTCCCCCCATACACCATACATATATACACTTCTTCCCCCATACACCATACATATATATACTTCTCCCCCCATACACCATACATATATACAGCCCCCCCATACACCATACATATATACAGTTCTCCCCCCATACACCATACATATATACAGTTCTCCCCCCCATACACCATACATATATACACTTCTCCCCCCATACACCATACATATATACAGTTCTCCCCCCTATACACCATACATATATACAGCCCCCCCCCATACACCATACATATATACAGTTCTCCCCCCATACACCATACATCTATACAGTTCTCCCTCCATACACCATACATATATACAGTTCTCCCCCCATACACCATACATATATACAGTTCTCCCCCCCATACACCATACATATATACACTTCTCTCCCTCCCATACACCATACATATATACACTTCTCCCCCCATACACATATACACTTCTCCCCCCATACACCATACATATATACAGCCCCCCCATACACCATACATATATACAGCCCCCCCATACACCATACACATATACAGTTCTCCCCCCATACATATATACAGCCCCCCCATACACCATACATATATACAGTTCTCCCCCCCCATACACCATACATATATACAGTCCCCCCCATATATACAGTTCTCCCCCCCGCATACATCATCCATATATACAGCCCCCCCCCATACACCATCCATATATAGAGTTTTCACCGGGTGACACCATCAACTGCTCTACTGACACCCTCCACTGCTCTACTGGCTGACAATGTCCACTTTTAAGGTAGGCTAGTTTCATATTTTAACTGACATTTCTTTTATTAATTGAATCATATTTTATGGGTACTGTGACAGCAGGAAGGTAAAGTCACCTGGTTGCATCCAGGGGGGTAGATATATTTCGCCCAGATTCAGGCTTTACGCCGACTTATACAACTAGGTGGAGAGTTGTATAAGGCTAGTGGGCTCATGGATGACTCATACCTCTAGGGAGAGTGTGGGGCGTCGTACAGACAGGGAGTTGATGAGGCCAGCTGAAGCTTGTCAGCTCATTTA
This sequence comes from Rana muscosa, assembly GCA_029206835.1. Taxonomy (NCBI): domain Eukaryota; kingdom Metazoa; phylum Chordata; class Amphibia; order Anura; family Ranidae; genus Rana; species Rana muscosa. The sequence continues at coordinate 823,555,874 of CM055117.1, read as the reverse complement.
GGCCTCTATAAGAACTCCCAGCTTCATTAGATGTTAGCTCATGCCTGGAACCAGACCTGTGTGGACTGTCTAGGGAGAGTGAACCCCTGTGCGGTGAGACAAAGCCTGTGTGGCTATTTGCTTGGACATTTAAAACCAGGGACTTAGGGACTAGGACAGCACTAGGCTGATCCCAGTTGTTAGTTAGGAAACCTGTATGTTTAGTCAGAGGTCAAGTTGACCAGGATTTATTTTATTTATGTTTCTTTTGCTTTGCTGTGTTTTGTCACTGTAAATAGAAAATAAACCGCACCTTTTTGATTTTGAAAACCACAACCTCCGTTTGCTGGGCCTGTTTTTGTCTGGGGAGCCCATCCCGGGGGTCACACACACCCGCTGCCGAGCTAACCCCCTCACAGTTGGTGGAGAACCAGTGGCAGTTTTTTTTTAAGCCAGCATGGAGGAGATACTGAAACAGCTGGCTCTAGCAAATGCCAATCAACAGCAGACAAATGCAGGTTTGCAAAGGAGCCTTGCAGCCCAGCAGCAAGCTCATCAACAGAGCCTTGCAGCCCAGCAGCAAGCTCACCAACAGAGTCTGGAAGCTCAGCAACAAGCCCAGCAGCAATCTGAGGCCCGCTTCATAGACCTGTTACAGAAGCAAGAGCAGAGACTACAACAAATGGAAGCAGTAATGCAGCAACGTCCGCAGACCAGTGAGGAAAGCCGTCCCACTAATACCGCGTCCTTTGGGGTGAGTCGTTTATTGACAAAAATGACTGGAGAGGATGATCCAGAGGTATTTTTGACCACATTTGAAAGGACCGCTGAAAGAGAAAAGTGGCCTGAGGAGCAGTGGGCTGGACTGGTGGCTCCTCTGTTAACTGGTGAATCGCAGAAAGCTTACTATGACCTAGAGCCTAACCAAGCAAAAGACTATGTGATGCTAAAAGCTGAAATTTTGGCAAGGCTGGGTGTCACCCAGGCTGTCCGGGCTCAGCGTGTGCATAACTGGACTTTCCAGCTTGGAAAACCCCCCAGGTCTCAAATGTATGATCTCATTCACCTGAGCAGAAAGTGGCTACAGCCAGAGACTTTGTCCGCACCAAAGATTGTGGAACGTGTTGTAATGGATCGGTTTTTGAGAGCTCTTCCTACTGCCATCCAAAAGTGGGTAAGCCATGGAGACCCAGAGACGGCCGATGGTCTTGTGGATCGTGTGGAGAAATACTTGGCTACAGAGAACCTGACGGCCTCTTCCAGAGACACTCGGACTTTCCACCCTAAGACCAGACCATCCCCAGGGGCGGATAAGAGGATTCCAAGGGGTGAGGGTGGAGAGAGTGAGAGGGTGGGAGCTCTACCCCAAGTTTGGCGAGAACAGCCTGGGAAATCAGCGGCTCAAGAGGCGGCAAGAAGGATCGTTTGCTACCGCTGCCGGCAAGCGGGACATATTGCAGCCAATTGCCCGGTTGTGGAGGAACCCATGCAGTGTGACTTTCTGACGGGCAGACGTCAGTCGCTGTGTGCGACAGTCGCATGCACTGCCATTCGAGGAACTGAGAAACATTTATGCAAAATGTGTGTTAATGGTAGAAATGTTGTGGTATTGCTGGATTCAGGTAGCCTTGTGACCCTGATAAAGGCTGAGTTAGTTAAAACAGAGGTCTTTGGGAATAGCAAGGTAGCTGTTATTTGTGTGCATGGGGACACCCGAGAGTATCCAGTGACTACAGTGTGTTTCGAGACCCCCAAAGGTACCCTCTCTCATCCAGTGGGCTTAGTATCTCAGTTACCGCATGACGCCATTGTGGGAAGGGATTTTCCGAAGTTCTGGGAACTGTGGGATGATCCTGAGCCCCCCACTGGTGCCCCTATGTACCAGGAATGTGATAGCCAGAACTCCCCTGAGAGTGGTGAGGACTCTCCGGAATTTCCCTTATCAGTATTGGCAGGGGAGACTCAAGAAACTGGAGAGGAGCCCACCTCCTCAGACGAAAACCTACCGTCTGTGGAGTTTTCTGATCTTGAGGTTCACAGGGAAAACTTTGCCACAGAACAGTTGAAAGACCCCGCCCTAATAAAGGCACGGGAAAACGTAGTGAAAATAGATGGCGAGTTAGTGAACCCAGATAATACCTGCACTTACCCATACTTCAGCGTAGAGAAGGACCTACTGTATCGGGTGGCAAAAAGGGCAGAGAAACCGTTGAGCAGCTTGTGGTGCCCAAACCTTACAGGAAGTTGGTGTTGGAGTTGGCCCATGGGCACATTCTTGGAGGTCATCTGGGGACAGAGAAAACCCGAGAGAGGGTATTACAGAGATTCTATTGGCCGGGGGTGATGAAGGACATAGAAAATTATTGTTCCTCCTGCCCTGTGTGTCAGAGGTCGGCCCCGATGCCACATTTCCGTAGCCCGCTGGTCCCTCTACCCATCATTGAGGTCCCGTTTGAGAGGATCGCCATGGATTTGGTAGGGCCTATAATCAAGTCCGCTAGGGGGCACCAGTACATATTAGTTATAATGGACTATGCCACCCGTTATCCAGAAGCGATCCCTCTCCGAAATACCTCGGCCAAAACCATAGCCAAAGAGCTATCTCTTGTGTTTAGCCGGGTGGGTATTTGTAAAGAACTGCTTACGGACCAAGGTACACCCTTTATGTCCCGGGTTATGAAGGAGCTGTGTAAATTGTTCAAAGTGACGCAATTACGTACATCTGTGTATCACCCCCAAACCGATGGGCTGGTTGAAAGATTCAACAAAACCCTAAAACAAATGTTGAAGAAAGTGGTGGATAGAGATGGAAAGGATTGGGACTGTCTACTTCCTTATCTGATGTTTGCTATTAGGGAGGTGCCCCAATCCTCTACGGGATTCTCCCCCTTTGAGTTACTGTATGGGAGACACCCAAGAGGGCTGTTGGATATTGCCAAGGAAACTTGGGAAAGTGAGAGTTCTCCCCACAGGAGTGTGATTGAGCATGTCGCCCTGATGCAAGACCGAATTGCACAGGTAATGCCCATCGTGAAGGAACATTTGGCCCAAGCGCAGTTAGCACAGCAGAGAGTGTACAACCGTGGAGCCAAGACCCGTACCTTTTCCCCGGGGGATAGGATACTGGTACTTGTCCCTACGGTTGAAAGTAAATTCCTTGCCAAATGGCAAGGCCCCTATGAGATGATGGAAAAAGTGAGCGAAGTGAATTACAAGGTCAGACAACCAGGAAGGCGAAAGCCCGAACAGATCTATCACGTTAATCTGTTGAAAGCCTGGAGGGATAGAGAGTCCCTAGTCGCAGACACTTGGTCACCAGCTCAAACTGGTTGCGTGATTCCTGAGGTTGGAATAGCAGCCACCTTGTCACAACCCCAACAACAGGAGGTTAAGGAGTTTGTGCTTCGCAACAAGGAGGTATTCTCTGAGCTGCCGGGACAAACATCTGGGGTAGAGCATGACATCATTACCCCGCCCGGTGAAAGGGTGAAGTTAAAACCCTATCGGATCCCAGAGGCCCGACGGGAGGCAATACGGGAGGAAGTACAGAAAATGCTGAACTTAGGGGTGATAGAGGAGTCCCAAAGTGATTGGTCTAGTCCCATTGTGTTGGTGCCTAAACCGGATGGGAGCTGGCGATTTTGTAACGATTTTCGTCAGTTGAACAAAGTTACAAAATTTGACACCTACCCCATGCCACGTATAGATGAGTTGATCGACCGGCTGGGAACAGCCCGATACATGACGACTCTTGACCTCACAAAAGGGTATTGGCAAATCCCCCTGGCCAAGTCGGCCAAAGAGAAAACCGCATTTGTAACCCCAGACGGGGCGTTCCAATATAAAAGAATGCCGTTCGGGTTACAGAATGCGCCGGCCACATTCCAGCGGAAAATGGACCAGATGCTGAGGCCCCATCGGAAGTATGCTGCGGCTTACCTGGATGACGTAATTGTCCATAGCACAGATTGGGCCTCACATCTGCCAAAAGTGCAAGCAGTCCTGGACTCTGTTCGGGAAGCGGGGTTTACGGCTAACCCCAAGAAGTGTACCATTGGGCAGGAGGAGGCCAAATATCTTGGGTACACCATTGGGAGGGGAGTAATAAAACCCCAACTCAACAAAGTCGAGGCCATCCAGAGTTGGCCACGTCCCAACAGCAAGAAGCAGGTACGAGCCTTTCTGGGAATCGCTGGGTATTATCGGCGATTCATTCCCCACTTTGCTTCTAAGGCTGTGCCCCTAACCAACCTGACGAAGGGGAAAGGGTCGGTCATGATTAAATGGACCCCCGAGGCTGAGGCAGCATTCCAATTCTTGAAACAAGCCTTATGTAGCCAGCCAGTGTTGTACTCACCCGACTTCTCTAAAGACTTTGTCGTACAAAGTGATGCGTCAGATGTGGGGTTAGGAGCAGTATTGTCCCAGGTCTGGAACGGGGAAGAGCACCCAGTCATTTACCTCAGCAGGAAGTTGAAGTCCCATGAGGTAAATTACGCCACGGTTGAAAAGGAGTGTTTAGCGGTGAAGTGGGCTCTAGATTCCCTTCGGTACTACCTGCTAGGTAGGCACTTTGACATGGTTACGGATCACGCTCCGTTAAAGTGGATGGCTCAAAACAAGGAAACAAATAGAAGAGTGAATAGGTGGTTCCTGGCCCTCCAGGAATTCAACTTCACAGTAAAGCATCGCCCTGGCGTTCAAATGGGGAATGTGGATGCTTTGTCTCGAGTACATGAATGCCTGATTGCTGGTGTTCCAACCCCGAGGTTAAAACAAGAGGGGGGGGTATGTGACAGCAGGAAGGTAAAGTCACCTGGTTGCATCCAGGGGGGTAGATATATTTCGCCCAGATTCAGGCTTTACGCCGACTTATACAACTAGGTGGAGAGTTGTATAAGGCTAGTGGGCTCATGGATGACTCATACCTCTAGGGAGAGTGTGGGGCGTCGTACAGACAGGGAGTTGATGAGGCCAGCTGAAGCTTGTCAGCTCATTTAGGCCTCTATAAGAACTCCCAGCTTCATTAGATGTTAGCTCATGCCTGGAACCAGACCTGTGTGGACTGTCTAGGGAGAGTGAACCCCTGTGCGGTGAGACAAAGCCTGTGTGGCTATTTGCTTGGACATTTAAAACCAGGGACTTAGGGACTAGGACAGCACTAGGCTGATCCCAGTTGTTAGTTAGGAAACCTGTATGTTTAGTCAGAGGTCAAGTTGACCAGGATTTATTTTATTTATGTTTCTTTTGCTTTGCTGTGTTTTGTCACTGTAAATAGAAAATAAACCGCACCTTTTTGATTTTGAAAACCACAACCTCCGTTTGCTGGGCCTGTTTTTGTCTGGGGAGCCCATCCCGGGGGTCACACACACCCGCTGCCGAGCTAACCCCCTCACAGTACACTAATGCTTTTGTTTAAAGATGCCCCTTTAAGTACCCCCCCCCCACTGTTAATGCAATTTGGCCACAGCCACTGTTCATTTTAGCACACCTCATTACTACTCTCTTACTCTCTTTGGGTAACCCCAAAGGTGTCCCAGGTATTTTACAATCCTATAGCGTGTAGTACAAAAAAAATTGCCGTGCGCCGCAAAAGTGTTCGGGTTTGGCTTGAAGAAAAGGTGGCAACCCTAGCTGGAGGAGATGTGCAGAGCAAGAGACTGTCAAATTTAGACTCAACCAACATTTATTGGATTGAGAAGTATTCATCATTTGGGCATCCCATGTCCCTTTCCCCATCCAAGTTTAATCCCCTAATAGAGACTGTTCATTGTCTCGGAAAGTGTGCCAAAATGGATGTCTGACCAGCAGGTTGAAATGTGTGGATGCTAGAACACTTAGTGACCCCACGAGGACACCGCTACATTAACAACAACAAAAACTTTAACAATATTAACATAAAACAATGTAAACATAAAAGGAAAGTAAGTGCTTTCCCTAAGTGAAAGTGTGGTATTAAGGCAAATAAACCTCTACCTCCAATGCCTCCCCCCAGTACACCCCTACCTCCAACACCTCCCCCAGTACACCTCTACCTTCAACGCCTCCCCCAGTTCACCTCTACCTTCAACACCTCCGCCAATGCCTCCCCTCTCCATCACAACTATCTCCAATCCCTTCTCCCCCTAGTACACCTCTACCTATAATTCCTCTTCCCAGTATGTCTCTGCCTCCAATGCCCCACCAGCAAACCTGTGCTTTGAATGACCCCCCCAGCACACCTCGTCTTCCAACCTCCCCTCACCTGCACACCTATGCCTCCAACTCCGCCCTGTCTTCCCCCATTGTATCATACCTATGCCTCCAATTCCACCCTCCCCCATTCGATTATACCTATGCCTTCAATTCCCCCTCACCCCCTCCATCCAGCAAATATGGGCTCTCAATCCCCCTTAGGCTCGATTCACATCTATGCATGTTGCTTTTGAGCGTTTCTGTAGTGCTTTTTGCGTTGCTTGCCGTGTTTTTGGACACGCGTTTTTACAGCGATTTTGGCGCTATTTGCATTTTTCTTTTTAACACTGTATATAGCTGGTTGCCAAGGAGGGGCCCTGGAAGCCGGCCGCCGTGTCCTTAACAACCGATGAGTCATCAGTTGTCAGAGGGCTTTCCGCTAAATGTCAAAAAAAAAAAAAAAAAGAAATTGAGAAAAAAACTGCGTGGGGTCCCCCCCAGGTCCATACCAGGCCCTTGGGTCTAGTATGGATTCGAAGGGGACCCTTATGCCAAAAAATTTCCCCAAAAATGGCGTGGGGGTCCCCCCAAAATCCATACCAGAACCTTAACCGAGCATGCAGCCCGGCAGGTCAGGAATGGGAGGGGACGAGCGAGAGCCCCCCTCCTGAACCATACCATGCCGCATGCCCCCACCCCAAAGCCCCCCTCCCCCATGTTGATGGGGACAAGGGCCTCTTCCCGACAACCCTTGCCCAGTGGTTGTCGGGGTCTGCGGGCGGGGGGCTTGCGGGGGGCTTATCGGAATCTGGAAGCCCCCTATAACAAGGGGGCCCCCAGATCCTGCCTCCCCCTATGTGAATGAGTATGGGGTACATTGTACCCCTACCCATTAACAAAAAAAAGAAGTGTAGTGTTAAAAAATACAGTAGACAGTTTTTGACAAGTCTTTTATTAAAATCTTCTTCTTCTTCTTCTTCTCCGCTTCTTCCTTCGGTCTTCCTCCATCTTCTCCCGCATCTTCAGCCTCCGGTCTTCTCCCCTGCTTCTTCTTCCGCTCTTTTTCTGTCTTCTTTGTCCGGTGTTCTTCTTCCTCTGCCACCACTCCTGCCGACGACCCTCCTCCGATGCTGCGTCCCGCTGATCTGTTGGCGCCGATGTTTCTTAAATAACGATGGGGGCGTGGCAATCGGATTACTTCATCCGGAGGCCACGCCCCTTGTGACGTCACGGACCCATCATGCCTCGGGCAGTGATGTGTTGGAGGTAAAGAAGGGCGGTCTCAAGCGGCGCCGGCTGGTAAACATTTTTGCAAAGCTCTGTTGCTAGCCTGTGCAGTGCAGGGATGTGTGAGAGGTGGAGAGGAGCGGTCCCAAGCAGCGCTGGCTGGTACGCTCTTTGCAAAGCTCGCGCTGCGAGCCTGTGTGGGGCGGAGATGCGTGGTCCCAGGCAGCTGTAGAATGCCTATGGAACTGGCCACACTGCGAGTATGTGCGCGGCAGAGGGGGGGGGGCACTGGATGATGCAGCACAGCCCTGTCCATACTCACACTCATCATAATTTCACTCGTCAAATGTGAGCAGGCGAGTGGAATTTTTGAGGGCTGTACTAAGAGAAAATGGAGTCTGCTACTACTGAGCTGTCCTTCTAGGACTGCTTGTTGTCTGGCTTTTTATGCTCATTCAATGGCTTAAAATATATATCTACATTTTTGCAGTCAAATTTAAAAAAACTTCATATGTTTGTTATGTGTTCTCATTCACAAGATGAGCTGTTTAATCACTTAAGCCCCGGACTATTTTGTAGCTAAAGGACCAGAGCTGTTTTCAGAATTTTGCACTGCGCTGTTTAACTGTAAATTGTGCAGACATGCAATGTTGTACCGAAACTAAATTTGCGTCCTTTTCTTCCCACAAATAGAGCTTTCTTTTAATGGTATTTGATTGCCTCTGCGATTTTTATTTTTTGCGATATAAACGGAAAAAGACCGAAAATTTTGAAAAAAAAATATTTTCTACTTTTTGTTATAAGAAAAATCGAATAAACTCAATTTTAGTCATACATTTAGGCCAAAATGTATTCAGCCACATGTCTTTAGTAAAAAAAATGTCAATAAGCGTATATTTATTGGTTTGCGCAAAAGTTATAGCGTCTACAAGTTAGGGTACATTTTCTGGAATTTACACAGCTTTTAATTTGACTGCCTATCTCATTTCTTGAGGTGCTAAAATGGCAGGGCAGTACAAAACCCCCCCAAATGACCCCATTTTGGAAAGAAGACACCCCAAGGAAATTGCTGAGAGGCATGTTGAGCCCATTGAATATTTATTTTTTTGTCTCAAGTGATTGAATAATGACAAAAAAAAAAAAAAAATTACAAAAAGTTGTCACTAAATGATATATTGCTCACACATGCCATGGTTATATGTGGAATTGCACAACAAAATACATTTTGCTGCTTCTCCTGAGTACGGGGATCCCACATGTGTGGGACTTTTTGGGAGCCTAGCTGCGTACGGGCCCCCGAAAACCAAGCACCGCCTTCAGGATTTCTAAGGGCGCAAATTTTTGATTTCACTCCTCACTACCTATCACAGTTTCGAAGGCCATAAAATGCCAAAATGGCACAAAACCCCCCCAAATGACCCCATTTTAGAAAGTAGACACCCCAAGGAAATTGCTGAGAGGCCTGTTGAGCCCATTGAATATTTTTTTTTTGTCCCAAGTGATTGAATAATGACAAAAAAATAAAAAAAATAAAAAAAAGTTGTCACTAAATGATATATTGCTCACACATGCCATGGTTATATATGGAATTACACCCCAAAATACATTTTTCTGCTTCTCCTGAGTACGGGGATACCACATGTGTGGGACTTTTTGAGAGCCTAGCCACGTACGGGACCCCGAAAACCAATCACCGCCTTCAGGATTTCTAGGCACAAATTTTTGATTTCACTCCTCACTACCTATCACAGTTTCGAAGGCCATAAAATGCCAAAATAGCACAAAACCCCCGACCCAAATGACCCCATTTTGGAAAGTAGACACCCCAAGCTATTTGCTGAGAGGCATGGTGAGTATTTTACAGCTCTCATTTGTTTTTGAAAATGAAGAAAGAAAATATTTATTTTTTTATTTTTTTCAATTTTCAAAACTTTGTGACAAAAAGCGAGATCTGCAAAATACTCACAATACCGCTCAGCAAATAGCTTGGGGTGTCTACTTTCCAAAATGGGGTCATTTGGGGGGGTTTGTGCCATCTGGGCATTCCATGGCCTCCGAAACTGTGATAGGCAGTGAGAAGTGAAATCAAAAATTTACACCCTTAGAAAGCCTGAAGGCGGTGCTTGGTTTTGGGGTCCCGTACGCGGCTAGGCTCCAAAAAAGTCTCACACATGTGGTATCCTCGTACTCAGGAGAAGCAACAGAATGTATTTTGGGGTGTAATTCCACATATGCCCATGACATGTTTGAGCAATATATCATTTAGTGACAACTTTGTGCAAAAAAAAAAAAAAAATTTCTTTTTTCCGCAACTTGTGTCAACATATAAAATATTCCATGGACTCGACATGCCTCTCAGTATATAGCTTGGGGTGTCTACTTTCCAAAATGGGGTCATTTGGGGGTGTTTTGAACTGTTCTGGCATTTTATACACAACATTAAGAAGCTTACATCCACTCTTCTAACCACTTGAAGACACAGCCCTTTTTGACACTTTTTGTTTACATGAAAACATTTTTTTTTTTTTGCAAGAAAATTATGTTGAACCCCCAAACATTATATATATTTTTAAAGCAAAGGCCCTACAGATTAAAATGGTGGGTATTGCATTTTTTTTTCTACACAGTATTTGCGCAGCGATTTTTCAAACGCATTTTTTGGGGAAAAAATACACTTTTTTTAATTTTAATGCACTAAAACACACTATATTGCCCAAATGTTTGATGAAATAAAAAAGATGATCTTAGGCCGAGTACATAGATACCAAACACGACAAGCTTTAAAATTTCGCACAAACGCGCATTGGCGACAAACTACATACATTTTTAAAAGCCTTTACAGGTTACCACGTTAGATTTACAGAGGAGGTCTACTGCTAAAATTACTGCCCTCGATCTGACCTTCGCGGTGATACCTCACATGCATGGTGCAATTGCTGTTTACATATGATGCCAGACCGACGCTTGCGTTCGCCATTGGGCAAGAGCAGGGCAGGACAGGGGTGCTTTTTTTTTTTTTTTTTTTTTTTTTTATTATTAATTTTGCTTTTTTATTTTATTTTTAAACTGTTGCTTCCATCATATTTTTTATTTTTTTTATCATTTTTATTGTTATCTCAGGGAATGTAAATATCCCCTATGATAGCAATAGGTAGTGACAGGTACTCTTTTTTTGAAAAAACTGGGATCTATTGGACCCTAGATCTTTCCTCTGCCCTCAAAGCATCTGACCACACCAAGATCGGTGTGATAAAATGCTTTCCCAATTTCCCAATGGTGCTTTTTATATCCGGGGGGGGGGACATTCCCTCCCACTGCTTGTAAAAGCAGTCCAGAGGCTAATTAGCCACTAGCATTGCTTTTACATGAAAGCCGGCCGCTGGCTGAAAAGAATGATACCAAGATGATACCTAAACCCGCAGGCATCATTCTGGTATAAACATTCAAAGTCCAGAAACATACCAGTACGTTGCTGGTCCTTGTTGGACATGTATTGTAATCTTTTTTTTTCATGCAGCCTGTTGGCTGAACGAAAAAAAAAGATTGATCGGTGGGTATGCCCACCATTAGAATACCGCCCTTCATCCACCCACTTCTAATGATGGGCATACATGCACCATTTATATATGCCGAAGCATGGGGGCATCCTCCCGCAAAAGTTATGCCGCGTACACATGGTCAGACTTTTCCACGGGCAAGCCTCCGTCGGAATTTCGACCGTATGTACGCAGCATTAGGAGCAAAATTGCTCCTCTGCCCCTGCTGCCCCAATGCTTCGGCATATATGCTTTTTTTTTTTTTAACTGTGGTGGTGAAATCACCTCCTACAGCACTGGAGTCGCAGGGATCAGGCCTGTCTCTGCGAACGCTGCAGTTATGTGTGTTGTGTTTTGTAAGTGACAGTGATCGATCGATACTGCACTTGGGTGGCCTGGGCTGGACGAAGGGGCAAAACGCAGGTGCTAGCAGGTATCTGGGCTGATCCCGCTAACACTGCGTTTTTGGGAACCCTAAACTGCTGGGGACGCTAGTATAGATCTGATCAGATATTGATCTGTTCAGATACTATACCACTAAGGGAGGTGTATGCTTCACGCGTGGGTGTTAGCGTTACTGGCACTAACCTGACGCTGCCTGGGGTGTGACGCAGACCCTCTCTGATGCTAAAACCTAATTGATATCACCCGCCGGGTGATCAGGGGGTTAAACCTTTATTGGGTTATATACGGCGGGTGCCCTGACACTAGGGTTGTCCCGATACCGATACTAGTATCGGTATCGGTACCGATACAAAGCATTTGCGCGAGTACTTGTACTCGCGCAAATGCTCCCGATGCCCAGTCCGATACTTTTTTTTTCTCAGAGCGGGGGGCGGGGAGTGGGATGGAGAGTGTGCGGCGGTGGGCGGACACCAGGGCGGAGAGCGTGGCGGGGGCGGAGACCAGGGCCGAGAGCAGGACGGAAAGTGTGCGGCGGGGGGCGGAGACCAGGGCGGAGAGCGGGGCGGGGGGCGGAGACCAAGGCGGAGAGCGTGGCAGAGACCAGAGCGAGTCTTCAGGCAGGTAAGTAAACTGAATCTGATCCAATTGCCTGTCTGCTGCTCAAATGCTCCCGGAGCTGTGCCCCCGTCACCTCCGTGCCGCTGTGCCCCCGTCACCTCCGTGCCGCTGTGCCCCCTTCACCTCCGTGCCGCTGTGCCCCCTTCACCTCCGTGCCGCTGTGCCCCCTTCACCTCCGTGCCCCCTTCACCTCAATGCCGCCGTGCCCCTCCTCCACCCCCTCGGTATCTCAGGATGGAGAGCGGAGGTAGGAGCCGGTAAATCGGGCTCCTTACTTGTCGGAATGTACAGAGTCATCACTGACTCTATCCATTCACATAACTGAAACATCGTAAACTGTGTTTACAATGTTTCAGTTTATGAATGGAGAGGAGCCGCTGTCTTCTCTCCATTCATTTTCAGCGCAGCTGAGGCTGCTGAGAGAGGGACTGAGGAATCTCTGTCCCTAGACCCTTTCCCTGTCTCAAAGGGGAGATGTCAGAGGTCTGTTAAGACCCCTGATATCTCACCAAAGCCCCCTACAACAAGGCTGATAAAAAAAAAAGAATAAAATAAAATAAAAATGTATTGTAAAAAAAATAAAAAATAAAAACACACACACTGACACTGACCCCCCCTTAAAAAAACAAAGCATTGTAAAAAATAAATAAATAAAATAAATTGTAAAAAAATAAAAAAATAAAAATAAAAATGTAAAAAAAAAACAAAAACTGACACATGAGATTAAAAAAAAGTATCGGTATTCGGTATCGGCGAGTACTTGAAAAAAAGTATCGGTACTTGTACTCGGTCTTAAAAAAGTGGTATCGGGACAACCCTACCTGACACTATAAAAAGCAAACTAACTTACCAGCGTCACCCGTAACACTTATATGGTGATTACTGGTGAAAGGGTTAACTAGGGGCAATTAGGGGGTTAAAACCTTTATTAGGTAATATATGGGGGTACCTGACGCTATATAAAAACCTGCCGGCGAACCTAAAAAAAAATTACTGGCTAACTATCGGCATCACCGACACTAAGACAGTGATCAGAAAAACGATCGCTTAGCGACAGTGGTGATAGGGGGTGAAAGGGTTACCTGGGGGGCGATCAAGGGGGTTAAACCTTTATTAGATAATATATGGGGGTACCTGACGCTATAAAAACCTGCGGCGAACCTAAAAAAAAATTACTGGCTACCGATCGGCATCACCAACGCTAAGACAGCGATCAGAAAAACGATCGCTTAGCGACAGTGGTGATAGGGGGTGAAAGGGTTACCTGGGGGGCGATCAAGGGGGTTAAACCTTTATTAGGTAATATATGGGGGTACCTGACGCTATAAAAACCTGTGGCGAACCTAAAAAAAAAAAAACTGGCTACCGATCTGTATCACCGACGCTAAGACAGCGATCAGAAAAATGATCGCTTAGCGACGGTGGTGCTAGGGGGTGAAAGGGTTATCTGGGGGGCGATCAGGGGGTTAAACCTTTATTGGGGGGGGGTTAGGGGGCTACACTGGACCTAAAACTAACTTTTGTGACACTTTTACAGTCACAAATGTCACTGATTGCAGTGACCATTTATTTACTGATCACTGCAATCAGTGACACTGTGACTGGGGGCTGGGGGGTGATCTGGGGTGTCTGGGGGGGCCTGGGGGGGCGATTTATGTGCCTATGTGTCCTGGTGTCAGTGTAGTGTTTTGTGCACTGACCTGCATCTTCTCCTGTACGGCGCTCGGTATATGAGCGCCGCAGGAGAGATGACATCACTTCCTCTGCCTGTGTTTACATTACACAGGCAGGGGAATGATTCGATTCGCTGGGAGCGATCGAGAGGGGGTGGCCGGAATCGAACGGCTGTCCCCTCATCCCTGATCGCTCCCAAAGGAATAACGGCCGCTCACTGTAAAGAAGGGGGGTCCGATCGGACCCCCCAACTATACAAAGGCAGTCACGTACATATACGTGATTCTGCCTGTCGGTGCCATTCTACCGACGTATATTTACAGTGGGCGGTCGTTAAGTGGTTAACCTAGCAAAGATTTGCATTTCTAGTCACTGAGATTTACACAACTCTGTCATAGCACAGCCAAGAGATTGACAACACTCTATTTTATAATAAGGAATACATGGCTGACACCTCACTGCCCCTAGCTCACTGGACTGGACAGTGAGAGAGCACTAGTAGACTGGTCATTTTTCTGCTCATTTACATGCAGCAAACCTGATTGACTCCCATTGCTCTCACTCCCAGCTTTAGTGCTGCTGTATTGGGGATTGCAAGAGGCTGTTACCAAGCCAAATTTAGGTATTTAAACTGCTTTTAAAATAACAATAAAATGTATTATTAAATACAGAGCTGCATTAATTTGTGTTTGTTTTTATATCTGCTTGAAGTTTAGTTATAAAGTAGAGCTAAAGCCAAAACTATTTGGTTTTGAATTTGTATAGCGTGGACAGGGATTAGACCGCGTGATGGGTTTTTCTAGCTGTCTGCATCCTCATTAAGGAGATTCATCCCTCTATCTGTCCTAGTGACCAATGTCAATTGACTGAGTTAAAGTGAAAGATAATCCCAATTTTTTAGTTTTTTTCAGGACAGGATTAGAGTAGAAATCTTCCACTACTTCTGGTAAACCTGGGATTTCCCTTACTTTGGAGTGATTTGCTCTCAGTTCCTGTTGTGGCTATAGGAAAGGAAGTGAAGGGAAATCTCCCCAATGAGACAAAGATGGCAATAAAAAAATAAAGTTCTGCCCACAGCAACACTTTAATGCTTTCAGAGGTAAAAACCTAAAACAATGTAGTATGTTTGATGACAGTGTTTACAGCCAGCGATTGTTTATTGTCATAATGGCTATTGCTGGTTTACTTTCAAAATTCTAAATAAAAACCATTGAAAACTAAAAATCTAAAACAAATATAAATTCTAACTTTACTCAGATATTCTAATCTGCATGCTTGTTCATCCAGGCAACTTCTCCAGTTCCTATAGTTTTGCCAAATCAAGCTTCAATTTTTTTTTAATTATAGGCTATAAAAACTCAAAACAGATATTCTGATAGACACTACAGTACATATTAACATGATCTGGAAATCACTTTAAGATCCCTTTCACACAGGGGCAGTTTTCACGCGTTTTAGTGCTAGATATAGCGCCTGAAAACTGCCTCCCAATCATTAGAATGGGTGCTTTCACAACCGGGCGGTGCACTTGTGGGATGTTCAGAAAAGTCCTGCAATCAGTATCTTTGGGGCAGTTTGGGAGCACTGTATACAGCGCTCCCAAAATGCCCCTGCCTATTGAAATGAATGGGCAGCGCTTCCGAAGCACCTGAAAAGCACTTTGGAAGCACTGCAACACAGAGTATTTAACCCCTTTTTTGAGGTCAAAAGTGCTCCACTAGGGGCCGAAAAGCGGTAAAGTACAGCTCAAACGAGCGGCGCTTTACCACTAATGGCCGGCGCTTTCAGTGTGAAAGCAGCCTAAAAGATAAATATGGGAATCACAAAAAAAAAATCATACTCCCCTAGATGGCTGCAGCACCCAGCCAAGCTATAGCTGTCTCTCGCCGCCTCTAAGACCCCAGCCTTCAGAGAACTGGTGACTGTCAGTCACTGGCTCTATGCTCTGCCCCTCCAACGTTCACTGTGGAGGGGATGGGAGCGGCTGGCTCAGGCTCTCAGCGGCTCACTAAGAGGCTGAGCCAGCTGTTGGTCCTGTCTTCTGGGTGGATCCCGACTACATGGTCAGGATCTTTATAGAGCCTGGACCCACTCTGTGATATCAGGCAGCAGTGGGTTTTAGCCTGTTGTCAGCTGAAAACGGGTCGCAGGAGTGCAGAACTAACTGCACTTCTGTGACACACAGGAGAAGCATGGCCAAAAAGCTTTGCCTATACTTCTCAATTAAATAGGACATTTTTCCTTACTGTAAGGTGTGTACAATGTGTCATGAGAAGTCATACTCACAATGTTTTGTAGTATAAGGCTTAATCTCTGGGTTATGGATATTTATCTGACCTCATTCAATGCATGGGAGGGGGCATTCGGAAGGTGGCTGGGGCGAACATAAATATTTGGGAAAGCTTGTTCAGACTCTCTTCTCCTTGGGCCATTGCCCCTGAAAGGCAGCCTATGCTACTGAAAATCTTGCTGTTAGGCCTGAGCATGCCGGGCATTGCTGTCAGTCTATTCTGGATCTAACCTGGCCCCCTGAGTCACCTCATCGCCCAAAGTATGGGGAAGTGATTTACAAAAGGTGTACCTGGGCTTCCAGTCGGAATATCTGCCTATAGGATAGCCGGGTTCGAATCCAATCGATTGCTGCTTCCTGTTACAGGACCCGGGCTGGGTTATAGCCGCATGCTTGTCCAAAGCTTGCTTTTGGTAAGCCTGCAATCTTTACGGTGGTGGTGCATGGAATCTTTGGTGGACACCTGTTTTGATTTAATTCAACTTGTGGACCTCAATTTTCTCTGGCTTTATGGACTTTCACTAATACTCACCACATCTGGACTATTCTTTTATTCTTATTCACAATTATTAAGGAATTTATTTTCTTTATTTCATCACATATTTCATAATCTATGCCACTGGTTTATATATTATGTGTTAATATGTGATATCCCTTAGGGGTCGATTAATTGATTATCACTCAATGGTTGATCATTATAGTTTAAGATCATTTCACTTCTGTTTTTAAGGGGAGCGCAGCTTTATTTTTTCTATAGGCCTGAGCACGTGCTTGGCTGAGGGCCTGAAAGACATCTGCTTGAGGACACTATTATGAAGCTTATTTAGCTGGGTTGGAGAAGGACCCCCTTTCACTAAAGAGTGTCACAGGGAAGATAGTTGGAGAGCTGTCTCTGGTTATTGTGAGTAGAACCCTTGCCTAGAGCTTCAGGTGTACCTGTGTTTTGAAGGTTAGATCCCAGGGGTAGCTACAAGGACTGACTGGTTTTACAGATTCTCAGATGGACTGCCTCCAGCAATTTTTAGGGTTGCTGCTGCAAGATTTTTGCTTGAGAATATGTGCTCCTGTACCTGCTCGCATTTTTGGAGTATCCTGCACCCTCAACCCTCTCTCCTGTTCAAGTACTGCAATAAAACTACAAAAGGACACCCCTAGACTAAGCCTGTGTGGGCCTGGCAGCCTATGAACATGAAAGGAAGACCTGGATTATTTCCAGCGGCCCCTTTAGGGGTAAGCATACATTTGCACACAAATAATAATACAAGGAGACCTTCTGCATACTACAGGCAAACATGCTTAAGGTAGAAGCTCCATAGTATCTCTACGGGTTAGGTCACGTCCCAGCCGTTGTTAGCTGTCTCATGCACAGAGCTTCCACTGCTGGAGACTGGACTGGAACGGCTTCAGAAAAGGTATGTATAACGATTTTTGCTTTACAGGGCTAGATAGGTTAGTCTTAGATTGTGGCCGCAAGTAGTTTTTTTGGGGAATGTTCTGCATGAACGGTGACAAATCCGTTTCTGATAACCAAAACAATTTACAATTCACTGCATGTAGTTATGCAGTATATATTTTTCAGTCAAATGACGGATGTCCTAAATACACACAGAAAAGCAATAAAATTAATTAGTGTGTTTTATAAGCAAGAAAATGTTTGTGAAAAGCCCGGACTCCACTAATTTTCATATAGAGTACTAATAAATGTAGTATAGCTGAAAGTTGTAATGATTTGGCATGATGATCCCTTTCGAAAAACATTTGTGTCAAGCCTCGTACACATGGCCGAGATTCTCGTCAGGAAAAAAACATAGTTTTTCCTGACGAGAATCTTGACAAGAAACTTGTCCCGACCGAGTGTACACACGTACGATTCAAAAGAACCGCCGTTCTTTTGAATGGCACGAACGCGGTGACGTCATCGACTATGACGAGTGTGCACTCGTCACATTTGATGCCGTCGCCACCATCTTGCTACACCCTATGCCTAGGAAGCTACCGCGTATGCGTCAAAGTCATTTCGAGCATGCGCGGGTTTCCACGGCGACAGGTAAGTGTACACACGCTCGGGTTTCTCGTCGAGAAACAGGCCGACGAGATTCTCGATGAGAAAAAAGACTGCAGGTCTTCTTTTTTCTCGTCGAGAATCTGGGCAGTTTTCTTGACGAGAAAACTGAAAGCCACGTACACACAGCCGGTTTTCTTGGCAAGAAAGCTCTCCCGGCAGTTTTCTTGTTGTTTTTGGCCGAGAAAACCGGTCGTGTGTATGCGGCCTTACAGTTTATCAGACCTTTTACATTGTCCACATGGCATAAACTTTTTTTTTTCTTTTTTTATATATGATTAAATTTCTGTATTGTTGAAAGACACGTATCACTAAAAGGCAATAATATATGTAGCACATCGCCGCCCTCCTTCTCCACTCTCTGGCTCGTTCACAGGAGAGGAAGGCGCACAGTCTCCACCATGCCCGTACCCCCTGGGTTGCAGATGTTAAGCACACTTGCTTATGGGTCTTTGCAGCGGGACTCCTCTCAGAGTTGGTTTCTGTCCCTATAATGTAAAGACAAAAGTCTCTATACCCCAAGTAACTCCAAGGTCCACACCAGCGTCAACTCCAACATAGAGTTTATTTCTTTATGCATGAACATCCACAAATGAGGAGAAGAGAAAGGTGTTAGGAAGACAGATCAATTCAGGCACTCTTGTTTCTTCGCCACTCGATCCCCAGTGGGTATAGCTCACCCGGATAGTCACCCGAAGGCACTAGCACCCGGCGTGTAACACAAACAGTCTATTAGATTCCCTAATGGATGCGTTCAGGAGATCCTCTGCCACAGAATCTATAGTGTCCCAAACCTCCTATTGGTCCTGTTGTTTAGAACCCTGTTTTCAGATGGATGACATCCCTCCAGAGAGTTACTGGGCCCCTTCCTTCACTGTGATCTCTCACTAGTCCTTCGGAACGGTCCTCCCCCAGCCTCCTCTTCTAGAAATGGGTCCCCTCGCAAGGCGGCACCCTGGGATTCCTCCTCCCGAAGTGGGCTCCAGCTAAAGGTGCTGGGCCTAGAGTTGCCACCTCATCCCTTTAAACCTGAACACATATTAATTACACAGGTTCTGTGGCTGATTAAGGTGGTAATTAAACTCACCTGGTGCCTTACCTGCATTAAATTAGCCTCAGAACCTGTGTAATTCATATGTGTTCGGGTTTAAAGGGATGAGGTGGCAACCCTAGCTGGGCCCAGGGCTGAAGTTGCAGTCCCAGGACTAAAGGTACCTTGGACTGAAGTGCACGTGGCCCCATGGCCTGGAGGGCCAATCGCCATGCACCAGGACTCCGACTCTGGAACCAAAAAGAACCGACCCACCTCAGGCGGCGTCTGCCCCTTATGTATTCTCTCCCAGCATGCACAGTAGGTAAACCACACCCACTGCACGGCTGCCGAAAGAGGACACCAAATCGCTGTCCCATTACCTGTGGTTCAGCCCCGAGTATAGGTAACAGTGCCACCCATACTTCTAAGGGGAACTGCACACCAGGCAAAACAGCAAGGCAGAGTCCAGCAAATTGAAAGATTCGAGCCAACTACCACTCGAATCACCCTTTAAATTTGGTATAGCAGTTTATACATCTCCCAGGCTCCTCTCTTATACGTTTAGGGATCTCTCATCCAGTACCCAGTCCAGATGTTGGTCCTCTCTTCCAGGTCAATTAAAATCTCACCTGAGCAGACAGCGTTTGCTCTGCCTGGGAAACACAGACAACGCTGGTCTGTGAGAGCAAGAAGGTTGGTGAAAACTGTTAATCAGTTGATGTGGAAGCTGGCAAGCGGTAGGCTTGTTCAGCCCGGTAGTGAGGGCCTGTATATACCGTATACATACTAGGCTTGTGCAATTAGTTTCGTAACAAATCTAAATTCGTCCGAATTTAGCAACTTTCGGACATTCGGAAGCATTAGAATTTCCGAACAAAGCAATTACGAATAAGACCGAATTCGAAATAAATTATACCGCAAATAGCGAATGCCCTCGGCATAATTCGTTATGAAAAAGTTACGAATGTACGAATCCATACGAAGCACAATAACACTCACTCTGCTCTGCTCTCTGCTTCTCCCACACCGTGCTGAACTCCCTCTCAAAATGGTGTACAGGGGCGGAGGCTATAGCCGCATGTAAAAAACGAAAGTAAAATACGAGATTTCGAATCCATTCGAAGCACAATAACACTCTGCTCTGCTCTCTGCTTCTCCCTCACCGTGCTGAACCCTCTCAAAATGGTGTACAGGGGCGGAGGCTATAGCCGCATGTAAAAAACGAAAGTAAAATACGAGATTTCGAATCGTTACAAATAACCGCTATGTATTTAGAAAAGTACAAATCCATTCGAAGCACATTAGGCATAATAGGCAGCGTCGTCGTGAGAGAGACACAGAAAATTACGAATCAACGAACCCAAAAAAAGTTACGAAAGTAGGAGTTGTGTCCAGAATCAACGAAAAACAATGTACTCTACCGAAAGTACGAATTATAAATCAACTAAAAATTCAACGAAAAATGTCGCTTGCGAAAATACGAATTAGTCCGAACACGAAAAATCCCGTCTAGCAAAATTACGAATGATTACGAATCAACAGGACCGAAAAGAAACGAACCGAAACTAACCGAATTTTTCCGTTGTGCACAAGCCTAATACATACCTCCCAACTTTGTAAAGTCCCATCGCGGGACATTCCGATGTCCCCTCTCCCCTGCCAACCAGAGTTGTTGGGCGCGGGGGGGGGTTGCGGGACATTGCCCAAAAAAATCGGGAATTGCCACAAAATTTTTGGAGCAGGGGGGGGGGGGGCGGTGATGGTTGCCGCCGGAACATTTTGTAAAAAAAAAGAGGACATGCAAAAAAAAAAAAAAGTTGTTGAGCGGGGGGCCGCCGATCGGGGGGGGGCCATACTAGTCCGCCGATCGCGGGGGGGGGGGTCTTACCTGCTGCTCCTCTTCTTCTGTTCATGTTTCCTGCTGTGCGGGAAACATGATAGTCTCGCGGGAGTGCGGGAAGGAGGAGCCTCTGCGGGTAAAACCCGCACAATCCGTGCCAGTTGGGAGGTATGCGTATAGTCAGAGCCGAGACACGGCTAGGGTTTTGTTTAACTATTTTTTTGTTCTGTTTGTTTTTCTGCACACTGTACAGCACCTGTCAATAGACTTTGTATATAGCACCAATAAACAACACTGTTTTTTCACTTATCCCATGGACTTGGTATCTGTGCCTGCTCATCCCAGGGAGCTTTTGTACCTACTACCTGTCCCCCAGGTTACAATATATAAATATATCCCATGTTAGAGAGAGAAAACAATTGCTCTAAGCCATGGACACAAGGGCATGTGCCTTTGTGTTATTCTCCTAAAATAATAAACTTGCTAGGGCCCCAAGCAAAATGCTTTTTGGAGCATTTTCTCAATTATGGCATTATTGGAAGTATTACTCATGTGTATGTTATGCTGTCAGAACTCTGTACTACTGTGTGTAGTGGATGGAGCTTAAAATATCTACTGCTGTCTGCTGCGTTTTCTCTAGTGTAGCAAACTATTGAGCGAAGGAGAAATTTTGCACATTTAAAGGGATTGTTAAATCTACTTTGTTCCTTGAATTTCAGTTATATAACTTTCAGCGCACTGTTGTTATATACATGTTTCAGAAGGTTAATTTGAATAATTTTCTACACACCTCAAATTGTTTATTGCTGTCATATTTTCAAATGGACTCTTAGCCCTGGTTCACACTGGTGCGATTTGACATTTCAAATCGCATGTCAAATCGGTGAAATTTGCCGCAAATTGCAGGCAATGGCACCGTCCTAATCGGTGCGACGCTGCATCTGCAGCGCTGCACCGATTACAAAAAGTAGTTTCTGTACTACTTTTTGCGATTTCAGCCGTGATTTACATTGACATCTGTTTCAGATGTCTTTGAAATCGTGGCTGAAATCGGGACTGCCAGCGGGAGTGAAATCGTGCGAGTTCAGCTGAACTCGCAGGCTTCACTCCCGCAGCCCCAGTGTGAACGTGGGCTTAATGCAATAAAAAGATAGTCACCACATAATATTATGGAAATGAAGGTGGTTCTGGCGCAAACTATAGTTCAAATTATGCCAGAGAACCTGATGCCTTGTACACATGATCTGAATTTCCGATGATGTGTGGGCCCCATCCTACTTTTTTTCCATCGGTGTTTAGAAATAGAACATGTTTTAAATTTGTCCCATGGAAAAAAAAACTATAGGAAATTCCTATCGTCTGTGTGGAACTCCGACGGAGAAAAAACCCACGCATGCTCAGAATCAAGTCGACGCATTCTATGAAGCATTGAACTTAATTTTTCTCGGCTCGTCAGTGTTTTACGTCACCGCGTTTTGGACGGTCAGAATTTAGTCTGACAGTGTGTATGCAAGACATCAGATTTAGACCATCGGATACTTTGGTCGTGTGTACAGGGCATGAGTTTATGTTATTGTAATGGGTGTGGCTCAGGGGAGAGCACAAACCATGCCATCTCCTGTACCATGGCCCCAGTCTCTGGCCATCTCCTGTATAAAAATATTATTTAAAAACAGTCACATTCGGTATTGGTGCTGTTTCGGTATCGGCTTTCGGTTTTCGGGATCAATCAAGATTGGTTTTCGGTATCGGTTTCGGTACCAAAAAACCCATTCAGTGCATTACTAGTTTCTACAGTTCATACTTAGAAGGCACCTTAGAAGGCACCTATTTCTTTACCTTTTTACCACATAATATTACGTCACCTTAGATAGGGTTAAAAATTTTGTTTTGCGATACAATGAAAGTTTAATGTCGGACATCCCCATTTAGATGATGTGGCATCCCTGTTTTGTCAGCTATCACCATTGCTGAATTCTAAGGCTCGGTTCACATATATGTGAATTGGAAGCGTTTTGACCCGCATCTGATTCACATACCATGTGAACCAGACCGGCTTTCAATGAAGCCGGTTCACATGCTGTATATGGGGGTCAGTTATGGTGCGCATTAAAAAAGGGTCCTGTGGGTTTTTCAGTCCTCATCAGATTTAAATGTCAAATTAGCACCTGAACCACTGAATGGAAATTGTACCGTACTCTGCACCGAAACCAGACCCGCATATATGTGAACCGAGCCGAAATGATACAGAAAATGGGGGTCACTATCTTTGCCTTGGTCAGAAAAGACAAAAAACTACAGGGCTTGACCTATTTATTGGATTGAATGTAAAATTTAGGTTTGCAGTCTTATGCCGCGTACACACGATTGGAAATTCCGACAACAAATGTTCGATTTGAGCTTTTTGTCGGAAATTCCGACCATGTGTAGGCCCCAACAACAAATGTTGGAGAGCTGGTTCTCAATTATTCCGATGGCAAGATCTGGGCACAGGGGCCTGCAGTGACTGACATTGCACTCCCGCAACAGGAGCAGGTAAAATAGAAGTTGAATCCAGAAAAGGGATTTCAGACAGTGGACCAGATTCTTCCCTCGGCGCCGAGGCCTCCACCCGGGGTGTACTATCCCAAGTAGACATAGGTGGGTCCCTTGTGACACGGGACGAGGGTAACTTCATCTTGTCCCATCCCTTTCCCCATCATCGCCATTGTCAGACAATGAATCCAGGTCGGAGGTGTCATAACACTCAGCGGGCAGATAATTCCCAGTCACGGAATCATCCCCCTTGACGGCCTCCACCGACTGTGGGCTTCCGCCACCTTTAACCACACAGACAGTCCTAACCCCTGGCTCACCTGGGTCTTCGGAAGAACAGGAATGTCCAGGGCTCTTCCCTCCGGATCCATCCAGGCCAGGCAAGCAGCGGGGCGAAGCTCTTCCACGACCACACGAGGCCATCACTAGGCCGACTTCGCTAGCAAGGCCCCTGTCAGGGGAAGGATATCCGTTCAAGGGAGATACCGGAGGCCTCTCTGTCACCAGCGATGCTGCGCCGGACTCTCCAGAGAAGTTCTGCTCACCAGACCTCACAAACTCAGACACGGGCACCCAAGGAGTTAGGGCCCCCTCGGATTCCTCCACCCTCGCGGAACTCAGTCGAAGGCACTGAGCCCCAGGCATCCGCCACAGTACCTCACCCCAGGCTAAAGGTGCCTGAGATGGACTTCATCTCCGCTCCGGCCAGGTCAAGGGCACCTGGGCCCGGAGCACCGGAACGCCAGCACCCAAGCTGAAGGTGCCTGGGTGCGGCCGCGTCCTCCAACTTCAACTCTGAACCCTGTGGTCAGGGCGTCCGCCCCTTTTATCCCCTCTCCCTTCGCTCCACAGCGGGTTCCCCGCCCCGCTGTACCAGCTCCAGGGGTGGACAAAAAGGCACAGTCTTGCGATGTGAGTTCAACTCCGGCCCAGGGCAACAACGCCACCTGTAGGCCGCAGGGAACCTCACATCACCAGAGTCCTCCAAGAACCATAAAAGGGTATCAGATTCCCTAGCAATCAGTGCATCTGGGTTACACTACCACCCAGATGCTTCCCCTAAATTCAAATACCCGCTACACTTAGTACAGCCTAAATGCTTAAAGTGGAAGTCCATGCAAAAACTAAAATCCCTGCATCTATAGACACCACGGATCTAACACTAACCTCTCTATCCCTGTAAAGAAAAAATTAGTATATACCTTTTTTTGGAAGCCGATCTGAGCCACTCCGACCGAATCCCACACTGAGCTGTCAGCCACGGCTTCACTGTAGAGGCGGATGCAGAGGAGAAGGATGACAACAGACGCCCCATAGTAACTCTATGGGTGACGTCACTTCCGGTTCATTTCACAGCCGTTGTCGGCTGTGTCCTCTGCAGAGCTTCCACCGCTGGAGATCGGGTCGGAGCTGGTCAGATCGGCTTACAAAAAGGTTTGTATGCTCATGTAGCGCCCTGCTCCTATTGGGTAGGTGCTATTTGTAAATTTGTTGTCTGAGCTGTAGTTTAGCTCAGAATATTTGTGGAAATTTCTGGTTTCTGTTCCAGTCCAGCTGTGTTGCACATTTTTCCACTTGACTGTGGGTGTTGCTGTCACCACATGTCAAGGTTGGAAATGCAGCAGGCTGGATGTATTGGGTACCTCTTGCCCAGAAACAGCTCAGTGGGATTGGTCCCCCTGCTGTGCATTCTGGGAGAGGGTACTTAAGGGACAGACACCTTCTTCCGGGTCTCTCTGACCTGATGGCCCTCCTGGCCTAAGGTGTGCTGTAGCAGTTTTCCTGCCTCGGGCCAGCTTGCCCGAGGCATCGTTACTGGAAGTAGGCCCAGGAGTTCTGGGGCCTACAAGTCAGGGGTGGTCCTGTGCTGTCTTGCCTGCGGGGAGAAGCCAAGCAATTGAAGAAACCAGGGGAGGACTTTTCTCGGAGAGGACCGAGCCAAAAGGGCTGATATCTCAGGAAGAGACTGGAGACTCAATTGGAGGGCGCATCCCGACCCATCTACCTCACAGTATTGCCGGATTGGCTGAAAGAAACTGGTACTGTTTAACTGTACTTAAACTTTGCAAAAGTCCTGGATCATTCAATCCTGTGGTAGAGGATTGTGCAGAGACTTTTGTGTTCTTCAAGTCTGTGGCAGAGACTTTTGACCGAGCACCGCACCGGCTGCTAGGTCAGTGAGAGAGGCCTATCCGGTGTTTGCTATATCCAGCGTGGAGACTGTTTGTCCTCTGGATTGAAGAAAGTACCTGTGATCCGCAAAGCAAGGTACCTGAATCTCCCCTAACCCTCCATCCCTCTAACTGACATTTCTTTAATAAAAACCATTGGAAAAGAGACTATGTGTTGGTGCTGACATCTGTGAAAACTCTTCAATGGGACCCCTATGACAGATACGGTGGAACAGACAGGTAACGGCATGACCCAAAAATATAAGCAGCAGCTCCTACGGGGGTAGTGCTACACTAATTTTTTTCTTTACAGGGATAGAGAGGTTAGGGTTAGATCCATGGTGTCTATAGATGCAGGGATTTTATTTTTTGCATGGACTTCCCTTTTAATGTATAGCCAACTTTTTTTAAGAGTAGAGAAGAGTAAACATTTGCTGTCCTGAGTCCCAGGGTATACCTAGTATGTCCTTGGTCTACAAACAATCAATAATATTTAATTATTTTGAGAATAATTGTGAATAATTTTGTAAATGATCATGTTTTTGAACAGTGGATCTATGAACACTGTCATGCATTGCTGGATCACTTTTTGAAGGGATTCTGCAAGCAGCATCTTAGAGCCTCATCTCTCCAACTATTAAGTTACATTGTACAGTATTAACTAAGAATTGGCCAGGCCCAATCATAGAGCACATAATACTTTAAGTGATGTAGCGGGGTGTCTGTAAAACAAGTTAAAATGACAGGAGAAGTGATTGATGGGATATATGTTCCTCCACGGATGCTTAGATTTACAATCTAAGATAATACTAGCAAAGACTTTAGACCCGGTTCACACAGGGGCGGCACGACTTGTCCCGCGACTCTGCCGGGCGATCTCCACACGACTTCAGAGGTGACTTGCAAAATGACTTCTGTATTGAAGTCAATGCAAGTCGCCCTGAATTCATCCCAAAGTAGTATAGGAACCTTTTTCTAAGTCAGAGCGACTTGAGTCGCTCCTATTAGAACGGTTCCATTGTACAGAGCGGGACGCGACTTGTCAGGCGGCTAGGTCGCCTGACGAGTCACCCCTGTGTGAACCGGCTCTTAGGATAAAGAAACATATAGTTCTTTATCCTGTGTTGGTAAAGTTAGTTACGTGGGAGCCTGATAGAGCTCTGGGTGGAACAGGCTCCCAGGTCCGTGGAGCCGCATTTTGTTGGTTTCCTTCCAGGCCTTGATTAAGGCAGTTGGTCTCAGCTCTCAGAGAGAGAGAGTGTGTGTGTCTCTGAGTGAGGAGGCATACTGGAGCATGGCTGCTTATCCCTGATTTTGGATTTAAGTTTGTGCTGTAAGGACACTTATTACCAAACCAAAGGACTGTTCAGACTACGGATACAGTAAGGCTTGGTAGAGCAGAAGTTTATTTTGTTTGTTTGATGGCAAGATGCCCTTTTTCTTCTGTTGGAAATATCCTGTGCATTAACCACTTGCTTACTGGGCACTTAAACCCCCCTCCTGCCCAGGCCAATTGTCAGCTTTCAGCGCTGTCACGTTTTGAATGACAATTGCGCAGTCGTGCGACGTGGCTGCCAAACAAAATTGACGTCCTTTTTTTTTCCCCCACATATAGAGCTTTCTTTTGGTGGTATTTGATCATCTCTGCGGTTTTTATTTTTTGCGCTATAAACAAAAATAGAGCGACGATTTTTTAAAAAACACAATATTTTTTACTTTTTGCTATAATAAATATCCCAATTTTTTTATTTTTCCCCTCAGTTTAGGCCGATACGTATTCTTCTACATATTTTTGGTTAAAAAAAAAATAGCAATAAGCGTTTATTTTGTTTGCGCAAAAGTTATAGCGTCTACAAAATAGGGCATAGTTTTCTAGCATTTTTATTAATAATTTTTTTTTTTTTTTACTAGTAATGGCGGCGATCAGCGATCCACGTCCCTGTGTTTACACACAGAGATCCACGTCCCTGCTCTATGTACCGGCCGATCGCGGGTACCTGGCGGACATCGCGGCCGCCAGGCACGCGCATCGGCATATCAGTGATGCGCCGGGCGCACGCGCGCCCCCCCCAGTGGCCGGAATAGCCGAAGCCGTCTATTGACGGCCTCCCGGATTTATAGAGCCACCTTGAGGCCGTCATTTGTACATGGCCCGGCTCTCAGGTGGTTAAACATGGTGTTTTCCTAAAGAGACTGTGAGTTGTCCCTGCCTTGAGTCTGCTCCCCCTACAGTGACTTAAAGTAACACTAAACTCTGGTTTAAAAAAATAAATAAATTTAAGTATGTATTGCTAACTCCAAAAAGTATTTTTTATTGTTCTCAGTCTCCTCAAAATATCTTTCTTTTCTTCTTTGATCTGACTTTCCTGTTAGAGCGTGCACACACTCATTCTCCATGGTCCCATTGTATGTAGGAACAAGTCATCCTCTCTTCTCTTTCTGTCAGTAAAACTGAGTTCATGCTCGCGCTGAAAGAACAGCGCATGTGCAAAGAATTATCCACAGGACTGTGCACAGAATAAAGGCTGCGTGTACATCTACACTTGCATGTTTGAATTGGTGCCCAGTGACCCATTTAAAGCAGTGAAAGATTTAGGATCATTGCTGAGTAGTTGTCAGCTCCTGTGACCAGACCCTGCTTGTTCTGCTATATACCTGGTTTGCCTTCTGACTACACCTGACCTATGATTTGCTTCTTGAATCTATACCTTGTTTATCCCTTTTGGTTCATTCTCTGTCTGTGTGACACTGGTGGCTGTTTATGCTCCTGTTTTTTGGATCTGTACCTCTGCTGCCTGCCCGTAGCCAACTCGTGCCTGTCTGGCTTGTGCTTCTGCAGGCCCTTTGACAACATCTGGCACGAGCTATTGTTCCTCAGCTTCTACCTCATTGGAAAATCCTGTTCCTCTGCTGGCCAGGACTTACTACAGGTGCCCATGCCACTCCATGTGCTGTCCTACCCTGTCCTCAATTTTGGGGGACAAGCAGGACAGGGGGTGTAAAGGAGAGCCCTCTCATCAGTTTCGGACTCTACCAGGTATGTGACACCTGCTCATTCCTCAGGTCGACTAACTATGAACTATGGAATTTGTTCTGTGCATAGAGAAGTGCACATGACTGCAACTATGTGCACTGCTCATTCCAAACACATGGAAAAGGAGAGGTTTGAGAGCTCATGCAGGACATTTACCCCTTCACGCCTAGGGGTAAAACAAATCTTAATGCCTAAGCACAATTTTTACATGTGTTAATAAAACTCAACATATCATCACAACTACTTTGTGCATCCATATGGATTATACCTTGTTTTTTTTGGTTTATGGTTATGGATATCTCCTGATTATATATATATATATATATATATATATATATATATATATATATATATATATATATATATATATATATATATATATATATATATATATATATATATATTTTTTTTTTTTTTTTTATTTTTTATTATTAAAAGAAAACCGATCAAAAATAGTAAAACATTTCTATTTTTTTTTTTATTAAGCTGTATATTTTGTGTTACTACCACAACCTACCACCAAACAACAACCCAAAATAAATCCTCCTGCTCCCGACGATCACATCAATGTCACGTGTGTATGTCAGTTGTTGTTTGTACCCATAGTACAGCCCAGAAGCAATAGTGCGCATTTTGCTTTTTTGTTCTACCTAAAATACACTGACATAACTGACATTGATGCTGATTTTAAAAAATAACATAAAATCCTGCTTAAAATATACTGACTCTGTCCTTGACCCTGACCTTTGACCCTCACTTGACTCAATTACTAACCCTGGCACTGACCTAGATCAAACCTTGATCCAGGTATTTTTTCTTTTTTACACACAATTTTCCCCCCTCTCTGCAAGGAAAGAGAAAGATACATTGTATCTTTCCTCTCCGTTCACAGAGAGAAACACAGGGGCGGGCTTCACAGTGACTGATCACTGTGGCAGCCAATCAGAGGCTACCACAGCGATCAGGTGACCTAGAATCGGGAGATTTGGGTCCCGATTGTTAGTACAGGGCCCGGAGCTCTTGGCAAGACCCCAGTCTCTGTGCTGGGAGCACTGTGTAGCACGCTCTCTGCACAAAGGGAGATACTCATATATGTGGCCCCACGGAAAAAAGCCCAGTGCAGTGGGGCCACATATATGCGTCGGTGGGAAGGGGGTTAAAAAGAGGCAGAAAAACACAGCCAGAAACAATCTGATGAAAAATAGATTACAAGGCCAGTAGTGAATGTGTATGGAATATTTTTGGAAAATAAGATGTCACCCTTTAAAATTATGCACAACCTTGAGGCACCAAATTCTAAAATGTAAAAAACAAATAGTTTTACATAAAACCCCTTTCACACTGTGGCGCTTTTCAGGCGTTTTAGCGCTAAAAATAGCGTCTGTAAAGTGACTGAAAAGCTCCTCTCTAGCTTTCACACTGGGGCGGTGCGCTTGCAGGATGGGGAAAAAAAGCAAGTAGCATCTTTGAGGCAGTGCGGGAGCGGTGTATAAACTGCTCCTGCCATTGAAATGAATGAGCAGCGCTGCCGAAGCGCTTCGGCAGCGGCACTTTTAACCCTTTGTTATCCCCTTCTTTGGGGTTAAAAGCACCCCACTCCCACCCGCACAGCGCCGGTAAAGCGCTGCTAAAACTAGTGGCACTTTACCGCTAACGATCTGGTGGTCAGAGTGGCAAAGCAGCCTAACAGAGCAACATCCACAGTCCACACACATAGGACGCCTCCAAAGCCAATACACCTTTGCACACTGGTACTGATTAGTATTACAATGTTTCTTTTCTCCCTCACCCAGATTATGTGACCTCAGTGCTGACAGCAACAAACAAAGCGTCTGAGGTCCTCCTTATCAACCGATGACATCATTCACCGGTGGCTAGAAGGCTGTAAAGGTGGACAATGAAAACCTGTGGTTTTGTGTACCTAAAAGGCAGGCTTAATAAACCTGATGGCTTGTATACAGGTTCTGGGCAATTTTTAGGCATCTTGCCAAGATACCCCTGAAGAAACGCCCTAGGGTGCTTGGTTATAAAAGGTTGGGCTAGGAAATTTGCTAGTGAAACACTACTATAGTATATATAGTTTTTTTTATATTCAATAACATTTAACTACATTTTCATGCACAATGCTAAACTTGCACATCTCATTTTGCCTATGGTTCATCAGTGAAGATGGAGAAAAACAAAGTATCTGTTACAAGAATTATAAAATCTAACTCCTTTACAGGCAACAACACTAGAAAGCCGCTGCTACTGTCTTGTACTAGATTGTTTAACATTCACAACAATTAATGGGGTAATTGACAGGTCATGGTTAAAGAGGCATCTAAATTGTCTGTTCATTGCCCCAGCCCATCAGGAGGCCCCAACTCAATTCTTGGATGTGACAAGGAAATTGTTGTGCATTGATCCTAAATATGGAAGACATAAGGTGCTGTGACACACTGTCAGATCCTTGTACACAGCATGAGAGGCTCTCATTTGCATCAAAACTACAGCTAATGTAGGGCTGTCATTAGGCCCCATGTTTCAAGAATGATTCCAATTACTATTGTTATGTGTAATTGGAAAAAGCAGTGTCTCCTCCGCATTAAAACACTAATTTAATAATGACCAAAGTGCCTTTATGGGACGTTATCAGCCGGAAACACTCACTTAAATCAGTGGGGGTTTTGTCCAATAACCAGCTGAACAGCAGCTTCAGCGTAATTAAATTACCTCCTAAATCTGAAACCTGAGCAAGGCGGAAAATCTGAGCACATTTTTAGAGTCACGTGAAACTGACAGTTTTCTCTTAGGGACTATATGGTTATGGGTTCTTCATATAAGTATTTTCCCCCTAACAATAAACCTTAGCACAAATGTTAACAAAAAAATTTAATAAAAATTGTAGCAAACTTAAAACAGTTCGTATTGCGTTTCAGTTTTTTCTGGAATGTTTTTATTATTTTTTTTAAATTACATATACAAGGAAACTTAGCATTTAAGTATCAGGTCAGATGCAGAAAATGAACAGCACATTGCTAGATAAAGCCAAGTAGCTGAATATAGTTAGATGTTGAATTTTATGATTTCATGTAACATAATACATTGTAATAAAGCAAGTTAGATAGTAGAATGATATCCTTGAGGTATTTGCAGATTTTATTTTATTTTTTTTCAGTACTTTGAGACTCAGTAATCTAGAACAAGTTAACTTATAATAGTGTTACTGGATTAAAGCATTATTGTATCAGTAAACAACTGGAGAGAACAGCGTTTTTGACAGGTTTTTCCCTCGGAAGTTTGACCCCCTTCCTTCCCCGCCCCAGGGACATTCAAAAAGCTCAGCATGCTTCGTGTATGTGCAGTAGGGAACCGGCTGTAAAACCAAAAGGCTTCACTGCCAGTTTCCCTTACAAGGAATGTTGGCGGCATCACCAAAGACCCCATTGAAAAATTGGCTGGGGTGCCGACATCGCGGGATCCCTTGATAGGTAAGTATCCTAATATTAAAAGTCGGCAGCTACAGTATTTGTAGCTGCTGACTTTTATTTTTTTGGTGGGGGGGGGTTGGAGCTCATCTTTAATAATAGCTTCACGTCTCTCCCACAATTGTCTGATGCTGAAAAAGTCTCTACGTTTTTGTTTTCCTTTTGGCGACATGAACCACCCTCTGGTTTGGATATGGAAATGCATCTGAGACAATTTCCTGGGTCTTTTCTAACTTCCTGAGCTGGTTATCCTGTTCTAGATTTAGAAATTAGGATTTTACATTTATTTGTTTAACTGAGAACTGTATAGTTCAGTGTACATGTGTATTTATTGTTTCTTTTGCTTCTAGGATCTCAAATACAAGCCATTTTCTCTGAAAGCACTTGAAAACACATTGCATTTGACTTGCTTCTGAAGCTGAAGACCATGTACACCAGGGGTGCCCAACCAGTGGCCCGGGGGCCATATGTGGCCCGTGGAGCCCTCTGATGTGGCCCGCGGAGCCCTCTGATGTGGACCGCGACCTGCTGCTCTGGGATGGCGGGTTGGCAAGCCCAGATTGCAGGTTGCCCACCAGCTATGCCAGAGCATCAGTGTTGTGAATGAAGCCAGCGGTAGAGAAAGCAAGCAGCTGCGGAGCAGAGCCGCATAAGCCAATGCTTCCTGTATAGCACCGACTCCTGTCATAGGTGGAGTGATACCAAATACACTCTGCCTGGGACAGCAAGTTTACCACTAAAATCGGTGTGTATATGGGCATATCTGTTCTGCAGTGGTTACTGGGCTGCTTTCAAACTGATCCGCAGGTGTAGTGCAGTGTACCTGTGGCTTATCTGCATTGAGCCATAGACTTATGGTTTTACCTGTGGGTTTGGTGCACAGAAAGTGCACCACACCTGCAGGATATAATAGAATTCTATGGCAAAGTACAGCTATCCTGCAGGAAAGCCACAGGTGCACTGCGCTGCATCCACGGTATGGGTAGAACGCAGACCATCAGTGTAAAAGTAGCCTTAGGCCCCTTTAACATGATCTGTCTGACCCAATCGGACCCTCCCATCACCTCTATGGAGCGGCAGATGTAAACAGACTTGTGTCTATTGTGAGGGGGTTAACTCGGTAGCGGGTGTGTGTGACCCCCTGGTTGGGCTCCCCACACAAAAACAGGGCCAGCAGACGGAGGTTGTGGTTTTCAAAATCAAAAGGTGCGGTTTATTTCTCTATGTACAGTGACAAAACACAGCAAAGCCAAAAAGAAACATAAACAAAATAAATCCTGGTCAGCTTGACCTCTGACTAAACATGCAGGTTTCCTAACTAACAACTGGGATCAGCCTGGTGCTGTCCTAGTCCCTAAGTCCCTGGTTTAGTCAATGTCCAAACAAATAGCCACACAGGCTTTTTCTCACCGCACAGGGGTTCACTCTCCCTAGACAGTCCACACAGGTCTGGTTCCAGGCATGAGCAAACACCTAATGAATCTGGGAGTTTTTATAGAGGCCTTAAACGAACTGACAGGCTTCAGCTGGTCTCATCAACTCCCTGCCTGCACGACGCCCAGCCCTCTCCCTAGAGGTATGAGTCATCCATGAGCCCACTAGCCTCAGCTGGGCTTCATCAACTCTCTCCCTAGTTGTATAAGTCGGCATAAAGCCTGAATCTGGGAGAAATATACCTACCCCCCTGGATGCAACCAGGTGACTTTACCTTCCTGCTGTCACATACCCCCCCCTCTTGTTTTAACCTTGGGGTTGGAACACCAGCAATCAGGCATTCATGTACTCGAGACAAAGCATCCACATTCCCCATTTGAACGCCAGGGCGATGCTTTACTGTGAAGTTGAATTCCTGTAGGGCCAGGAACCACCTATTTACTCTTCTATTTGTCTCCTTGTTTTGAGCCATCCACTTTAACGGAGCGTGATCCGTAACCATGTCAAAGTGCCTACCTAGCAGATAGTACCGAAGGGAATCTAGAGCCCACTTCACCGCTAAACACTCCTTTTCAACCGTGGCGTAATTTACCTCATGGGACTTCAACTTCCTGCTGAGGTAAATGACTGGGTGCTCTTCCCCGTTCCAGACCTGGGACAATACTGCTCCTAACCCCACATCTGACGCATCACTTTGTACGACAAAGTCTTTAGAGAAGTCGGGTGAGTACAACACTGGCTGGCTACATAAGGCTTGTTTCAAGAATTGGAATGCTGCCTCAGCCTCGGGGGTCCATTTAATCATGACCGACCCTTTCCCTTTCGTCAGGTTGGTTAGGGGCACAGCCTTAGAAGCAAAGTGGGGAATGAAGCGCCGATAATAACCCGCGATTCCCAGAAAGGCCCGTACCTGCTTCTTGCTGTTGGGACGTGGCCAACTCTGGATGGCCTCGACTTTGTTGAGTTGGGGTTTTATCACTCCCCTGCCAATGGTGTACCCAAGATATTTGGCCTCCTCCTGCCCAATGGTACACTTCTTGGGGTTAGCCGTAAACCCCGCTTCCCGGATAGAGTCTAGGACTGCTTGCACTTTTGGCAGATGTGAGGCCCAATCTGTGCTATGGACAATTACGTCATCCAGGTAAGCCGCAGCATACTTCCGATGGGGCCTCAGTATCTGGTCCATTTTCCGCTGGAATGTGGCCGGCGCATTCTGTAACCCGAACGACATTCTCTTATATTGGAACGCCCCGTCTGGGGTTACAAATGCGGTTTTCTCTTTGGCCGACTTGGCCAGGGGAATTTGCCAATACCCTTTTGTGAGGTCAAGAGTCGTCATGTATCGGGCTGTTCCCAGCCGGTCGATCAACTCATCTATACGTGGCATGGGGTAGGTGTCAAATTTTGTAACTTTGTTCAACTGACGAAAATCGTTACAAAATCGCCAGCTCCCATCCGGTTTAGGCACCAACACAATGGGACTAGACCAATCACTTTGGGACTCCTCTATCACCCCTAAGTTCAGCATTTTCTGTACTTCCTCCCGTATTGCCTCCCGTCGGGCCTCTGGGATCCGATAGGGTTTTAACTTCACCCTTTCACCGGGCGGGGTAATAATATCATGCTCTACCCCAGATGTTTGTCCCGGCAGCTCAGAGAACACCTCCTTGTTGCGAAGCACAAACTCCTTAACCTCCTGTTGTTGGGGTTGTGACAAGGTGGCTGCTATTCCAACCTCCGGAATCACGCAACCAGTTTGAGCTGGTGACCAAGTTTCTGCGACTAGGGACTCTCTATCCCTCCAGGCTTTCAACAGATTAACGTGATATATCTGTTCGGGCTTTCGCCTTCCTGGTTGTCTGACCTTGTAATTCACTTCGCTCACTTTTTCCATTATCTCGTAGGGGCCTTGCCATTTGGCAAGGAATTTACTTTCAACCGTAGGGACAAGTACCAATATCCTATCCCCCGGGGAAAAGGTACGGGTCTTGGCTCCACGGTTGTACACTCTCTGCTGTGCCAACTGCGCTTGGGCCAAATGTTCCTTCACGATGGGCATTACCTGTGCAATTCGATCTTGCATCAGGGCGACATGCTCAATCACACTCCTGTGGGGAGAACTCTCACTTTCCCAAGTTTCCTTGGCAATATCCAACAGCCCTCTTGGGTGTCTCCCATACAGTAACTCAAAGGGGGAGAATCCCGTAGAGGATTGGGGCACCTCCCTAATAGCAAACATCAAATAAGGAAGTAGACAGTCCCAATCCCTTCCATCTCTATCCACCACTTTCTTCAACATTTGTTTTAGGGTTTTGTTGAATCTTTCAACCAGCCCATCGGTTTGGGGGTGATACACAGATGTACGCAATTGCGTCACTTTGAACAATTTACACAGCTCTTTCATAACCCGGGACATAAAGGGTGTACCTTGGTCCGTAAGCAGTTCTTTACAAATACCCACCCGGCTAAAAACAAGAGATAGCTCTTTGGCTATGGTTTTGGCCGAGGTATTTCTGAGAGGGATCGCTTCTGGATAACGGGTGGCATAGTCCATTATAACCAATATGTACTGGTGCCCCCTAGCGGACTTGATTATAGGACCTACCAAATCCATTGTGATTCTCTCAAACGGGACCTCAATGATGGGTAGAGGGACCAGCGGGCTACGGAAATGTGGCATCGGGGCCGACCTCTGACACACAGGGCAGGAGGAACAATAATTTTCTATGTCCTTCATCACCCCAGGCCAATAGAATCTCTGTAATACCCTCTCTCGGGTTTTCTCTGTCCCCAGATGACCTCCAAGAATGTGCCCATGGGCCAACTCCAACACCAACTTCCTGTAAGGTTTGGGCACCACAAGCTGCTCAACGGTTTCTTCTGCCCTTTTTGCCACCCGGTACAGTAGGTCCTTCTCTACGCTGAAGTATGGGTAAGTGCAGGTATTATCTGGGTTCACTAACTCGCCATCTATTTCCACTACGTTTTCCCGTGCCTTTATTAGGGCGGGGTCTTTTAACTGTTCTGTGGCAAAATTTTCCCTGTGAACCTCCAGATCAGAAAACTCCACAGACGGTAGGTTTTCGTCTGAGGAGGTGGGCTCCTCTCCAGTTTCTTGAGTCTCCCCTGCCAATACTGACAAGGGAAATTCTGGAGAGTCCTCACCACTCTCAGAGGAGTTCTGGCTATCACATTCCTGGTACATAGGGGCACCAGTGGGGGGCTCAGGATCATCCCACAGTTCCCAGAACTTCGGAAAATCCCTTCCCACAATGGCATCATGCGGTAATTGAGATACTAACCCCACTGGATGAGAGAGGGTACCTTTGGGGGTCTCGAAACACACTGTAGTCACTGGATACTCTCGGGTGTCCCCATGCACACAAATAACAGCTACCTTGCTATTCCCAGAGACCTCTGTTTTAACTAATTCAGCCTTTATCAGGGTCACAAGGCTACCTGAATCCAGTAATACCACAACATTTCTACCATTAATACACATTTTGCATAAATGTTTCTCAGTTCCCCGAATGGCAGTGCATGCGACTGTCGCACACAGCGACTGACGTCGGTCCGTCAGAAAGTCACATTGCATGGGTTCCTCCACAACAGGGCAATTTGCTGCAATATGTCCCGCTTGCCGGCAGCGGTAGCAAACAATCCGTTTGGCTGCCTCTTGAGCCCCTGACTTCCCAGGCTGTTCTCGCCAAACTTTGGGTAGAGCTCCCACCCTCTCACTCTCTCCACCCTCACCCCTTGGAATCCTCTTATCCGCCCCTGGGGATGATCTGGTCTTAGGGTGGAAAGTCCGAGAGTCTCTGGAAGAGGCCGTCAGGTTCTCTGTAGCCAAGTATTTCTCTACACGATCCACAAGACCACCGGCCGTCTCTGGGTCTCCATGGCTTACCCACTTTTGGATGGCAGTAGGAAGAGCTCTCAAAAACCGATCCATTACAACACGTTCCACAATCTCTGGTGCGGACAAAGTCTCTGGCTGTAGCCACTTCCTGCTCAGGTGAATGAGATCATACATTTGAGACCTGGGGGGTTTTCCAAGCTGGAAAGTCCAGTTATGCACACGCTGAGCCCGGACAGCCAGGGTGACACCCAGCCTTGCCAATATTTCAGCTTTTAGCATCACATAGTCTTTTGCTTGGTCAGGCTCTAGGTCATAGTAAGCCTTCTGCGATTCACCAGTTAACAGAGGAGCCACCAGTCCAGCCCACTGCTCCTCAGGCCACTTTTCTCTTTCAGCAGTCCTTTCAAATGTGGTCAAAAATACCTCTGGATCATCCTCTCCAGTCATTTTTGTCAATAAACGACTCACCCCAAAGGACGCGGTATTAGTGGGACGGCTTTCCTCACTGGTCTGCGGACGTTGCTGCATTACTGCTTCCATTTGTTGTAGTCTCTGCTCTTGCTTCTGTAACAGGTCTATGAAGCGGGCCTCAGATTGCTGCTGGGCTTGTTGCTGAGCTTCCAGACTCTGTTGGTGAGCTTGCTGCTGGGCTGCAAGGCTCTGTTGATGAGCTTGCTGCTGGGCTGCAAGGCTCCTTTGCAAACCTGCATTTGTCTGCTGTTGATTGGCATTTGCTAGAGCCAGCTGTTTCAGTATCTCCTCCATGCTGGCTTAAAAAAAACTGCCACTGGTTCTCCACCAACTGTGAGGGGGTTAACTCGGTAGCGGGTGTGTGTGACCCCCTGGTTGGGCTCCCCACACAAAAACAGGGCCAGCAGACGGAGGTTGTGGTTTTCAAAATCAAAAGGTGCGGTTTATTTCTCTATGTACAGTGACAAAACACAGCAAAGCCAAAAAGAAACATAAACAAAATAAATCCTGGTCAGCTTGACCTCTGACTAAACATGTAGGTTTCCTAACTAACAACTGGGATCAGCCTGGTGCTGTCCTAGTCCCTAAGTCCCTGGTTTAGTCAATGTCCAAACAAATAGCCACACAGGCTTTTTCTCACCGCACAGGGGTTCACTCTCCCTAGACAGTCCACACAGGTCTGGTTCCAGGCATGAGCAAACACCTAATGAATCTGGGAGTTTTTATAGAGGCCTTAAACGAACTGACAGGCTTCAGCTGGTCTCATCAACTCCCTGCCTGCACGACGCCCAGCCCTCTCCCTAGAGGTATGAGTCATCCATGAGCCCACTAGCCTCAGCTGGGCTTCATCAACTCTCTCCCTAGTTGTATAAGTCGGCATAAAGCCTGAATCTGGGAGAAATATACCTACCCCCCTGGATGCAACCAGGTGACTTTACCTTCCTGCTGTCACACTATTTACACCTGCCTATTTCCAATCCGATCTGCTGAAAAAACAGAAGTGGATCCGTACCCTTCCATTTGATCAGATGAGTGGGCCCATAGAGTAGAGTGGGCTGTGTTTGTGTCCGCTTTGCATACGCAGAGTGGACGCGGACCTGTCATCTGCTCATTGTGGCCCATGACTGGTTACTAAGTCACTTAAAGCGGGATTCCACCCGCAATTATTTTTTTTTTTTTAAAGTCAGCAGCTACTAATACTGTAGCTGCTGACTTTTAATATGGACACTTACCTGTCCTACTCACCCACGATGTCGGACCCCCGACGGCGATCGCTCGGTCCTGCCAGGTCCCGGCTCCTCCATCATGACTAAGGGAAACAGGCAGTGAAGCCTTACAGCTTCACTGCCCGTTTCCTACTGCGCATGTGCAACTCGCACGGCGCTTTGTGAATGGGCGGCTGCCTCCTGGGATTACACACAGTTCCCAGAAGGCAGTGCGCCCCATTCACAAGAAGAGGAAGCGGAAGGAGAACCACGAGGCAAAGGAAGAGGCAGATTAGGGGACCTCTGCATAGCAACAGGCATTTCGGGGTGAGTATAACATATTTCTTTTTTTTTTTATATATAATTTTTTTTTCTCTTTTTTTGTTTAGGAATTTTAGTGGTAAAAAAAATTCTGGGTGGACCTCTGCTTTAAGTGGCAGTTGCTCTTCAAAAGGTTGGGCACCTCTGATGTACACTAACCCAAACACAGTAAAAACCTAAACCTCTTGCCAGAGTTCCTGAACTGAATGCTTGTCAAGAAAGGGTTCACCTGCTGGTGGCACTGTGGCTCCCAGACTTAAAGGCTACAGTTCCGGAGTCCACCAGTGGGTGTCCCTCAGCAGCCAGAAGCTCTCATCATCTCATGTAATCAGTCATCACCTGATGCTGGTTGCAGGAAGTGTATTGCTGCTGGTAAACGGACGTTTAGGAGCAGTTGAGCATTTTTTTCAACTGCTCCTGAACCCTCCTCTATGTTATCAGTACATGTACACTTGTTCGTTTATAGTCATTTCTAGACAGTTGTGTTTAGAGGCTGCTTCTTGAACCCAAAGAAAATTTGTTCAGAAGCTTTGTTTAGAGACAGTTGAAGCGCCAAACGCGGCTACTCGTGTTTTAGCAGCGTTTCGTTTAGAGACGTTTTTCATTTTAACAAAAAAAATAACTTTTACTCTTTCGTCCATGGACCGACACAGCTTCTCTATTGACAAAGTGGGTATTATCCGTTAATTAGGAGTGACTAGGCAGAAAAACTTGTAA
This sequence comes from Rana muscosa, assembly GCA_029206835.1. Lineage (NCBI taxonomy): Eukaryota > Metazoa > Chordata > Amphibia > Anura > Ranidae > Rana > Rana muscosa. Next base: position 823,515,819 of record CM055117.1, on the reverse strand, counting down.
AAAGTGTTGCATCACACCTTCTACAGTACCGCCCAGGGGGCGGACCCTCTGGGTATAACCTCTCAGTCTGCATCTCGCAGATCAGTTTTTTTCTGTCTAGCAAGGAGTAGGACATGGCTCGCTTCGGGCCCATTGGTCCGGGGGAAAAAAGATATATATTTTTTATTTTTTTGCTACATTTGTTGTTTCCTGCGATCTTCGATCAACTGCCGACTGGGTGACAGGCTGGATCCTCGATCCTTGTAGTCTCCCCAGTTTCGGCCATCGAGCGTGTGCCAACCCTAGCTACGCGCTGGGTTTTCCACGACATGCCCGTCGCTCCACGGGTGGCCGGTGAGCCTACGCTCCAGGGCCTGCATTGGACCGCTCAGCTTCGGCTGACCTTACGGCCGAGTCGCAGCAGCCTGGCCGGTGAGCGTCACGCTCCAGGGCATACATATGATCGTCCCTTTTGGGTCCAATCACAGCATGCCTGGCCAACAGTCACCTTCCGTGCGCGGACGATGATCTGTTTGGAATGTCTTCCAGCATAATACATGCAGGATAGGTAAGTAAAACTCCCCTGCCTCGGCTGGGTGATTTAGCTGGACATTCCTGGAGAGATCAAGTAAGTGGTTGTGGCCCCTTTCTTCCCTCTCTCCCTGCCTTTCCCTCCTCCCTGGGCTTCTAGCTAAAGGTTGCTGGGGGTCACCTAAGGGGTTCCACTGGAGTGGGGCTGGCTGTAACTAACATTTAAAAGAAATGTCATTTCTGCTTACCTGTGTGTGTGTGTGTGTGCTTCCTCCTCCATGCTGTCGGCGGCCATTTTGAGGTGGTCCATGCCGAGTTCGGCCTCTTGTGACTGCCCGGCGGCCATCTTCCTGTGGTTCGGCCACACCCACTGGCCCCTATCAGCTGATCGGCGGCCATGTTTGTCCACCCTGTATGTATATATTGCCATTCGGCGGCCATCTTTTTGTGGGCTACGGCTGCTTGACCTCTATCTTCGGCTCCGCGGCCATTTTCTTAGAGCCCACATTATCTTCCATACAGACGTTTTGGCAGCCATTTTGCGAGAGCCTCCGGCCTCTAGGGTGCATTACACTGGCGCGAAAATTCACACAGGAAGTGCTGATAAAAGAAGCAGACTGACACAGCAGCAGTGGGACAGCATCACAGGCGCAGCACACGGCAGCATAGCAGTACCGGTCCAGGGTGGAGAGTCCTCTGGGTAACCCAGCATCTCGGCAGCGCAGGAGGGTGGCCTATTGATATCTTGCCTGGAGCCCTGTGGGTGTCAGCGTGTGGTCAGCATGGCATCGGAGCCAGATGTCTTCTCCCCTGAAACACCAGATTTAGCAGCTGGTGCCCCTGAGGTGTCTATGGACGCTATGTCGGCAATCCTAGAGGCGTTTGCTGCCAGGGTAGAAGCAGCACACGGGAATACAGGGGGTAGTAAATGCCCCCGTCCCCTGCAATCTTCTGGGGATATTTCTGATGCAGAACCAGGTCCAGCTACGGCTCATGGCCCAGATTCTGATGCATCAGAGACTGCAGACCGTGACCAATCGGACAGTGAGGATGACTCCAAGTCCAGGTCAGTACGCGAGACGGCTTTGGTATCTGACCTTATTACTGCAGTGCGGGATACGCTAAAGTTGGAAAATACTGCAGAAGTAGCAGATACTCCAGTCCCCTTTGGTTTTCGTAAACCTGCCCGCACTGCTAAGGTGTTCCCTTGTGTGTCTTTTGACAAACTCTTATACAAGGAATGGGAGAACCCACTGAGGGTCTTTACAGCCCCAAAGAGGTTTGCGGTACGGTACCCCTTTGAGGAGAGTTTTCTGAAGATATGGACCTCTCCTCCTATAGTGGACCCTTCGGTGTCAAGACTTAATAGAGCCACCACTATTCCAGTAGAAGGGGCTCCTGTTTTCAAGGACCCTGTGGATAAGAAGGCTGAAGCACTCGCTCGCTACCTATACTCAGTGGTAGGCTCGGCAGTACGCCCGGCATTGGCGGGGGCCCTAGTGTCTCAGACACTTACTGAATGGGCAAAATTGCTACTCCAGGGGTTAAAGGAGCGAGATGCTCCTCCTAATGAGATAACTTTGGCCGACCAGTTGGTCCAGGGCCTTAGTGTCATGGATATGCAGTAGTGTTTTGTCTGTCAGCTTACCTTCCTTCCTATGTGTTCATCTTAGAGGCCTGAGCCCTTTCACCTGGCTTCCTTTATAATCTCCTCCCAGCCAGACTCCACCCCAGGCCCTATCACAGAACACTATATTAACCTGTGCACTGCAAGCCTGCTTTGCTGATCAACGTGTTTGTTAGGCATTGTGTGTTTGGGTTCCTGCCTGCCGTGTGCTACGTCTGTCTCTCTGTTACGTTATTGGCTTGTCCCCGACTATCCCTGTCTGCTCGTGACCCTTGACCTTCGGCTCGTTCTTCGTTATCCTTGTCTGCTTGTGGCCCCTGACCTTCAGCTTGTTATTCGGTTCTCTCTTATCGTGTGCTGCTGCTTCCCCTCTTTTCCCCTTGTCCTACGGGGCGTGAGCTAGGAAACTCCAGGGGCCGCGACCTGGTCCCAGCCTGCAGCGTAACATCCTCACCACTAGAGGCCCTGGAGAAGACCAGCTGGGTCTTAGACTCCGCGCCCTGGGGAATCTTGGCTCTAGCTTCCGTTAGGATCCCGGTTGTGCTCCTCTGGTCCCGCTTTCCACAACCACCCAGTTTCCTATCCGCAGAAGCCAGCCATAGGGTTCACTACCTCGCGGTGCACTCCTGTCCCCCTACGGTGTGCATCTGTCACCTGGCCACAGGTGACCTTGACACTTAGGTTTGTCTGCGAGTCAGACATGGATACTATTCCCCTGCTGTCAAAAGCTTCGGTTTATGCAGTAGCAATACACCGCCTGATCTGGCTAAAGTGCTGGTCTGCGGACCAGACTTCCAAGAAAGCCCTGTTGGATCTGCCTTTTAAGGGCGATAGACTTTTTGGGGCTTCTCTGGATGACATCATCAAGGATGCCACAGGAGGTAAAAGCACTTTGCTTCCCCAAACTAGCAAGGGTAAGGGGCCACGTCAAGGGCAAGGGCCCTCCTTTACTGCACGCAAGCGTTTTTTTTTGGCCCCTTAGGGCAACAGGGAAAAGACCCCAGGCCGATAAAGCGACTGCCCAAGGACAAAAGCGTCCTTGGTCCCGCAGACCCAACAAGCCTGCGGACAAATCTGCGTCCGCATGAAGGTCCCGGGTGGGGGGACGTCTTCACAAATTCGGGACTCAGTCGACTGCTCTAGTCTCCGACAGGTGGGTTTGCAAAGTAATCTCCTCAGGCTACAAGATAGAATTTCTCTCTTGTACACCGGACAGATTTATCACCTCCAATCTCCAGCTACTACCGACCCGTCGGGAGGCCCTGTATGGGGCGGTCCAGGGTCTACTGGAACGCGGGGTAGTTATTCCAGTTCCAGAACAGGAACGGGGTCAGGGTTTTTACTCAAATCTGTTCATTGTGCCGAAGAAGGAGGGGGTTCGGCCAATCTTGGATCTCAGAGCCCTCAATTGCTTTGTGAAAGTACAAAGATTTCGGATGGAGTCGGTTCGATCTGTAGTCACGGCTCTCCATCCGGGGGACTTTCTGGCCTCCTTGGACATCAAGGACGCATACCTGCATGTCCCCATATACTCCAGACACCAGAGGTTTCTGCGATTTGCTATCGGGAAGAACCACTACCAGTTTGTGGCCCTCCCGTTTGGCCTTGCCTCAGCACCCAGGACTTTCACCAAGGTGCTCGCTACGATTCTGGCACTTCTAAGACAGCGGGGTATCGCTATCACAGGCTACTTGGACGACCTTCTACTGAAGGCACCTTCAAGTTCAGAATTAGAGGTAAGCGTGTCTATTACCTGTCAGACTCTTCGAGACTGTGGTTGGATACTAAACACACAAAAGTCAGTATTGGTGCCCACTCAACGCCTAGTGTACCTGGAGTTGATTCTGGATTCCTCAGAGGCAAAGGTATTCCTCCCTGTGGAGAAGTTGCAGACCCTCCGGGCTGCAGTACGGCAGCTGACTTCCAGGAATTGGTCGTCACTCCGTTTTTGCATGCGAGTGTTGGGCCTCATGGTAGCCTCCTTCGAGGCGGTCCCATATGCTCAACACCACATTCGAGTGTTACAGAAGGAAGTTCTGTCCAGATGGAACAGATGCCCTTCATCTCTAGATTATCAAATCCGAGTGAGCCACCTAGTCAGGAGATCCCTGGTATGGTGGCTGACAGCACCGGGTCTAATGGCCGGGAAGTCATTTCTTCCGGTTTACTGGATAGTGATCACGACGGACGCCAGCCTTACAGGTTGGGGGGGGGAGTCTGGGGTGTTCAGTCGGCGCAAGGTCGCTGGACCCCAGAGGAAGCCCTCCTGCCGATCAATGTCCTGGAGATCCGGGCGATCAGGCTGTGCCTCTTCAAATGGTCCCAGAGGCTGCAAGGGCGTCCAGTCAGGATCCAGTCAGACAACGCCACAGCGGTGGCATATGTCAATAATCAAGGAGGAACAAGAAGCTCAGCTGCAGCATCGGAGGTTGCTCGCATCCTGAAGTGGGCAGAGAAGAGCGTACCGGCACTATCGGCTATGTACATTCCGGGTGTGGAAAACTGGCAGGCGGACTACCTGAGCCGCCAGATGCTGGACCAGGGAGAATGGTCCTTACACCCGGAGGTGTTCCAACTCCTCTGCCAAAGATGGGGCACACCAGAGGTAGATCTTCTGGCTTCCCGACTCAATCGGAAGGTATTGAGGTTTGTGGCCCGGTCAAGAGACCCATGGGCAGACGCAACGGACGCGTTGGTAGCATCGTGGGGTCAGTATCGGCTAATCTATGCCTTCCCTCCCTTAAGGCTTCTTCCTCTTCTGCTCCGCAGAGTGGAGGCAGAGGGAATTCCAATGATCCTAATTGCTCCAGATTGGCCTCAGCGTCCTTGGTACGCCGATCTAGTACGTCTGGTAGCAGACGTCCCCTGGCGCCTACCACTACGGAAGGACCTGCTATCGCAAGGTCCCATACTCCATCCTGCTTTACAGTCATTGGCTTTAACGGCATGGCTGTTGAGAATCAGGTACTGAGAGACCGGGGCCTGTCAGACTCAGTAATCTCTACTATGAGAAGTGCTCGAAAACCGTCCTCTAGGAAGGTTTATCACCGCACTTGGAAGGCCTACATCTCCATGTGTGAGGAAATGAAATGGCATCCGCGTACCTATTTGGTTTCCAGAATCCTGCTGTTTTTACAGCATGGGGTGGACCAAAGGCTTGCCCTAAGTACGATTAAGGGACAGATATCTGCCCTGGCTGTCTTTTTTCACTCTCTCGTGAGTACTTTTGTGCAGGGGGTTCGACATGTGGCCCCTCCGGTCCGCCCCCCGCTACCTCCGTGGGACTTGAACCTGGTCCTCTCGGTGCTTCAGAAGGCACCGTTTGAGAAGATTAGAGATATTCCCCTGTTGACACTTTCTCAAAAAGTGGTCTTTTTGGTGGCTGTTATGTCAGTTAGACGAGTCTCTGAGCTGGCAGCCTTGTCCTGCAAGGCTCCCTATTTGATTTTCCACAAGGATAAGGTGGTGCTGCGGGCGCAGCCTTCCTTTCTTCCGAAAGTCGTTTCGGCTTTTCATCTCAATGAAGACATTGTACTTCCATCCTTGTGTCCTCAGCCGTCGAATCCTAAGGAGTCGGCGTTGCATTCCTTGGACGTTGTCTGAGCTTTGAGAGTATACCTATCTGCTACTTCCCGGTTCCGGAAGTCAGACTCACTGTTTGTTTCGGTGGCTGGTCCCAAGAAGGGCCAAGCAGTCTCATCGGCCACCATCTCTAGGTGGATCCGACAGAGAGTAATCCAGGCTTACGCCTTAAAGGGTCAAGCGCCCCCCTTTCCTGTCACGGCGCATTCGACCAGGGCAATAGGTGCCTCTTGGGCTTTCCGACATCAAGCGTCTGTTTCCCAATTATGTAAAGCGGCGACTTGGTCGTCCGCTCACACTTTCACAAAATTCTACAAAGTTGATGTAGGTGCATCTTCGGATGCCTTTTTCGGCCGCAAGGTTTTGCAAGCGGCTGTTTAGAGTTGCAACTCCTCCGTTGGAGGAGTGCTGTTTTGTGTTTTGGGGTGAAGTTTATTTTTATGCTGTTACCACCCCTCGTTTTTTCTCTGACACTGCTTTGGGACGTCCCACTTTGTCAATAGAGAAGCTGTGTCGGTCCATGGACGAAAGAGTAAATAGGATTTTTTACTCACCGTAAAATCCTTTTCTCTGAGTCCATGGACCGACACAGCACCCACCCCTCCTTTTAAGTTTGTACTGCTTTTTGACGAACTGATCTGCGAGATGCAGACTGAGAGGTTATACCCAGAGGGTCCGCCCCCTGGGCGGTACTGTAGAAGGTGTGATGCAACACTTTTTACAAGTTTTTCTACCTAGTCACTCCTAATTAACGGATAATACCCACTTTGTCAATAGAGAAGCTGTGTTGGTCCATGGACTCAGAGAAAAGGATTTTACGGTGAGTAAAAAATCCTATTTTTTTTTTCAAATGCTTCTTCACACAAACGCAGCTAAACCGCCATTTTTAGACACTGGTTTCTAGCTGTCAAGCTAAATCGTTCAGGAGAGGTTGAACAACGTCCTGTGTACATGAAGCCTAAACCCTGCAAATGCTCTTCCTCGCTGCCTTGGTGTTGTGTCCATGTGCCCCTGACCTGCATTCCTGTGTTCCTGCATCCTGATCCTGGACCCTGATCCCAACTCTGCAGCCTGATCCCTTCCTACCTGCTCTCTCCGTCTCCTATTACCCTCACCCTGTCCTGCCTTGTTCCCAGCTCCCTCTGCTTGGTCTCCCGTGTATGATCCTGGCTCTGTTACAGCAACGCGTTGTTTATCCTTTTTTCTGTATATACTTGGTTTGGGCAGTTGTTCATTGTGTGTCACTATTGTTTAGTTATCTGGTTTGATTTACACAGTTTTGGTATATTGGAGGTGCGTTTTACATTTATGTTATTCACTTGTTTTGAAATAAATTTTTCTATACTTGAGCCTGATATTCTCTGTGGCAATTCACACATTTCTGGTCACATTGGTCCCTGACAATGCACCTCATTTTGTGCTTCAAAGCAGCACTTGGGTAAATGGTTGACATGGAGGATTCATATATAGTATACTCTGTACTGTGGTTCAGCTCCTCAATCAGCTGTGTTCCGCCCACGCATTCTTTTAGCCCTTCAAGAGATAGTGACCTGTCCTCACTGTTGCAAAGGAACTGAAAGATGGAAACCTTACTAAGTGTTTTATAAGATTCTTTATGCACCATATCTCTACATTCACAGTTGTCCTGTTATCCTTTTTGTTATGATGGGGAAATAGGTAGGTATAATAGGAAGAATGAAGGAAAAGTGCATATAATAAAGTGATTTGGATTGAGCTGGATCATTGAATAATGCAGGTGCTGGAGTGATGCCATCCGAAGACTGGCATAAAAGAGGTTTACAGTCTTATCTCAAATAGCTCCTTAAAAATCTTATATTCCCTAAACACAGCCTGAAAGGCTTTTAGAGTTGAAATAGCTGTAGTATTATCAGATGCATCCCTGTTATCCTCCTGTGAAAAAACGGCTGGCCTGTTAATGGCCATGGATACTGGAATGAGGTTTTAAAAGTTCTGTTCTCAGGGGTAAACAGAAAGACAATATTTTTTCTGAATGGAAACATCACTACAAGATTAACTGCCTTCATAGTCAATGGGCAAGAAAATGTCAGTTCCTCATTACTGTGCATTTGTGTTTGGGTATTTTATTTCAAAAGCAATATTTTTGTATTAAATGTAAAATGTGATAGCGCTACTCACAAGTATGTGTCTAATATATAATACCGTCCAAAAAATAAAGTGTCAGTGCCAATAAATACAAATTTTCAAAAGGTGCAAAGGATTCATGCAAAATTCAAATACAGTCCATATTAGGTGAAAATAAATAACAAATAAAAAAATAAATGGATATCTTCTTAAAAAAATAAGGTGCACAACAAGCTTCGTTGTAGAAAACGTGCCTCACAACTAGGGCTGGGCGATTTCCCCCCCCAAAAAAAATCTGCAATTTTTTTATAAAAAACTTGATATTCGATTTTGATTTTTTTTTTTTATTATATTAATTAAAGTGCATCAACAAAGAAAATTGCAAAGGCAAACCCTTTCTCTAACTGCAAAGTCAGTGTGCAACAAAGATTGTTAAACATCCAAATTATTAATACTGTATTTGGATTTAGCTAATAAAACAACAAAAAATCTTGAGGTTACTCCTTAGTTGAATTGAACTGTGCCTGTGCCTCACTGTGCCCATTCTTCACTGTGCCCGTGTCTCACTGTGCCCAATGCCTCACTGTGCCCAAGCTTCAATCACTGTGCCCGTACCTGATGCAGATTTCTTTCTCGTACATCACGGGACACAGAGCGACATAGTCATTACTAATGGGTTATATAGATACCGTCAGGTGCTGGCACTGGCAACTTCCAAAACCGGAAGTACCCTCCCCTATATAAGCCCCTCCCATCCGGGAGCACCTCAGTTTTTTGCCAGTGTCTAAGGTGTTGGCCAAGAAGAAACATGTGTTTTTCACTGAGCTTGCGTACAGGTTCTTTTGGGCCTCAGTAAGCTATTCCGGATCCGACCAAAAAAGCTTCATAGCTAAACGGTCGGTACCCGGGCCTTGCAGAGAAGAGCAAGGTTTTGCCTGTAATGCTTCTCTTAGGAGAGCTGGACCCTGGGATCCAGAGCTCTGGTCATACCCACGACCAAGATGTTTTCTGTGCAGGGTGCTATACAGGTCCAGGGGAGTGGAATCCTTGGGAACCCGGTCCCTGAAGGTTTGATTACAATGCCTGCCGTGATAGGTGAAGTTTGGGCTTTTGTGGACCAAACAAAGTCCTGCGGCGGGGAACAGGTAAGTGGGGGCCCCCAGGAACTTGGTTCTATTGGGGGACCCCCAAGCCTAATTTGTCTTTCTGTCTGTTACCTAATGGTATTCCCGCAAAATTCTGTGCATGCCTGTAACTACTAAAAAAATGTAATAATTTTTAATGGTGGTCAAGAAAAAAAAAAAAAAAATTTTTTTTATATATATATATTTAATATATTAGACTGCGGTACCTGTGTTTGTCCACTAGAGGCCGCTGTGGAATGTTTTCTTGTCATGTGGACTAGCTTCTTCTCAGCAGAGCAAAGTCCAGGCAGATGGTGAGTTCTCTTATAGGAAACTGCTTCCTCTGCCATGTTGCAGTGCTCGTCCATCCCCCGGCCTGCGGCAAAGAGGGGCCCTGGCTCCTGTCCCTTGTTACCATATTTGAAATTAGCGCCAAAGGCGCACGTGCCCGCGCGCGTGCACGCGCCTCTATATATAGAGGTGAGCCGGGAAAGGGGGCGGAGCCTGGGGGATGACGCTCTGTGCGCGCCGCAGCGCTTCTGCGCATGTGCGGGCGTCCCAGCAGTTTAAAAAAAAAAAAAACCACAATATTGTAGTGAGCTGGCTATGAAGTACAGAGACAGAGCTGGCAACATTTAAAGGCATACAGCAAGCGGTTGATACAGGCATCCCCTAGAAAGGCACATTAGTAGACACCAACTGTGATATAGCAGCAATTGTGCTAGACTATTCTCAGTAAAAGTGGTGTATTACGGCTGGAATACCTCAGCTTTAGGCTTAGGAATATGCCGTCCAGAAGCTCCGGAACTGAATCTTCCAGGAAGCGAAGGGGGTCTCATCGGGCTCGGAGGATCTTGGGCATACTCCTGCTGCACCAGTCTCCCCTGAAGTTCAGAGGTAAGTGACCGTAGAGACCCCGCAGGGGTACTTGGTACTGTGGCTGTCCTCAGTCACCTGCTCCTGTGTATGTAACAGAGGAGGTTTTTTCCTCAGCTCTGGGAGGATTAGAGAGAGATTGTCAACATTTATCGCTGCCTCCCTGTCAGGGAAAGCACGCCCGATCTCCGTCTCCTCCTTCAGAGTGCCTGTTAGCAGAGCAACAGTCCCATACAGGGATCGACCTGCCTGAAGGGGATCAGGATAAGGTTGATTCTGTTATAGAGGAATCAACAGTGGGGGAACCTTTTCTCAGCATCTCAAGCTGAAAGATTATGGGTTCAGTCTCTGACTAACATGGTCCGATCAGCATTTAAAAATGCACCTTGCGGAACCATCAACCACTACTGTATCCTCGTTGGGGTCGCTAGAAGCCCCCAGACTGTTTGTTCTTTTCCACTTCACCCTTTACTGAAAGGGCTCATTTACCAGGATTGGGAACGTCCTGAGAAAATATTTATTCCCCCAAGAGATTTCCGGTGGTCTATCCCATGGAGGATAAGTTCATCAAAAAAAAAAAAAAAATGGAAGGTCCCTACAATGGACGCAGCCATCTCTTGTATGTATAAATCACTGACATGTCCAGTGGATAATGTCCAAATGTTCAAGAACCCAATAGATAAAAGATTGGAGTCCTTATGAAAATCTGCTTGGTGATACAACCAGCAGTAGCAGCTATTGGGGTCTGCTAAGCAGTGAAGGATCAGTTGAAACAGGTCTTGAGGGACTTGACAGATCAGCAGGCTTTGCCCTAGCTGATCTACCTAGAGCCTTAGGCTTTGCGGTTGACGCCATAGAGGATTCAGTCCATCAGGCCTCCCGCCTTACGCTGTCTATAGTACATATGCGTAGGCTCCTATGGCTCAAAAACTGGTCTGCTGAAGCTCCCTGTAAAGAATGGCTGGTTAGCGTCCCATTTCATGGTGAACGCTTATTCAGGGAAAACCTGGACAAATATATCCAGAAAATTTCCAGCGGTAAAAATACGCTCTTGCCGGTTAAAAGCAGAGTTAGAGGTCCCTCTTTAAGAGGCCTGCTTCTCCAGTCCCTGGGGCATCGGCTGTGTAACAGTTCCGACGGCCTCCTCGGTCAAATCCCGGGGGTAAAAAACAGGGACAGTAGCAGGGTAATGAGAAACCCTGGGTCAGGGGAGGTACAAAACCTCCCCCAAAGTTAAATTCATGAAGCCCCCACTCAGTCGGGTGGGGGGAGGACTCCAGTTGTTCGCAAGAGACCTGGCGGGACACGATCAAGACAGATAGGTGCTCTCCGCAGTAGGTTTGGGATACAGTTTGGAGTTAAAAGACTCTCCTCCTTCCCATTTTTGAGGTCAAACGTGCCAAGGGATCCCCGGAAGAGAGAGTCCCTCCTGTTGGCACTAGAACAACTATTGCTCCAAGGAGTAATTATGGAGGTTCCCCTGGAAGAATGAGGGTTCGGGTTTTACTCAAACCTCTTTACAGTCCCGAAGCAAACGCGGACGGGAGGCCCATATTAATTCTAAAAGGGCTATACAAATTCCTGTATATCAGGACTTTCCGATGGAGTCGATCCGATCGGTGGCCACTGCCCTACAAGGGGAGGATTGGTTAGCCACGATCGACATCAAAGATGCTTATTTGCACATTCCCATCTTTCCAGTCCACCAAAAATTTCTACGCTTTGCAGTAGAAGGGCGCCATTTTCAGTTCAGAGCCTTACCCTTCGGTTTGGCCACAGCACCACGAGTGTTTACAAAAATTCTGGCCCTTTATTGGCCAATCTAAGAACACAAGGTGTAATGATAATGGCATATCTGGATGACTTGTTGCTGATAGACCACTCAGTGAAAAAACTAGACGTGGTCGTTCACAAGACGATCAAGTATCTGGAATCTCACGGTTGGATTATCAACCGAGACAAGTCAGCCCTAAAAACCAGTCAAAAGTCTGGAATACTTGGGGCTAAGGTTGGATTCAGGCCAGAGAAAAATATTCTTGCCTCGAGGAAAGGTGTTGTCTTTGAAAGATTTGATCCACTTAGTGGGTACAAAAAAGACAGCCGTCCATACGCCTGTATATGAGGCTGCTGGGAAAAATGGTGGCATCATTCGAAGCAGTACCCTACGGTCAATTCCATTCAAGGAATTTGCAAGGGGCCATACTGTCAGCCTGGAACAAAAAAGTTCAGGCCCTAGACTTACAATGTCCTTGTCCCCTTCCGTTCGCAAGAGCCTCCGTTGGTGGTTGGTTCCTCAGAATCTGGAAAAAAAAGAAATCCTTCAGTCCGATTTCTTGGAAGGTGGTCACTACAGATGCCAGCCTTATAGGCTGGGGAGCAGTACTGGAGCAATAGTCTCTCCAGGGCAGATGGTCGGATGCAGAAAAGGCCCTGCCCATCAATCTCTTAGAGATACGAGCAGCCCGGTATGCCCTAGTAGCATGGACATCCAAACTCCAAGGGTCCCCTGTCAGAATGCAATCAGACAATGCCACAGCAGTGGCATATATCAATCATCAGGGGGGCACCAGGAGTCGTGCAGCCCAGAGGGAAGTAAATTACATCCTGAAATGGGCAGAAAAATATGTCCCAGCCATATCTGCGGTATTCATTCCAGGAGTGGAGAATTGGAAGGCGGACTTTCTAAGTCGCCAGCAATTATGCCCAGAGGAAGGGTCCCTTCACCCCGAGGTTTTCTGGACAATATGTCAGCGGTGGGGAACATCGGATGTAGATCTTCTAGCATCCAGATTCAACGCAAAGGGGGACAGGTTTGTCTCTCGGACAAGGGATCCCCTAGCTTGCGGCTCGGATGCCCTAGTGTTCCCTTGGGATCAGTTCAAGCTGATATATGCATTCACACCGCCACAATGGTTACCTCGATTACTCCGCAGAATCAGGGTAGAAAAGAAACCGGTGATTCCGGTGGCTCCAGCGTGGCCCCGAAGAGCGTGGTACGCGGAGATTGTAAAATTTCAGTGGGGAGTCCTTGGACTCTCCCACGTCGTCCGGCTTTCGCAAGGACCGATATACCACCCTTCCTTACCAGCCCTAGGTTTGACGGCCTGGCTATTGAAGCCCACATTCTAAAAAAGAGAGGGCTCTCTAATGCTGTGGTATCTACCATGATCAATGCCAGGAAGCCGGTATCCAGGCAGATCTACTATAGAATCTGGAAGGCGTACATCGCGTGGTGTGAGGCCAAGAAATGGCATCCACATAAGTACGTAATAGGTAGGATTCTGGACTTCCTACAGTGGGCTGTAGATAGGAAGCTTGCCTTGAGTACTATCAAGGGTCAGATTTCGGCCTTGTCAATATTTTTTCAAAGGCCCTTGGCTTCGCATTCACTAGTCAAAGCCTTTATACAAGGAGTGATGCGTATTAGTCCTCCGGTTAATATTCCCATATGTCTATGGGATCTAAACTTGGTTCTGTCGGTTCTACAGAAACAACCATTTGAACCATTACAGCATATTTCCTTGGTGCTTCTCACCAGGAAATTGATTTTTCTAGTAGCCATTTGTTCGGCTAAAAGAGTATCGGAATTAGCAGCTATGTCCTGTAAGGAGCCATATCTGGTTATCCATAAGGACAGAGTAGTGTTACGTCCTCATCCAGCCTTTCTTTCTATGGTGGTATCGAGGTTTCATTTGAACCAAGATGTGGTTCTTCCTTCTTTTTTCCCCAAACCTACTTCGGTAGAGGAAAAGTTATTGCATTCTTTGGATGTAGTAAGAGCAGTTAAAGCTTATCTAAAAGCCACTGCTCAGATTCGCAGAACGGATACTTTGTTTATTCTGCCGGAAGGCCCCAGAAAGGGTCAGGCAGCGTCAAAATCTACTTTAGCCAAGTGGATTCGACAGGTCATTATGCAAGCTTATGGCTTGAGAAGGAGACCGCCTCCGTTCAAAGTTAGAGCGCACTCCACGAGAGCAGTTGGAACTTCATGGGCAGTGCATCACCAGGCCTCCCTGGCTCAAATCTGTAAGGCCGCAATGTGGTCTTCAGTTCACACGTTTACTAGGTTCTACCAGGTGGACGTTAGAAGTCAGGAGGATGTCGCCTTTGGGCGCAGTGTGTTGCAGGCCGCAAAAGATCCTCATGTCTGATAGCGCTCAGCTTATATATGGTGTATCCCCCCCCTCATTGGGCATTGCTTTAGGACATCCCATTAGTAATGACTATGTCGCTCTGTGTCCCGTGATGTACGAGAAAGAAAATAGGATTTTTATAACAGCTTACCTGTAAAATCCTTTTCTTAGGAGTACATCACGGGACACAGAGCTCCCGCCCCTCTTTGGGGACACTTATTGCTTTGCTACAAAACTGAGGTGCTCCCGGATGGGAGGGGCTTATATAGGGGAGGGTACTTCCGGTTTTGGAAGTTGCCAGTGCCAGCACCTGACGGTATCTATATAACCCATTAGTAATGACTATGTCGCTCTGTGTCCCGTGATGTACTCCTAAGAAAAGGATTTTACAGGTAAGCTGTTATAAAAATCCTATTTTTCATGGGATACGGATTTTACTGCTACACCGGCGGCCATTCCAGTATTCAAAAGCCGTGCCTCCTCCTCGTCTGTGATAGGCGGAACACTCAATTTCCCAGCATTCAGTGTTCCGCCTATCACGGACATCCACTCATCCTCATAACACAGACGAGGATGAGAGGATGTCCGTGATAGGCTGAACACTGCCTGCTGTGAAATTGAGTGTTCCGCCTCTCACAGACGACGAGGACTCGGGAGGCGCGGCTTTTGAACACTGCAATGGCCGCCGTCTGTCTGCATGACACGCTGATCAGGTAGGCAGATGGCGGCTTGCGGTTAGTTAGTGTTACATTACATCTACTCGTGGCGGCTGCGGCGAGTAGATGTAATTGGGGTAACGCCACCCAGTGCCATTCCGGATACGCCCCCTGCAGCCCTGCTATGGAAACTTTGAAGGAAAAAAAATTTTTTTTATTTTTTTTTGAAAAATAAATAAATCTAAAAAAATCGATTTTCTTCAAATCTGAATCGATTTGAACTCAAAACTTGATTTAAGATTAAAATCGATTTTTTTCCCAGCCCTACGTCACAACACTTTCTAATCCGTAACTTGTGCTTCCTTCACCAGGTGCAATACAAGCTCACCTCCCTTTTAGACCCTCCAAGGCAGGGGTAGGCACTACAAATCCTATCATGTCTCTGCCTCTAGGAGTCGTGCCCGTGATTGTTAGGGTCTTGCAATGTCTCATGGAACTTGTTGTTGTTTTTAAAACAGCTGGAGGGCCTTGGTTGCCTACCCCTGCTCTAGGGATCAAACACGCTCTGAACACAGTGTACTTCTCCTTTAAAAGTGGCTCCATATTGGTCACCAGCAGCTCCAAAACAACATAGAAAGACAAGAATGCTTCCTATAGTGCAGTACCTAGGTGTTTCGTGGAACACCGCATGTTCATTGAAGCTGGCAAAGATGAGCATAGCAGTCCCTGACACCTCGCAGAATACCATCAAAAATCCACTGTGGCCCTTAAAGTATGGGTCATTGAATCCATCCCTGCCAGTTTCCCAGAGGCATAGAGATTTCAATGTCTCTGTCAAAGGGAAACATACTGGATATATGCCCTGGACATACTCTCGCCAGGAGGTTTAAACAAGAAAATATAATACAACACCATACTCTAGAACTGAGATATGATATCCTCATACAAAATTTAACAACCACGGCGATCCTTACATTTGCCACACACACCTGGACAGATAAGGTACAACTCACAATACTTTGAACAATTCCTTTGTTCACTCAGCATCAAACGAACTTGACATTCAACATAGAATGTACTTAACATTTTTCATCCAACATCGAATGTACTCAACTTATCCCATTCAACATTGAATGTACTTTACAACCCCACTCAGCATCGAATGTACTTAACATTTGAATGAATGAGTGACTTGTATAGCGCTACACATGCGAACTGAATCACCTCTAGGTGCTTTTTGCAGCCAGTCTTTGTTTGGCTGGTGCAGTCATTTTACCTCGTAGGATCTCGACACGCTTGGGACACACAGTCGTACACACATATATACATATATACTGGGCCAATTTGGACAAGATCCAATTAACCTACCAGCATGTCTTTGGAGTGTGGGAGGAAACCAGAGTACCCGGAGGAAAACCACGCAGACACAGGGAGAACATGCAAACTCCAGGCAGATGGTGTCGTGGTCGGGATTCGAACCAGCGACCCTTTTGGCTGCTAGGTGAAAGTGCTAACCACTACACCACTGTCAATGACAATCTGGCATTACTTGGACAAATGAAGTCCAAATGTCAAGCAGTGAAGGGAGATCATCTCAATGGTATTTTCCTCCCAAAATATATCAAGGAAATGAAAGAAATTTATATATTTGAGAATTTTTTCAATTTCTTAATATATCATGTACTAGTAAACTAGTTCAGCAGTGGGAACTGATTCAATATATTCAAATACCAGCATACTGACTCCACAAGTTCTGCAGTATTGAGATCCATGGAGAGGTTTACTTGTTGGCAAGTGTTAGTGACCTTTAATTGTTACCCCTCCTTTGGTAGTTGGGGTATTGGAACTGGACACCCCTGACCAACATGATGTAACCTGTGTACTGAAGAAACAGAGAGATAGCTTTCTGCATGGCTGAATCACCAGGGCATTCAGAGGAGGACACATTGGGGACAGAAATAGAAACCTTTCCACCCCTGATCTTCGTCTAGCAGGTCCTGTGGCTTGGTTTAGGACAGCCTCAGGGCCTATGTTAGGAGCATCATTTATGTGAGGGAAAGGTGCTTTTGTCATAGGCCCCTTTCACACGGGATGGATCCATGAGGATCCGCCCCGTGAACCTCCGCATGCTCAGCAGGAATCGCTCCGCTGAGCCAGCGGATGACAGGGCGGTCCCCGCACACTGTGCAGGAACCGCCCTGTCAGATCTCCGCTCTCCCCTATGGGGGGATCGGATGAACACGTCCCGTCTGTCCGTGTTCATCCGATCCGCTCTGCAGACGGATAGAAAAATAGGATTTTCCTCCGTCTGCAGAATCGGGGGATTGCGGACACGGACGAGATCTGGTGTCAGCGGATATTCATCCGCTGACACCCACGATCTCATAGGGACCAATGTATGTCCCTTTTTTCATCCGTAAACGGATGGATGAAAAAGTGGACATACGGTCCGCTAGTGTGAAAGGGGCCATAAGAGGATAACATCTGGGAAGATAGCTGCAACAGTTCTGTGACTCAGTGAGTGTTGTGCACTTGAGGGACTGCTGTTCAGGATGTCATGTAATGGAGGTATAGTGCTCTGCACTTCAGATTTCTGTTCAGTGAGTAATATTAGTAAAAGCTAAGCTGTAAAGTGACTGGGTTTACAAGAGATATGAAGAACCAGTGATTAAGTTGTGCAGTAAAAGCATTTAAAATGCAATTGGACTGGACATTCGTTTATTCTGGGTAACAGGCATTGGAATATGGGAAGCAGTAGGCCTCAGGCAAGGAAACTGGGCCACCATAGGGCTGAGAAATTCCTAAAACAGGTAGGCGACTATCCCATCCAAGAAGAAGCAGGGTGGGTCTAGAGCAGTGATGGCGAACCTTGGCATCCCAGATGTTTTGGAACTACATTTCCCATGATGCTCAAGTACACTGCAGAGTGTATGAGCATCATGGGAAATGTAGTTCCAAAACATCTGATGTGCCAAGGTTCACCATCACTGGTCTAGAGTCAGCATGGCACATACTAGCTACTCCAACCATGGACAGCCTGCATATCAATTCTATGGGTTACTGTTTATGGACTTCCCATCTTCTTGCTGCAGGGTTTCAGCTGTGTTGTACTGTATAAGCAAGGATATTTACTTGGCAGTAGACAGGGTATAGCATATAATTTATGATTTGAGATTATTTTATCTTTCTGTATTTTTTGAGGAATTACCAAACTGCTTCTTACCTATGAATGAGACTGATGATGACATCCCACCACACCGCCTAGCAAGTATAGAAAACCTACTCTTTTCCTAAAGGGAAGAAAAATAAGGCAAAACAAATAAGGGTGTGTAGAGGGGTGACACTTCAAACAAAAATGTACAAAAAAATAATTTATAAAACCCATTAAATGTTGTACTGCTTTCATATCTTACAGCTGCAGCAGCTCAAAAAGCAGTTTCCTTTTTGGGGTTATTGTTTTCAAACAGGTTGTTAGTTCACAAGTCTAAAGAGTGTTTTAGAATTATTGTGCCTAGGTGTCCAAGTCAGGGAAAAAAGGGGGAAAAAATCAATTTTCCCAACCAGCTTACAAAAAGCACAGCACAAACGTTTCATAATATCCTGAGCTATTATAAAAATTTTGATTTGGTGTGAGCTTTTTCTGAACTGAACCTCTGCACCCAGCCACAATAAAATCCAACCACCACCCAAACCAAACAGCACTCCCTTATCAGGCGTTAGAGGGGTGTGACCACATGTTAACCCTTCATTTCTCACCCATGTTTAATCAGATAAACCACCAGTTTCAGTTCATGTACAGATAATGTGTAAATCAAGCCTCTGACAATCAACAAGTAAAAAAAAGAATGTGTGCATTTAGCATTAATGGTTACTGCTTCTTGGAATGATCAAGGATACTACCTGGTATGGTCAAATAAAATACTCGGGCTATAACTTTTTGTGCAAACAGGATACAACTGGGCCTAGCTTTTTTTTATTTTTATCAATCTATTTTATTAGTGTAGCGGGGTCTTTAAATTTAGCTGGGGTACACCTGGGGGTAGTGTGACCCAGGTGTGTAATTGTGAAGGTTCTGGACCCCTTTTGTAATTCGTGGAGGATTGGGTGGTGTATTATTCTCCTTGGCCTGTGGGTGGCGGGGTACCTACAGGCTCAATGTAGAATCACTGCCGCAGTGCTACCCTTTTTGTCCCTTTCCGGAGATGGTACGGCTGGGGCGGGGAACCCGCCGTGGTGTTGATGGGAGGAGATAAAAGGGGGAGACGCCCTTGCCACGAGGTTTTCAAGGGTTTTCTCTTCACGCACCCAGGCACCTTAGGCCTGGGTGCGGGTGGTTCAAGGTTCCGGCCCAGGCGCCCTAGGCCTGACCGGAATGAAGTTGGGGTCCATCCCAGGCACCTTCAGCCTGGGGTGAGGTACTATATCGTAGGCCTGGGGCCCAGTAACTTCGACTGGGTCCCGCGAGGGCGAAGTGATCCGAGGGTGCCGCCTTGCGAGGGGACCCGCATCTGAGGCGAGGAGGCCGGGGAGGTCACCCGTCCGGAGATTCCGGAGCAGCATCAACCGGGTGACGGATGGGCCTCCGGTAACTCCCTTAGAGGGACATCTTCCCCTGATAGGGGCCGCAACACAGCGAAGGTACTCCCATCTATGTTCTATGGAGTTGCTGGTAGAGACTCACAAGTTCTATGTTCTGTGCTAAGCAAAGCTGCTATAACCCCTGGTGAAACCACAGGGGTTTAGATTGAAATCAGGATAGTGCCTCGGCCTGCTCATCCCACCGTTTGCATTGTGTTATGGGTCGCAACTAATCGGCTGTGAAAGAACTGTTTGTTGTGGAAGTATAATAAACAAGTGTTGGACCCTGCATCGGTGTATGGACTCTTTTAGGAAACATTGGCACATACTTAAAATGGACAAAACTCTGAAAACAGTGTTACCGGAAGTTCCTCCGTTCATTTATAGGAAAACAATGACATTTGGAGATCAGGTAGTCAAAAAAATCTTAGACCAACCAAAGAGACTACAAATGTTTTGGGAGAGGACTGGCTTTTATGCCTGCAGACGATGCAAAGCTTCTCAACAAGTATCAACACACTTGCGAGGCATCACGAGTTTTACATCCACTGCAAATGGCAAGGATTTTGAAATTAAGGAGTGCATTACATGCATGTCCACCCACGTGGTTTACGCTCTTGAGTGTCCATGTGGGTTAATGTATATTGGACGTACCAAAAGAACATTGGCTAAGAGAGTATCAGAACACATTTACAATATTACTATAGGGTACAAAGACCATAGTGTGTCCCTTCATTTTAGGGAGAAACATGGTAGGGATCCTAGGGGTCTAAAATGTTGGGGTATCGATAAGGTGCACCCAAGATGGAGAGGAGCCAATATGGTACGAGAAATATCCAAATGTGAAACCGAATGGATATTCCGGACCAACACTCTCAGTCCTAATGGACTCAACATAGACCTTGACCTTAATTGCTTCATTAGCAATTATTGATAGAGCAGTGGTCTAGAGAATTACTATAGTTGAACTCCATCCATAATGAGGGTCCATATTCAAGTAATAGTGTCTGTTTTCGATTTCCATGAGTCAATTATAGATCTTGTTAAAGATTGTAGATGTTTTGGGAAGACGAATACAATATGGTTTTGGCAGATTTCATTCTATTCATTGGGGATTACATCATTAGTAGTTTTACATTGATTACTTTTTTTACATTGATTATTATTTTGATGAATTTTAATATTAGTATGTTCTATTAATTGCCATTCATTATGGCTTTTATTACGAATTCTTACATTAATGACTTTAGTCATCACATTATGTCCTTTTAAAAATGACGCTGTCTGATATTCCTCTGTGTTACATTGGAAATCAAGCAGTGTCTGATATAGATAGAATAACATGGCACACTCTGCAGGGATAAGCTGTGCATTGTTTATTCATTTATGCATTTAGTATTTAAATGTTTTAATTTTAATTTGTTTTAATTTGTGTTATTATCATTAACATTGCATGATGGGGTCATGTCTTTAAGGGGCATCCTATCTTGCCTGTGCTGGTGAGTGAAAGTTGTTTTGCGGCACTCGGCAGCGGCTCATAGCTTTTATCTGCTCTTTATGAGTGTCCCACTCGTTACGCTGCCATGAGCTGCAATGTCTTTGCCAACCTGTAGGGGCAGTGGAGTGTGGCTGGCTGATGTGAGCCCATGGGAAGAGGATTCTGGGGCTTGTAGGCCATTTACATATCCATGACACGCAGCCCCTGACGTACAGAGGAGGAGGCGGTGCCCTACACCATTTAAGAGATGAGTTGCGTCTCGTGGCCACGCCCTATGAAGACGTGAACCAATCACGAAACGCGTCAGGCGTGACCACGTGACTCATCTGTCCATACAGGCGATCATCTTCCCGGGACTCTCTCGAGCAAGCCACCGATTGGCAGGATCTCTGGTTTCGAGTGAGCATGATGTATCAACAGTATGAGACATGTTTTAATATATTTTAATCTTGTAAGCATGCTTGTAAACGGGGGGTCTATCTATTCACAATAAAAAGGGTTTTACACTATGTTCGGTTTCCCCTTACATTTTATATGCCCGCATTGCTGCACGCTGAAATCCACTGATCAGGGACACCGCTCATCCTAGGAGAAACCTTCTCTATGAAGAGCTCACAACCACCCATTTAGAGGAGTGACTAAGGCTATCTGTGTTTGGAAGTCTGGTGAGTAGATCTCCTAAGGGAGCTGCATTGCATCTAATGGTGAAGTGTCCTTTCAAGCTACAGTTGCTGGGTTCCTCTGAGATGAATCTGTTGCACACTCATAGTGAATGAACTGTTGAACTGATAGTGTGTTTCCCCATATAAGGAGCCAGAGCAACAACATATATAGTGTTAATATCGGCAGATGAGAGGATTGGAGAAGTGGACTCTCTCTCTCTTTTTTTCAATTATTCCAATTTCATGCATTGGACTTATATGTGTTCACATGTTGCATAGTATACTACTGTACGATAAGAATCCTTATCACCCACAGGTTTTCACCTAAACTGCGAAGCGCTGTTAATGTTTGATGCATAGTTGTTTACAATTATTTATTGAGCATATTTTGTATGAAGGTGTATGGACTCTGGTTAATGGGAGCAAGGGAGGTTTCAGCATAGCAAGACTGAGCTTCAGAACTAACACACATTGGCCCGAGGAAGATACTGGTGCTGGCCTTCACCTCACCCACAGCTATGGGGAGGACATGGGCCATAGCGCATCTCACCCTGTCATGTGACATACACCTAGCAAAAGGAGATGGGGTGAGGCCGCTACACGTGGGGGCTCGTGAGTCCGGGATAAAATGTGTGTTGACTTTGAAATTTGAAATGGCTGTGTCTGGACATTGCTGCCCGGAGGAGGTCCGAGCAGGTCGGCCATGTGATTGGCCAAAGTGTCCCTGTGCCCGAAGTCGTGGAAATGACCCCAAGACGGGAAAGGCCCATGCAGAAAGAGCGGGAAGAGGGAAAAGCCCAGCCGTGTGAAGTACTACATGTGGGGGTGTTTGCTGCACTGCGCCATGAGGCACCCCATGACTGCGCAATTCGTGGGCGGGGACTGTGGGAAGCCCGCAAAAACGTGCAAGTCGTGGGAGGAGTCTGGCCATGTGTGGAGATGCACGTGGAGACTCCGGCGCGTGGTCAGTGCGTGATGGAACAGCAGGTGGTCGGGATGGCCTCAAGCTCCCCGTGGATGCCGGTATCATACCCCACGAAGATGACTGCTTTTGCTGCTCCCCTTACAGACATGGGGATAAGACTCAGGCCCCGAGGACAGTTGGCTTTGTACTCATGCAGAGACAAGGAGGCCCTCGGTGTGATCTGTCCCGGATGCTCGGGACTGGTGGTCCAACTGAAGCCATTTGGGCGTTGTGAAGCGTGTAAAGAATTTCTGTTTGAGGTTGAATCATCCACAGTAAGGCCCCGGGCCCTTCGCCTCAATTGCCTCACAGGTACCGCCACTCCGGAAGGGGAGATCCAGGCCTTTGCGGAGGTCCCCGTACGCACTGACCAGGGCGACGGGACTGCCCAACCAGAGACTGAGAGAGAAAAATCCGAGGATGCTGCTTCGGTCACCACAGATTCCCTGCTGCCACCTCCGAAGAGGAAGATAGGCCTGGTGCAGGCCTCCTATGGTCGTGGTCGAGCTTCACCCCGCCGCTTGCCGGACCTGGATGGATCCGGTTGGAAGAGTCCTGGACATCCCAGTGCTGAAAAAGGTCCAGGTGAGCCAGGGGCTGGGACTGTGGTGGTGGTTGGAGGTGTCGGGGGTCCACTGGAGGTGGAGCCCGCAAGGGAGGGTAGTTCTCCGTCTACTAAAGACTACCTTCCCGCCGAGATGTATGACACCTCCGACCTGGAATCGCTGTCGGACTGTGGGGATGACGGGGAAATAGATGAACTGTTTCACCGGAAGGGCTGGGACAAACTCCCGCTACCTGTGCTATGCAAACCGCAGGATTCCCCTATGTCTATAGAGGACAGCACGCCCCAGGCGCAGGCCCCGGAGCTCAGGAGGGAGTTTAGTCCTCCGACTGACTTTCCACATTCCACAACCTCACCTGCTTTGGTTGTGGGGATGCAGCGCGCATTATTGCGTGCGCCAAAGGCAAAGCCACCCGAGGTAGTGAAGGTACCTCGGCACCCGGAGGCCATCGTGCAGCCAGGGGAAGGTGAGCGGGATGTCATGCCTCCTTTGGCCAGATTGCAATGACTTTTCTCCCAGAGAGTCGCCCGTGAGTACGGATGGGAGTATCCCTACTTGCCTCGGGACTTACTTTACGAAGTGGAGGTCCTGCGACAGAGAACACAACAAATTTGTCTCAAGCTCAAAGTGCCTCAGGCCCGGCGATACTTGTCCTGTTCGCCGCCTGTGTCCAAGAAATTCAAGGACTGCAGAGCGGATTGGAAGTTGGGGCGCCATATTCATGCTGATAAAGTGCTTATCTGCAGAAAGGAAGGAGAGGATGTTGAATATTCAGTCGAAGTGTTTGATAAGCATCTGAAGCCGTTGTTCTTACCTGATCCGAGGTTTTACTTGTGAGGAGAGACTCATGAGTATGTTTTCAGCTACAAATTTTCCTGGAAGAGCCGTTGCTAGAATGTCTGAACAATACCCTGTTTTTTTATTTGGTTTTTTTCTTCCCACTCTCTTTTTCTATGACTCAAGGACAGACTTTGGGGTAGAATTAGTGTAGGGACGCATGAAGAATGAAGAAGCACCAAGTGTCATCACCGCAGCGCTGTCACCAGGTGGCAGTGTTGTGAAACGTTTGTTTTCCTGCACACTTTTACACCACACTCGTTGGAGCAAGTGGGTCCCTCGGCTGATGGACCCATTCATTCCAAAATTTCACATGATGTCAGGATGTTGTCTGTTTTTTTTGTTTCCCTTCTGCAGGAGATTCGTCAGTCAAGACTGAGTATGGGGTGGTTCTTAGACAGTGACGGGAGGGATTGTATATGTGTACATGATAGATGTGTTATACAAAAGTTTATTGTTTTATAGTTCCCTTTCCCCTTGAGCAGGTCTTGGCACACACGGGATTCCAAATTTTAGGGATAGCCTCTGAGGCTCGCTTCATGTCACCACTCCTTGGGAGACATGGGGTTGCACCAGACGCTGGGGACCAGCGTCAAATCACAGGGGGGAGTATGTAGCGGGGTCTTTAAATTTAGTTGGGGTACACCTGGGGGTAGTGTGACCCAGGTGTGTAATTGTGAAGGTTCTGGACCCCTTTTGTAATTCGTGGAGGATTGGGTGGTGTATTATTCTCCTTGGCCTGTGGGTGGCGGGGTACCTACAGGCTCAAGGTAGAATCACTGCCGCAGTGCTACCCTTTTTGTCCCTTTCCGGAGATGGTATGGCTGGGGCGGGGAACCCGCCGTGGTGTTGATGGGAGGAGATAAAAGGGGGAGACGCCCTTGCCACGAGGTTTTCGAGGGTTTTCTCTTCACGCACCCAGGCACCTTAGGCCTGGGTGCGGGCGGTTCAAGGTTCCGGCCCAGGCGCCCTAGGCCTGACCGGAATGAAGTTTGGGTCCATCCCAGGCACCTTTAGCCTGGGGTGAGGTACTATATCGTAGGCCTGGGGCCCAGTAACTTCGACTGGGTCCCGCGAGGGCGAAGTGATCTGAGGGTGCCGCCTTGCGAGGGGACCCGCATCTGAGGCGAGGAGGCCGGGGAGGTCACCCGTCCGGAGATTCCGGAGCAGCATCAACCCGGTGATGGATGGGCCTCCGGTAACTCCCTTAGAGGGACATCTTCCCCTGATAGGGGCCGCAACGCAGCGAAGGTACTCCCATCTATGTTCTATGGAGTTGCTGGTAGAGACTCACAAGTTCTATGTTCTGTGCTAAGCAAAGCTGCTATAACCCCTGGTGAAACCACAGGGGTTTAGATTGAAATCAGGATAGTGCCTCGGCCTGCTCATCCCACCGTTTGCATTGTGTTATGGGTCGCAACTAATCGGCTGTGAAAGAACTGTTTGTTGTGGAAGTATAATAAACAAGTGATGGACTCTGGTTAATGGGAGCAAGGGAGGTTTCAGCATAGCAAGACTGAGCTTCATAACTAACACACATTGGCTCGAGGAAGATACTGGTGCTGGCCTTCACCTCACCCACAGCTGTGGGGAGGACATGGGCCGTAGCGCATCTCACCCTGTCATGTGACATACCCCTAGCAAAAGGAGATGGGGTGAGGCCGCTACATTAGTTTATAGAAAAGAATACAGAGACCACGTGGCCTAGCCCACACAGGGAACTTGGCCTAGCTTTTAACGAGAAAGGAAATTAAAGTATATCTAAAGCCAAAGCTATTTGACTACTCCTTTCAAGTTTATTTGTGGTCTGTGTCCCTGCTGGGGGAATGAACTGTCCCTTTAGTGCTGGTCTTTGGGCCTCTTCATTGACGGTGGGGAACGATGTCCCTCCTGCACATGTGAGCAGGCAGGTAGAGGCATGTTATTGCAAAAGAGAGTGCATGCCTTGTCTACAATAAAAGCCTGCCTGCTTGCTATGGGCGTCCGCTCCATAGGGCAAGGGGGGTCAATTGCCCCCCCTGGAAGTCAGAGTGAAGACACACACTTGCCTCATGTGTTGCAATGGCGGCCGCCTCCGCGGCAGCCGTAGACTTTTTTTTCGAAGTCTGCAGACTGCTGCTGGCCTGGGGGCTGCTCTCAGTCTTTTACGACTATCCGTCCCTCCCTCCTCACCCCCGGCCCGAGCATCGGATTGGCTCTGCCGCTCGGGCCTCTGCTTAACATCACCGTGACCCTGACCCGGCTGTTCTGTGATTGGCTGCTGCCTCAGCCTGCCTTTGCCTGTGTAAATGTGCCTATGCCAAACCTTTGCATGCCTGCACTTTATGTCATAATGACTAAGCCCCTCCTCTTCATGACATTGTCAAAAAGGGACCGAGCATGGATGACCTTAAAATGATGCCCCCCCCCTAAAAAATGTTCAGCGGACGCCCATGCTGCTCGCTGTTTCTTACTGCGGAACTTCAGTTGTGCTTTAACCTGGTGACCATTGTCATCAGGACAGAAAGTAAAAAAAAAATCAAGATTTTAATTTGGTTCTAAAGTCAAGACATTTATCACCTTAATGCATTCCCTGCATTAAGATAAAAAATGTCCTAGCAGTTGTATTGTTACCCTATCTCCCTAAACACTTACCTTGGTCCTCTCTCGATCCAGCTCTGTGCTCAACTGCAGTGGCACCCTTTCCACTTCTTCATCTCACAGGCAGCAGTGGGAATTATTGTCTCCTGCTGCTGTCAATCAAAACCTGTGAGAAGGGAGCGGAGGGCAGGGCCGAGCCGTGCCCGCATGAGTGCTCCAATAGCATTTTGTTGCTATGGGGGCACTCGCAGAAAAGGAGGAGCAGAGAGCACTGGCTGAGGACCCCAGAAGAGGAATTAAGAGACCACTCTGTGCAAAACCGTTGCACAGAGCAGGTAAGTATAACATCTTTTTTTATTTTATGGAAAAAATGACCTTTTATATCCACTTTAAGTTGTAACTAGAACAAAGTAGAGGGGAATTCTTCCTTTGGGGCACTTGTTCCTGTGACAACTAATAGGATAAAAACCACACTGAAAAGTCATCATTAATGTGTTCTCTGTTCCTGTCAGCATTTTCCCTGGCAGTATTTCAGCACAGCCGAATTGACTGTTAGTACAGTGTCTTTCATTTCCGTTCTGCTGTACAGGAAAAAACAGAACACTGATATCAAGAGAAATTATAATAACTGCATTTTAAAATACATTTAATGCAGTTTTTTTAAATAAAACATATACTGTATGTGTTTAATTCAAAAAATTAAATACATTTTTTTAATAAATGAAGTTGTTATATCTCTCTGGAGTTCAGATTTAAAAGTGAAATATGGGAATTCGTTTTTTTTGAAGATTCATACTTGCCTAGCTGGATGCAGCAACGGTCCTCCAGCACTGAGAACCAAGCGATTAAACACCACTGATCACTCAGTTCTCAGGGCTCCCTGAGCAGAGAGCTGTAGACTGTCAGTCACTCCCTTCCCTCCCTCACTGAAGTGCTGTGCTGTGGAGGGGGCGGGAGCGGCCGGCTCAGGCTGTCAGCGACTCACTGAGAGGCTGAGCCGGGTGCCGATTCATGCATGTGGGTGGCCCCCGACCATATAAATGTGATCTTAACCAAGCCTGGACTGGCTCTGTGATCTCAACAGACAGCGGACTTCAACCCGCTGTCTGTTAAAAATGGGTCACAGGAGTGCAGAACGAACTGCACTCCTGTGATCCACAGAAGTACATCCAAACGAGCTTTGGCGGTACTTCTCCTTTTAACCACATGCAATCTACATTTTATATACATTATTTTATACGATATAAACGGCTACAAATAGTTTTGACTGAGAGAGCAGCACAACAGTGCTCTGGTGTGGTCAAAAATTGCAATTATGTGTCTAAGCTGCAGGGCTGACAAGTTTGTGACAATATTCTAACCTACTGCCATAGTGCTGATCTATAAGGATATAGATGCCTCCTGCATGTATCTCCTTATCTGTCAAATATCTCCCCTCTGTCTGTTATAAGAACTGAAAAACTGCAGATTCTGTGGGTGGGTCTGTTGTCTGGAGCTCAGTGTGTGGAGTTGTGATGTCAGTAGACTCCCCGCCCACCTCTACACTCCCCTTGTCAACATGCATTTTCTCCTGTGTATTCCTTCTGCTATGATCACTAACATCCAGTCAAAATCCAGAAAAGTAACCACATGACTTCAGAAAGGGAGTGGGGGTGGGAATTAAAAAATAATGCCTGTCTAAAGCTAGTGCACGAGATATGTGAATAACCTGTCAGTCAAAGCAAGGGGGCGGAACGGACAAAGGTTTTTCTCTGTTTGTCCGTTTTTATCTCACTGAACAATAAAAGAGGATTGTTCAGAGCTGGATTAACTCTTTGTGGCAAGACCTGGCACAAATGATAGGAAATCTTATACTCTACATTGTGACAGCAAAAAAAATAATAATTCGGGTTTACATCCACTTTAACTCAGAAAATACACACAGAAATACTGGCAGTAAAGCTCCAGATCCCACAGCAGCTGGAGAGACACAAATTACTTGTGTATAATCTACAACACAGAAAATGTGGAAATCTTCAATGGCTATGGCAAAAAAATCAAAGCTTTTTTCCATCAATTTAAGTAGATTTTCAGATTCCTACTTATGAATTATGCATACAATTTCCAGCACTAATGAGCTCTGAATTTGGGATTACAGAAAAATAACTATGCACATGTCTCATTGATTTTCCATCTTCTGAAGCACTTGTTTTCAACCACTCCTCTGTAGAGATCATCTATGCATGTTAGTGGCTTGATTTGTGCCAATGTTTATTTTCAAATGATAGAAAACAGTGTTTCCTTAGGATTTTTTGTTTTCTTTTAGTATTATGTCTGGTCAATCAACCAGCTGAATCAAAACCATTCGGTTATACCTCGCGTTGTGGAAATGTTGTTGTTTTGCCTATAACATCCTGGTTCCGAGTATTTTTATCTAATGCTAATGAGAAGACGAAACAAACAAAATCAAAGAATAAGGACCACACTGATTTTGGTGTTCGATCTTGGTAACAGACGGGTGATCGTAGTTACTGTAGTGGATGGTACCACGTAGATCTCAGTAAAAGATGTCACCAGCACTGCAAACATATACACTCATTTATTAGTGCAATTTTGCATTAGTCAAACAACGTTTTTAGGATCTTTTCCTCCAGGCAACATAGTGACATAGCGACAAGTCACTATGTTGCCCCGCTTGTGGCCCCCAAAACGTTGACTGATATGACATTGCATAAATAAAGTGCTGGTGATTTCTCATTATTTTAAAAGTACAAAACCAATGTTACATTTCTTAGCAGTACTGATGTTTTCATGACATGCACTAGTTGTTTTAGAGGCTAAAGCCCCATACACACGGTCGGACTTCCATCTGACTTTTCCGTGTTTTTTTTGTCCGAACGGAGTTGGTCGGGAACACCCATAGCATACATATACACGCTCTGACTTTTCTGCAAACTTTCCCAAAACTTTTTGCAACATCACGTGGTTTTTCTGCTCTTTACCGCCACCCTTTGGTCAACTTCTGCTATTGTTGGTTGATTTTAACATTAGTTGTTTTGTCCATCGGACAAAAGTCCGATGGTTTTCTGTACACACAGTCGGACTTTGCTCAATCGGACTGTTGTTGGGCAAAAGTTTGTCCGTTTGCAGACCCAACTTTTGTCCGATGAAAAAAGCAAAAAAGGTTTGTCCGATGGAGCGTACACACGGTCGGATTGTTGGTCCAACTTGCTCAAAATGAAGTTTGTTTGCCAAAAGTCCGACCGTGTATGGGGCTTTAGTCCGCTTTTTATACCGTGTTACACCCATATTTGGGTTGCCAAGCTGCCCCCCCCTCTTTCATTACAGAGCCTGGGGGTTCCTCTCTATGGCAGCTGATATCACTTGTTAAATTGAGCATGGCTGTGTGAGCAAAGCCCCTGAATGAGTAAACTACAGATTCCGTCTGTCGCCATGGCACAGAGACTTGTAGTGTTCAATGCAGTGATTACCGCACTTTTAGTCAATTGATACTTCCTCCAGCTCTGTAACTGAATGTCCATACCATACTGTATCCACTGATCATGGATGAAATGCTTTGCAGGCTCATATGCAAACAAAAATAATAAATGCACATTTTGTTTACTGCAAATGTCGGGGCCTTTATTTATTTATTTATCTTTGCAAAGCATGAACTTAAGTCTTCTTTTTAGTCGTTAGACCTCACTATGTTCCTTGTGCTAAAGCATTGTTCACACGGTCTTCAGTTCGTAAGAGCTAATTTACACATCGTGCAGTGACAGGCATTTTTCTTCACCACAAGGATATACAGAAAATAGTTGTTTCCTGTATGTCCCATTCACACTGCAATCCAGCCCAGAGCTGTGCAGCAGCATGCAATGATAAAATGCCAAATTGCATGGTAATGTACTGCAGCGCATCCCATCATGCTTGTTCTGCTTCCAGCAGGCTATTAATTTGTTTGTCTGCAATAGCAGATTTGACCACAGGACGGAACCTGTGGTTAATTTACTGTTTTTGCTGAGTCTAGAAACTGTTCACCTTTAACATAAATACCCATCATTCTTCAGTCTAAGGAAGAGAGACAGGTGCATCCTGGGAACTCAGAATCCATCTATCTGTATATTATATGTACAGTATCTGCATTTGTTTTTTCTCCATGGTTTCACCCACCCTGTTTTGCTAACAAAGCTTCAGGATTATACTCAGTCTGGCTTATTGCAGAATAGGAGTGTTTAGATGCATGTTGAGTCACACACAGGTAAACATGTTGTGGGGACAGAGCAATGCTGCATTCAGTCATGAATGAAGTGTTCTTTTGTACACATCAAATAAAGTTTGTACAAATACAATAAAAAGGAGTGGTGTGTGATGCGCTAAATCGTGCACCACACTGCCCCCTACCACAGTTGGGAATGGACAGTTGCCGGACAGGTAAAGTGCTCTGGCAGCTGTCCATTGCTGTGTGAATACAGCCTAAGAGCAGTTTGCGCAGCAAATATTTGCAAAACTTTTCAGCAGGCTTGGACTTTAAGGCCCCTTTCACCCTGGTGCGACCTGAAAGTAATGCGATTTTTGCCATGATTTTGATGCGACTTGAAGCAATGCCTGTGTAGTTTTGAGGTCTATGAACCTCAAGTCGCATGAAAGTTGGATCAAAGTAGTGCAGGGACTACTTTGAAGTAGTTGCGACTTGAATTCACTGCCACTATGAATGGTAATTATTAGAAATCATGGGGTGCGACTTGTCATGCCACTTTGCAGTCCCAAGTCGCACAAGTGTGAAAGGGGCCTAAAGCACTATTCAGCTCCAGTTTCAAAAACTATCTTATTTTCTGCGGCTAATCGCTTTCAGGGGGCAGAGAGGCAATATCTCACCTCTCCACTGTCTGTTTTACCCACTGAAGTCAAATCACTGCAATGCATACATTGCACGTGGTTGCCGGGCAACTGTACAGAAGCCTCAATATTCTAAATGAGTCACATTTTGTGGCGGTACTGTCAAGTAAGTGTGATGGGGGTTTCGTTTTGCCATTGCTTTTGAAGCAAATCATCGCAGCCACAGCATGTGTACAGCTGGGAACGGTTGCATATCCCTGTTTAAGTGGATGGTTGGGGGCAGCAAAACTGTGGCTTGACTGTCTGTGTTTACCACCCCTTGGTCTCCTGTGTGAACAAGCCTTTAAAATATTTCATGTGTGTTATTCACCTGTAATAGCCTTAAGCCCCATACACACGGTCGGACTTCCATCGGACTTTTCCGTGGTTTTTTGTCCGAACAGAGTTGGTCGGGAACACCCATAGCATACACACGCTCTGACTTTTCTGCAAACTTTCCCAAAACTTTTTGCAACATCACGTGGTTTTTCTGCTCTTTTCCGCCACCCTTTGGTCAACTTCTGCTATTGTTGGTTGATTTTAACATTAGTTGTTTTGTCCATCGGACAAAAGTCCTATGGTTTTCTGTACACACGGTCAGACTTTGCTCCATCGGACTTTTGTTGGGCAAAAGTTTGTCCGTTTGCAGACCCAACATTTGTCCGATGAAAACAAGAAAAAAGCAAAAAAAGTTTGTCCGATGGAGCATACACACGGTCGGATTGTTGGTCCAACTTGCTCAAAATGAAGTTTGTTGGCCAAAAGTCCGAACGTGTGTACGGGGCTTTAGCCTCCCTTGTGTAGACATCCAAAAGCCCTGCTACTGCTGCTGGGTGCCACAATCTTTGATCATGTCTACAGTATCAGCAGACTTTGAGCTGTTACCTAAAGCCTAAGTGCAGTCAAATCAAAAATATAAGAAAACAATACAAGCCAGTACAGTTCAACTAACTGCTTACAGATAGTTGAATGTGTCCCTTGCCCAGCTTCTCCATTTCATAGAAGCCGTACTATGTGATTTATGAATGGAGGATGTGCAGATGATTGAAAGGTCAGCTGTAGTTCAACTTCTATGAATGGAAAGGGCAGGCATAGTTGGGCACTCTTTTTGACAGCCTGTGAAACTTCCTCAGTTCTCTTAACTCCTGCAACAACAGATTATTGTGGCAATTGGTGATGGGGGGGGATTGGATGAGAAGCATGGACAGACCCTCTGCATTGCATGACTCCAGGACAACTTTCTTTGCAAATATTCACTTGCAGAGCTCTTGCTGTAGAGTCACCACTGCAACTTTGCTTTTGATAGAGACTTGCCACACAAATTTGCTACAAATTGGAATAGTGTACACTAGAACTTGTGCTTCAAGTGTACAGCTTGCCAGAGAAAATGTGCAGCAAGTTAACAGATTTACAATTCAAAATGCCACAAATTTGTGTCAAGTTATCTTTGCTACCTGGGGATTTCCCTTACAGGTTCATCTCATAAAATTAGAATATAATCAAAAAGTTAATTTATTTCAGTTTTTTAATTCAAAAAGTGAAACTAGTATATTTTATATAGATGTGTAACACACTGAATGATATATTTCAAGCATTTGTTTATTTTATTTTTTTAATCATTTTGATGATTATGTCTTACAGCTAGTGAAAACCCAAAAAATGTCCACAGTCAGTGATGATTTGTGGAGCCAAGTCTGGTTCAGAGCTGCACTAGATTACATTTTTTCCAGTTTTAGTGAATAACCCCCACTGCTTTAACGTTTAGGTGTAGAGTATATTTAGAACTTAATGTCCTACCTCCCAAATTTGAACTTGAGAATGAGCGACATCAGTGAGATAGTGACCTGTGGCACGCTATACAAAAAGTGGATGTGACCAAACATTATAGTGGGAGAGGCTTAATGGCCGTGGTTAAACCAAACCTGGGCTTCAGTGTACCTGTAAAATATGGTTTGATTGCTGTGCCACAAGCTGGAGTCTCCAGTGTGAACCAACCCATCGGGAGAGAGATGGAAGGATCACTATGGTACATAGAAGGCAGGAGGGATCACTGATACATGGAAGTCAGGAAGGATCACTATGGCACATGGAAGTCAGGAAGGATCACAAAGGCACATTGAAGGCAGGACGGATCACTATGGCACATGAAAGGCAGCAAGGATCACTATGGCACATGGAAGGCAGCAAGGATCACTATGGTACATGGAAGGAAGGATCACTAAGGCACATGGAAGACAGGGGAGGGATCTAAAGCTGATTGACAGCCTCTGCTCCTGTGTAAAGGGGGGATTGTCTCTTCCCTCCAATCAGCTCTCAGAACTCTCCTTACTGAGCTCCACAGAATGTGACTTCAGTTCTCCTCCCCTTTTTTTTCAAAACTCTAAGACAAGGTTATAAATTCAGCACTTTGAATGGATGCAGAGAAGAGAACACTGCAAATAAAGAGGTACAATTAATGTAGGAGGATTTGTTTCATCTCTGTGTATCACCTGAGGCCTCTCTTCACTGAATATTGGTATGGGTTTACAACCACTTTAAGCCCTGTTTCCATTTGTGATGCCCTCTGAAAAGTGATCCACGGTGAACCACTTTTAGAGTGCAGTCAACATGTTGTTCAGAGACAATATGCTGCTTGCTGGATGCTTGTTTTAACACTTGAAAGCTGTGGCGTGGCTGTGGAATGTATGTGTTTTTAGGGAGCTCCGTGAGACCTGCTTAATAATCCGCACTTACAGCAGCCTTTTCCAGGGTAAACTTGGCCTTCTACTATGCCCTCCAAACGCAAGCCTTACCCGCTGCCACAGCAGACATCCTGCAGCCGTTCCGGATCACTGGAAGTTTATTTTGCTGAGATGTATTGAAGATGAATGTGTTGCCTTGTGTCCTCTTTTACTTGCAAATGTTGCCCATTTCTCTACCCATGTCTTTCTTCTCCCTCAACAGCCTATTTTTTTAAATATTTATGGCACAGGAAAAGTCCACGCTTGGCCCTTCGCACCCTGCAACGCCCTAATCGGGAGGGTGGTATGGGTGTCCAAGTAATTCGTAAATACTATAAGGTGATAGCCCTACAAAGGATATTAGATTGGTACCATAATGTGGCCACTAAATCCTGGGTTCCATTTGTAAAATTTCTGGCAGGCCATAATTTATCTCATGCCCCCTGGGAGTGCCGTGGATTGTCTGAGTTTGCCTCCCACATGGCCATTCATGCATTAAAACTATGGGATACTTTAAATAATCTGGGAACACTTGCCCCTCCGACCTCCCCTCTTGCTCCCCTTGGTTCATTCCTAGGGAGCATCTTTAATTTTTTAGATTTTTGGCAGCTGATGGGGAGATGAGATGTGGTAGATTTATTCAAGACCAGGGATTACTATCTCTGGCTGTATTGAGGGCACAATATGGCTAGATGAGTGACGTTACAGGCAGCTCCAACACTTCATTTGCATACTCCCCCATGCTGTTCGCTCCCATACCCTAGCTTCACCTTTCGAAAAGCTCTGTATGTCTAAATCTGCAATTCCACCCTCCATCTCGGTGCTGTACGGGATGCTGCAGTCGCTGAAAAAAAAGGGGAAAGCCTATTTACATAAGGGAGTGGAAGAGGGATCTGCAGCATGTGTTCACCGAGGCACAACTGGACAATCTTTACCGCCTCACACATACAAGTTCTGTAGATACAAAAATACAGGAAAATGGCTTCAAACTGCTTACTCGTTGGTACAGAGTTCCCTCCAAGCTTGCTTGAATTTACCCGGCTTTTTCAGATGCCTGCTGGTGGGAATGTAGGCATAGGGGCACATTCCTACACATTTGGTGGGAATGTGCCAAACTACAACCCTACTGGCTAGACATTAGATCCCAATATCAGGGATATTATTAATATTGATTTACCGAATTCCCCGCTGGAGTTATTACTGCATGTCTCCGCCATTCCTCTCAGCCATTACCGTAAGTCGGTGCTACCCCACCTTCTAAATGCAGCGAGACGGCTCATTCCGGTATTCTGGAAGAAACCCCAAATTCCTAGTCGGGCAGATTAGATACGCCTAGTAAACGATACTATGGCTGCAGAGGAATGGATGGCAACATTCCTTACCTGGACTCATTGGATTTTGAGTTTGCTTAATTTGTTTGTCATAAAATTTTTAATAAAGACTATATTTAAAAAAAATAAAAAACGTAATGCCCACAGCACTGTGACACGGTCCTATTCACTTGAATAAGTTGAATGTATTTGGTGGCAGCACTACCTGCTAAACATGACATATGTTATAGTTTTTACCATGGCATGTGTACCATCTCTTTGATTGCCATGTTAAGGTGGACAGTTGGGAGCTGTAAAACTGTTGCTCAAATGTTTTATTTTCCCCTCTGTAATGCCAGTGTATGGCGGGACTGCAACTTTGCAGTGGACAAATCGGACACCTAACTGACAATTTCTTGGGAACCAGTGACACCAATACAGTGATCAGGGCTAAAAATATGCACTTTCACTGTACAGACACTGGCAGGGAAGGGGTTAATATCAGGGGCAATCAAAAGGTCAAATGTGTGCCAAACTGTGCTTGCTTACTGTGGGGGAGGTGCTTGTACTATGGGAAGGCTGAGATCCATGTTCCAGCTTTGCATAAACACAGGATCACTGCCTTCCCTACTGACAGAACGACGGTCTGCTTTGTTTACATAGGCAGACCGCTGTTCTGCTTCTCTCCCGAACAATCGGTCGATTGTGTTGCTGGCGGTGTGCGTGTCCCAGAACTGGAAATGTCAGATCTGGCACAGAGCGGCCCTGCCGCAGTAAATGTACATGGGGCGGCCGCTAAGCGGTTAAGATAAAAAAGCTTCTGTTCTGATGCTAATATTGGATGTAACGTAATTTGTTTTTCAATAAAACATTTGTTTTGAGATAAAAAAAAAAAAAGATAAAAAAGCTTCTGTGTGCAGCAGCACCATTGGCTCCCGCTGCTGTCAAAGTCAGTGAGCCAATGAGAGAGAGGGGATGGGGCAGAGCAGCGGCTTTGTGTCTAAATGGAAAAACAGAGCAGAGGCTCGGCTTGGGTGCCCCCATAGCAAGCTGCTTGCTGTGGGGGCACTCAGCAGGAGGGAAGGGCCAGCGAGGGACCCAAGAAGAGGAGGATAAATGCTGCTCTGTGCAAAACCACAGCACAGAGCAGGTAAGCATAACATGTTTGTTATGATTAAACAAATAAAAATTACATACAGTGCTTAGCATAAACGAGTACACCTTTTTTGAAAAGTAAGACTTTAATCAATATCTCAATGAACACAAGAACAATTTCCAACATTTTGACAAAACAAAGTTGTTTAGCTCAATACATGAAAGTAAGGAAATTAGATAACAAAAACTTCAGTTTTACTTAAATTAGTTGATGCAAAAATGAACACACCCCACAACAAAAACAACTACCTCTAGTATTTTGTATGACCTCCATGA
This sequence comes from Rana muscosa, assembly GCA_029206835.1. Classification (NCBI taxonomy): domain Eukaryota; kingdom Metazoa; phylum Chordata; class Amphibia; order Anura; family Ranidae; genus Rana; species Rana muscosa. The sequence goes on along the minus strand of CM055117.1, from coordinate 823,479,205 downwards.
TTTGTAAGGACAGCACCAAGTCTTCTAGGCATGGAATGAACAAGTTGGCGACATATTGCAACATCTATTTTTTTCATTCTTCAAGAGCGACCTCTTTTAGAGCCTGAATGCTGGATGGAGAGTGATGCTCAACTTGTCTCTCCAGAATACCCCATAGGTGTTCAATTGGGTTCAGAAATGCAACAGTGGCCTTAGATGTGCATTTTGGATCACAAGGACAATGCCACCACCTTTCACTGTAGGCACCATGCATTTTTCTTTGTACTCTGCAACACCATACAGATTTGAAGCCATCAGTTCCAAAAACATTTATCCTGGTCTCATCACTCCTGAGTACAGAGTCCCAGTAGTCTTCTTTTTCAGCATGGGGTCTGGCAAATTCTAGGCAGGCTTTTTTGTTCATGGGCTTTATGAGAGGCTTCCTTCGTGGATGACACCCATGCATGCCATTCCTCTGCAGTGTACACCGTATTGTATCACAGGAAACATTCACCCCAGTTTGGCCTTGATACTTCTTTAGCTAACTGCAGTAAACATGCATGCCAATTTTCTTCAACCCTTCTCATCAGAAGACGCTCCTGTCGAGGTGTTCACTCCTGTGGATGGCCTGGACATCTCTGTGAGATGGTTGCAGTTCCATCCTTGTTAAAGTGGATGTAAACTCAATTTTTTTTTTTTTTAAACCTGCAAGACAAAGGCATAATGAGCCAGTTTTATGACTAGCATACTAGCTCATTATGAATTACTTACCTTAGATTGAAGCCGTCCTCGTCTCCCCCTCCGGCCGCAGACATCTCTCCGGAAGGTTACTTCCGGGTATCGCCGCTCCGGCGCTGTGATTGGCCAAAGCGGCAAAGACGTCACTCAGCGCATGCGCGCGAAAGCCGTCAAAGCCGGCATTACCCATTCACAAAACCGGCATGCTCAGTGCGCCTGCGCCGACATCGGTGCATTCTTCTTGGCAAATATCTCCTAAACCGTGTAGGTTTAGGAGATATTGCAAACACCTACAGGTAAGCCTTAACCACTTCAATACAGGGCTTTTTATACCACTTCCCTACCGGGCCTATTCTGACACTTCTCTCCTACATGTACAAATCATCATTATTTTGCTAGAAAATTACTCAGAACCCCCAAACATTATATATATTTTTTTAGCAGACACCCTAGGGAATAAAATGACAGTCATTGCAACTTTTTTTCTTGCACGGTATTTGCGCAATAATTTTTCAAACGCCTTTTTTTTTTTTGGGAAAAAAAATGGTTTTATGAATTAAAAAATAACAAAACAGTAAAGTTAGCCCAATTTTTGGGGAAAATATGAAAGATGATGTTACGCAGAGTAAATATATACCTAACATGTCACGCTTTAAAATTGCACACACTCATGGAATGGCACCAAACTTTGGTACTTAATCTCCATAGGCGACACTTAAATTTTTTTTACAGGTTAGAGTTACAGAGGAGGTCTAGTGCTAGAATTGTTGCACACGCTCTAACGCACGCGAAGATACCTCACATATGTGGTTTGAACGGCGTTTACATATGTGGGCGGGACTTGCGTGTGCATTCGCTTCTGATCGCGAGCTACCGGGGACAGGGGCGTTTTTAATAATTTTTTTTACTTATTTTTTTTTTTTTTCTTACACTTATTTTACTTATTTTTTTTTTTTTTTGATCACTTTTATTCCTATTACAAGGAATGTAAACTTCCCTTGTAATAGGAATGTGTGTGACAGGTCCTCTTTATTGAGAGATGCGGGGTCAATAAGACCCCACATCTCTCATCCAGGCTGGAAAACATGAGATCGTGATTTTTTTTTCACTGATCTCATGTTTACTAGCTGCAATGGCGGCTTTGTTTACATCTGAGGACTTGGGCGTGACGTCATCACATCGCGCCTGGGCCTCAGACGGTCATAGAAATGACTGGTGACCATCTGGTCACCAGTCATCTCTATGCTCGTCACGTGACCCACCACCGGCGCTGGACGATTCTCTCCGGGTCCCCGATGGCACGGGAGAGCCCGGAGAAGCACCGGATGGCGGCAGATGTCCCCTCCCGCCGCCTATAAGAACGATCAAGCGCCGCTATGATCATTCTTATGGTGCACAGAATCGCAGGCAGAACGAAAGAATATCTGAATGATGCCTCTAGCTGCAGGCATCATTCAGATATCCCCCTTCAAACCCAGGACGTCATATGACGTCCACCCAGGATGGGAGATCCCATCTGTGGACGTCATATTACTATGGCTGGGTATTGAAGTGGTTAATCTAGACTAACCTGTAGGTAAAACTTGTCAGAGAGGGTTTACAACCACTTTAAATATTTGTATCACTTTTGCTACAGTATTCTGACTAAGTAACGTTTTGCTGATCTTCTTGTAGCCTTCACCTTTCTTGTGTAAAGAAATGATTTTCTTTCTCAGGCCTTGTGACATTTCTCTGCCATGTGGTGTCATTGCTGACAGCATGAAATAGGAAGATGGAATGAAGATGTAGCGCTAAGTGAAGAAATGAAGCCCAATAATTTGGGCCTCCAATCAAACCAAAGTGATAAATAATATCAATATAATGAGTCCATACAGTGTCCATAGAAAATTTTCGTGTTGTGAAGAAAGAACATGTAGCACTGAAGGGTCATCACATAACTCTTGTAGAAAAAGAGAGGTAGAATACTCTTACCGGAACATTAGACCTGTGGTTTCGGCAGGTCAAATAGGCATACGAAATCCCAGTGGCACTCCTCATCAGTTAGTCTGGAAACTGGGTCAGATGGGTCCCCAATGTAGACTGTCCGGTAGGCTCCCCGACTTGACAGCAGACTCTGGGTTTCACACCAATCCAGGTGGTCCTCCGATGGAACTGGAACCGCCACTCAGCAAGGAGACTCTTTACCACGGTGAATATTAGTAACCAGTGGCCAAAGGAAGCTATTACTTGACCAACCACACATGTGAGGAGAAAAGGGAAGGAATGCTCCAATGGTGCAGGTCAATGAGGGATTATTCAACCAACATAAAAGTGATCACAAACAATAAAAATGTTTAAAAAGGGGCAGTGAATGAGGTAGTGTACCAAGCCCTACGCGTTTCGAACAAATGTTCTTCAACAGGGGCATCAACCAACCTCTTCCACTGCAGAAATATAGATTTGTGAAAGCCCTCAGAGATTTCACATTGAGAATGCTGGGGCAGGATTATTTCAGGTGTTATTACAGCGCTATTTTTACCGCGAAAACGCGGTAAAAACGCCTCAGTGTGAAAGGGGCCTAAGACTTTCATTGGGGTGTATTCATTATTGCAACACGGTCTGGAATGGATTTGCTAGGAAAAAAACTTTTTTTGTGTGTGCAAATGAACAAATCTTGGTTACAATAAATGACCCGCATTTGTGGGAGTATTTTGTAGTATAGTGTCCCATTGAAAATATTGAATTTAAAAAGAAAGTAACGTTTTTCTGACAAATCTGGGTGTACTTATGCTGAGCACTGTATACAGTATCTCAAAATGGATAGAAATCCACTTTGTGTGCAAGCCCAGTTATTGCCTTGTAAAAGTAGCTGTGACATCATCACTGCGGTAGGTAGCCTGTGCAGAGAGCAGAGCCGTGGGAGAGACACAGGAAGAACACTCCACACATTACAGGCTGCCTGCCGAAAACTATAGGAGGGGGCAGAGACAAGACCAGTCACCCTCTGCAAGGAGAAAGAGAGAAGCAGTGAGAAGTGTCTATTACAGGAGGCTCCTACAACGTATCACACTGGATTCCTAAACAGATGTGGAAGAAATACACAGAGAACACCAAGATTCAAGGAACAATACACATGACTCTTGTATTTAGACATTATCTCAGAATGGAGCTCAGCTATAAAGCAAACATGATTGTCAGACATTGGAGGCATCCAGAGACATGTCATCAGAGCCCTCCCCTGTACACAAAGTGCCCATGTCATCACAGCCCTCCCCTGTACACACAGTGCCCATGTCATCATAGCCCTCCCCTGTACACACAGTGCCCATGTCATCACAGCCCTCCCCTGTACACACAGTGCCCATGTCATCACAGCCCTCCCCTGTACACACAGTGCCCATGTCATCACAGCCCTCCCCTGTACACACAGTGCCCATGTCATCACAGCCCTCCCCTGTACACACAGTGCCCATGTCATCACAGCCCTCCCCTGTACACACAGTGCCCATGTCATCACAGCCCTCCCCTGTACACACAGTGCCCATGCCACCACAGCCCTTACCTGTACACACAGTGCCCATGCCATCACAGCCCTCCCCTGTACACACAGTGCCCATGTCATCACAGCCCTCCCCTGTACACACAGTGCCCATGTCATCACAGCCCTCCCCTGTACACACAGTGCCCATGTCATCACAGCCCTCCCCTGTACCCACAGTGCCCATGTCATCACAGCCCTCCCCTGTACCCACAGTGCCCATGTCATCACAGCCCTCCCCTGTACCCACAGTGCCCATGCCATTAGAGCCTTCCCCTGTGCACACAGTTCCCATGCGATCACAGCCTTCCCCTGTACCCACAGTGCCCATGTCATCACAGCCCTCCCCTGTACACACAGTGCCCATGTCATCACAGCCCTCCCCTGTACCCACAGTGCCCATGCCATTAGAGCCTTCCCCTGTACACACAGTTCCCAATGCGATCACAGCCTTCCCCTGTACACACAGTTCCCATGTCATCACAGCCCTCCCCTGTACACACAGTGCCCATGCCATTAGAGCCTTCCCCTGTGCACACAGTTCCCATGCCATTACAGCCTTCCCCTGTACACACAGTGCCCATGCCATCACAGCCCTCCCCTGTACACACAGTGCCCATGCCATCACAGCCTTTCCCTGTACACACAGTGCCCATGCCATCACAGTCCTCTCTTGTACACACAGTGCCCATGCCATCACAGCCCTCCCCTGTACACACAGTGCCCATGCCATCACAGCCCTCCCCTGTACACACAGTGCCCATGCCATCACAGCCTTTCCCTGTACACACAGTGCCCATGCCACCACAGTCCTCTCTTGTACACACAGTGCCCATGCCATCACAGCCCTCCCCTGTACACACAGTGCCAATGCCATCACAGCCCTCCCCTGTACACACAGTGCCCATGCCATCACAGCCCTCCCCTGTACACACAGTGCCCATGCCATCACAGTCCTCCCCTGTACACACAGTGCCCATGCCATCACAGCCTTCCCCTGTACACACAGTGCCCATGCCATCACAGTCCTCCCCTGTACACACAGTGCCCATGCCATCACAGTCCTCCCCTGTACACACAGTGCCCATGCCATCACAGTCCTCTCTTGTACACACAGTGCCCATGCCATCACAGCCCTCCCCTGTACACACAGTGCCCATGCCATCACAGCCCTCCCCTGTACACACAGTGCCCATGCCATCACAGCCCTCCCCTGTACACACAGTGCCCATGCCATCACAGCCCTCCCCTGTACACACAGTGCCCATGCCATCACAGCCCTCCCCTGTACACACAGTGCCCATGCCATCACAGCCCTCCCCTGTACACACAGTGCCCATGCCATCACAGTCCTCCCCTGTACACACAGTGCCCATGCCATCACAGTCCTCCCCTGTACACACAGTGCCCATGCCATCACAGTCCTCCCCTGTACACACAGTGCCCATGCCATCACAGTCCTCCCCTGTACACACAGTACCCATGCCATCACAGCCCTCTCTTGTACACACAGTGCCCATGCCATCACAGCCCTCTCTTGTACACACAGTGCCCATGTCATCACAGCCTTCCCCTGTACACACAGTGCCCATGCCATCACAGCCCTCTCTTGTACACACAGTGCCCATGCCATCACAGCCCTCTATTGTACACACAGTGCCCATGTCATCACAGCCCTCTCTTGTACACACAGTGGCCATGCCATCACAGTCCTCCCCTGTACACACAGTGGCCATGCCATCACAGTCCTCCCCTGTACACACAGTGGCCATGCCATCACAGTCCTCCCCTGTACACACAGTGCCCATGCCATCACAGTCCTCCCCTGTACACACAGTGCCCATGCCATCACAGTCCTCCCCTGTACACACAGTGCCCATGCCATCACAGCCCTCTCTTGTACACACACACACAGTGCCCATGCCATCACAGCCCTCTCTTGTACACACACACAGTGCCCATGCCATCACAGCCCTCTCTTGTACACACAGTGCCCATGCCATCACAGCCCTCTCTTGTACACACAGTGCCCATGCCATCACAGCCCTCTCTTGTACACACAGTGCCCATGCCATCACAGCCCTCTCTTGTACACACAGTGCCCATGCCATCACAGTCCTCTCTTGTACACACAGTGCCCATGCCATCACAGCCCTCCCCTGTACACACAGCACCCATGTCATTCAGCACACACTCCCTCGGATACATTCAAGCCCTCCACTAGCTGTGTTGAGGCGGTCACGTGCTCCAAAGACATGACGTGGGTCGGGTCACATGACGTCCCTGTGAGTGCGCAGACTCCGCTGTCACCGGCTCTGTACACTGACATTGCTACAAGTCAGGAGACGGGGAACAGTTTCCGGGCGGACTTTGTGCTTTTCATTATTCCTTCCCCCATAGCGTATGAGCCGGTGACAGAAGGTCTGGGGTCGCAGAGGAGTCGGGAAGTGACAGAGTGAGAAGCTGGGGGGGCAATGTTATCATAGACTCTGTATTGGTGGTACACGTGGGCTGACCTGCAGGGACCGGGCACAGAGGACTTACATCTCAGCACTGCTTCTATTCTGCTCCACATAGGTGACATTGTATCCGTAGACATTCTGCTTACATAGTTATTAAAGCTGAACTCCAGACAGGCAGACAGAGCTGTATAGTCATTAAAAAGAACATTGTAAAAACGATGGACCCCCTATAACAGCAGCACACAGATTAGGAGATGGAGGGGCAGCACTGGCAGCCAATCAGATGTTCTGCATGCAAAGAAGTAACCTGCCAATAGGAGGAGAGAGCATTCTGCTGAATCCATTAGTCAGCTGATGTTCCCTCTCTGCCCAATCACAGGCTGGGGACAGGGAGGTGACCTCTTTATTTCTGTAGAAAATAGGTCACTAACCTGTCCATGGGCTGTATAAACCTCAGGACAGGCACAGGAATCCTCTAGCCAGTAAAACAGCACCCATAAGTCTTGGTTCACATCAGTGCAGCTTTAAAATCGCACTCCATCAGCATGATTTCAAAGACAGTGCACAGGACCTCTGATTTCACTGTGGCTTTAAACTTTATTTAATAGAAGTCAATGCAAGTTGCAATGAAATTGTGAGTAGTGCAGGAACCTTTTTCAAAGTCGCTGTGACTTGAGTCCCAATGATTTGAACGGTTCCATTGCCGGCAATAGGGTGCGACTTGTCATTGAAAAATTGCACTGGTGCAAACCAAGACTACGTGTTTGAAGTTCAGCTTTAAGAGTTTAAAGTGGAATTAAACTCATAGAAATACATCCTCATTCCAGCAATGCAGTGGTTATTCCCTCTCTGGCCAATGTCATCTTCTTCCAGGTGCAAGTTTTTTGGTCTCTGGATTGGCTTTTATTAGTCAGGTTATGTTCCACTTTAAGGTCCCTTTCACACAAGGAGGACTCTGTTTTGATCAGCACGAGATCTGTCCGCTGATCCCCCACTGATCAGAGCGGGCAGGTAACCGGTCCGTGTGCGCTCAGTTTCTGCACAGAGGACACAGACAGAGCTCACTCTGCTCTATGGGTACCTGGTGTAAACAGACTCCACTGTCCTTTTACACCCAATTGCCCTCCGGACCAATCAGGCAGAGGTGGATGGATTCCCCTCCTTCTTCTCTTTTTTTGCGGATTGGATTGGAGGTAGGTGGGTGTAAATGGACACAAGTTTAAAAGTAGAACTGAGGGCAAAATATATATATTTTTTCAGTTTGGATAGATTAAGGGTGGGTTAGTATATCTGTCAGGGTTTTTTTTTGGCCATCTATGTCCTTCTCCTCTTGATGATATTTCCCTTCACGTTTTGTCCTATAGCCATAACAGGAAGTTACAGGAAATCCCTGGTAGTCACCGCAATTTGTGTCCCTATTGGAAGATTTCCCCTCTATTTTTGTTCTGGTGAACACACAAGGTTTTTGTTTTTTTTCCTACTGTCACTCTTGGTGATGTCACCAGGACAAATAGAGGAAGTTAGGGTTCTTTCACACTGATGCACTTTTGATGCATTCCCATTGACTTACAATGCAACTGCCTTTTTGGTACGCTTTTCAAAAACTGCACCAAAGATGCTGCTTGCAGGATATTTCAAAGCGCAGTGTGAACAGTAATGCCGCGTACACACGACCGTTTTTAATGTCATTGAAAAAAACTAAGTTTTTCTCGATGTGATTCTTCTCAAGCCTGCCTTGCCTACACACTATCATGAAAAAAAAATGCTTGAGCAAAGCGTGGTGACGTACGAAATGTACGACGGCACTATAAAGTGGAAGATCCATTCGGATGGCACCACCCTTTGTGCTGCTTTTGCTGATCCTTGTGTTAGTAAAGTTTGGTGAGAGACGATTCACGCTTTTCAGCCTCGTGCTCTTCAGTCCGTTACAGCGTGACGAATGTGCTATCTCTATTACTAACGCTAGTTTTACCAGAACGAGCACTCCCGTCTCATCACTTGCTTCTGAGCATGCAAGTTTTTTTCATGTCGTTGAAGCCTACACACGGCCGTTTTTCATGACGAGAAAAACGACAAGAAAAATTAGAGCATGTTCCAAATTTTTAATGCTCATTTTTCACGTTGTGAAAAATGCTCTGGAGCCTACACACGATCGTTTTTAATGACCAAATAAAAAAATTGCATTTTTCTCGTCATGAAAAACGGTCGTGTGTACGCGGCATTAGGTGGTTTACACTGTCTGAAGGAGGAGTGGGGGAATCCCCAGAGGACTCATATTGCAACTGTCATTCCACAAATATAAGTGTGGATCACCATACCAAAGAACCAAAATATGCAAAGAAAATTGGGAACTTTTCCCAATTTTTTTTGCGTATTTAATTTTACACTGTGCGAGGTAGTTGCGGTTTCAGGAATCGCAGCTGTTCCTGCAACCACCCACAGCCATAACGCACTGCTCTAGAGACACGCAGGGCTGCCATTCATTCTTAATGACACCCCCATGTATCTTAACCCGCAGCGTGCTTGCGGGTGCAGGAACCACAAACAAATCGCATGGGGCTTCTTTTTGCGAGAAATGCAGGCACAGCAGCCCATTTAAATGAATTTGTTGAAGTGCCTGTGCAAACGCAGGCCACATACCCACACAAGTGTAAACCTAGGGTTACATAGGATTTAATGGGGGATAGTTTTCATGTGATTTTGTCGCCTTGGAAAAGCACGGCTGAAGCACGCTAGTGTGAAAGGGGCCTAAATCTCCCTAAGGCCCCTTTCACACTAGTGCGACTTCATAGTGATGCACGATTTTGCGGCTGCGATTTGCGCCCGCGATTTCAGGGAATGTCTGTGTAAGTGGCATCAAAATCAGACCAAAGTAGTGCAGGGACTACTTTAAAGTCATACTAATATGAATAGTTGTCATTGGACATCATGGGGAACGACTTGTCATGCTACTTTGCTATCACAAATCGTGGGACATGTCGTATAAGTGTGAAAGGGGCCTAACAGCAAGGCTGGGTTTACACTGATGACATAACTTGTCGCTCTTCTGAAAAGCTATCCGTGGTGGATCTATCGCTTTTCAGAAGTGTATGACAGGTGGTGAGGAGGTAATGTCACCTGCTCGCTGCTTGTTTTAACCCTCAAGGCTGGTTGCTGTGTGGCACCAGTCACTTGAATGGGTTGGTGCTGCTCACAAACACATCGCTGGGATAATTTTTGCTGTGCCTGCGATGTCTGTCAGTGTCCATTCAGGGCCACCCACCCGCTTGCCTTTCAAAGTAGGGCAAGTATCTGTGTCCATGCAGTTGCTGCATCCCAATACACTCACGTGGGCTGCCTGCACACAGCACGTGGTGACAAATAAACATCCCCTTTACAGTGTAGGGCCTCAGTGCCCATGCGAATGAGGCTTTATTCAGAGCATCAAGCATGCAGGCTGGTTTACACAAGCCCTAAAACAGATGTGCCTCAGCATCAGATTATCAGCTGGCATGAATTTAGAATATTGCCAGCTCCCACCCAATGTATATCCTGATGCAGTTAATGTGAACCATGCAGGTGTTATAACCACAACATTCATATTAGTAATACACATTTCAGGGCACAATCTTGCACAGCTTTTAACATTCTTCTGCACATACCTATATACATGTGGTTGACAACAGTATGTTCATGTGTTAGGGAACAGAAGGAGCAGGATGTACAAGCAAAACAAAATTCCTGATAAGCAACCTCTTTAGAACTCAAAAGATATTATTTTTGTGAAGGGTTAACTGAAATAAATGCAACTCTATTAAGTCCTGTTTGACATTTCAATAGTTAATATATTCACATGTATGTAATTGAATCTTTAGTGCACATGGAAATGACAGCAAATGTTATTCATCTTTAATGTCTTTGCAGTACCTAGATCAGTGTCCCATGCAGTCCCTGCTTCGTCTTTCTTCCACTGGGACACTCCCAACGTCCTCTTTGCGGAGGGTGAGATGTCTGTTCAACCAGTTACTGAACTATCGGGGTATCATTCCTCAGCCCGTCCTTCTAAAGAGCCACACAACATCTACAGGTATGGTTAGCAAATGCTGGCATCAGTAGGTTTGACATCTTACAAAGTATTTATAAACATTAACACTCGAGTGCTTTAAAGCCCAGCTCCAGCCATACCAGGTTTATTCGTTTTGTAAGGATGAAATCTTCTCTTATTTCTGTGTGTGGTCCCATTGGGGAGGTTTGCCCTTTCTTCTTGTCCTGTTGACCAGGTGAATTTCCTTCACAGAAAGATGTAGAGATGCTGAGCTTTAAAGAATATGTTAACCTAACATTTCATATTTTTGATATGTGCCTGCTGTACCATGTACTTGTATGACAAAGTATCCTGTTCTCTTTGAATTGCTTTCTTTGTGTGAAACACCTGGTGTTCCTGAAGTCCCTCTGCTTTTCTATTGAAAACTGACCACGCTAAGCATAAAAGCACAGCATGGTCAGTTTTCTGGCAGTACTAGGAAATCAGCCAGCTCTCCTCCAATGATCAGACTGGTGCTGACATCCCCCCCTTGCACAGACATTGTTTTAAAACATGTGTCCTAGGGTGTCTACTTAAAAAATAAAAAAAACATTATTTGGGGGGGTTATAAGTTATTTTCTAGCAAAAGATACTGATTAGGCCGGGCTCACACTGGTATGACACAACTCTTGTACGACTGTCATCCTACTTTTCCCTGCGACGTCGCGGTCCTACTTCCATCTGACTTGAATGAACAGGATAAGATATTGCTCCGACTTAGAGATAGTCTGACTTGTTTTTTGACAATTTAAAACAATCCCAGTGTGACATAAATTCCTTTTACTGCTGCTGTAATCACCATGTCGGATGCCACAAGTTTGGGTGGTTAGGACAAGGATCTGACTTCGATCCGACTTCAGTGATTTTCAATGGGCTGAAGTAGGATCAAAGTTAGACCAAAGTAGTGCAGGAACCTTTTTCAAAGTCGGACCAGTTAAGACTGCTCTCATAGGGAACCATTGATTTATACACATCATGTGACATGTGCTCCCAAAGTCAGCATGTATATCGTACCAGTGTGAACCCAGCCTGAAACACGTAAACAGAAAGTGCCAGAAAAGGCTTGGTCTACAGGTGGTTAATTGCTTTCACCTCATCTAATCTCATCCAATTACCTATTCGTTTTCACCTGCACCAACACTAGGCTGGAAGTCCCAGGGATTGTGGGATGTGTAGTTTCTTTACAGGAGATGTCAGGCTTTAGCCCACAGACAGAGGTCATGCATTAACTTGTGCAGTGCCATGCAGCATGCTTTATATTTCAAAGAAACAGAAACATCTGACACTGGAATGTGAATATTTATTCTACTATAGACCCAGACCAACTATCTGGTCATCTTAGACAGGTGAAAGGCAGGTAGGTATATTTTTAAGGCCTTTAAGGGAGGGTTCAGGATAAGGTATGCTATCCCCCTATATCCTTGATACCCCTAGTGTTCAGGAAGATAATCTAGGACCAAGCAAAAGTAATTTTGTTAGCCCCACGGGTCCAAAAAAGGAGCTCTGTCTCAGCTTTGAAGTCTGTCAGTTGGTTTTCCTTGAATTCCACAGAGTTGTCCCGATTTATCTCAGGCATCGGTGTTCTTTCTGAAATTTTGACTTTTGAATCTGATCGACTGGGGAATCTCAAGAAAATTCCTGGCAAAAAAGAAATGTCATACACTCATATTCAATTCATTCATATCTGGATAAACTCCAGGAAGGAGTTAAGAAGGGTTTTTGCCCAATACCCTTAATGTACAGATGGTGGCCCTTTTGGGTTTTCTGTAGATTAGATTTGACAAAGATCTTTTGAACTTCTAGTCTTATATAGTGGTCCCATCTAGGGGTCAGTGCCATCTAGAGCCACCATGGCTTGATGGATTAGAGATGTTATTATGTTAGCGTTCAGCATTTCTGGACAGTTACTACCTTTTTAGAATTCAAACTCATTCCTCAGGGTCAATGGCCTCATCAGGAGAAAAGAGGCATCCTTAGTGACATATGCAGAGGCTGAAATTTTGGAAGTGGCTACTATGCCTGAGAGCCTGAATGACTCAGACTGGCCAGTTGCTTCTGGACTTTCAGGGGAGGATAGAACTGTGGAAGCGTGACTAGGATCCTCAGACCCCGAACGTGGCGCCCTTGCGCTCCTACCCTTTGTATTCTTCTCACCTCTCTTTCGGGAAGACATAGTCCTAAGCACAAAAGGCAGAGGTACTTACAATGTGCATCTACTGCCGAGCTATAGTCCAGCAATGGGAATATGCCACTATCACTGCTCAGCCTAATGCTGAGTATACATGGCTTTAGAAATGCCTGTAACCAACACCCATACAGCGCTTACATGCCCTTGTATGCTCTGTGTCCCTCTGTCAGCCACCAGACTCTTTCCAGAGTAAAAACTTTATAGGCAGTAAGCCTTGCGTCTGCGCCGTGTATTACGTGAACGTTCGTTTCCACGTGCACGCCGGCCACGCCACGCTCCCCGCGTCTTAGAATAGCTTTTTTAAACAGCTCTATTCCCGCACACGTGCGAACGATCGGTCCTGCAAACAGACCGCTCGGGGAGAGGGGCTGTCTCCCCAGGGAAATGCCGACTGCCGAATGTCAGAGGCGGCAAGCCCCTTTCGGCAGCCATGACAGTGCGGAGTAATGGGGCAATGCTGTTCCACATGAGCGCTGCCAGACACTGAGCACACAGCAGGGGAAGAATGGTAATGTTAAACACCAGGTATGTTGCATCTTCTAATGGTAAAAAAAACAGGCAAAGCATCGTTTACTCAGAAGAAGTCCATAAGTAAACCGTATGTGCTCCTTGGGATCTTCCGTGACTTGGATATAAATAAAACAAAAGGTTGGGACTTTAAATGAGGCGCAGAGCGTGTAGAGCCAAGCACCTCCATCCCCGATATTTGAACAGGAAAGCACAATGGTGGGACTTTATATGAGGCATGCATCCCAGGAGATTACACGATAACAAATGAATATGGCAGGTAACTAATATAGTAGAACTAAAACCGTTACATGAAAGCATTGCATAACAATTGTCAGTCAATAGTTTGGTGTATAAAATATAACAATAATGATATCATAGTATAATAGTCAATAATTTAATTGTGTATATATAGTATAACAATAATGGTAACCTAGTATAATAACAAGATTAGTTCATACTTTAAAACAATAAAAAGAACCAGATTCATTGAAGCGTGTCTCCATAGTAAATAAATGTGACCTTGATACTTTGGTACAATCCAATTAATATATGAGATAGTTAATGGTACTATTGCAATATATAAGCAAGGGGGTATCTGTTAGCTCATCATAGCATGATATGATAGCATAATTGGTTCAAGATATGGTCATTATAAAAGACCAAGTTCATTGAAGTATGTCTTCATAATGGATAACTATAACCCTAATTGGTTAATAGAATCCAATTAGTATGTGAGGTAGTTGATGGTAAACTTGCAATATATAAGCGAGAGGGCATCTATTGGCTCGACGCGTTTCGTGGCTACTGCCACTCTTCAGGAGCAGGTATGACGTAGAGGTCTATAATTATTGAAACAATACAATTTTGGAATTAAAGAAAGAATTGTATGATAGATCTTTCTATGCGGAGAGGAGGGGAAAAAACAATGAATCCCCTAGAATTGCTTACAGGTATGCCTATGACTATGGGCGTAGGCATGGCGGGCAGGAGGCTGACCGGAGGAACATCAGCCCCCGGGAGCTGAGGTGGACTGACCCCGATATGCAACAATGGAAATCCAGTGAGAAACTATGTTCCCCAAGGAGGAGCCCCCGTTTGATAAAAAGTCAGCCTCCTGCCCACCACGCCTACGCCCGTAGTCATAGGCATACCTGTAAGTAATTCTGGGGAATTATTGTTTTTTCCCCTCCTCTCCCCATAGAAAGATCTATCATACAATTCTTTCTTTAATTCTAAAATTGTATTGTTTCAATAATTATAGACATCTACCTAGCCACAAAACGCGTTGAGCCAATAGATGCCCTCTCGCTTATATATCGCAAGTTTATCATCAACTACCTCATATACTAATTGGATCCTATTAAATTAGGGTTATAGTTATCCATTATGAAGACATACTTCAATGAACTTGGTCTTTTATAATGTCCATATCTTGAACCAATTATGCTATCATATCATGCTATTATGAGCTAACAGATACCCCCTTGCTTATATATTGCAATAGTACCATTAACTATCTCATATATTAATTGGATTGTACCAAAGTATCAAGGTCACATTTATTTACTATGGAGACACGCTTCAATTAATCTGGTTCTTTTTATTGTTTTAAGTATGCACTAATCTTGTTATTATACTAGGTTACCATTATTGTTATACTTTATATACAATTAAATTATTGACTATTATACTATGATATCATAATTGTTAGTTTTAATCGTGTATAAAATATATTGACTGACAATTGTTATGCAATGCTTTCATGTAACGTTTTTAGTTCTACTATATTAGTTACCTGCCATATTCATTTGTTATCGTTTAATCTCCTGGGATGCATGCCTCATATAAAGTCCCACCCTTGTTCTTTCCTGTTTCATCTTCCTTGACTTACCATTCTCGCCGCAGGATACTGCTGGAAAACACAGCAAGATCCAATCTTCACCCATCACGGGGGCCATGTCATGACGGACCTTCAAGGACCGGGTTCCCCTTGCATACTGGGGTCCACACCCTTGGACCCATACAGCACCCTGCCAGGACATCCTTTGGCTTAGGTATGTCACCAAGGAGCCCAGCCCTCAACAGAGGAGCATTACAGGAAAGTGACCTTGCTTGTTTCTCTTCCACGAGGCTCAGGTACCATCC
The DNA here is from genome assembly GCA_029206835.1 of Rana muscosa. Classification (NCBI taxonomy): domain Eukaryota; kingdom Metazoa; phylum Chordata; class Amphibia; order Anura; family Ranidae; genus Rana; species Rana muscosa. The sequence goes on along the minus strand of CM055117.1, from coordinate 823,463,603 downwards.
ATTTTAGCCATTGCTTTTTGGCATCTAGAATGGATCCGACTGCATAGCCCCTTGATCCTGCTTAAGGATTTCCAGAACGGGGCTTCTTCTTTAGCATAGCACTTCATCAACCGTGACCAACACCTTGAGACACTGGTAAAAAAACTGAGGTACTTCCTGTATGGGAGGGGTTATATAGAGGGGGACTTCCTATCTTGGGTTGCCAGTGTCCATTCACCTATAGGTGGCGTATAACCCACATAGTAATTACTATGGCTGCTCTGTGTCTCGTGATGTATGATAAAGAAATAATTTTGTTAAAACGACAACTTTATGGGAAAAAAAACACATTTAATTTTCTCAAAAATTTGGGCAAATGCCTCTTACGAAATATCCTGGGGTGTCTACTTTCCAAAATGGGATCAAAAAGGGTGTTTTCACTGTCTTGGCATTTTAGGACCTCTAAATAATATACAGTTGTTGCTGTTATTTTTTACCATAGCATATAGCAGAATACAATTTGGCCTACATTTATGAACGATTATTTATGTTTATAACAAAGTAAGAGCCCATTCACACTGGGGCAACACGACTTCCAGCGCGATTTTATGAGGCAACTCAGACACGATTTTATGAGGCAACTCAGCACGACCTGGAGCTATTTACAAGGCAACTCCAAGTTGCCTGCAGGACAGGAGACATTCCAGTGGCCAATCAAACAAGAATCAGCTCTGTGGGAGGGAGGGGGGAGGGAGAGTTTTGCAGGAGAAATGTATGTTATCTTCCTGGAGAGTCGCTCCTATTAAGACGGTGAGACGCGACTCCCATTGAAATGAATGGGTACAGGTCGCCTAGGAGTCGGATTGAAGTAGTACAGGGACCTTTTTTGAAGTCGGAGCGACTGCAGTAGTGTGCATAAGGACGGCTCCATTAACTTACATTGATTTCTTCAGCCAGCGCGATCTGAGGCGACTAGGGGCGACCTGGGGCGATTTGGAGTCGGATCCAAAGACGCCCCTGTGTGAATGGGCTCTAAGGGAAAGTGTGTTTGTGTTTTTTTTTTTTTTTTTTTTTTCTAAATTCTCAATTGTTTTTCTTTTTATATTGTAAAAAATGAAAAACACAGTGATAATTAAATGCCAAAATTAAATCTTTATTTAGGATTTTATTCTGGTTGATTGACAATGCTTAGAAAATAAATCACTCAGTCAACAGTTTTTGGCATGTGTATAATTTTTACTAATCTAATATATCACTAAAATATATCATTTTATGTCAGCAGTTACTTCTTAACGATATTATTTATTTATATTTTTGGTATCTGCACACAGTAAATGGAGACTGCAACTTTATGCCGAAGGCATTCTGGTGTGGTGCTCACTGAACAGTTTAATTGTTGCAGGCACTGTGCCATTTTTAGTCATATGGTAGCGTCTGGTAAATGTTTTTTTTATTTGCCAAAATAAATTTTATTTTCAGAAATTGGAGCGATGAAAGCTGAAAAAAGACACATGCTCAAAAATAATAATTGTTATTGCAAATAACATATGTACTATAGCTTAGTGAGTTGAGCCTAGTGGCTGTTACCAGGATGAGGCCATGCTATAGACGGGGCAGCAGTTGTCACAGCTCAGTTATTCTATTCTCAACACTAGAGTTACCCATCACATAAAGCCCGTAAGGCTACATGGTGGGCAAACGTACATCTCTTTGCACTTTTAAAATAATTTAAAGCTGAAATCCAGTCAGCTGTAAAAATTACCCTTGCTGTGGGCCACACCTGTGCTGAAAGGGGTTAAATGCTCATTCTGTCCAGGGGGGATTAGAATAAGCTGTCATTTTTACCTTATTCCCCATTCCATTGGTGGACAACACTCTTCTCTTTTTTCCAATGTGGGTGGGCCATTGACATCCTTATGTACAATGCAGGACTTCTGGTCCATTGTACATGATGACATTGAGCCTGCAGCTGGAGGAACGATGAAGAGGAGTGGTTTTGGGGGACCAGTCATGCAGCTAGGAGAAAGCTTGCAGAAGAAAGGAGTAAGTTAAAGCGGCTCTTCAGTCATTTTTTAACTTTCCATCTATTAAATCTTCTGCCCTTGTTTTATAGCAGTTGTATACCCAGAAGAGAAAAAAATATATATAAGGCACGCATACTAGCTCATTATGAAATACTTACCTTAGAACAAAGCCCCCACACCGTCTTCCGGTAATTAGCGAGGGAGCTGACATTTTGCCTCAGCGATTCTTCTGGGTTTGCGGCTCCAGCGCTGTGAGTGGCTGCATGCGTGCGGGAGCCCACCGTTCCGGCACGATACGCCAGACCTTTGCCTGATCTTCACTGCGAATGCACCGCTGACGTCGGCGGCTGCATGCAAGATGAATATCTCTGAAACTGTACAGGGGATATTAATTTTACCTACAGGCAAGCCTCATTATAGGCTTACCTGTAGGTAAAAATGTGCTAAAGGGGTATACAACCACTTTTAACTTTTGGATAGTAAAACATTTTTTTTTTTCTGCCAGTAAATACCTTATACGGCCCACTTCCTGTTTCCTGTCTGGTAAAAAGCCTAGGCTTATGACATCATGCACAACTCTCTCTCTCACTCTTGTGAGAGTTTGCCAGCAAGGGGCGGAGTGATGAGTCATAGGAGGGCCAATGAGAGCTGCAGAGCTAGAAGGGGCTGGATGAGGGCAGAGATAACAGGAGACTGCAGAAATTCTTTTGTATTCATCCACGGAGGAGAAATGTGCAGGCAAGCAATGGTGTGAGAGTGTCTGTCTATGTGTCTGTCTATGTATGTATGTGTGTGTGTGTATGTGTATATATATATATATATATATATATATATATATATATATATACTCGAGTATAAGCCGAGATTTTCAGGCCTTTTTTTTGGGCTGAAAGTCCCCCCCTCGGCTTATACTCGAGTCAGCAAAATTTTTTACATTGAAAATAGTACCTGTAAAGACGCTGCAGCGTCCATCGTTCGAATTCCGCGCTCTCTTCCTGTTCCTTCCGTGATAGGCGATTCTCATCAGACACTCTCCGCCTATCACGATCATTGTCTCATCCTCAGTTTCCCAGCAGACGTCTGTGATTGGCGGAACACCCAACACAGTGTCTGCTGGGAAACTGAGGATGAGAGAATGATCGTGATAGGCGGAGCGTGTATGATGAGAATCGCCTATCACGGAAGGAACAGGAAGAGACCAGAATTCGAACGATGGACGCCGCAGCTGCAACTTCTTTACAGGTACGATTTCCAATGTAAAAATATAGGATAGGAAACAGTGAGGATAGGAAACAGTGAGGATGGCCCTCGGCTTATACTCGAGTCAGTAAGTTTTCCTAGTTTTTTGAGGCAACATTAGGTACCTCGGCTTATACTCGAGTATATACGGTATATGTATATATATATATATATATATATATATATATATATATATATATAGTGACAGCAGGCAGGTAAAATCACCAGGTTGCATCCAGGATGGTAGGTATCTATGCCCTAGATCAACGTTTCTCAACCAGTGTGCCGCGGCACACTGGTGTGCCGTGAAGAGTCCTCAGGTGTGCCGTGGCAAAATGACCCCCAATATGTCTATGGCAGCTATCTGATGTCACAAGCGCTGCTGGCCACTTGGTTAATATTATTACAGCGGTGCCGATCCGCTGTGTAAAACTCACTTCCCGCTGCCACAGGCACTCGGGAAGCTGTGCTGGCTGTGCGGGCCTCCCGAAAGCGTCATGACAACCGAACACGTCATCGGTTGCTATGGGAGGGTCAGGCACACGCACTGCTATCTGTGACGTGTTTGCCGCGGGTGCCAGAGGACTCTGGCTGGCGCGCTTTTCGATGAGGAGAAGAAGAAGAAGAGTATAGTAGAGGTGGAACAGTGAAGAGACACGGGTACAGTATTTGTACCTGCCATTTTCAATGTGATACATGTGAAATAGTTTTATTGCAGGCTGCAGGCATGGTGTTTAAAAAAAAAAAGAAACTACATAACACTTGGCACTTTCACATTGCCTCACTTCATTGCAGGCATGGTGATTTTTTTTTAAATGTAATATATTATACATGGGCTATGTGGGTTATTATTGATAATGATAACTGTATACCTGTGTGGTGCGAATACTGTTTACATATGCGTGTGCGACTTGCGTATCCACTTGCGTAGGGATGGGGAGGTGCTTAAAAAAAATGTTGTCTTATTTATTAAACTTTTTTTTCTTTTCACTGTCCCTTTTACATTTTTTTTTATATAATATACATGGGCTATGTGGGTTAATATTGATAATGATAACTGTATACTTCAATACTGCAGTTTGGCCGCAGGTGTAGCGCATGTGGTTTCTCAGACTTCTATTATGTCCCATTTTTGGTGTGCTTTCAGAAAATGTACCAAAAATGTACTACATAATAGAAATTTATGAGAAACCACATGAAAACCGCAGGTACACTGCCCTACACCTGCGCTGCGGCCAAACTGCAGTACTGAAGTATACAGTTATCATTATCAATATTAACCCACATAGCCCATGTATATTATATCAAAAAAATGTAAAAGGGACAGTGAAAAGAAAAAAAAAGTTTAATAAATAAGACAACATTTTTTTTAAGCACCCCCCCATCCCTGCGCAAGTGGATACGCAAGTCGCACATGCATATGTAAACAGTATTCGCACCACACATGTGAGGCACGTTAGAGCGAGTGCAATAATTCTAGTGCTAGACCTCCTCTTTAGCTCTAAACATGTAACCTGTAAAGGTTTTTTAAAGCGTTGCTTATGGAGATTTTTACCGGCATAGTTTGTCACCATTCAACGAGTGTGCGCAATTTTAAAGTATGACATGTTAGGTATCTATTTACCCACCATAACATCATATTTCACACTACAGGTGGTCCCCGGGTTACAAACAAGACAGGGACTGTAGGCTTGTTATTAATTTGAATCTGTTTGTAAGTCGGAACAGGAACATTTTTTAAGTGTATCTTCAGCTAAAAAATCTATTTTTAAGCTTTTTGGATAGCATAGGGAAAGTTTATCATCACCCCTGTAGCGTTTGTTTTGCTGTCTGTGCACCTGTTCAGAAGATTTCACCTCACTATCTGTCCCAATGACAATTGGATTTAGAAAATTTGGGGTTTTTTTTTTTTTTTTTTTGAAAATTTGGGGTTTTTATTGAAACAAGGATTGGTGATAAAGCATCAGTGGAGAGGAGACACCTTTTTCCCATATTAACTCTTACAGGAGAGAATTTCCCTTCCCAGGGGTAGATTTCCTCTCACTTCCTGTTGTCTCATTCTGTTTGTAAGTCGGATGTTTGTAAGTAGGGGACCACCTGTATACCCCAAATTTGGGGTATATATTGTGTTTTGTTTGAATTAATTGAAGTGACTTTTTTACAAAAATAAATGCGTTTGCAAAACCACTGTGCAAATACCATGTGGCATAAAAAATTGCAACGATCACCCCCTAGTGTGGTACAACGTACTGAACTCTGTACTCTGCATTATAGAATACAGAACTCAGCGGCTACAAACTACTGAAAGGTCTAGCATGGATCGTTTTTTGCAAAGAAAGGCTCCAGTACCCAGCTCTGATTCGGAGCCATCAACTTCATCATCCACAAGTACCTCAGCAGAGAGGATAGTGGAGGCCAGCATCAAGACAAGGAAAAGACAGTATGATGATAGATACCTGTCATATGGTTTCATCTGTACAGGGGTTTCATCATGCCCTCTCCCTATGTGTCTGATATGTGGTATGAATTTATCAAATGAAGCAATGGTTCCAAGCAAACTTAAAAGACACCTGACAACAAATCATCCATCACTAGCCAGCAAAGGACCAGAATATTTCATTCGTTTGAAAAGTCAACACAAACGACAAGAGCAAGTTATGATGAAGAGTGCAAAAGTGTCAGAGAAAGCACTGGAGGCTAGCTATTTAGTGGCCGAGATAGTAGCTAAAGCTAAGAAGCCACACACAATTGCGGAAACAGTCATTTTGCCAGCATGCACAGCTATTGTCAACAAAATGCTAGGCCCACAAGCAGCCAAAGAAATAGCAAAAGTTCCACTATCTGACAGTACCATTGGAAGGCGAATCAATGACATGTCTGCAGATATTGAAAACCTGGTTTTTGAAAAAATCAGATCTACTGGGAAATTTTCCTTACAAGTTGATGAATCCACTGACATAAGTGGGCATGCTCAGCTCTTGGCAAATGTTCGATTCATAGATGAGGACCATATCAAGGAGACTTTTTTTTTTTTTTTTTTTGCAAACCGATACCTGAAAAAACAAGTAGAGAGGAGATTTATCGTGTGACAACGGAGTATCTTGAACAGGGCGGATTAAGCTGGAAGAACTGTATCAGTGTCTGCACTGATGGCGCTGCTGCCATGATGGGTAGTGTCAAGGGCTTCATCAGCAGAGTCAGAGTTCAGAACCCAAGTGTGCGAAACACTCACTGCTTTCTTCACAGGGAGGCACTAGTTGCAAAGACCCTGCCACAAGAACTGTCAGATGTACTGGATGGAGCAGTGAACATTGTGAATTATATAAAAATGCGGCCCTTAAAGACACGTATGTTTTCAATTCTGTGCGCAGAAATGGGAGCAGAGCATCATTGCTTGTTGTTACACACCGCAGTCCGCTGGCTTTCACGGGGAAAAGTCTTGGATCGAGTATACGAGTTGAGAGAAGAAATTAGAACATTTCTAATAGGACAGAAGTCTGCATATGCAGAATTAATGGAAGACACGCAATGGTGTGCGAAACTTGCATACCTGGCCGACATTTTTAGACAACTGAGTGCTAAAATGCAAGGTAAAGAAGAAAATCTTCTCACCTCGTCTGACAAATTACGTGGCTTCAGATCCAAGCTGACACTCTGGCGCTCCTTTGTAGAACAGGGCAGCCTTGAGATGTTTCCCCTGTGCAATGCACATTCAAATGGCAGCACACTTTCTGATCTTATCTCTGAACACCTACAAATTCTTGACGAAAGATTTAGTCACTATTTTCCATCTGAAGCTTTTGCAGAGTTTGACTGGGTCCGTAATCCTTGGAGTTCATGTGCATTGGATAGCTCAAAAGTCTTGCCACTAGCGGCACAAGAGCAACTGGCAGAGATCAGGGAAGATCGCACATTAAAAATAAAATTTCAAGATGTGGCTTTGGATACGTTTTGGGTATCATTGACTAGTGAGTACCCAGTAGTTTCAAGTACCGCCATGGCAATTCTACTACCCTTCTCTACTACATACTTGTGTGAACTGAGCTTTTCAAGCCTAACCTATATCAAAAACAAGTACAGAGAGAGACTTAGGGCCGTGGACCAGGAGCTCCGTGTCTGTCTCTCATCCTTTCCTGCCAGAATAGAGCGGTTGTGTGAATTGTCCCAGGCTCAAGTATCCCATTGATGTAAGTAACAATTCAATTTTTTCCACATTTTTTGGTTTGGTGTGCCTTGAGATTCTGACAGATTTTAAAGGGTGCCTTGGTTAAAAAAAGGTTGAAAAACACTGCCCTAGATTCAGGCTTTATGCAAATTCATACCACTAGGGGGAGTGCTGGGAGTCTTGCGGGGGAAGTGTTAAAGAGCCCAGCTGAATCAAATTGCTCATTAGGGCCTCTACAAGAACTCCCAGCATGCTAAGGGAGATGCTCCATCCTGGAACCAGTTCTGTGTTGTGCAAGACTGGGGAGTGTGTTTCTGTCCTGTGCGGTGAGACAAAGCCTGTGTGGCTAAAACCTTCAAAAACAGGGAGATAGGGGCTGGGGCAGCACAAGGCTGCACCTTGTTGTCAGACAGGGAACCTACGTGTGTAGTAAGCGGTCAAGCTGACCAGGATTTCTTTTTTATGTTTCTTTTGCTGTTTTTTTCCCCTGTAAATGGTTTAAATAAACCGCACCTTTTGTTTTTGCAACTACAAACTCTGTCTGCTGTGCCTGTTTTTGTGTGGTGAACCCATCCAGGGAGTCACACACATCCACTGCCGAGCTAACCCTCTCACTATATATATATATATATATATATGTATATGTGTAGCACTACCCCTGTAGGTGCTGCTGGTTATTTTTGGTCCTGCCGCTACCCCACAGTTCAACGTATCAACTTGCTTGGCTCTAAATTGGGCAATGTGCCCACAGATGCATGCACCAGTCACTTAATCTTTTTCCAATGCTTTTTATTAACACAACTTGCAGCAGTAGAGGGATGGAGGGTTAGGGGAATTCAGATACCTTGTGTAGATCACTGAGGAACTTGAGATCCTGGAGACAAGTACACTTGCTGTCACCGAATCTTGCTCACCCGGACAGGCCTCTCTCACCGGCCTAGCAGCCGGAATGATGCACGGACGAAAGTCTCTCCCACAGACTTGATGATAGTAATAACTATTGAACAATCCTCTGCCACAAAATTTGGAAAATCAGTAATTGCTTGAGCGAACACACCTACACAGTACCAAAGTCCTTTAAGCCCATCCGGCAGTACTGTGAGGTAGATTGGTTAGGATGCATCCTCCAATTGAGTCACCAGGCTCTTTTTGAGATACCAACCTTTTGCTCGGTCCTCTCCAAGAAGAGTCCTCCCCTGGATCCTCCAATTGCTCGGCTTCTTCCCGCAGGCAAGACAGCACAGGACCATCCCCGAACCAGTAGGCCCCAGACAGACTTCTGGGCCTACTTAAAGTAACATAGCCTCGGGCCAGCAGGGCCCCGAGGCAGAAGAGGAGTTGTCGCATACCTTAGGCCAGGCAGGCCATGAGGTCAAAGAGACAGAAAAATGGCGTCTGCCCCTTAAGTATTCTCTCCCAGAATGCACAGCGGTAAACCACTCCCACTGGGCTGTTTCTGGGGAAGGGACACCCAATACACTCTAGCCTGTTGTATTTCCAACACTGGCCGGCGGTGACAACGACACCTACCGGCGACAGTGGAAAATATTCTAAACACAGCCATAGCTGGAACAGAGGCTTATTTAGCCATAAACATTACGTTCTGAACAATGTACAATTCAGATGACCCATTAAATTTACACAATAGCGCCTGGTCAACAGGAGCAGGGTGCTGTATGTATGTATGTATGTCTGTCTGTATGTCTGTCTGTATGTCTGTGTAAGTCCAGGAAGTGAGCAGACAGTAGCTTTAACTGACCACAGTTAAAATGGATGCAGCCAGACTTAGTGGAGGGAGATTTCTGCAGCATATTTGGCAAATGCAGAATCACAGTATACAGTGAAGCCTCGGTTTACGAGTAACGCTGTTAACGAGCATTTTGAAAGACGAGCAATTTTAAAAAAAATTTTAATTCTGACTCGGTTTGCGAGTGTTGCCTCTCAAAACTAGCAGAATTCAAGCTAACTGGGTGTGCTGTACCGCATTTGGCCTGAGGTGCGGGGGCGCCGGAGCCGATGAGCCGATTGGATCTCTTCGGAGCCATTCCGAAATGCTTTGGAAATACTTCTTTCCTGGGTGTTTCGAGCCTTTCCGAGGGTTTCCAAGGTCAGCCAAGCTGTCCTTGGGCCTTTCCGAGTGTTTCCGAGGCTCTCCGGCGCCCCCCCCCCACTTCTGGCCACATGCGGTACTTCATGCCATTGAAGTCAATGCGGAACTAATTATTTTCGTTTCCATTGACTTCTATGGGGAAACTCGCTTTGATATGCGAGTGCTTTGGATTACGAGAATTCTGGAACGGATTATGCTCGTAATCCAAGGTTCCACTGTATATAAAATAATATGCAATGTGGTTGGAGGGAAGCTTCAGGATGGCAAAGATGTTTTTATTACAAATTATGTGACCATGTACTTGTACTAATCATGTATTTAACTCTTGCAGTGTGAGGGGGGCTTCTTTCTGCTGGCCAGAGTTTGGCTTTAACAATGGAAGTTAAAATTACTGCATAAGCCTAGTCGGGCTTATTTTGGTTCTTTTTAAAGTAAACCTGACATGGCCTAAAATGTTTGCCTCTGGTGCCTGTAACTACCTGCATTAATGATAAGTTGTTACTTGTGAAGTCACCTTGGCTCCTAGGAGAGCAGATTTTTTCATGGGGCCTTTACTTCGGTGCTGGTTGAGGTAAAACTTGCAGCTCTCTATAGAAAGAAAAGGCATCCCACTGTGCACTGTTTTCATTGCACCAGATTTCAAACACCCTGAAAAAACCAAATTGTTTGCAGTATACTGGTAATACCATAGTGTAAACAACCCTTTAAGGCACATTTACATCTATCCCCTTTGGTGTGTTGCATTCTGAATGGGCTACCAGCACACCAGAGCAAACAAGAAAACATATCTGCTGTATTTTTTTCTCCGTGCAGTGCATCGGAGAGAATACATTTAGTGCTTGTTCCTCGTAATTGAGGCCCTCCAGTCCCCATATTAATTTTGTTGCCCTTCTCTGGACTCTCTCCCGCTCCAGCACATCCTTTCTGAGGATTGGTGACCAGAACTGGATGGGATACTCCAGATGCGGTCGAACCACAGTTTTATAAAGTGGCAGGATTATTGCTTTATCTCTGGAGTAAATCCCCTTTTTAATGCATGCTAATATTCTGCAGGCTTTGCTTGCTGCAGCTTGGAATTGCATGCTATTGCGCAGTCTGTCTTTTACTTGGACCCCCAGATCCTTCTCCATCATGGAATCCCCCAGGGGTTCTCCCCCTAGTGAGTAACTTGCGTTTTATATTTTTAACCCCCAAGTGCATCACCTTACATTTTTCAATGTTAAACCTCATTTGCCATCTAGTTGCCCACTCCATTCATTTATTCAGGTCCTCTTGTAAGGTTTCTATATCCTGCTGTGGTGCTATTGCTCTTCTTATTTTTGTGTTGTCAGCAAACTCTGAAATTGAGCTATTTATCCCATCCTCTATATCATTTATAAATACATTTAACGGAATTGGTCCCAGGACAGAGCCTTGGGGTATCCTACTAACCTCTCTTCTAGACCATTCTGAATACTCGTTATTTATCGCCACCCTTTAGACATGCCCCTGTAGCCAGTTTTCTATCCAAGAACAAACCTTATGGTCCATACCCATGTACCTCATTTTTTTTTCAAATCAAATCTTTATTGAATGAGACATGGGAACACAGTTCACAACAGCCATGGTAAAAAGAGAATGACAAAAAACTGAAGGCATCAGATAATGATCAACAGTCCAACAAAACCTAGAGTAAAACCTAGGGTAAGCAGCTATACACAAAGATACAAATTATGACAAACATATATGCTTACAGCGGAATGTATGAGCTGCCCCACGTTGGTACTTAAGGGATATGGTTGTGAGCCTTCATTACCAAAGTAATCAGTATCCATTCCCCAATCTTTGAAAAACCAGTGTGTGATCCCGCGCTCCCAGCCTCTATTTTTCATTTATTATATAACAGTGTCATTTAAAACATCGTAAAAACGTCCTTTAAAACTATAAAACAAGAAGAGAAAGAAAGAGAAAATAAAATAGGAAAGTTAGAGAGTCACAAAACTCAGAGAGATAGTGAATAAAAAAAAGGGGGGGGAATGAAAAGGGGGTAGACTGGGGGTACCGATAGAAGGAGGGGCGGGAGGGGGGGAGGGAGATATCAGGGTCCAGGGGGGGGGACGAACGTACCTCTCTCGAGGTGTCTCTCTAGACTCTAACCGGGGTCTGGAAGGCATCCCAAGACCGCAACCGGCAGTCTAAACCTACTAGAGAGGAGTCAAACCGCTGTGTCGCTTCCAAAAAGGGCCCGCCCCTCGTCAAAGAAAACAAATACATTCCAGATTCTCCATGTCTTAGTAAAGCGTTCCTGTTGGTGGCGGGACGTGAGGATAAGATCCTCCATCTTTTTGATTTCTTCCACCTTTTTAAACCATAGTCCTAAAGATGGAGGTTGTGTGGATTTCCAGCATAGGGGGATGCACGCTTTGGCCACGTCCAGGAGATGGCGGATCCGTGATTTTTTTTTTTATAGATCTTTAGCGGAATGTCGGATGCATGAAGGAGAAAGAAGGCTGGATCTTCCGGAATTGGACGTTCGGTGAACTCCTGGGCCGTGTGTCTGATCGTCTTCCAAAAATGGTCCAGCTTGGGACATGACCAAAAAATGTGGAGCATCGTGCCTTTGTCTATCTGGCACCTCCAACATCGGTCTGAGGACAACGGAAAGAATTTTTGTAGTTTTGCGGGGGTGTTGTACCATCTAGTCAATATCTTGAAATTTGTCTCCTGAGTCTTTGTGCAAATGGAGGATTTATATGTAAAGTGAAGAGAGTTTTGCCTTTGACGTGGGGAGAGCACTCCTCCGATATCCGTCTCCCACGCACTGAAACACAGAGGTTGATAGTTTGCGGGCGGTGTAATCAGCAGCTGGTAGGCAGCCGATAGGGCACGAGGCAAGGTGCCCACCTCCGAGCAGTAGGTCTCCAAGGTAGTGAGGGTTTGGCAGAAACCGTTCGGGGCGGGTAGGGACTTAAAAAAGTGGTCGATTTGGAACGCCCTCCAGTGGTCCAATTGGAACAGACCTTCGCAGTCCATAAGTTCAGATAAGGATGGCCATTTGCCATTAGTGATAAAGTGGGAGGCCTGGAAGCGCCGAGAGTCCTTCATTAGTCGGAAATTAGGATCCTGGGATCCTGGAGCAAATAGCGGGTTCCCGAGAATTAGATACAATGGCGAGTAGGTCGACGTAAGGGAAAATCTAAGGAAAAGGGAAGAGCAAATCCGTGCAGTCATTCCCACCAGGGGGTGATTTTTAACTCCACTCGGCAGCGAGTGGTAACACCACGGTGCTCTATCCAATGGGAGTTTGCATTGGGATTGTTCCAATCCGGGCCACAGCTTAGTGGCCCGATGGCGATTCCAGTCAATAAGTCTGGTCAGGTGAGTAGCCTGTTGATATTTCCGCAGGTCTGGGACCGCCAGGCCGCCATACAATTTAGGGAGCGTGAGTTGATACCTGTTTAGCCTCGGTCGCTTGCGCGCCCAAAGAAAGTCCGAAAACATAGACCTAACTTGGTCAAAATAAGTGGGGGGTATGTGAATCCCACGTACCTCATTTTGTAGATTTACCTTTTGTTTGACTGTATTACATGCTTTTGCAAATTCCAGATACACCACATCTACCGGCCTACCTTTGTTTAGATGGCAGCTTACTTCCTCGTGGAATGTTAACAGGTTGGTTTGGGAAGAGCAACCTTTCGTAAACCCATGCTAATTACTACTACTAATTACTGTCTTCATCAGCAAATGCTTGGATATGGTCCCTTATCATTTCCTCAAATAGTTTACAAACTACCGATGTAGTTTCCAGGAATATATCTCTGCACTCTTTTAAATATTGATACCACATGGGCTTTTTGACAACCAGCTGGTACCATTTCTGTCAGTATGCTGTCCATAAAGATTAGGAATAGCGGTCTGGCTATAAACTGACTGAGTTCTTTGAGGACTCTCGGGTGTAAGCTATCTGGTCCTGGACATTTATTTGTGTTCAGCTTTTCTAATTCTTTTTCGGACTCTGGCCTCTGTTAGCCACAAGGGAACATCCTGTGACGTGTTACTAACAATACAGTCGTAGTTATACCCATCCTTTTCCTGTCTGAAGATTGAGGAGAAGAAAACATTTAGTAAAGTGGCCTTCTCCTTGTCATCTGTAACCATCTTCCCTTCATTGTCCTTAATGGGGCCTATATGTTTCGACCTTGCCTTTTTACTGTTAATATATTTTCACGCTATCCAAAACTACTTTGTTTTGCCTTTTAGTTACACTTTAAGGAAAATTTACAACTTTCAACGTTGTTAATTAAAATAACAATACTAATCATTCATAATGGAGTTAAGCTCTTAGGACAGTGGTGGTCAACTTGGTAAGTAAAGAGGGCCTCGGGTGCAGTCCCCTGACATGTTCCAAGGCCCACACAATAGAATTTGTACCCGTTTACACTAGCGTTTGCATGTTAATGTGTGCATAATGCATGCACACTGCTGTTTGTTGTGCATATGTAATTACCGTATATACTCGAGTATAAGCTGACCCAAATATAAGCCGAGGCACCTCATTTTACTACAAAAAAATGGGGAAACGTATTGACTCGAGTATAAGCCTAGGGTGTTCATCTGCATGCCTCACTGTGTCCATGTGCATGCCTCACTGTGCCTTACTGTGCACATGCCTCACTGTGTCCATGACTAGACTGACGTTTAACATGGGAGTCTACGGAAGGGGTGCCCGTTTTGAAAAATCGGTGCTCCCCAGACAACAAACTTTGCACACTTGTAGAGGAGAAATGGGGCTACATGTGTGGCAAGTTCCGGATCCAGGAGACCTATGAACGGCCAGTACCGGGTCCCCAAAGTCACCGGAGAAATTACCGTTTAACATGGGAGTCTAAGGAAGGGGTGCGTGGCTTTGAAAAATCGGTGCTCCCCGGCCGTAGGTCCCTTGGACAACAAACTTTGTATACTTGTAGAGGAAGAGTGAAACTACATGTGTGCCAGGTTTGGGGTCCAGGGGACCTAAGGCCGGCCAGTACCGGGTTCCCAAAATCCGGGAGATCAGGCACAAAAAGGTGACGAGTATAAGCCGAGGGGCACATTTTCATCACAAAAAAATGTGTTGAAAAACTTGGCTTATACTAGAGTATATACGGTATGTGTGCTGCAGTGCATTGTTTTCCTTCTTCCCTTTTTTTTTACAACTTGTATGGGATTCCTAATGCACTGCAGTGTGTTGAGATGCATTAGTTTGTTGGAATGTGATGCAGAATTTTTTTTTTTTTTAGTACACACCGACGCAACACATTGGTGTGAACTGAAGACAGGACAAAAATGTATTTGTTCTGATGTTGGCGCTGCATTGGGTATGCTGCTCTTATATTCAAAATTGTTTTTTTTTTCTGCTTTATTTCTTTAGGTGATGTTATTAACATCGGAGATGTATCCTATACAATAAAAGATCCGAGAAACCCAGAACTAGTACCTCAGAGTTACAGTAAGTCTCTTTGATTTCATATTTGTAATAGAAGTATGAATAGGCAAAATAACAGGTTGATTATATAGCAGACATTCTATGCTTACCTTTTCAGTGCTCCTCTACTGCGAGAGCTTGTAGAAACACTTTTGCAAGATAAACCTTTCTTGTAGGGTTAGCTAAATGCTGAGTGCAGTGTCCAGTAGTCAAGTATCCCCTGCCATCCTTTTCCCCCAATACTAGGGCTCTGGTGGCAATAAAGTGACGGAAAGGTAAGTACAAGATCCCTATGCTATTAAGTTTGCATAAGCACCTCATATTCTGTTCAAAAATAATTAAAAAGGAAGCTTGGGCATTTGACTATAATAATGAATTGCTTAAAAAACCTGGTACTGTTCGTGAAAAACGTGGCATCTGCCATGGGCATTTGGTTAACTTAAATTGTAACTCTGTGGAAAAAAAATGGCAAATAAAAAAAAAAATACAGCATGTAAAATTGCTACACAAGCCATGTTGTAACTGAATGTTTATATAAATTATTTTCCTTTTCAATCTTCAGCACTTTCATTTTTGAAAAAGTCAATGCAATATGGCAACCTGGAGGCATGCTGTGTACAGCTGGTGTACAGAACGCCTCCAGAAATGTAATCCTGCTTGTATGATCTTTCCAGAAGCCTGCAGGTAAAAGTCAGATTTTGATCACCTCCAAGTTTTGGTGAAATACTCACCAAGGGTGAATTACTTCTAAAGGGATGCAGACTGAAGCACATGGTTCATTAGCTGATTAATAATGAAACAGGACTCAATCAGAATGAGTATGTGATCAGTCTGATAAAACAGCTTTTTTCACAGCAAGAAAAGGTAGGAATTTGTTACAAAGCTTGTTAAAATCCTTGCAGTGTACTTTGATCACTCAGAGGGGTTTGCTTTTTTCTCAACAAAAGTGGAGTTTCTCTTTAAAATATTGAATGCCAATCTTAATATACAGTGGGGAAAACAATTTTTTGATCCCCTGCAGATTTTGTAAGTTTTCCAACTTACAATGAAATTAAGGGTCTATAATTGTTATCATAGGTGTATTTTAAAGCGGAGGTTCACCCAAACTGACAACATTATTCTAAAACAATCATTGCACAACGCACATACTGAATTGCCACAACATTTTTTTTTTTTTTTTTTTGTTTACAAATGTTTTTATTCAAGTATCAGCATCATACAAAGAAAATGTCAGACAGCATAATCAATTCAGAGGGAAAATAAACGGCGCATGACATGGGAGAGAGATAGGGGTACATAATAGAGAGGACATTACATAAAACTGCACAAGACTGATAAATCAATAGTGGTTACATGTGGTGGTTATGAAAGGTGCCAACAGAAAAAATTCTAGAGTGGGATTACGGTACATCGAACCAGTGTTTCCATTTATCATCATAAATTTGCATAGTGTCATAAAGCGTGTGGTGGATACGATCTGCCAGCTTAATCGCTTCCATTCGAGCCAGCACCTGGGACCAGGCAAGGGACGGGGAGCGCCAGTTACGTGCAATGACCCAATGGACGGCCAAAAAGAGGGAGTATATTAGTTTAGCGCAAGGTGTAGGGATATCGGGGATGGGTGTAAAGCATAGGCACATTTGGGCTGTAAGGGTAATGGTCCTACCAGCTATGGTTGAAGCTTTGGTGGCTGCCGCCTGCCAAGTGGGTTGAAGATGCGCACAGCTCCAGAAGGTGTGAATCAGTGTGCCCGACTCCGGGCAGCCCCGAAAACAGAGCGGGGAAACTGCAGGGAAGAGTGTGTGGAGGTGTGCTGGGGTTAGGTACCATCTGAGATGTAGTTTAACAGCAGTTTCACGAATGGAGTAGGCTCTGGTGTGTTTATACATATTTGTCAACATTTCCCTCCATTCCAGGGGCTCAAAAGTCAGGCCCAACTCCTCCTCCCACCTGAGCATAGGTTTCGACTTGGCTGGCAGGGCATAGTTGTTCAGCATGGTGTATGTCTTGGATATAATCCCTCTGTCTCTAGATGATTGAGAGCATAAGCGTTCATATGGGGTACAATGGATGTGGGAATCCAGAGAGCCCCTGTGTTGGAAGAAATGTCTAACCTGCAAGTACTTATAGAATTCGGAGGATGGGAACTCATGATCTGTCTGTAGTTGCTGGAAGGATTTAAAATGTCTGCCTTCTTTTAAGGATTGCAACGTAATCACCTCCGATGTTGACCATCTGGAGAATCCCGTCTTATCCTCAAAGGCCGGAGGGAAATCAGGGTCTCCTATAAAGGAGTATAACGGGGAGAGAGAGGAGGATAAATCAAAATTATAGCCATACAACCGCCAGAGGTGGAGTGCCTGACTGACAATAGAGTTTAGTGGGATGAGTAGGCACGGCTTTATAGATCCGGCCCACAAGAGTCCCGGCAGGTGGAATGGGAGTATTGACTGAGTCTCGAAGGCCAGCCAGGGAATACCAGACGGGGTTGCGTGCCATTGTGCAGTTTGTGCAAATCTCGATGCTAAGTAGTAGCGCCAGAGATCAGGAAGGCCTAGACCTCCTAAGGGTTGGGGTCTATATAGTAAGGCTTTCTGAAATCTCGTTTTTTTATTATGCCACACAAATCTATTAACCTCTTTTTGGATTGAATCAATATAAGTCTTAGGGACATATATAGGGAGGGCCCTGAAAAAAAACAATAGCTTGGGCAAAATGGCCATTTTAATGGCTGTGACCCTACCCAGCAGGGAGACATGATATGTATCCCAGGTTTTAAGTAACATTTTTATTTATTTTTTAAATAAATACCTTAGTATAGCCATCTAAACTGTGACTTCCAGTCTTCCCCTCCCGCGGGAGTAGGCGTATCTTATCCTTTCCCCAGCGCCGCAATGCAATGTGGGACTTCTTTGCAATGTTTTCTGGGAGCACAGTGTCGTGCTACCCAAAATGCAATGTGGAGCGCCGTGCCGCGAAATCTCGAGATTTCACACACAAAGTGACACTACCTATACAGCTGCAGTTCTATCCCCGTACTGAGCCGTGTCAAGTTTATTTTTTTTATTTTTTTTGTACATACCTTCACAACGGGGCGTGAACTTTGAATGACGCTGCCCGTTGTGATGGCAACCATTTAGTTTACGGCGCTAGAAAAACACTGCGTAAAAACACTGCGCAGGCGCGAGAATGAGTGCTGAATGCAGGGAGATGAGCATTCACCGCTTCCAGGAAGTGATTGCTTGTGGGCTTCACAATGCCCACAAGCAGAATGGAAACTCCCTCAAACTGATTTTATAAGTCCTTCTTTGCCGAGAAAATGGGCCGCAGTTATATACAGCGACCAAAGTAGTGAGTGTACCTTCCTATGCTTATACCTCAGTGAATGCTAAAAAAAAAAAAAAAAAAGTTTCGCCACGGAACCCCCGCTTTAAAGGATGGAGACAGAATATCAACCACAAATCCACAAAAAACACATGATACAAATGTTATAAAATGAGTTGCAGTTCAGTGAGTAAAATAAGTATTTGATCCCCAAGCAAAGCATGACTTGGTACTTGGTGGAGAAACCCTTGTTGGCAAGCACAGAGTAGTAGTTGGTTACCAGGTTTTCACACATTCAAGGAAGTATTTTGGACTACTCTTCTTTACAGATCTTCTCTAAATCCTTTAAAAGAAAAAAGGTTTCTTGGCTGTCACTTGGCAGCCCCCTCCATAAATGTTCTATAGGATTAAGGTCTGGAGACTGGCTAGGCCATTCCATGACCTTAAAATGCTTCTTCTTGAGCCAATCCTTTGTTGCCCTGGCAGTATGTTTTGGGTAATTTTCATGCTGGAAGACCCATCCATGACCCATCTTCAGTGTTCTGGCTGAGGTAAGGAAGTTTTTATCCAAGATTTTACAATACATGGGCCGTTTCCATAGGCCCCTCAATGCGGCAAAGTCGGCCTGTACCTATAGCAGAGAAACAGCCCCAAAGCATAATGTTTCCGACTCCGTGCTTGACTGTAGGGATATGGTTCTTGGGGTCATAGTCAGCATTTTTCTTCCTCCAAACACGGCGAGTTGAGTTAATGCCAAAGAGCTCAATTTTGGTCTCCTCTGACCACCGCCTTTCTCCCAATCCTTCTCTGAATCATTTAGATGTTCATTGGCAAACTTCAGATGGGCCTGTACATGTGCCTTCTTGAGAAGGGGGACCTTGCGGGCTCTGCACAATTTCAATCCATGGTGGCGTATTGTTACCAATGGTTTGTTTGGTGACTGTGGTCCCAACTGCCTTGACATCATTCACAAGCTCCTTCTGTGTAGTTCTGGGCTGATCCCTCACTTTTCTCATGATCATCCTTACCCCATGAGGTGAAATCTTGCATCGAGCTCCAGACCGAGGGCGATTGATGATTATTTTGTATTTCTTCCATATGCAAATAATTGCTTCAACAGTTGTCTCCTTCTCATCAAGCTTCTTGCTGATGGTCTTGTCACCCATTTCTGCCTTGTGCAGGTCTACAATCTAGTCTCTAACGTCCTTTTGACAGCTCTTTGGTCTTGCCCATGATGATGAGGTTTGAATGGAAGAAAGCGATTCTGTGTACATGTGTCTTTTATACACGTAACAAGTTGTTGTTAGGAGCACCTTCCTAAATAGACAGGACTAATCTGTGTACCACATGAGTACATACTGTAGCCAGGGCTGGCGCCAGCATAAGGCAGCTCAGGTAGCCACCTGAGGGCACCAGGAGAAGGGGGGAGCGCTAAAGCCGGGGCTTCTTTCAAGAAATGCTCATGCTGGCACCCGCCCCCGCTCGCAGGCTTTCCTCGCTCAGCACAGCAGCGCACAGTGACGGGCAGCACAGCCCAGCCCAGGGTACTGTGAAATTTAAAGTTGACATTTCCATTTGCTCTCCCGGCCCCTCCTCCTCTTGTTGTCAGTTGCAGGAGACGATAACTTCGTTTCTCCCCCTCCAGCCCTTGCTATAATCAATTCCCTGCCACAGAGTCCCACCTCCAGCCCAGCACAGATACAATCGCCAATGAACTGGAGGTGATTCAGATAAGAGGGAACCTGGGAGACTAGGAGGTTGGGTCGATTGAGAGCAGGGGACTGGACCCAGCAGGCACAGGGAACTGGAATGGCACAGGTGAAGATCCTCTGTGGAAGGTAGGACATGGATTAAATGCCTTTTTTATGTGCAAATCTGTGTGCTTCTTATTAAACAGCCCACTGCATGTACATGGGGATCCTCTGTAGAGGTGAACACATGGGGAAGAGGACAGAGAAGGAGAGGGAGAGCAAGGAGGGGGGGTGAACTCTGCTTTGCTCAGCAGGGGATCTGTGAGCTGATGGATGGAGCCCGCTCTGCTATATGGTGGTCAGATGTAAACAGACTGCTGTCTGTTTACACCCAACTGTGATCTTACCCGATCGGCCCAGACGCAGGGGAACAGATCCTCTTCCATTTGTTTTTAGTAGACCGGATTGAATTGGAGATTACACCCGCAGCTCCAAGAGAATAGGGGTCCAATTAGGTCTGCCTGAAAAACAGACGGGCTGATCCAATGTGACTTCTCATGTAAAAGGGCATAAAGTGCAATGTGATAGAAAGAAAGAATAATTAATATATGTACTTCCAAAGTGCTAGTGCAGTAAATACATACATTTCATACAAAAAGTCCTATAAAATTGTGTCATGGCAAACTTGTGCAGATCCACTGCAAGCTGTTTGCACAGACTTCAGTGTAACATCACCAAAACACACCATCTGCTTACCAATAAAGTTCTCCTCAAATTATGAGGTCATGTGTGCTTGTCATCTGCTGGATTTTTGCAGCCATGTCACTCAAAAAAGTAACAGTGCAGGTGCAGTTGTGCTCAAAAGTTTACATACCATGGTAGAATTTATGATTTCTTGGCCATTGTTTAGAGAATATAGATAACACAAAAACTTTTCTTTCACTCATGGTTAGTGTTTGGCTGAAGCCATTTATCATCAATCAACTGTGTTTACTCTTTTTAAATCATAATCACAACAGAAACTACCCAAATAACCCTGATCAAAAGTTTATATACCCCAGTTTTTAATACCGTGTATTGCCCCCTTTAACATCAATGACATCTTGAAGTCTTTTGTGGTATTTGTAGATGAGGCTCTTTATCTTCTCAGATGGTAAATCTGCCCATTCCTCTTGGCAAAAAGCCTCCAGTTCCTGTAAATTCTTGGGCTGTCTTGCATGAACTGCACATTTGAGATCTCCCCAGAGTGGCTCAATGATATTGAGGTCAGGAGACTGAGATGGCCACTCCAGAACCTTCACTTTATTCTGCTGCAGCCAATGACAGGTAGACTTGGCCTTGTGTTTTGGATCATTGTCATGTTGGAATGTCCAAGTACGTCCCATGTGTAGCTTCCTGGCTGATGAATTCAAATGTTCCTCCAGTATTGTTTGATAACATACTGTATTCATCTTGCCATCAATTTTGACCACATTTTCTGTGCCTTTTGTAGCTCACACATCCCCCAAAACATCAGCGATCCACCTCCGTGTTTCACAGTAGGAATGGTGTACCTTTCATCATGGGCCTTGTTGACTCCTCTCCAAATGAAGCGTTTATGGTTGTGGGCAAAAAGCAAAATTTTGGTCTCATCACTCCAAATGACTTTGTGGTAGAAGGTTTGAGGCTTGTCTCTGTGCTGTTTGTCGTATTGTAAGCGGGATACTTTGTGGCATTTGCTTAGTAATGGCTTTTTTCTGGCTACTCGACTATGCAGACCATCTTTCTTCAAGTGCCACCTTATTGTGCATCTTGAAACATCCACACCCACATGTTTTCAGAGTCCTGTATTTCACCTGAAGTTATTTGTGGGGTTTTCTTTGCATTCCAAACAGTTTTCCTGGCAGTTGTGGCTGACATTTTAGTTGGTCTACCTGACCGTGGTTTGGTTTCAACAGAACCCCTCATCTTCCACTTCTTGATTAGAGTTTGAACACTGCTGATTGGCATTAAATATATTTTTATATCCCTTTCTTGTTTTATACAGTTCAACTTCCTTTTCCCCCAGATCTTTTGACAATTCTTTTGCTTTCCCCATGACTCAGAATCCAGAAACGTCCGTGGAGCACTAGATGAAAGATGCAAGGGTCTGTCAGGAGTCCAGAAACTCATTGACCTTCTTTTATACACACACACACACACACACACACACACACACACACACATTACAAGCAAACAGATCACAGGTGAGAATTGGTTACCTTTTTAGAGCCGGTTCACACACAGGCGGCACGACTCTGGCCGTGACGTTGTGAGGCGACCTGAGCGCGCACCACAGCGCGACTTACAAGGCGACTTCAGGACAGGAGGCTTTCCGGTGGCCAATCAAACAAGAATCGGCACTGTGGGAGGGAGGGGTTTGCCTGAGAAAACATGAGAATTTTTTTCTCTTCCTGTATTGTTGCTTCAGTTAAGACACGATCTGACTTTGGAGGCGACTTCCATTTAAATCAATGGATACAAGTCTCCTAGAAGTCGGATTGAAGTCGTTCAGGAACTTCAGTAGTGTACATTAAGACAGCTCCATTCACTTACATTGCTTTTCTCAACAGCGCGACTTGGGGCGACTTTGGACGACTTCAAGTCGGATCTTAGGTCGCCCCTGTGTGAACAGGCTCTAAATAGCCATTCAAACCCCTTTGTGTCAATGTTATTAGGCCAAAATCACCAGGGTATGTAAACTTTTGATCAGGGTCATTTGGGTAGTTTCTGTTGTGATTATGATTTAAAAAGAGTTGATTGATAATAAATGGCTTCAGCCAAACCCTAACAATGAGTGAAAGAAAAGTTTTTGTGTTATCATTGATATTCTCAAAAAAATGGCAAAGAAATAATGAATTCTGCCAGAGTATGTAAACTTATGAGCACAACTGTATATGGCTTTCTCCCAAACGTGGCCTTTCACCCCCTGTCCAGTCCAGTACCGACCACAGGAAACCCTGTATATGCAAAGAATAATATAGTGCATTACCAGGACGATTAAATAATTTGTCTCTTTATCCTAGCTAGTAAATTTTGCTGTAAGTTCAGTACATTACTTTAATAAAGCAGCACAGTATGACCTGCTAATGCACTATAGCCTGTATTATTCTTTGCATATAAGGGGTTTCCTGTGGTTGGTATTGGACTGGACAGAGTGGCCAAAGGCACTTTTGGGAGAAAGCCACCATACTCGCATTGATGCTTTTTTGAGTGAAGTGGCTGCATAAGTTTATGAAGTAAAATTTTTGGTAAGCAGATGGATGGTATGTGATTTGTCTTAGTGATGTTATACTGAAGTCGGTGCAAACAGCTTGCTCACTGCACATTTTTTTTTAACTTTTTATATGAAATGTATGTTTTATGCATATTATTTATTGCACTAACACTTACTGGAATGTACATGTATTATTCTTGATGTCTATCACATTGCACTTTATTGTGGTTCACACTTACCGGTATATCTTTTACCACTTCCATCAGCTCATTCCCCACAGTTACAACCTTCTGTACCACATGCCCCACCCTATTAGATTGTAAGCTCTTCTGAGCAGGGCCCTCTTAATCTTCTTGTATTTTATTGTATTATAACTGTATTGTCTCCCTTTTTATATTGTAAAGCGGTGTGTAAACTGTTTCCGCTATATAAATCCTGTATAATAATAATAATAATAATTAATAATATGATGGATGTTTTTTCTTTGTTTCTGTTTGCTTATTTAAGATATTTTGTATTACTGCAATTTTGCAAATTTGAAAGCACTTTGATAGCATTTAAAAATTATTTAAAGAAACAGTGCACCTAATTTTTATATAGCGAAATATTTTGGTGTTGTATTCGGGACACTGATATACTGTAAGGAGAACTCTGGTGTAACGAGGAACTCTGATATAAGGGGGGCTTTGTCACCAGAGCCCCCTTACATCAGAGTTGCCAGTGTTCCCCCTTAAATCAGGGTGCTTAGAGCCCCTTTTCATCAGAGATCCCCATTACAGTACAAAAGGGAACTCTGTGGATTCTGATGAAAGGGCTCATTCAGACAGGTGCTGGGTCCCATCCTCCCAGTAGAGCTGCTGTCTGGGGTCGGGGTGATGGAAGGATGGTTGGGGATGACCAAAATGCACCTTTGCCTATGTACACAAAAATCCTGGCACCGGCCCTGACTGTAGCCAGTCTGTGGGACCCAGAATTATTCTTGGTTGGTGGGGGATAAAATACATATTTTACTGAATTGCAACAACATTTTAAGCAAACCTGGTAACCAACTACTACCCTGTGCTTGCCAACGAGGGTTTCTCCACTAATTACTAAGTCATGTTTTGCTTGGGGATCAAATACTTATTTCTCTTACCGTCCATGGACTGACAGCATCTTCATCTTGACAAAGTGTGTTATGTGCCTGCTCATAGGAGAAGACTAGGCAGAATGTTGGATGTTTTAACATACATTCCCTTACTAGAGCTGAACAGCCCCGCCCAGGGGGGCGGTCTCTCCGGACATAACCCTCCTACCAGCAGCCTCAGTTTTTTTCTGCCTAGCAGAGGAGAGGACGTGGCTCTCTTCGGAGCCAGTCTCTTGAAGAAATGTTTTGTTCTTTTTTGAACTTTTATTATTTTATTTTTGAGATTCTTCTATCAACTGTCGGCTGGGCAACAGGTTGGGTAGTTCGCTATCCTCGTAGTCTTCCCAGTCCGACCATCGAGCGTGCTGATCCTCGCGCTGCGTGAGATCAGTTCACGACATACCCCATGGCTCCTGGGGTGGCAGGTGAGCTTTTTGCTCCAGGGTCCGCAGAATATTGAACAGTTTTTTGCTGTATCTTTCGCGGTGGACTGGCCAACGGCTACTCAGTACTGCACTATGATATGCTTGTCAGGAACACACCAGTGGGTCCTAGCTGGACGAGTAAGTACTGTTCCTCTGCCTCAGCAGGTGAGTACATACTGTGTGTTCCTATGGTAGGGGGGTTTTCCCTGTCTCCCCCTTGTGTTTTTACTCCTCTCTGTCGCCTACACTGTGGTGCACTGACTGGGGTTGCCTGGGGGTCTCTCTGTCCTGGTGGAGGTCCACAGGGGTCTGCATGAGGTGTGGGAGATTAGCTGTGTCAGCGGGGGCCTTGCGCGCCATTCGGCGCCATGTTTTTATTGTGTTTTATTTTAGAGTTGAAAACCGCATTGGCGGCCATCTTGCCATAGCTGCCTGTGGCGCACTTGTTATTGCGGCGGCTATTTTCTTGTAGCCGCGCACTCTTTCGTGCTGGTTTGGCCTCTATCGCTGATTGGACGGCGCAATTCTCCTCACAATCTCCTCACTGTTCACTCGCGGGAGCCGCGCTGTAGAGGACGGACACAGGCAGCGGAACTGAGCGGTCCTAGCCGGGTTGGTGAGTCCCCTGGGTAAACCCCCCACAGTCAGTGCAACCGGAGGATGGACTTTATCTCTCATATGGACAAAGTCTCAGAGGGTGGTGGTATGGAGTCAGTGTCACCTGCTTCCCCTTTCACGTCAGAAGCAACTGGCAGTGCTGCTGCACCTGCGGTCCCTATGGAACAGTTGTCGGCAGTCCTGGAATCATTTGTTGCCAGGATGGAAGCGGCGTGCGAGCGCAAGGGGGCTATTAAGCACTCTCTCCCCCCACCATCTCCAGGGGAGTGCTCTGATTCAGATATGGGCATTGCTGTGGCACAGGACCCTAGCTCTGAATTTTTGGATATTTTTGACCAGGACATTCCTTGTGAGGAAGACTCCTTATCTGGGTCAGTACGTGAAGACCTTTGCGGTCTCGCAGCGTCTGGCGGTTAGGTACCCTCTTGAGGACAGCCTGATTAAAAAATGGGCCTCTCTTCCGGTGGTCGACACCCCCCCCTGGTCACCCGGTTGAATAAAGCCACAACTCTGCCGGTTGAGGGGACCCCTTCTTTTAAGGACCCTACTGATGCAAAGTCGGAAATGGTGAACCAAGCCATGTTCACCATGCTGGGATCAGCGCTGCGTCCTCTTGTAGCGGCGACCCTGGTGACTCAGACACTCACGGAATGAGCGAAGATTATGCAACAGTATGTGCAGGAGCATAATCTTCCTCTGAAATGCATTGCACTGGCAGACCAAATGGTACAGGGCCTAGTGTATGTGTGTGATGCCACTATGGACGTTGCCCCCCTAATTTCTAGGGCCTTAGTGTCTGCGGTGGTTTTGCATCGCCTAATCTGGTTAAAATGCTGGTCTGCTGACCTGGCCTCTAAGAAGCTCTTGACGGATTTGCCTTTCAAGGGCAGAAGGCTATTTTGGTACTTCCCTGGATGACATTATTAAAAATGTCATGGGGGGTAAGAGCACCCTTCTTCCTCAGCCTCCTAAGGTGAAGGAGCCGCGCCGTAAGCCGGGTCCTTTCTTTCCCACTCAGAAGCGTTTTTTTCGTCAGTCAAATCCCACGGAAAAATTCTCCCGGACTGACAAGGGTCCGGCTGGGGGACAGAAGCATCCCTGGATGCGTCAGCCAACCAAGCCGGCTACCATACCCGCCACCGCATGATGTCTTGCCCCCGCCCGACTCTGGGGTGGGGGGACGGCTTCGCAGGTTTGCAGATCGGTGGACCTCCCGGATCTCCGACTGGTGGGTGTGCGAGGTGGTTAACTCGGGGTACAGGATAGAGTTCCTTTCCTGGCCACCAGTCAGATTATTTCCCTCGAATCTCTCCTCTCCTTCCAGCGCGTCGGGCTGCCCTATTAGGGGCAGTGCAGGACTTGCTGAGGTGGTCCCAAAGATAGATGGAGTCCGTCCAATTCTGGATCTCAAGGCCCTAAATGCCTTCGTGAAGGTTCGGAAATTCCACATGGAATCCATTCGCTCGGTGATTGCTGCACTCCACCCGGGGGATTTTCTGGCATCCTTGGACATCAAGGACGCCTACTTGCATGTCCCAAAATGCGCGGGTCACCAGAAGTTTCTGCGCTTCGCGATAGGCGAAGACCACTCAGTTTGTGGCTCTTCCCTTCGGTTTGGCGTCAGCACCGTGGGTTTTCACCAAGCTGCATGCCCCGATTCTAGCTTTGCTGAGACAGCAAGGCATTGCTATCGTGGGCTATCTAGACTATCTTCTGAGAGCAGACTCTGGCTCAGAATTTGAGGAAAATGTGGAGATAGCCAGTCAGGCCCTCCGAGAATTCGGATGGCTGCTAAACATTCAGAAGTCAGTCCTGGTTCCGACTCAGTGTCTGGAGTACTTGGGATTGATCCTCGGAGACGAGGGTATTTCTACCCTTAGACAAATTACAGACTCTTCAATCTGCGGTACGGGTGCTGACGTCCCGCAAATGGTCGTCACTCCGTTTTTGCATGAGGGTCCTGGGACTCATGGTGGCTTCCTTCGAGGCGGTGCCGTATGCCCAATTCCACACTCGAGTCTTACAAAAGGAGATCCTATCTTGCTGGAACAAGTCTCCGTTATCACTGGATCGTCAGATCCAGGTTAGTCACCTGGTGAGGGCATCCCTGAAGTGGTAGCTGAGACCCCTGGCCCTTCGGTCGGGGAAGTCGTTCCTTCATGTCCAGTGGACTGTGATCACGACGGGTGCCAGTCTTTCAGGCTGGGACGGAGTCTGGGGAGTTCTGTCAGCCCAAGGGCTCTGGACCCCGGACGAGTCCCGTCTGCCGATCAATGTCCTGGAACTCTGGGCAATCGGACTGTGCCTCTCCTCGTGGTCGAGGAGACTGCAGGGACGCTAGGTCAGGATCCAATCGGACAACGCCACGGCAGTGGCTAATGTCAACCATCAGGGGGGAACTCGGAGCTCAGCTGCGGCGTCCGAGGTCGCTCCCATCCTAAGGTGGGCGGAAAGAAGCGTGCCGGCTCTGTCGACCGTTTACATTCCAGGAGTGGACAACTGGCGAGCGGACTATCTGAGCCACCAGATGTTGGACCAGGGGGAATGGTCCTTGCATCTGGAGGTGTTTCATCTCCTTTGCCGGAAGTGGGGCACGCCGGATGTGGACCTAATTGGCCTCTCGACTTAATCGAAAAGTGTCGAGATTCGTGGCCAGGTCCAGGGATCCCTGGGCAGACGTGTCAGACGCGTTGGTGGCCCCTGGGGTCGGTATCGGCTGATTTATGCCTATCCTCCATTCAAGTTGCTTCCTCGCCTTCTTGGCAGGGTGGAGGCCGAGGGGATTCCGGTGATCCTCATCGCTCCAGATTGGCCTTGGCGTCCTTGGTACGCCGATCTTGTGTGCCTAGTGGCGGACGTTCCATGGTGACTGCCGATGCGGGAGGACCTTCTGTCTCAAGGTCCCATACTTCATCCTGCTTTACAGTCGCTGGCTTTAACGGCATAGCTTTTGAAAGCCAGGTGCTGAGAGACCGGGGTCTCTCGGATTCGGTCATCTCGACCATGCTGAGGGCACGGAAATCTTTGAGGAAGATATACCACCGTACCTGGAGGGCCTACATCGCTATGTGTGAGGAGCTGGATTGGTGTCCACGGACGTATTCCATTCCCAGAATGTTGCTCTTTTTACAGCGTGCTATGACCCAAAAGCTTGCCTTAAGCACCATTAAGGGTCAGATTTCAGCTTTGGCTATTTTCTTTCAGAGGCCGCTAGCGGGCCATTCTTTGATTAGTACCTACATACAGGGGGTCCGACATGCTCCCCCCTGTTAAGCCACCTCTTCCTCCTTGGGATTTAAATTTGGTGCTCTTTGTTCTTCAGGAACCTCCGTTTGAAAACATCAGGGAGATTCCTCTCTTAACCTCATCTCAGAAGGTGGCTTTTCTGGTAGCAATTACTTCGGTCAGAAGGGTTTCTGAATTGGCGGCCTTGTCTTGCAAACCGCCATACTTGGTTCTCCATATGGCGGTGCTACGCCCGCGGCCTTTTTTTCTCCCGAAGGTGGCCTTGGCCTTCCATCTTAATGAGGACATTGTGCATCCGTCCTTATGTCCTCGTCCGTCGCATCCCAGAGAGTTTGCACTCCACACGTTAGACGTCTGCCACCATTTCTCGGTGGATCAGGCAGACCGTCATACAGGCCTATGCCCTTAAGGGGCGGGCGCCTCCCTTTCCGGTTACGGCGCATTCTACCAGGGCAACTGGTGCTTCCTGACATCAAGCGTCTGTTGCACAAGTGTGCAAGGCGGCGACCTGGTCGTCCGCACATACCTTTTCAAGGTTCTATAAGGTTGATGTGGCTGCATCTTCTGATGCTTCCTTCGGCTGCAAGGTTTTGCAGGCGGCTGTTTAATGTTACAACTCCTCCGTTGAGGAGCTCTGCTTGTTTGGGGTGAAGTTTGGTTTTTTTCCTTGATACTGTTCCTACCCCTCGTTCTTTGACACTGCTTCAGGACGTCCCACTTTGTCAAGATGAAGATGCTGTGTCAGTCCATGGACGGAAAGAGAAAATAGGATTTTTTTGTACTCACCGTAAAATCCTTTTCTCTGACGTCCATGGACTGACACAGCACCCATCCCTCCTTTGTTGAGTTTGTACTGCTTTAATACGAACTGAGGCTTCTGGCTGCAGGTAGGAGGGTAATGTCCGGAGAGACCGCCCCCTGGGCGGGGCTGTTCAGCTCTGGTAAGGGAATGTATGTTAGATGTTTTAACATTCTGCCTAGTCTTCTCCTATGAGCAGGAACATAACCCACTTTGTCAAGATCAAGATGCTGTGTCAGTCCATGGACGTCGGAGAAAAGGATTTTACGGTGAGTACAAAAAAAATCCCAATTTTTTCTTCCTTTCCTATCTTCTCTGGAACTACTTGGTTTTCTCTCTTCCTTCTCCTTTGTTTCTAAGCCTATACAAATTTCAGGGACCGGGCGGTTCAGATTGTGTTTTATGGGGACGATGTGTAGTTTGCTATCCAACAAACTGAGATGATAGTGTTTTGTGACGGAACATATCTTTTATTGTAATATTATATGTGTCATTGCTGTCAAATATCTGAACTAATTGTTGGGAACACTGCATAATCCTGTATGAGACATCACCCATGACCATTTTATGTCATTGTTGTACTTGAACTGTGCCTCTCCCGAAGTTCTAAAATAAAAAATAAATTATACCGGTTGGGGGGGATTTGCGTTGCATCTTTTGATTATGACTGCATCTACACGAACAGTTTTCTCTTAGTCCCCCTACAAACCCCCACAAATACTTGTTGAATGCAGCTATCTGTCAATGTGTGGCAATGATTCTGCACTGCTCTTGAAGTCGGAGCGGAGTTACCACACTTATGTAGGCTGTGCCTGCTTGGACTACAGTGGGATAAAAAAATCATTGCAGGGGAATAGCTATCAGCACTGTCAATGCTTACTGACAAGCTTGTAGCATGTCAACTATTACCTGGCTGCACCTACTGTAGTCCTGTGTACTGCTTTTAAATTGGAGTACTGTCTCTGTTGCTGAAATCCTCCCAGTGCGGGGAGCAGTGTTTGGGAGGAGGAGCACGTGCGAGGCGAAGGAGGATGTCAAAAGTTTAATTTGAGCTTTGTGCATCACACAGTAACTGGATTTGGTACTTTTTTTAGACTGGCATACAGGAGCCATTAGATGTACTTTAGACTAAGGGAAGACCAGAACACCTCTTTATTATTATCTGTCTCCCTGTTACAGATTTACCTCACTTGTCTGAAAAAAGTTTGTCCCCAGAACCGAAAGTGAGGAAAAATCTCTATAATAAAGCCCTGTTTAGCAGTAAAACCTGACGTTCTATTCTCTTCATAACGATGTAAAAAGGTTTTAATTATACTCTTCAACCCAGAGAGAAAGGATAACTTGCCGCAAATTTGTGGCAGTGTTGAATTGTAAGGGCCCTTTCACACGGACATGTCCTTGTGCGGGCTCTGCTTTGCTCAGCAGGGATCACTTTTGTCGATCCCCGCTGAGCAGGCAGATGACAGGTCTGTCTCTGCACACTGTGCAGGGACCGACCTGTCAGAGCGCTGCTCTCCCCTATGGGGGATCGGATGACGATGGACCGTAGAGTCCGTTGTCATCCGATCCGCCACACGGATGGAAAAGTAGGGTTTTCCTCCGTTACACATTTTGGCGGGTCGGATGTCAATGGGCATGTCACCGCTGACATCCGTGGCTCCTTAGAGGTACACGGAGCGTCCGTTTAGGTCCGCCTAAAAAACTGAATGGTCCGCCTGTGTGAAAGGGGCCTATGTCTGTTAACTTGCTGCACAATTTCACTGGCAAGTTGTACAATTGCAGAACATTTGAAGCACAAGTTCCAGTTGACACTTTTTCCAATTAAAAGCAAATTTACGTGCCAAGTCTCTAGCAACTTCCAAAGTTGCAGTGGTGAATCTACAGCAAGAGCTCTGCAAGTCTACAGCCCCATACACACTATCAGTTTTTCTGCAGGTTTTTGTCTTCAGGTTTACCAAAACCATCTAATATGAGGTCAAACCTTAAGAGTTTCAATTCGTATGCAATCAGGCAGGCCCTTGCTCTACATGGTTTTGGTAAACCCGAAGACAAAAACCTGCAGGAAAACTGATAGTGTGTATGGGGCTTTAAGCTTGAAAATTCAGCCACAGTGACCCATGTGGTGGGATGACTATTACACAATATAACTGAACCAGAACTTGCAGCAGATTTGCAGAATGTTTGCAAAGAAAGTTGATCCGGAATCATGCGTTACGGACTTGCTGCAATTGTACAACAAACTTGTGAAGACTGACAAGCTTAGCAATAGCTTATCAAGTCATTTTCAAACTTGCAGCACAATTCTTGCTATCTGGGAAAAGAGAACTATAGGCAAACTTTTCTAATTTTGCATGGAGGGTTATAACCACGCCCAGGTTTTTTTTCGCCATCTGTGTACCATTGTGGAGATTTACCCTCACTTCCTGTCCCATAGACAAAACAGGAAGTGAGAGGCATCAGTGCGAATTAGGGGAATTCCTTACTGGCCCCCAGGTCACCAGAACTAGTGTCTACATTAGACGATTTCCCTCTTATCTTTTTCTAGGGACAACCCAAAATGTGGAATTTTCTCTTACGTTTACTTTCAATGAAGGGGTCCTGTGCCTCCCTGTTGACTGTTTCAGGTCTGATTTCAGCCTGAATTTTTGGCCGCATCTTTTTTGAAATTGTGGCAGCAGACAGGGAAAGAAGATCCCCGATCTGCTGTCACAGTGGGGATCGGGGGGAAGGGGGGTGTCGCAGGGGCTGGTACATTCATAACATATTGCAAAATAAAATAATAAAAAGCTGCGCTAAATGTGTTAAATATGTGACTATTGAAATTGAGAACCATATAGTTGAAAAAATAGTCTCTAGAAAGTATGATGAAAAATAAGTCTCTAGAAATTGTAGTGACAATCCAAATGAAGTGCAGAGATGAATTGAGTGGCACTCTTGCAGATTTAAAAATAAGGGGGTGACCCTCAAACCCCCCAACAAAACACTTGTGATCCACCACTACCATAGATTTTCTGCTTACCAGACGGCAAGCTAAAACCAGCCTGTATGATGATCAATCTGTAGATTTCGATCAAACCAAAATTATATTGGAACCACAAAAATGTATTTAAACATATGATAAATAAACTGGGACTAGGTGGGGGAAAAGGGAGTAAGAGTATTAGTGTGTGTTAATCAAATTACCCCAACTAAAAAATCTATGGATGTGCTACCAGAGGATCACATCAAGTACACAATATAAAAATTATAGATGTAAAAGTAGAAGAAACACAGTGGGTAACCCATATCAAGAATTATCTATGAAGACGTTGAGATCAACCTCCCACATTTACCCCAAAGGGGGGGTGATTAATACACACTTATACTCTTACTCCCCCCCCCCCCAGTCCCAGTTTTATTTACCATATGTTTAATACATTTTTGTGGTTCCAATATCATTTTGGTTGACCATATTTAATTCATTGAGATCTTCCTTATAACCCTCCTTTAGAATCCTCTTCAAAATTGTCTAGAGAAAGGTTTGTTGTATCTAGTATTAAGAAGGGTGATATTCTCCTTTTTCCCACTGGAGGTATAGTTGAGGCATTATTCCCGCTCTTCGGGTTTAATACATGACTAGTCCCTCACGATCATCCATTTAGAATATGGTCATCTATTTTTACATTTTAGGTTTGGGTATCACATGTTCTCTGTCCTTAGTTTTATAGATCTAATAGTTTTTATGGTAGTAGTTTTCGATGTTGGGGAGTTTTCTGCATTTTGCCAGGAAGCAAAATGGTTCCGGCGAGGTGTGGTTCTGTACTATAAAATGCGATGAGTCAGTGCGTCGCCCGTTCCCCAATGACGACGTCTATGTGAGACGAAACGTACGGCGGGAGGTTGA
Organism: Rana muscosa; assembly: GCA_029206835.1. NCBI lineage: Eukaryota > Metazoa > Chordata > Amphibia > Anura > Ranidae > Rana > Rana muscosa. The sequence goes on along the minus strand of CM055117.1, from coordinate 823,430,296 downwards.
CACGCTGACGTCATCACCACTGGACTGGCGCCCTCATGTTGGCCGGCTCTGTTTACATTACGGACGCTTTTTGATTTCATTTTAACTGTAAGTGAAACTTTTTATCCCATTAAACCTCTGTGTTTTACTGTAATAAACTATGGAGTTTTCTTATATTCTGGGTTAAAAGTGTTGACTACCCTGCATGTTTGGTGTATTGAGTATATCCAGTCTGGGCTTCATTCTACCTCTGGTCATTGGAGTTTGGTCGAAATCTACAGATTGATCATCATACAGGCTGGTTTTAGCTTGCCCTCTGTTAAGCAGAAAATCTATGTGGTGGTGGATCACGAGTGTTTTGTTGGTGTTAATCTTTGAGAGTCGCCCCCTTATTTTTTAATCTGCAAGAGTGCCACTCAATTCATCTCTGCACTTCATTTGGATTGTCACATCATACTTTCTAAAGACTATTTTTTCAACTATATGGTTCTCAATTTCAATAGTCACATATTTATCACATTTAGCGCAGCTTTTTATTTTATTTTGGATTTGTTGTGGTTATCTCACGGTTAAGCTGCAGCTGTTCCTGCCTATTCACAAATTCAATTAGCGGTGACGTGTTTATATTTTTTATTTTGTTAGCGCGGTATCACTTCCCAATTTTTCCATAACATATCTAAAATATAAAAAAAAAAATTGCCTTTAGTTATACTTTAATGGTTTCAGTTGACTTTTGTATATACAGTGGTTATAGTGCGTATGTACATTGTTATCATTCGGTTTTTTTTTTTTTTTGTTAATGCCTAACAACTGTATCTTTATGTCCTTTAAATTCGTTTGTTCTGGATGCTTAATTGTGTTTGAGTTCTCTTCTTGGAATATGTTAAGGCAGCTGCACTGTGGAAACTTCCTTAGTACTTAGTGTGCCTACAGCAGTTCTGATTCTCTCCCATGAGACCTACAGCTTAAAGCAGCTATAACCTAATTTCTTTTTCTCTTGGTACTTAGTTAATGCAAATATTAATGAACAAATCCAATAATATATTATTTTTGGCGGTATAATCCATTCTTGGCTTGACCCAGTTGTAAATGATATAAAGTGAAATATTGGAAGAAAAGACATACAGTATGATATTACAGTATGCAATGCCAATTTCTTAAAGATGGCAGAAATTCCAACAAAATCTACTATCTTTTCCTTTGGATCACACAGAGGGTTAATGAATAACAAAGAACACAGTATTTGAACAGGCCAGCCCTCTTTTAGGTGATTACAGAACGATCACAGACATTTCACAATGAGTGGCAAAATATACATAATTTTTCGAACTTGCGGGGTCTTTATAATTCTTTCATATACTTTTAAATGGTACCAAATATGCCTAATATAGCAGTATTGCTTACAAATACCAGGCTGAAACTTGTACAACTAATTACCTTTCATTTTGAATACTGTGTCTGATCATATTTCAAGTTTTATTAAAATGTAAAGCTGTGCCTACTTCTCTTCAGGTATCTATGCTAGCAACAAACCCTCAGTGCTCTAATATGCTTGGCCACACTCCCTTGTGCCCCATAACTAACCCATTAATGAGATAGACAGTCTCACTGATCCGTTTGATGGGCATACTGAACAACAATGAGAAGTGTGCATTATAATTTTTAAAGACTTTCATTCTCACTCCAATATAAAACAACAAACTGAAGACCGGTCAATGCCTTGTGCACAGCCTGGATTTAGGACCAAAGGGGCTTTACAGGGAGATCAATTTGACTAACAATGGTACTTGCAGACAGAACAAGGAGTTTTCCTATGGAATTATTGTTATCCTAGTCACTTTTAAGTCCATGTTCAGTTTAAAAAGCTATAAAATCATTTAAAGCCCAACTCCAGCAACAACTCATTTTAGATTTGTATAGAAAGGATTAGTAGAAGATTTGAAATGCTGGCTGTGCCGCAATAGGGATCTTTACTTTTATATTCCTGTTCTATCTGATACCTGTCCCCCCTCAAAGAAATTGATGTGAAATCTCCCTTGTGGGGAAACTGACAGCATTAAAATCCTAACAGATCTTTTAAACCACCCGCATGCTGCTTGACAGGATACAGGGCAATTTTTCTTCACATTCTATTATGACAACCATTAATTGTGCAAGAATTAAGATGTTTCCCAAGTGGAGCCACAGACTGTTGTTCTACCCTTCTCAAAGTCCAAATAAAAGCTGCACACCTTACAATACTCAACCTTTTATTTATAGGTGTTTAAATTGAATGCCATGGATGTTGCCTTGCCAGAACTAGATATGACAATGCAGAGTCATATATGTTTCATGTGTTTATTGAGAAGACAGCATCATATAAGGCAAAAGAAATCAACATTTCAGGGGTCTTGCAGGGTCCGTTTCTCAAGACAATATACTCACTATGTTGCCTTGACAAAAGGACCCTGCAAGATCACAAAATAAGTACAAATAAAGTTATTGCCATTGCGGATTTGTTTTGAAGTGGAAGTTCCACGACTTTCCTCCTTATTCTTTTCTGCTTTAGTTCAAAGATTATGACCAATATTGAGTTTTGAACCCCAAAACCATGTCAGAAGCCACAGCTCCCATATTTATAGCCTGGCAAGTTAAGATTTTTAGTGGTTGTAGAGATGTACAAGTAAAGTGGATCATAGTTGCAGTATCTCACAAAAGTGAGTACACCCCTCACATTTTTGTAAATATTTTATTAAATCTTTTCATGTGACAACACTGAAGAAATAACACTTTGCTACAATGTAAATAGGTGAGTGTACAGCTTGTGTAACCGTGTAAATTTGCTGTCCCCCTCAAAATAACTTTGACACACAGCCCATTAATGTCTAAACTGACAACAAAAGTGAGTACACCCCTAAGTAAAAAATATCCAAATTGGCCCCATTTAGCCATTTTCCTACCGCGGTGTCATGTGATTTGTTAATGTTTCATGGTCTCAGGTGTGAATGGGGAGCAGGTGTGTTAAATTTGGTGTTATTGCTCTCATATTGGTCACTGGAAGTTTAACATGGCACCTCATGGCAAAGAACTCTCTGAGGATCTGAAAAAAAATTGTTGCTCTACATGAAGATGGCATAGCCTATAAGAATACTAAAAAGGGGAAGAGGGGGTTTGGGACTTTGTATGAAGCCATGGCCTGGTAAGGCGATGTACCTCCATCCCTGTCAATATGATAAAAGGAGCAGGAGGGTTGGGACTTTATATCAAGCACGTGGTTGGTGAATATAACAAGATGTTTACTAGTGCATATACATGTATGTACAAACATAATCTGTGTCAAGTTCTGAAACAGTTAAACGTGATAACATTGGTATCAATAAGAAACACAAGGTTAAAATTCCACAATTCACCCACATTTTTGGATGTGGCATGGATGAGCACTGATGTGACACGACTGAGGCATAAACGAGCCCTGGGTGGGGGACGGATGAGCCCTGGGTGGGGGACGGATGAGTCATGGGTGTGGACGGATGAACCATGGGTGGGGATGGATGAGCATGAATGAGGATGGACGAGACAGGAATTGGACAGATCAGCACTGTGCGCACTTCAGATCCAGCCCACAGTGCTGCTGCACTCGATCTCTCCCCTCTCCTCGCACATTGTACTGATTGGTACAGAGATGTGAAGAGCTGAACAGGGCATGCGCTGGCTTGTTGACAACTGATTGCTCCGTCATTGAACGGAACGATAACGTGGTAAAGGGGCCCTGTCATTACAGACATTCCCGGGTGCGTGCAACTCTGGGAGGGCGTACTATGACGTCCCCCCAGAGTTATCCGACTGCGCTGTAGCCGTCATTTGGCTATGGCCTGGTCAGTATGTGGTTACATTTATAACTGTTAATTGCATCCAGCTATGAGTAAGCGTCAATTCGTGACGTGAAACGCGTTAGCCACCCTTCCCTGCATGCACACCATCTGCATTTGTTGTTTTGGATTTATGGATTTATTTTGAATTTGGATTTTTTACCTGAAATTTTGGAATAAATAACTGTCTATACAGAGTGCGGCAGTCCAGGGTTTCTTTTTCTCCCATGCATCAGTGCAGAGCCAGCACCTGTGTGAGTGACCGGGCGGAAGCAGCTATTTGGTGAATTCTCAAGCTTTTGAGCGGTACGTTTTTCCTTTCCTCTGTTAATTGCATATGTGTACAATAAAACATTACATTTGTTATATAATTTAAAAGACGTTTTCTTAAAGTCCAACCTGAGCTTTTTAGGTTGGGCTTCTCCTAAGGGTCACAGGAGTGCAATTCGTTTTGCACTCCTGTGACCCATTTTCAGCGGAGAGCGGTCTGAAGTCTGCTCTCTGCTGACGTCACAGGAATCAGTCCAGGCACCGCGTCATCCCAACTTAGGAAGTCTGAATCCACAAGCTACCTTGACTGATAGTCTCAGCGAGCCGCTGAGACGACCTCTCCACAGCACAGCGCTCCAGTGAGCGTGGAGGAGCAGAGCAGCTCACTGACGGTCATCAGCTCTCCGCTCTGGGACGTGAGAGAACCAAACTATTGGCGGTGTTCGGTGGCCTGGTTCTCAGTGAGGAGGCGGCGTGGGACAGATGCAGCATCAGACCAATGCTGTATCCACCTAGGTAAGTATGATTATGCAAAAAAAAAAGAAAAAACCCATACCTCTCTTTTAAACGAACGTTTCCATGGCATGCATTGAACTGCTGTCTATGGTGCTGAAGAGTGCACAATTCTTTACATTTGTTTCCAGTTGCTGCTGTTCCTTAGCTGTATTCACTGCTATTTTTGTAAAGCTTTTAGTGTGCATATTTTTAGTCTTTCCTTATATCATGACATCAATTACTTTGGTTATCACTAGTATTTCATCGATGTTGAGGTCTAAAGCTGAATTTCACATCACAGAATATATATTTTCTGAAAACCAATATCTATAAAAGAATAACGTGCTAAACATATATATATACAGCATTCCACCATTTTATTCTAACGCTTGTTTAGAAATGAATTTGTTGAGATAGGATGTGCTATATTTTAGATGCTGATTGACAGGTTGGTATTTATTTATTTGCTTGCTTCGTTTTGAAGCATTTGATAAGCAAGTTATTTGCTCTTATAGTCCACTAATCATTCCAGAATGCATGCATTCATTATTACTGTTTTGTTAGTGGCTGGAAGTTTCACAGAAACTTAGGGGGTGATTTACTATCAGCAGTGCGCTGCGTCGGTTCATACCTTAATTGGTGCGCCGGATAAATCCTTAATTGGGCTCATGAACCGGTGGCGCACTGTGATAGTAAATAAAAATGTCAGCGGCGCTTGTATCTCTATTCAAAATGAATGGTTCCCTATGGGAGCCCATTGATTTGAGGTCGCCCGGGAAGTCGGATCAAGACGATCCGACTTACGGGGCGACTCGTGTGCCGGTTGACACAGGGGCAGTGCGACTTTGCGAGGCAACTTGGACACGACTTGAGTGTGAAGCAGATGCTCAAGTCGTGTCCTGGAGGCGACTTGAAGTACCTGGTCGAGAATGTTCTCTGCGACAATGTACTGCAAGCCTCGCGCTTCCCCTGTGTTTGGTATGAATCATGAAGGGGAACTCCAGGCCAAATTTTAAATAAAAAACCGGCATGGGTTCCCCTCCAGGAGCATTCCAGGCCCTTAGGTCTGGTATGGATTTTAAGGGAAACCCCCCCCAACGCTGAAAAAACAGCGTGGGGGTCCCCCCGAAATCCATACCAGACCCTTATCCGAGCACGCAGCCTGGCAGGTCAGGAAAGGGGGGGCGAGCTGCCCCCCTCCCTCCTGAACCGCACCAGGCCGCATGGCCTTTCGGGGGTCTCTTCCGACTCTCCGGCCTCTTCTCCCACTCTCCGGCCTCTTCTCCCGCTCTCCGGTGCCTTCTCCTCGCTCTCCGGTTCTTCTCCCGCTCTCCGGTGCCTTCTCCACGATCTCCGGTTCTTTCTGCCGGGCGCCCGCTATCTTCTTCCAGCTCTTTTGCTAGCGGGGTCCCGGTCTTCAACATCGTCTTCTACCCTCTTCTCTCCGCCCGATGTTGCCTCGTCGCTGTCTGCCGCGACAATGCTGTGTGCGCGGAGTGCAACGACTTATATATGCCCCGAGACGACGTGAATTTTCACGAAACGCGTAGGGCAGGATACGAGCTTTGTGCTGACGTCACCCTCCACTGCTCGGCTTCCACGGACGTATTTGTGTGCCAGCGCCTCTGACCGGTCGGCGCTGACACACTTTAAGGCTGTCTTTTTAACTGCTTTTGTGAGTATGATTCCAATATTCTTTTAATAAATGTACACCAAGGATTTTACACTATTCGGTGTCCTTCCTTCTTTTCATGTTGATGTTGAACATTCGCATGATGCTGTATGAGCTGTCGGGCTACTAAACCATTGAAGTTCATCATTTGCTGAAATCCGGAGGTTCCACTGAGTATCATTTGAGGCTGTTTTAGGTCCTCTGTCATAGGGGACCATCGCTTTTTGGTAAGCAGGAATTCTTACTGGTGGTGGTGAAAGTCACGGATTATAAGAAGATTTTCTGTCGTTGGCTTTTTTGGACACTTATTCACGGGTGTTTTGTTTATCATGGACTTTCAGACATGAACTTTGAGAGTCTCATATAGCAGTTGTGGACTATCATCTTATTAACTGTTTAATCATAGTTCACTCACCTTTATCATTATTTATAATTTACTGATCTTTCATGGTTCTTCATTGAGTATCTATATGATTTATCACTGTTGGTATTTGGATTTTTTCAACTATTCAGTGGTGGGCTTATGTTCAGTCATAAGTTAGCGCGACTATATATATATTTTTTCTTATTTACATGCACTGATTGTTTTCAGAATAGTTGCTGCTTTCCTTTATTTCTTTTTTTCTAGGTAAACTTTAATCATTTACCAGGTTTTACACTATAGCGCAGTTTCTTTTTATTTTTTTCTAACGACTTATATTGGCATGGGGCGTGGTCACCGGGTGATGCCATCCGGTGACCCCGCCCCCGTATGCCGTCACAGTCCCGGGGAATGATGGGACCGTGGCGTCATATGGGGGAGGGGTCACCGGTGACCACGCCCCATGTCAATATAAGTCGTTGCGCTCCGTGCACACAGCATTGTAGTGGCAGACAGCGACGAGGCAACATCGGGCGGAGAGAGGAGGGAAGAAGACGACGATGAAGACCGGGACCCCGCTAGCAAAAGAGCTGGAAGAAGATAGCGGGGCGCCTGGCAGAAGGCAGAAAGAACCGGAGATCGTGGAGAAGGCACCGGAGAGCGGGAGAAGAATCGGAGAGCGCAGAGACGACACCGGAGAGCAGAAGAAGAGACCCCCGAAGTCGGAAGAAGACCCCCGGAGCTGCCTAATTACTTTAAAAACCTGTGTTGTGTTTTTTTATTGACTTTTTTTGCCACCAGGTGAATGGGTAGGGGTACGATGTACCCCATACTCATTCACATAGGGTGAGGGGCCGGGATCTGGTGGTCCCCTTTGTTAAAGGGGTCTCCCAGATTCCGATAAGCCCCCTGCCCACAGACCCCCACAACCACCGGGCAAGGGTTGTGGAGATGAGGGCATGTGGCCTGGTACGGTTCAGGAGAGGGGGGGCGCTCTCTCGCCCCCCCCTCTTTTCCTGCGGCCTGCCAGGTTGCGTGCTCGGATAAAGGGTCTGGTATGGATTTTTGAGGGAACTCCACCCCATTTTTTTTTGTTGGGGTGTAGTTCCCCTTAAAATCCATACCAGACCTGAAGGGCCTGGTAATTGAACCCAGGGGGACCCCTACGCATTTTTTTTTTTTTTTTCACCAATGACTTTTCTATGTATTGCCGGGAGCCGACAATTCATTATAGCCGAGAATGAGTTTTAAATGACTTTTTTCCTTCAGAAATTACACTTTGTGCAGGGACAGTTCTAAGCACGGGAAACAAGCGCTGCTTTACAGGTATACTATACACCCCACCCCCAGGTACGAGATTTAAAGGAATATTTCACTTTTATTGTTTCACTTTAAGCAATATTAAAATCACTGCTCACGAAAAAACGGACGTTTTTAAAACTTTTTTTTGCATTTATACATGTCCCCTGGGGCAGGACCCGGGTCCCCAAACACTTTTTAGGACAATAACTTGCATATTAGCCTTTATAATTAGCACTTTTGATTTCGAACGTTCGAGTCCATTGTATTTAATAGGGTTCTAAAGTTCGCGCAAACTTTCTGTCTGTTCGCAGGTTCTGGTGCGAACTGAACAGGGGGTGTTCGGCTCATCCCTAATGTTAACTAACTAAACGCTTATAGACGCAAATGCGGCAAAACGCGGCATGCAAACACAACAAAACACGCGTTTAGAAACGCCGCTTTCAACCTTGGTTCTGAAGACTTTGCACCAGCGTCCCATGTACATGGGGCCTAAAAACGGCTATGCCATTTACAGCTCAAAAACGCCTTGGTGGCCATGAGGCCATAGGCTAACATGGAGAGGCATTTTTAAGCTGCAAAAAACTCAAACAAGCGGCTGGAAAACCGGCCGTGTGCATGTAGCCTTATATTAACCACTTGCTTACTGGCCACTTAAACCCCCTTCCTGCCCAGACCAATTTTCAACTTTCAGCGCTGATGCACTTTAAATGACAATTGCGCGCTCATACAACACTGTAACCCAATGAAAATTTAATATTTTTTTGCACACAAATAGAGCTTTCTTTTGGTGCTATTTGATCACCTCTGCATTTTTTTTTCTATAAATACAAAAGACCGACAAAAAAAAAAAAAAAATTGGGATATTTTAATATTTAGTTCGAAAATGTTTCTCCTTCATTGATGTACACTGATGAGGCTGCACTGATGGGCACCGATAAGGTTACAAGGGTGGGCACTAAGAGGTGGCATTGCTAGTTGGCACTGGCAGGGGCTACTGATTGTCACAGATGACGCAGAATTGCCTCTTCAGGCCCGATGTCCCTTGCGCATAAGCCGGTGATTGCCTTTTTTTATGCTCACGCTGTCAGCACAAGGAGAAAACAAAAACCATTACGAGCTTTTGTTTACATCGCGTGATCAGCTGTCATTGTCTGACAGCTTATCACGTGGTAAGGGGCAGGGATCGGCCCCTTACTCGGATCTGTCATCACCCGAGTCTCAGTGACTCGGTGACCACAGCACGCGCGCGCGAAGGGGAGGACGTCTATTGACGGACTCCCGGCAATTGAGGACCGTGCTGTGGCCATCGATCAGTTATAGCGCTGATCTCAAGTGGTTAAAGAGGGTCTAAATGGGCCATTGACATGCATCACAATTCAACTTAGGAATGTGTCTTTGCAAAGTTAAACTAAATTAAATCCTTTTTCTTATTTTTGCTTGGGGATAGAGTGCAGAGGGATTAGAAGTCTAGACAGTTTTTGGGGATGTCTGCACCCCTGATAGGGTGAAGACAACTCCCAAATTTGGCCACTTTATCCTTCTAAATGATTCACTTCCTGTCACATAGCCACACAGGAAGTGTCTTTCCTTGGGGACACACAGGTCAGTCTAAATACTTTCCCCATTATGTACATTGCACTCCAGCATTTTGCTGGGTACACCCCAAATTATTAGGTATTTTGGACTTTGGGGTTTATTTACTAAAGGCAAATCCACTTTGCACTACAAGTGCACTTGCTGGATATCCGAGGGGGACATGCAAGGAAACAAAAAAAAAACACCATCTTTGCTTTTACATGATTGGATGTTACAATCACCAGTGCTTCCCCTCAGATTTTCAGCAGCTACACTTTTACTGCAGAGTGGATTTGTCTTTACTAAACCCCAACTATCCAATGATTTGGGGTGTACACAACAAAGTGCTAGAGTGCAATTTGCTTAATGGGGACACTAGTTAGATTGATCTGTGTCCCCAAGAAAAGACATTGGTAGGGTTTTACCTTCACTTCCTGTTTAGCTGTGTGACAGGAAGTGTAGCCAATTTTACTAAAAGGGACACAAAGCCCAACCTAACAAAAAAACAAGCAGGGGTTCTAACACTTACTTGGTTTCCCTCAAAATGCCCACAATTAGAATCGTATTGCCATGAGCTATTTTTAAGTGCAGTGCTCTAAATCGGTGCTTCTCAAGTACCCCCAACAGGCCATGTTTGCAGGTTTTCCTTCATCTTGCTCATGTGCTTTAAATCACAGTCAATGGTTTGGTATTTTGGACAGCAATTCTCGATAAGATAAATTCACAAAACATGTCCTGTTGGGGGTACTTGAGGACTGAGGCTGAGAACCACTTCAGTAAAAAGGAAAATTGAATACTTACCGCTCTGTATTTTTTATTTCCTGGTGACTATCCATGGCAGCACACAATACATGCATATGCTACCATGAAGGCACCAGAGTAGACAAATTACACCTGTTTTGTTTTGACATGCCAATAAGCATAGTTAAGCTACAGCTGTCACATTTGTTGCATAGAAAAAAAAAAAAAAAAAACATCAAACTTTGCATCAAATTTTATTGGTCAACAAAAAAGGACTTGGAAAACAAAGGGATGCAAAAAAATAAATAAATAGAAAAGACATGAAGGTAGATTTGAAACATTAGTCACATCTTGAGAAAGATTTAGCAAAATAATGCAGCACAGACAATTAAATCAAAGTGAACAAACGACACACATTAACAACATCAAAAATATTTCAGGGGAACATATCCCCCCCCACACAAAAAACAAACAAATATCTGTTTTGCAAAGACATAACAAATAAAATGCATGTGTTACAAACTTGATAAGGACACCAAAATGTAAATTTTGCCGGCCACATTCACACACAATCTTGCCTCTTTTCAGGGCAAGGGAGAGAACGCTATCTGCAAGCTTTATATAACATTGGTTTGTGTGCTAATGAGGCAATTGAAAACACATGCACAGTCCATGAAACACCCAAAATGCAAGTTCACCCAATGTAGAGACTGAACTTCAAAGTGGGTACACCTGTTAAAGGGGTGTTCCAGCCGAAATGACACTTTTTAAATAAAAATACCCCTATAATACACAAGCTTAATGTATTCTAGTAAAGTTAGTCTGTAAACTGAGGTCCGTTTTGTTAGGTTATTACAGCATTTAGAACATTTATAAACTAGAAATAGGCTGTGGCCATCTTAAGTGTGGGCATCTGAAGGCAGACTGCATGTCTTCCTGGATTTCAGACTTGCAAATCTCGCACATGCTCAGTACTGCACAAGCAGTGTAATAAGTTTCAAGTCAGGTTTCCATAGCAACGGCAGTGTCAGCGGAAGTTGTCCTTATCTATGCAAACCTCTCCTCCCCTCCCCCCTCCAGGAACCAGTAAATATACTGCATGTAGAAGAAATATTATTCAAGAAATATATATATCTTTTGTTATATATTTATCTTGTTCTGTGTGTCTGTGTCCCCTCCGCAGACTATCTCACCTCTGCTCTGCACATCCCCTCCGCAGACTATCTCACCTCTGCTCTGCACATCCCCTCCGCAGACCATCTCACCTCTGCTCTGCACATCCCCTCCGCAGACCATCTCACCTCTGCTCTGCACATCCCCTCCGCAGACCATCTCACCTCTGCTCTGCACATCCCCTCCGCAGACCATCTCACCTCTGCTCTGCACATCCCCTCCGCAGACCATCTCACCTCTGCTCTGCACATCCCCTTCGCAGACCATCTCACCTCTGCTCTGCACATCCCCTTCGCAGACCATCTCACCTCTGCTCTGCACATCCCCTCCGCAGACCATCTCACCTCTGCTCTGCACATCCCCTCCGCAGACCATCTCACCTCTGCTCTGCACATCCCCTCCGCAGACCATCTCACCTCTGCTCTGCACATCCCCTCCGCAGACTCTCACCTCTGCTCTGCACATCCCCTCCGCAGACTCTCACCTCTGCTCTGCACATCCCCTCCGCAGACTCTCACCTCTGCTCTGCACATCCCCTCCGCAGACTCTCACCTCTGCTCTGCACATCCCCTCCGCAGACTCTCACCTCTGCTCTGCACATCCCCTCCGCAGACTCTCACCTCTGCTCTGCACATCCCCTCCGCAGACTCTCCCCTCTGCTCTGCACATCCCCTCCGCAGACTATCTCCCCTCTGCTCTGCACATCCCCTCCGCAGACTATCTCCCCTCTGCTCTGCACATCCCCTCCGCAGACTATCTCACCTCTGCTCAACCCATCCACAGACTATCGCTCTGCCCCTCCACATGTCACCTCTGCACCCTTATCTACAGCTCAGCTTAATCCATATCTCCCCCCACAGCTCTCACTGTGCCCAATCTAAATACACCCCCCCCCCCCCCCAGCTCTGACCACTGCAGAACAACCTCAGTGTCTCAACAGCTGTCTCAGGTTTCGTTCTGGCTGAAAAAAAGCCCTGCTTATATTATTACTGTGCGCAGGGAGAGAGAGAGAGAGGAGCTTTCAGAAGTTATATATTATAAGACTGAGCATGCTGGAAGCTGGTGTTTTGTGTCACACTGTCTTGTATTATAACTGTGTGCAGCGAGAGAAAGAGGAGCTTTCAGAAGTCATCAGCTATGTGTGGGTGGGTGGGACAGAGCAGCTATCGCACACCAGCCAATTATTTGGCTTCTTTAGAAAAGGGGCGGAGCCGCATACACGTAGCGGCCCGCCCTGACCCCATCCTATTGGCTGGTGTGCGATAGCTGCTCTGTCCCGCCCACCCACACATCTCTGATGACTTCTGAAACCTCCTCTCTCTCTCTGCACACAGTTATAATATAGGACCGTGTCACACAAAACATGCAAGATTTCGGTAGGAGGCGATTCACAAGGAGTCATGGGATACATGACGCTGATATCCCAGGAACCCTTGCGAATTGCCTTGTGACATAATAGCCTAGGCTATTAAGATCAGGAAGTTAGGCTGAAAAACAGAAAAAAAGGTATTTACAATCCCAAAAAAATAATAATATTGCCCATTGTGAAAACTATGTGCTAAGGGCATGCAGCACAGACAAACATAAAAAAATGGGTGGAACTCCACTTTAAGGATGTCCTTCAATTTCTTACCCAAAAAACACACTCTCTCTGAGCATGCCCAGAAACATCCAGGTGCTGTTCACACACGAAAAGCACCAAATAAAACCCCTAAGTTCCTGACCATGCTGAGACCAACACAAATGCAGCTAGCAGAAAATAAGCCCCCCCCCCCCCCATCCAAAATTAAGCACATCATCCAGCATGCTACAAAATTAGAGACGGGACGAGCACCAGTCGGTCCGGGGGGCAAACAAAGAGCCTAACATGGGCAAAAGTTATACAACAAATACCATTGCAGTCTATGGGAACTGACTTGTTAATTATGCTAGTCCCCACTTGGCTGGCTTATCTTCTAGTTATTGGCCTTAAAATGGGGGCCCAGGTCCCACCCTAAGGGACATATATCAATGTCACCAATTTGGACAACATCAAAATCAAAACAAGGAGAAGTGCCTTTAAATATGCCAAATTTCATAAGGGCCATTTCACACCACATGCAGTGCATTGCGTTTTTTATGCATCAAAAATGCATGGAAAGTTGGTTATATGGTTCTAAATGGCAGTGTTTGTTCCAGTGCGTTCCAGTTCTACAAAAAAAGTAGAACATGCTGCATTTTACCTGCACTGGACTGTACTGGAACGCTGCAAAATGCATCAAAAATGTACTGGAACACACTTGTCCTTATCTTTGGTTAATAAAAAAGAGGGGTGAAAAAAAAGCACTGGACTGCATCAAAAACGTACCAAAAAAGCATCTGGATACGTTCCAGGTGCTTTTCTGCGTGCGCGTTTTTGAAGCGTTCCAGTGCATTTTTGATGCGTTTTTGGTGAGTTTTTGATGCAGTCCAGTGTTCCCCCCCCCCTCTTTTCACTTGGGACAAGTTTGATGCAGTGCGTCTTTGGTGCATTTAGGTGCGTTCCGGTGCGTTTTTGGTTCGTTCCGTAGCGTTTTTGATGTGTTTTACTGTGGTCCAGTACAGTTCTGTACATAAAAAATGCAGCATGACCAATTTTTTTTTTTTCCTTTCTGAAACGCACTGGAGCGGACTGCAGTTGTGTGAACTATGCTATTGGTAATAATGTGATCAACTTTCTTTGTGTTTTTCATGCATCAAAAAAACGCACTGCACTCTTATCCGGTGGGAACTGGCCCTAAATATCATACCTGGGGGGTGTCTATAGTATGCCTGTAAAGTAGCGCATGTTTCCATGTTTATAACAGTTCGAAAGCAAAATGACATTTCTAAAGTAAAATAATAGTCATTTAAAAGTACTCGCGGCTGGCTGAAATGAATTGCTGGTTCCCGTCAATACAGATAAGTCATTGAAAGTCTTTGAAAAAAAATAAAAAATGCGTGGGGGTTCCCCCAAATTCCATTACCAGGCCCTTCAGGTCTGGTATGAATATTAAGGGGAACTCCGCGCCAAATAAAAAAAAAAATGGCGTGGGGGTTCCCTTCAAAATCCGTACCAGGCCCTTCAGGTCTGGTATGGATTTTAAGGGGACCCCCACGCCAAACTTAAAAAAATATGGCGTGGGCGTCCCCCTAAAAATCCACACCAGACCCTTATCCGAGCACACAACCTGGCAGGCCGCAGGAAAAGAGGGGGGGACGAGAGAGCGCCCCTCCCCCTCCTGAACCGTACCAGGCCACATGCCCTCAACATGGGGAGGATGCTTTGGGGGTCTGTGACCCCTCAAAGCACCATGTCCCCATGTTGATGGGGACAAGGGCCTCATCCCCACAAGCGTGGGGCTTATTGGAATCTGGAAGCCCCATTTAACAAAGGGGACCCCCAGATCCTGCCCCCCCGCTGTGTGAAATGGTAATGGGGTACAAATGTACCCCCTACCATTTCACAAAAAAAGTGTCAAAAATGTTAAAAATGACAATAGCCAGTTTTTGACAATTCCTTTATTAATGTCTTCTCCTTTCTTCCATCTTCTTCCATCTTCTTCCATCTCCTTCTTCCACCTTCTTCTTCCATCTTCTTCTTTTCTCCATTCGGGTCTCTTCCTCCATCTTGTTCTTCATCTTCCTTCTTCCTTCGGTGTTCTCGTCCGCATCTTGCTCCGGCTTCTTGTTCCCTTCTTTCTCCGGCCGCTCCGCTTGAATTCGAGGTTCCCGCTGTGTGACGCTTCAGTTCATCAGTTCTCCTCTGGGTCCGCTTCCACCCGGTGACCCCGCCCCCTCTGACTCCACGGGGAAAGTCCCCGTGAAATCCATGTGGTTGTGGGGATGAGGCCCTTGTCCCCATCAACATGGGGACATCCTCCCCATGTTGAGGGCATGTGGCCTGGTACGGTTCAGGAGGGAGGGGGGCCCGCTCTCTCGTCCCCCCTCTTTTCCTGCGGCCTGCCAGGTTGTGTGCTCGGATAAAGGGTCTGGTGTGGATTTTTAGGGGGACTCCACACCATTTTTTTTTTTTAGTTTGGCGCAGGGGTTCCCCTTAAAATCCATACCAGACCTGAAGGGCCTGGTACGGATTTTGAGGGGGACCCGCACATCCATTGTTTTTTTTAAATTGGCGCGGAGTTCCCATTAATATCCATACCAGACCTGAAGGGCCTGGTAATGGAATTTGGGGGGACCCCACGCATTTTTTTTTTTTTTTTCAAAGACTTTCAATTACTTTTCTCTATATTGACGGGAGCCGACAATTCATTATAGCCGTGAGTGCTTTTAAATGCCTTTTTTTTTTTTTTTCCTTTAGAAATGTCATTTTGCTGTCGGACTGTTATATAATGGCAAGTTTAGGAGGTGCGTCTGTTCAACTTATGCAAATTGATTTACGTGACTTGACATTTACTAAGATTTTGCCGGCGCAGTGAACCAGCGCATTTGAACGAGTAAAATTGCCGCGCAGAGCACAAAAAAACCCCTTGCAGTTATAAACGTAATTGCCGGCGCAGCAGGCTGGTTCAGAAAAAGTTACTTTCTCATTCTGTTTTGGCCATATTTGTTACTTGGGCAGTTGTCACTAAACTTCCTCACATCATCGCACATTGCACCCATTATATTGGCACTTCCAGCTTCTTTATATTTTTGTTTGAAGATGCCGTGCGCCAGGTCCAATCCATAGTGGCGCACTGAGCGCCTCCTCCCGTGCGCCGAGAACACTATAGTAAATGGGGAATAGCGCTGCGTTACCGGCGCTAATGTTTCGTAAATACCAAAACTGCCATTGCACACGCAGATGCGCTGATACTCATGGCGCAAATGTTTCGTAAATCAGCCCCTTAGTGTTACTAAACCCAGGAGCCTGCATTCACTATATCTGGTCTTCCACAGTACACAGGACATGGCAATGTAATTATTTTAGTAAATATAAACTTCTAAATACTTTTTCTCATCAGCAGTATATAGAAGTCTTGCGACTTCTATCAGTGTCTGGTTGAAGCTTGTAGGAGCAACTGTCATTCTACTCTGACTGTACTATGAGGCTGCAGGACCCCTGACCCTCTGTCTGGACAGTGCTGATTGGCCCTGTGCTGATCACATGCACCCTCCCGAGAAAAAAAAAAGCTCTCTAGCAATACACACCAAACTGAGCATGGGCAGAGTGCCCCCAATGCTCTGTTCTATCAGGAGATGGTTTGGGGACTGTGGAAAAAGGGGAAGAAAAGACAGCCTTTTTCATACCTTGTTGTACCTTCGGGCTTGTTGCTGGCACTGATTAAAACAGAACTTCTGGTTTCATGTAAAAAAACAATCTTAGCATAAAATTAACATGTAATGAACCCAGATTTGTGAGGACGGATGAGATAATCAGAACTTGCGTATCAAACACAGATGGTCTCTGCAGCCATTGTAAGTTTTATTACAGCATGGATGAAAGCTGATTCCAGAGCACATATGAATAATCACCCATTCAGTCAAATTTTCCATTTGGATGCTAGTGTACAAATAATACAAACATAGGTGTGCCTGGGCACACCCTAATCACCCCATGCAGCGATTCCTCCTGCTGGGCCCCCCCCCATATATATATATATATATACACACACACACACACACACGTGTTTGAGCTTTGGGGTGCACACCCAAATGCAACAGGCTGCGCACACCTTTGGATACAAAATAATATACATGTTTCTGCTTGGAGCCTTTTATTTGCAGACAATATGATCCTTGCTACTTCAGCGTTCATAGAAACTGTAAGTCATAGAAAACCAGAGGCCCTTGAGATTCTTTAATGATTACCATCCTAAGCTTTGATTTAATTTTACTTAAAGACAGAAATGGTCCTTAAGCGATTGATTCATCTTCTAGCCATGGAAATATTTCCCAAAGCCATTAATAAACTCTTGTTGATCTTCTAATAGATTATAATTAGCAATTCTCTTGATAATTTATCTGTATTCTAGTATTGACCTATTTTACCTTTTTAATTCATATCTAAACTATCATATCTATAGTTTCTAGTGAGATTATGACAATTGCTCAGGCTGTTTAAATGTATTGGATTTAAGAAATAATTATAGATTAGATTCCATTTTGTCCAATACAGTACAAATTTACTTATACCGTCAGTGGAAGCAAAGGTTTCAATCTAATATTTAATTGGGGTGAAAAAGTATCAATATTACAAGATGAACGTATTGGGTTCAGACGGTGTCAAGTGTGTGTGGCGGCAACCAGGTGAGGAGTACAAAGACAAGTGTGTCTTGCCTACAGTCAAGCATGGTGGTGGGAATGTCATGGTCTGGGGCTGCATGAGTGCTTCCAGCACTGGGGAGCTACAGTTCATTGAGGGAACCATAAATGCCAACATGTACTGTAACATACTGAATCAGAGCATGATCCCCTCCCATTGGAGACTGGGCCACAGGGCAGTATTCCAAAATGGTAACGACCCCAAATACACCTCCAAGATGACCACTGCCTTGCTAAAGAAGCTGAGGGTAAAGGTGATGGGCTGGTCAAGCTTGTCTCCAGACCTAAACCCTATTGAGCATCTGTGAGGCATCCTCAAACGGAAGGTGGAGAGGCGCATGGTCTCTAACATCCACCAGCTCTGTGATGTCGTCATGGAGGAGTGGAAGAGGACTCCAGTGGCAACCTGTGGAGCTCTGGTTTACTCCATGCCCAAGAGGGTTAAGGCAGTGCTGGAAAAATAACGGTGGCCACACAAAATATTGACACTTTGGGCCCAATTTAGACATTTTCACTTAGGGGTGTAATGACTTTTGTTGCCAGTGGTTTAGACATTAATGGCTGTGTGTTGAGTTATTTTGAGGGGACAGAAAATTTAAGCCCCGTACACACGGTCGGACTTTTGCCCAACAAACTTCGTTTTAAGCAAGTTGGACCAACAATCCGACCGTGTGTACGCTCCATCGGACAAACTTTTTTCGTTTGGTTTTGGATTTCATCGGACAAAAGTTGGGTCTGCAAACGGACAAACTTTTGCCCAACAAAAGTCCGATGGAGCAAAGTCCGACCGTGTGTACAGAACACCATCGGACTTTAGTCCGATGGACAAAACAACTAATGTTAAAATCAACCAACAATAGCAGAAGTTGACCAAAGGGTGGCAGTAAAGATCAGAAAAGAGCAGAAAAAACACATGATGTTGTAAGAAGTTTTAAGAAAGTTTGCAGAAAAGTCAGAGCGTGTGTATGCTATGGGTGTTCCCAACCAACTCCGTTCGGACAAAAAACCACGGAAAAGTCCGATGGAAGTCTGACCGTGTGTACGAGGCTTTACACTGTTATACAAGCTGTACACTCCCTACTTTACATTGTAACAAAGTGTAATTTTTTTCAGTGTTGTACTAACTCTTGTGAGATACTGTATGTGAAGGTCTGTGTAAATTTACAGCATTATATAAGTACCTGTAATAAATACATAATTTATTGTGTGCATATGTTTATAGAATAAAAAGTTCTGAAAAGGCTTTTATATGAATCCAGTGAAAGCAGTGTATACCATCATCTTTAGTCAAGATAAAAAAAGATAATATCACCCCTTGTCTTGAAACTGGTGCCTGACATGATGATATTGCAGCCCCACAATATGCAGTCTTGCACCTGCTGCAAGTAAAGTATATGATGTCAAAGGAGTTCAAAAGGAGATTTGTACAGACTCCTCTCCTGTACTAAAAATGCTTACTCTCGATTCACTGCATGCTGTGAGCTTCTCACACTGTGCATTTTAAGCTTCATCAAATCAGATACAGACCACCTCATCTCATGGCTGGAGAATGTCCAGCATCACCTAGCACTTTTTTCCCCAGCCAGACCTGGCGCCTGCGCCATTCATTTTATTGGTTTTCAGTTCTGTCAATCACAGGCGCTTGGTTCACACCTATGCGTTCTTTGGTGCTTTTTGCAGAAATGCACTACAGCTCCAGCCCAGGCGGGTCCAGTGTCGCTTGCTACACAAGGGGCATAACCGCAGCATGGCTGTAACCAGCCATATCAGACGACTCACGGTCCCAGCAGCCGGACCGGCATCTTCGCTCGTTCCGCAGAAGGATGCACCGACTTGTATCACTCTTCAGGAGGTTCCTATGCTGTTCTTCAGTTTGATGAGAGGGCACCCACCCGCCAATACAATCTCTACTTTATCCTACTTCACAGAACACTGTATACAGACATCTTACCCCTGGGATTACAACTAGCCAGGCACAACTGCTTGCTTTGGTTTCCAATGGGGCATGTTCACATCTATGCTTTTTTCAACCATTGCGTTTTTGGAAAGGGTCAGGGACTTTTTTAAGTTCAAAACGGGTCTTTTTTTGGTTCAATAGACTTCAATGGAGAAGCTGCAGAAAAGCATGTAGTGCGTCATTACTGTGATTTTGCCACGTTTTTGAATCCGCCCAACAACAAATCTGCTCAAAAAAAATAATAATAATAAAAAACGCAAATCATGGTAACAATGCACAGCAAAAGCACCGCAGAAACGACCAAAAGAATACTGCATAGGTGTGAACTGAGTCTTAGTGGGCATTACTTAGGGTGGTCTGCATGCATAGGCTGTTTAGGAATGCCCACTCCTCCAGACATCAAATCAAGGCATTTTGACATTTGTTTAACCTCCCAAGAGCCAGCCTACTGCTTTGATTGGGGAGTACTGATGGCAAACGCTGTGCAGTTTTCCGGAAACTATGTACAGCAGCCTGCCAGCCCCTCCCACCAGCCATGATCTGCCAGCATTAGATCTAACATTACTTATGTCCTATAATTGGAAAGATTTTGATTAAAAAGGTCATTAGCATGTTGATGACGGAGGAGGTGCTAGTAGAGGCAGAATATAAGAAGATTATACTTCAGATTTAATGAACTACCAGTGTTACACCAGCAATGTCATATCAGAATCCACTTCTTGTTCTTTGAAAGTGTACTTTAATTACCATAGAATTATTTATGAATTGCAGAAGCGCTAGAGATAACAGACATGATTCATTCAAAGTTCAACCAGAGCAATCAGATCAAATAGATGATCAAATGAACAATGGTAAAAAGAAAAGCATAGAGTAACCAGAGGTACTAAAGTAAGGTATATGGTCAAGAAGTAAACACAGATTGTTTATTAAAGCCAGTCATATACTGTGAGTTACGGCTGCTTTCAATAAACTGGCCGCAATTTGCCCTTTTGGTCCTCTCCTGCCCAAAATCTTCCAATATAAAAAATCAAAGGAGTCAGGCTGAAAACACTCTGCCGAACATCATCTGCATCCAATCAGATGCAGTTGCTGTTCGGTTATTCTGAAAGCTGTCACAAGGATTTGTATTTCTGTCCTGTCCATTCCTAAAATATAGACCCCTCTGCCCCACAGCACATCGCTGTCTAGCAAGGATAGGGGACCTGATGTTTTTGTTGCTGCAGTATCATGTTCGCTTACAGGTACCCTCCCTTCCCTTATACCCTGGGAGTGGAAAGTGACAGAAGCAACATGAACTCATCAGCCCCTCAGTTTCCAGTGCTTCTATCTCTACCCGGTCTTCTTCCAAGTTCATTGTCTTCTCCCCTCTTGATCAAAATGTTTTAACGAGTAATTTGCATCACAAGCAATTTTGGAATTGAATGTTATTAAAAATTACATTTCCTTTTCAATCTGCAGAGCTGTAATTTTCTTGAAAACGCAATGCAATATGGCTACCTGGGGGCATGCTGTACACAGATGATGTACAGAACACCCCCTAGAAATGTTTACTGATTTTCCCAGAAGTCTGCACTAAGTCAGATTTTGGGCATCCCCCACAACAAAAATGTCATTATTGGTGAGATACTCCCACAGGGAAATCACATTTAAAGGGATGCAGATCCTGCAACTTTCCTCATTAGAATCATGCAAGTGCAGCAGCTGATTGTTAATTATAAGTCACTTCCATTTACATGCATTTTGCACATGGACACAGACAACGGCTATTTTTTTCAGAATAACAAAAGGTAGAAATCTGCAACAACATGTGTTAAAAATCCCGTAATGTACATTGATCACCCAGAGGTGAATGTTTTTGTTTTTTGTTTTTTTTGTTTTTTTTTCTTAACAAAAGTGGAGTTACTCTTCATGGGAGTGCATGGGAGTTACATCACAGAATCACACTGAGATGGGCATGTGCTGATCAGTGTACCCAAACAGGCAGGTAGAAACATGCACAGTCTCTTCAGTTATATAAAAAGCCTACCTGTCAGCACTTGCTACCAAACTGCTTTACTTATACGTGTTTTTGTACACAATTTTCTCTTAATCCCCCCTTAGTTCCACAAATATCTGTTAAAGTGGTTCTAAATATTTTTTTACCTTAATGCATTCCTTGCAATCAAAGCCATTGACAAGGGAGCAGGGGACGGGGTTGAGTCCCATTGTCTGTATCACTCGACGCAGACAAGGAGGTTCTAGTGCGAGCTTGTAAGAGTGGGCACTTGCCAGAGGGGAGGAGCCAGAAATGCCGGCGGGGGATCCGAGATGAGGAGGTGCAGGGCCACTCTGTGCAGTTCCATTGCATAGAGAAGTTAGATATTAAAGGGGTTGTAAACCTTTGTGTTTTTTCACCTTAATGCATCCTATGCATTAAGGTGAAAAAACACCTTGCAGTGTCCGGCCCCCCAGCCCCCCCCCCCCGTTTTACTTACCTGAGCCCCGAATTTCCGTGGACACGATCCTGGGTCGCTCTCTCCACGGCTTCTCGGCTCTTCTTTAGATAAATTGATAGCAGCACAGCCATTGGCTCCCGCTGCTGTCAATCAAATCCAATGACCCGGTGGGGGCAGGGCCGAGTCATACACTCGGTGGCTATGGCCACCGAGTGTATGACACTACAGCGCGCCCACAAGGTAACCCCGTCTGGAGAGAGCTTCCCAGAGGGTGTTATCTTTTGCGGGGAGGAGCCGAGAGAGCCGCAGTGGGACCTCTGGGGGAGGATCGGGGCCACTCTGTGCAAAACCAGTGGAGGTAAGTATGACATGTTTTTTTTTTTTTAAACGGGAACATTTTACAACCACGTTAACTTAATTTGTTATTTAAATAAAAAAAAAAACTAGTGAGTACCAGCTAATGTAGCTTCCTGTAATAGTGTGGCAGTAATACTCTCTCATGTAGGTTGTGCTTGCTTGGACTACAGTGGGATGAAAAATATGTTGCAAGGGGCGTGGCTATCAGCATTATCTCTGCCGATTAACAAACTTGTACATGTCAATCAGCATGGAGACACACCTAGTCCTGCCCACTGCTTTCTGGACTGACAGTCAGTGCAGGTGATGGAAGTTTTTTTTATTTACATTACAAAGGTTTGTATATAACACAGTAAGTGCATTTTCTAATTGTTTAAACTGTCATTCGGAAGCCTTTATTTGTACTTTATAGCAGTAGTAAACTCAAAAATACATACTGCAGTGTTGCAAGTATATTGCAGCTTACCAGTTCTTAGATGTGATGGCTACGTTTGTTTCTTTTTTTAGGCTTTGCTATCTTCTATTTTCATCTGGTGATCCAGGCAGTACGTCTGTTGTTTTTCAAAAGAACAAGCTCTCCAGCAGAATGGATCAGTTACAGGGATGAGACAAACCATTTACCACTGACGTCTAGATGTCAGTGGTAAATCAGTTTTTATTTATTCCTGTAAAACCTTTATCCTAATTTTTTTTTCTTTTGCTGTAATGGATTATAAAGTGTAGGCTGCAGTTTGGCTTCAGTTTGATAGTATATTTAAATCTGTTAGTCCATCAAACACTCCCTTTCCCCCAGACTGACAATGCTGCTGCTGTCTGGGGGTTCCTTCATCCAGAGTGGGGACACTCTAATGCAGAAGGTGTGTTACTAACCAAATTACCAGGGGAAAACAGAGAGAAAAAAAGCCTAAAAAATAAAACTAATGCAGCCACTACATCTAATGATTGGTAAGCTGCGATATATTACATTTTTTGTTTTGGGTTTAACCACTTCAGCCTCAGAAGATTTTACCCCCTTCCTGTCCAGAGCACTTTTTACAATTTGGCACTGCGTCGCTTTAACTGACAATTGTGTGGTCGTGCGACGCTGTACCCAAACGAAATGTGTGTCCTTTTTTCCATCAAATGGCTGTCTTTTGGTGGTATTTGATCACCTCTGCAGTTTTTTAATTTTTTTCGCTATAAACAAAAAAAGACCAACAATTTGGAAAAAAATCTAATACATTTCTTACTTTCTGCTATAATAAATATCCCCCAAAAATATATATATAAAAAACACATTTCTTCCTCAGTTTAGGCCGATATATATTCTTAAAAAAAAAAAAATTCGCAATAAGTGTATATTGATTGGTTTGCGCAAAAGTTATAGCGTTTCCAAAATAGGGGATAGATTTATGGCATTTTTATTAATATTATTTGTTTTTATTAGTAATGGCGGTGATCTGCAATTTTTATCGGGACTGCGACATTGTGGTGGACAGATCAGACACTTTTGACACTATTTTGGGACCATTGACATTTATACAGCGACCAGAGCTAAAATTAGCCACTGATCACTGTATAAATGTCACTGGCAGGGAGAGGGTTAAACACTAGGGGGCGATCAAGGGGTTAAGTGTGTTCCCTCAGCATGTTCTAACTGTAGAGGTGATGGGCTACCACTGACATGACAGAGATCACAGCGAACAGAAGATCTCTGTCATGTTACTAGGCAGAACAGGGAAATGCCTTGTTTATGGGCACAACTGACAGGCAGTAAGGGCCCTTACACATGAGCATTCAGTCTGCATCCGCCCATCAATTTCAGATGGATCCAGACTGAACCTACTGTCCTAATCACACACAGGGCTGCTGTTAGAAATCACAAGGCCCCGTACAGCCTACCTAACGGGCCCCCCGAAAATATCAAAACAATATTGTTACAAAAAAATAAATCATTATTAGCGGACACAAACATAACATAACTTACAAAATCCCTGCTAAATCTAAGATACAACTGCATTAAGTTAATAAATAAAGTCCTGTGTGTAAATGAGGTCTTGGGGCTCAGTCACATGGGTGATGTGGCCTGTACAGTGTGATTCAGTGTTGTTGTTTTTTTATGTGGCTGGACATTTGTGCAGGTAGCCTGTGTTACGCTGTGGGGACACAGCAGCTGTACAAACACAGCCACAGGTCCTAATTTGACAGGCATGTGAATGCAGGTGTATGACCCCAAATAGAGAATGTGAATTCAGTGCCACTCATGTGGCTGTGTTCAAGCATGGTAAAGGAGATGATCAGAGACTGCAGACATGCTACAGGAAATGGTCAGAGACTACAGATATACTACAGGAGATGATCAGAGACTGCAGGTCTACTAAAGGAGACTGTCAGAGACTGAGGACATAATACAGGAGACTGAAGACATAATACAGGAGACTGTCAGAGACTTCAGATATACTACAGGAGATGATCAGAGACTGCGGACATAGTACAAGCAGTCCTAGCAGTGACCAGTGTTATTCCAGTGTGGAAAAATATTGATCACCACGCTATGTGTAAACAGGGGGTTTACAAGATATAACAAAGTGGCAAAAAAAAAAAAAAAAAAAAAAAGCTGTACTAACAGTCAATTGCTCAAGCACAGGAAGAAAATAAATGGTTAATAGGTCTGTAAAGCTCATATCCTCACCAGTCTAATTCCTGCAAAGATAACATAAGGACTCTGGCACAAATGGCTCTAAAGAAACAGCTGAAATGTCTTACTAACATGTCACATACTCATATCAAATGCGAACGAGATGGAAGTCACCCCTCGAGCAGTGTGTTCAGTGCCTAATCTGCACACAGGATGGGAGAACACACTGATGATGATGACTTCTGCAGCCAGCATTACATGAGACAATGATGAGCTGTTTCTATAAGCGCTAGTTGTGTAGAGTCCACTGTGGGCACTGAGTGATCTTTTGGATGTAAAAGGTGATCATACCTTCTCCATACTCTGGTATGTCAGATCCTCTCCATCCAGTCCTGCTTTAGCCACTAGCTTCTTCTGATCAAATGTGGCGGGCTGGATAAGGGGAGGGTTACAGAGGAAAGCTGATTGACTAAAGAGGTGGTGGGAGGCGGAGCAATTTATCAGCAGCCACTCCCTCAGACTCAGATGAGTTGTGCTATTGGTTTGTTACACTGGTGTGTGCCTCCCCTACCACCATCTGAAAGCTGTGTGAGGGAGAGGGGGAGAGCCCTGCTCTGCATTTACTACCGCCCGCTCGCTGCACCCCTTATTGTCTGGGCCCCCTACAGGAGGACCGGTGGTCCCCCCTATCAGCGGCCCTGATCACACATACTGCTAGGTGCACCTTCCAGCCACAGCAGCTGTCAACATCTCATAGAGTTTGACAGGCTGCTTTCCGAGGGGCTGGATGGCGCACCTATGACCTCTTTCTGCAGCTAAACACTAGAGCCCTATGCATCGGGGCTAAACACCCAGTGTGCATTGGTACCTTTTTACTTTTTGTCACCAATAACGAATTTCTTCAACAGCTTGAAAAAAAAAAAAAAATATGCAAGAAACTGATTCAAAAATGGATGTAAATTTACAGTGGATAATAAAGTCTACAAGGCTTTGCATATGTAAAAAAAAACACACCAAGATAAATTACTTCAGATTTTTTTTCCACCTTTAATGTGAACTGTGAAATTCAATTAAAAACAACCTGAAATCTTTAATTAAAGATATAAATCAAACTTGCAACAACGTGGTTGCCTACATGTGCACACCCTAAACAAATACTGGGGCTGATTTACTAATAACAGTGCGCTGCGCTGGTTCTAACCTTAATTGGTGCGCCTGATAACTCCTTCACTGGGCGCAGGAAGCAGCGGCGCACTGTTATAGTAAATAGAAATGTCAGCGGCGCTCTATTGAAAATGAATGGTTCCCTATGGGAGCCCATTGATTTGAATAGAGGTCGCCCGGGAAGTCGGATCCGACTTGCGGGGCGACTCGTGTGCCGGCTGACACAGGGACAGCGCGACTCTGCGAGGCGACCTGGACATGACCTGAGCGTGAAGCAGCCGCTCAAGTCGTGTCCTAGAGGCGACTAGCCGGCCGAGAATGTCTCCAGCGCGATGTCATCGCGCTGGTCCTCGGCAGCCTCGCTGTCCCATGTTTGGTATGAATCATGAAGGGGAACTCCAGGCCAAATTTTAATGAAAAAACCGGCATGGGTTCCCCTTCAGGAGCATACCAGGCCCTTTAGGTCTGGTCTGGATTCTAAGGTAAACCCCCTAAGCCGAAAAATGGAATGGGGGTCCCCCCAAAATCCAAACCAGACCCTTATCCGAGCACGCAACCTGGCAGGCCGCAGGGGAAAAGGGGGGACGAGAGCGGCCCCCCCTCCCTCCTGAACCGTACCAGGCCGCATGCCCTCGACATGGGGGGTTTGGTGCTTCGGGGCAGGGGGGCGACCCATGTTGATGGGGACAAGGGCCTCTTCCCGACAACCCTGGCCGTTGATTGTCGGGGTCTGCGGGCGTGGGGCTTTTTGGAATCAGGGCGCCCCCTTTAAAAAGGGGGCCCCCAGATGCCGGCCCCCACCCTATGTGAATGAGTATGGGGTAAATCGTACCCCTACCCATTCACCTGGTGGCAAAATAAGTCAATAAAAAAAAGACAACACAGGTTTGAAAAGTAATTTTTTGGGCAGCTTCTGGGGTCTTTCTGCCGGGTCCCCGCCATCTTCTGCTAGCTCTTTTGCTAGCGGGGGTCCCGGGCTTCCTCGCCGTCTTCTTCCGACTTCGGGGGTCTCTTGTTCTGTTCGCCGTCTTCTTCCGACTTAGGGGGTCTTTCTGCCGGGCCCCCGCTATCTTCTGCTAGCTCTTTTGCTAGCGGGGGTCCCGGGCTTCCTCGCCGTCTTCTTCCGACTTCGGGGGTCTCTTGTTCTGTTCTCCGGTTGTTCTCCCGCTCTTCGACGCCTTCTCCACGATCTCCGGTTCTTTCTGCCGGGCCCCCGCTATCTTCTCGCAGCTCTTTTGCTAGCGGGGGCCGGTCTTCTTCGTCACCTTCTTCCTTCTTCTCTTCGCCCGATGTTGCCTCGTCGCTGTCCACCGCCGCAATGATCTGTCCGAGCAGCGGTGCCACTTTTATTGGCATGGTGCGTGGTCACGGATGATGCCACCGCTGACCCCGTTCCTCGTCACAGTCCCATCATTCCCCGGGACTGTGACATCATACGGGGGCGGGGTCAGCGGTGGCATAAGCCGGTGACCACGCCCATGCCAATAAAAGTGGCACCGCTGCTCGGCCAGATCATTGCGGCGGTGGACAGCGACGAGGCAACATCGGGCAAAGAGAAGAAGGAAGAAGGCGATGACGAAGACCGCCCCCCGCTAGCAAAAGAGCTGCGAGAAGATAGCGGGGGCCCGGCAGAAGGCAGAAAGAACCAGAGATCGTGGAGAAGACACCGGAGAAGAACCGGAGAACAGAACAAGAGACCCCCGAAGTCGGAAGAAGACGGTGAGGAAGCCCGGGACCCCCGCTAGCAGAAGATAGCGGGGGCCGGCAGAAAGACCCCCGAAGTCGGAAGAAGACTGTGAGGAAGCCCGGGACCCCTGCTAGCAAAAGAGCTAGCAGAAGATAGCGGGGCCCGGCAGAAAGACCCCCGGAGCTGCCCAATAAATTACTTTTCAAACCAGTGTTGTCTTTTTTTATTGACTTATTTTGCCACCAGGTGAATGGGTAGGGGTACGATGTACCCCATACTCATTCACATAGGGTGGGTGGCAGGTATCTGGGGTCCCCCTTATTAAAGGGGGCTCCCAGATTCCGATAAGCGCCCCGCCCGCAGACCCCGACAACCAACGGCCAGGGTTGTCGGGAAGAGGCCCTTGTCCCCATCAACATGGGGGCAGGGTGCTTTGGGGTGGGGAGGGCCGCAGGTCGCCCCCCCTGCCCCGAAGCACCAAACCCCCCATGTTGAGGGCACGCGGCCTGGTACGGTTCAGGAGGGAGGGGGGCCGCTCTCTCGTCCCCCCCTTTTCCCCTGCGGCCTGCCAGGTTGAGTGCTCGGATAAAGGGTCTGGTGTGTATTTTTAGGGGACCCTTAAAATACGGGGTTCCCCTTAAAATACATGCCAGACCTGAAGGGCCTGGTATGGATTCCGGGGGGACCCCCACGCCAGTTTTTTTTTCATTTTTTTGGGGGGGGGGGTCCCCTTTGAATCCATACTAGACCCAAGGGCCTGGTATGGACCTGGGGGGGGGGGACCCCACGCTGTTATTTATTTATTTATTTTTTTAACCTTTTTTTTTTTTACATTTCCTTTAACAACCAGCTATAAACAGGTAAAACAAAAAAACGCCGCAAAGTTGCGGTACTTGCGTTTTGGATGCGGGTCCATTGAATTCTATTACATCCAAAACACTGTTTTTGGCCTGGCAAAAAAAATCTGCAGTTGCGTTTAAAATCGTTTTTCACAAACCAAACCCTCAAAATGCCTTCAGATGCCAAAGATTTCCACGTTTCAGACGCGGTACCGGCGTTTAGCCACATTTTAGTTTAGAAGCGTTTTTAAAGGTGACCTATTTTTTTTACATTGATAAACTCCAAATTTATGGCAAATGATGAAAAACCATAAAATATATATATATATATATATATATATATATATGTATATGTATATATGTGTATATATATATATATATATAAAAAAGAAATTGCTTCCATTGCATTGTGGACAATCCACAACTTGTGGCAGCTGACGTGACAAGTGGACAATCCACAACTTGTGGCAGCTGACGTGACAAGTGGACAATCCACAACTTGTGGCAAGTGACACGCTAAATACAACTACACTGCTGCTCTCAGCTGCTGATATCACTCTGGTCTCACTAAATAGCTAGAATCGTAAATAATACTGTTTTTGGAGCTTAGGGCGGCTCCTTATCATATACACACAAATGTGGTAAAACACGGCATGCAAACGCCACAAAGCGCGCCTTTCTAAATGCCACTTTCAACCTTAGTTCTGAACACTTTGCACCAGCGTCCCGTCTACATGGGGCCTAAAAACGCCTATGCCATTTACAGCTCAAAAACGCCATGGTGGCCATGAGGCCATAGGCTAACATGGAGAGATGTTTTTAAGCTGCAAAAAACGCTCCAACAAGCGGCTTGAAAAACGTCCGTGTGCATGCAGCCTTATATTAACCACTTGTGCACTGCCCAGACCAAGTTTCACATTTCAGCGCTGATGCACTTTTAATGACAATTGCGCGCTCATACAACACTGTAACCCAATGAAAATGTTTTATTTGTTGGCACACAAATAGAGCTTGCTTTTGGTGCTATTTGATCACCTTTGTGTTTTATTTTTATTTTTTTTCGATAAATACAAAAGACGAAGTTTAAAAAATAAATAAATGGATATTTTACCCACTTCAGCACTGGGCCTATTCTGGCACTTCTCTCCTTCATGTAAAAATCATAAATTTATGGCTATAAAATTACTTCAAAACACCAAACATTATATTTGTTTTTGGAGCAGACACCCTAGGGAATAAGATGGCGGTCATTGCAAATTTTTATCTCGCTCGGTATTTGCGCAATAAATTTTCAAACGCCTTTTATTTGCTAAAAATATTACAAAACAGTAAAGTTACGGCCAATTTTTTGGTATAATGTGAAAGATGTTGTTATGCTGAGTAAATAGATACCTAACATGTCACGCTTTAAAATTGCGCACACACATGGCATGACACCAAACTTCAGGAATTAAAAATCTCCCTAGGCGATGCTTTAACATTTTTTACAGGTTACCATTTTGGCATTACAGAGGAGGTCTAGTGCTAGAATTGTTGCACTCGTTCTAACGCACGCAGCAATAACTCACATGTGTGGTTTGAACGGCGTTTACATATGTGGGCGGGACTTACGTGTGTGATCGCTTCTGAGCGCGAGCTACCGGGGACATGGGCGTTTTTTCTTATTTTTGCTTATTTTTGCTTATTTTTTTTATTTTGTCTTTTTACTTTTTTGTATTTCTTACTCTTTTTTTATATTTTTTTTATTTTTTTGTATCACTTTTATTCCTATTACAAGGAATGTAAACATCCCTTGTAATAGGAATGTGTGTGACAAGTCCTCTTTATGGAGAGATGCGGGGTCAATAAGACCCCGCATCTCTCCTCCAGGCTGGAAAGCATGATATTGGTCCAAAAAAAACACCAATCTCATGCTGACAGCCGAGATCACGGCTTGGTTAACATACGGGAACACGGTGTGATGTCATAACGCGTGCCCGCGCCTCCAACGGTCATAGAGATGTCTGATGACCATCTGGTCACCAGTCATCTCCAAATCGTTCTCCGAGCCCCAGATGGCCCGGGAGAGCCCGGAGAAGCACCGGCGGCAAGAGGGGGGGGGGGAACGTCCCCTCCCCCCGCCTATAAGAACGATCAAGCGGCGGAACTGCCACTATGATCGTTTTTATTGTGCACAGAATCGCCGGCTGAAAAGAATGATATCTGAATGATGCCTGCAACTGCAGGCATCATTCAGATGTCACCGCACAAAGCCAAGGATGTCATTTGACGGTGGGCGGTAGGAAACTGGTTAATATTTTAAAAAAAGGGAATTTTTCTTCTTCATTGATGTACACTGATGAGACTGCACTGATGGGCACCGATAAGGTGGGCACTGAGAGGTGGCATTGCTATTTGGCGCACTGGTGGGCAGTGAGAAGTGGCACTGCTAGGTGGCAATGATAGTTGGCAGTGATGGGCACTGATAGGTGCCACTGATTGGCACCAGTGGTGGGCATTGATAGGTGGCACTGGCAGGGGCTACTAATTGTCACAGATGATGCAGAATTGCCTCTTCCTCTTCGGGCCCCATGTCCCTTGCACATAAGCCGGTGATTGCCTTTTTTTATGCTCGTGCTGTCAGCACAAGGACAAAACAAAAACCATTACCGAGCTTTTGTTTACATCACGTGATCAGCTGTCATTTGCTGACAGCTGATCACAGGGTAAAGGGCAGGGATCGGGCCCCTTACTCGGATCTGTCATCACCCGAGTCTCAGCGACTCTGTGACCACAGCGTGCACAAAGGGGAGGATGTTTATTGACGGACTCCCGGCAATTGAGGACCATGCTGTGGCCGTCGATCAGTTATAGCGCTGATCTCAAGTGATTAAAGAGGGTCTAAATGGGCCATTGACATGCATCACAATTCAACTTAGGAATAAGTCTTTGAAAAGTTAAACTAAATAATTTGGCCACTTTATCCTTCCAAATAATTCACTTCCTGTCACATAGCCACACAGGAAGTGAGGGAAAATCCCTAACAATGTCTTTCCTTGGGGACACACAGGTCAGTCTAAATACTTTCCCCATTATGCACATTGCACTCCAGCATATTGCGGGGTACACCACAATTTATTAGGTAGTTTGGACTGTGTGGTTTATTTACTAAAGGCAAATTTACTTTGCACTACAAGTGCACTTGCTGTATATCTGAGGGGGACATGCAAGCCAAAAAAAAACACCATCTTTGCTTTTACATGATTGCAACATCCAATCACCAGTACTTTCCCTCAGGTTTTCAGCAGCTACACTTTTACTGCAGAGTGGATTTGTCTTTACTAAACCCCAAACTATACAATGATTTGGGGTGTACACAACAAAGTGCTAGAGTGCAATTTGCTCAATGGGGACACTAGTTAGATTGATCTGTGTGTCCCCAAGAAAAGACATTGGTAGGGTTTTACCTTCACTTCCTGTTTAGCTGTGTGACAGGAAGTGAAGCCAATGTTAAGAAAAGGAGACACAAAAGCCAAACTATAAAAAATAAATAAAAAAAACACACGCAGGGGTTCCAACACTTACTTTGTTTCCCTCAAAATGCCCACAATTAGAATTGTATGGCCTTGAGCTATTTTTAAGTGCAGTGCTCTAAATCAGTGCTTCTCAAGTTCCCCCAACAGGCCATGTTTGCAGGTTTTCCTTCATCTTGCACATGTGCTTTAAATCACAGTCAATGGTTTTGATTTTTGGACAGCAATTCTCGATAAGAAAAATTCACAAAACATGTCCTGTTGGGGGTACTTGAGGACTGAGGCTGAGAACCACTGCAGTAAAAAAAGGAAAATTGAATACTTACCGCTCTGTATTTTTCATTTCCTGACGCTCCATGGCAGCACACAATACAATCCATGCATATACTACCATGAAGGCACCAGGGTAGACAAATTACACCTGTTTTGTTTTGACATGCCAATCAGCTGTCACATTTGTTGCAAAGAAAACACAAAACAAACATCAAAACTTTGCATCATATTTTATTGTTCAACAAAACAAAAGGGAAGGCAAAATAAAAAACATGGTCAATTTGAAACAGTTACAGACTCACATCTTGAGCAATTTTTGGCCAAAAATAATGCAGCACAGACAATTAAATCAAAGTGAACAAACAACACACATTAACAACATCAGAATTATTTCAGGGGAACATTTCCCCCACACTAAAAAATACACCAAAAGTTAACCAATCACTTGTTTTGCAAAGACATAAAAAATAAAATACATGCGTTACAAACTCGATAAGGACACCAACATGTACATTTTACCCCCCACACACACTTGCCTCTTCTCAGGGCAAGCAACCGAATGCTCTGTGAGCTTTATATAACATATGTTTGTGTGCTAATGAGGCAATTGAAAACACATGCACAGTCCATGAAACACCCAAAATGCAAGTTCACTGAGGCTGGGTTCACACTATACGACACGACTTTCATCCTACTTTGCTCTGCGACATCTGTCCTACATTGGTCCGACATCCGTCCGACATCCGTCCGACATTCATGAACAGGATACTACTTTGATCCGACATTGTGCTAGTCTGACTTGTCCTTTGACCAATCAAAACAATCCCAGGGTGAGATAAATTCCTTTTACTGCTGCTGTAATCACATGTCGGATGTCAAATGTCGGATGGTTAGGACAAGGATCCTACTTTGATCCGACATTAATGATATTCAATGGGCTGAAGTCGGATCAAAGTCGGACAGAAGTAGTACAGGGAGCATTTTTTATGTCGGACCGACTTGTGTCGGACCAGTTAAGACGGCTCTCATAGGGAAACATTGATTTTCACACGTCATGCGACATGAGCTCCTAATGTCGGAGCGTTTGTCGCCCCAGTGTGAACCAGGCCTGAGGCTGGGTTCACACTGATACGACACGACATTCATCCGACTTTCATCCTACTTTGCTCTGCGACATCAGTCCT
Organism: Rana muscosa; assembly: GCA_029206835.1. Lineage (NCBI taxonomy): Eukaryota > Metazoa > Chordata > Amphibia > Anura > Ranidae > Rana > Rana muscosa. The sequence goes on along the minus strand of CM055117.1, from coordinate 823,396,594 downwards.
ACATTGATCCTACATTGGTCCGACATCCATCCGACATTCATGAACAGGATACTACTTTGATCCGACATTGTGCTAGTCTGACTTGTCCTTTGACCAATCAAAACAATCCCAGGGTGAGATAAATTCCTTTTAGTGCTGCTGTAATCACCATGTCGGATGTCAAATGGTTAGGACAAGGATCCTACTTTGATCCGACTTCAATGATATTCAATGGGCTGAAGTAGGATCAAAGTCGGACCAAAGTAGTACAGGGAGCATTTTCAAAGTCGGACCGACATGTGTCGGACCAGTTAAGACGGCTCTCATAGGGAAACATTGATTTTCACACGTCATGCGACATGAGCTCCTAATGTCGGAGCGTTTGTCGCCCCAGTGTGAACCAGGCCTCAATGTAGAGACTGAAATTCAAAGTGGCTACACCTGTTAAATTACTAACCCATCAAAACACTCTCTGAGCATGCCCAGAAATACCCAGGTGCTGTTCACACACAAAAAGCACCCAAAAAAAAAACAACTAACTGGCTGGGCATGTGCAGAACAACACCAATGCAGCTAGCAAAAAATAACCCCCCCCCTCCCCCCGTCCAAAATTAAGCACATCATCCAGCATGCTACAAAATTAGAGATGGGACAATCACCCCCCCCCCCCCACCACCAACAAATACCATTGCAGTCTATGGGAACTGACTTGTTAATTTTGCTAGTCCCCACTTGGCTGGCTTATCTTCTAGTTATTGGCCTTAAAATGGGGGCCCAGGTCCCACCCTAAGGGACATATATCAATGTCACCAATTTGGAAAACACCAAAAACAAAACAAGGAGAAGTGCCTTTAAATATGCCAAATTGCTTAAGGGCCATTTCACACCACATGCAGTGCATTGCATTTTTTATGCATCCAAAATGCATGGAAAGTTGGTTATATAGCTCTAAATGGCAGTGTTTGTTCCAGTGCGTTCCAGTTCCACCAAAAAAGTAGAACATGCTGCATTTTACCTGCACTGGACTGTACTGGAACGCATCAAAACGCATCAAAAACGCACTGGAACGCACAGGAACACACCTAAATGCACCAAAAACGCACTGGAACACACTTGTCCTTATCTATGGTTAATAAAAAAGAGGGGTGAAAAAAAGCACTGGACTGCATCAAAAACGTACCAAAAATGCACTGGAACGCATCAAAAACCTGCATGCAGAAAAGCACCTGGAACGCATCCGGATTGCGTTTCTATGGTGTGAACTGGCCCTAGTTCACACCATAGAAACGCAGTCTGGGTGCGTTCCAGGTGCTTTTCTGCATGCGCGTTTTAAACACATTCCAGTGCATTTTTGAGGCGTTTTTGATGCAGTCCAACGTTTTTTTCCCCCTCTTTTCACTTAGGACAAGTGTGTTGCAGTGCGTCTTGGGTGCATTTAGATGCGTTCCGGTGCATTCCAGTGCATTTTTGGTACGTTCGTTGTGTTTTTTATGCGTTTTACTGCGGTCCAGTACAGTTCTGTACCTAAAAAATGCAGCATGACCAATTTTTTTTTTGCTTTCTGAAACGCACTGGAACGGACTGCAGTGGTGTGAACTATGCCATTGGCATTAATGTGATCAACTTTCTTTGCGTTTTTCAGGCATCAAAAAAATGCACTGCACTGCATCCGGTGTGAACTGGCCCTAAATATCATACCGGGGGGTGTCTATAGTATGCCTGTAAAGTAGCGCATGTTTTCCATGTTTATAACAGTTGGAGAGCAAAATGACATTTCTAAAGTAAAATAATAGTAATTTAAAAGTCCTTGCGGCTGTAATGAATTGCTGGTTCCCGTCAATACAGATAAAAGTCATTGAAAGTCTTTGATTACACCAAAAAAAAAAGCGTGGGGGTTCCCCCAAATTCCATAACCAGGCCCTTGAGGTCTGGAATGGATATTAAGGGGAACCCCGCTGCAAATTTAAAAAAAAAATGACGTGGGGTTCCCCCCAAATATCCATACCAGGCCCTTCAGATCTGGCATGGATTTTAAGGGGAACTCCACCCCAAATTTTTCAAAAAAATGGCGTGGAGTCCCCCCAAAAATCCACACCAGACCCTTATCCGAGCATGTAACCTGGCCGGCCGCAGGGGAAAAGGGGGGGACGAGAGCGGCCCCCCTCCCTCCTGAACCGTACCAGGCCACATGCCCTCAACATGGGGAGGATGTCCCCATGTTGATGGGGACAAGGGCCTCATCCCCACAACCCTTGCCCGGTGGTTGTGGGGGTCTGCGGGTGGGGGGCTTATCGGAATCTGGAAGACCCCTTTAACAAAGGGGACCCCCAGACCCCGGCCCCCCCCTGTGTGAAATGGTAATGGGGTACAAATGTACCCCTACCATTTCACAAGGAAAGTGTCAAAAATGATAAAAATAACAAGAGCCGGTTTTTGACAATTCCTTTTATTAATGTCTTCTCCTTTCTTCCATCTTCTTCTTCTTCCATCTTCTTTTTTTCTCCATTCGGGTTTCTTCCTCCTTCCTCCTTCCTTCTTCCTTCTTCCTTGCATCTTGCTCCGGCGACCCAGCCCCCCTCTGACGCACATGGATTTCACTGGGACTTTCGCCGTGGTTTCAGAGGGGGGCGGAGCCACCGGGGGGCAGCGGACCAAGTGGGGAACTGAGGCTTCGCACAGCGGGAACCTCCAATTCAAACGGAGCGGCCGGAGAAGAAAGAAGGTAAGACGCCGGAGCAAGATGCGGACGAGAAGACCGAAAGAAGAAGGAAGATGAAGAGGAAGAAACCCGAATGGAGAAAAGAAGAAGATGGAAGAAGAAGAAGGAAGAAGAAGAAGGAAGAAAAGAGAAGACATTAATAAAGGAATTGTCTAAAACCGGCTCTTGTCATTTTTTACATTTTTTACACTTTCCTTGTGAAATAGTATGGGTACATTTGTACCCCTTACCAATTCACATAGGGGGGGGCGGGATCTGGGGGTCCCCTTTGTTAAAGGGGTCTTCCAGATTCCGATAAGCCCCCCACCCGCAGACCCCCACAACCACCGGGCAAGGGTTGTGGGGATGAAGCCCTTGTCCCCATCAACATGGGGACATCCTCCCCATGTTGAGGGCATGTGGCCTGGTACGGTTCAGGAGGGAGGGGGGCCGCTCTCTCGTCCCCCCCTCTTCCCCTGCGGCCGGCCAGGTTACGTGCTCGGCTAAGGGTCTGGTTTGGATTTTTGGGGGGACTCCACGCCATTTTTTTTTTAAATTTGGGGTGGAGTTCCCCTTAAAATCCATGCCAGATCTGAAGGGCCTGGTATGGATATTTGCGGGAACCGCACGCCATTTTTTTTTTTAAATTTGCAGCGGGGTTTTCCTTAATATCCATTCCATCCCTCAAGGGCCTGGTTATGGAATTTGGGGGGACCCCCACGGTTTTTTTTTTGGGTTAGCAATGACTTTCAATGACTTTTCTCTATATTGCCAGGAGCCGACAATTCATTATAGCCGCGGCTGATTTTAAATGCCTTTTTTTTCCTTTAGAAATGTCATTTTGCAGGCGCAATGGAAAGTTCAGGGCTGCGCCTGTTCAACTTATGTAAATTGACTTAGGTGACTTTTACTAAGATTTTGCCGGCGCATTTGAACCATTGAAATTCCCGCGCTGAGCTAAAAAAAAACTCCCACAGCTCGAATCGTACTTGCCGGCGCAGCGGGCTGGTTTTGAAAAAGTTACTTTCTCACACTATTTTGGGCATGTTTGTTATTTGGGCAGGTGTCCCTACACTTCCTCACATCACCCCACATCACCCCCATTATATTCTCACTTCCAGCTTCTTTATATTTAGTGTTTAACATGCTGTGCGCCAGGTCCCTAGTGGCGCAGTGAGCGCCTCCTCCCGTCCGCCGACAACACCATAGTGAATGGGAAATAGGGCTGCGCTACAGGCGCTAATGTTTTGTAAATACCAAAACAGCCATTGCGCACGCAGATGCGCCAATACTCATGGCGCAAACATTTTGTAAATCAGCCCCACTGTGTCGGAGCGCCTTTTGATATTATAAAAGCATTTAGTCTTTTGGGGTAGGAATCTATTAGCATGGCACATCTTGCCCTGGCAACCTTTGACCACTCTTCCTTGACAATTTCCTGTGCCAAAACTGACTGATATTTGGAATTTCAAAAAAATCCACCTAGATTAGGATTTTTAGGTGAAAAAAGACAGCAATATGTACATATATTAAAATGTAATTTCTATTTCGTCCATGGACGGACACAGCCAGAGGCGTAGCTTGAAGCTTGTGGGCCCCGATGCAAAAGTGGACCTGGGCCCCCCCACTACCACACTCTACTTCCACTGTGCATGCAGATACATTCACCGCACGGAAAGATACTCAAAGTTGCTTAAGAGTTTTGAGTTCCTCCTTACATCAGAGGACAAGGATCACCGCTGGAGAATCAGGACAGGGATCACCCCTGGAAAGTCACTTGGCAGAGCTTCTTTCCCAACCCAGCACTGTATACAGCTCCTCCCCCCAAACTACACAGGGCTGAAATCACATTTATTTACACAAGTCTGTGAGCCACAATCTTCACAGGGTGTGTCATGGCAAATTAGGTTGTATGCAGAGCACACAGCCATTTTGCCTTGTGCTAAATAAGCACACTTCGTCTTAATGTAATAATGCATCTTAAGCTAAAATTCACTCACCTTCCATTTGATTCCCATTCATTCAAATCAAGAAGCATCACCACACTGCTATGTTCTCATCATCTCGGCATCCCAGCAAACACTGGTCGCCCAGAGCCTCACGGCTCCTTTTTATTATCAAAAGATCTCACCAGCAGATAATCACCTCCCCCATGGGAGTGGTCATCACATGTTGTTCCCTTCACACAGGAAATGTCCATATCAGGGCGTCCCTCTAACAGGATGTCCGATACAATACAATACAATACAATACAATACAATACAATACAATACAACACAATACAATGATGGCTAAAGTCTTATGGGTGTGTCCGGGCATGGAAAGCGTGTATGCTCCTAGCAAGCGAAGCCGTATGGCTTTAAAACATGGACGCTTTCCCTGACTCTGAAAACGCTCACAAGCTCTCATATTACCGCTGATAGGAATCCTTATTCTACGCTATTCCATAGAATAACACATATTCAGATTATACTATTATTGCTTGTGGAAAGGGAGGCTATCTGCAGCCGTGCGCTACGCATCTGGACCATGCTGATCAGACACAGCAGAGACAAGAGCGCACATCTGCCTATAACCAATGATGTTGCAGAGCGAGCATATCCCCTCCTCAACGATCATCCGTGCTAATGCACAGAGGGCCCCTCGTCGGCGGACATATCCTAACGCTGCAAACATCACACTCCAACCTCAAGACGTTTTCCACTACCAGACGGGATTCAACCAGCCTCAGACTGCCCCAGTCAGCTCTTTAGAGCGGTTTGCGGAAGTACTAACACTGGGTGACACTATGACAATATATTTTAAATACATCTTCAAAAAAATTTCCACAACAGGTGTATCTGGCTTTTATGTTGCCGTTCTGACCTGTGAAATTCTCTGGTCGGAACGGCAGTGTAGTTGCAGTAGGCAGATACACCCTGTGCAGATCTTAGCAAACTGGCTGTGTTGTAAAGGAATGTGATTTTATCACTGCGGAGGAGGAGCAGTATAGAGTGATGTAATAAAAAAGGATATCAGCAGCCGGGCATAGCATCCAGGGCGGGGGGGGGGGTGGTAATGGGGCTTTGGGGGGCAACTTAGATCTGGGGGCAAAGCCATGTGACACAAAATCTGGAGCCTGCAGCCCCTAAGGGGCCCATCAGGAGGTGTTAAGGGATTTGTTTTAGCAATTTCGGAAGGTTTCTCTGTCAATGTTGGCAGGTGTTGGGGGAAGGGCACCTCCTGGAGGTGTGTGTCTTTTCCCCAGTTGTCAGGGAAGTGGTGTAAGCAGACATCCCCAGGTGGGGGGGGGGGGTACAGAGAATCCCAGCTGGTGACTAGGAGACAGTAAGCGGTGTCTTGCCTCACCAGTGACAGTGGTCCCATCGTGGCTACAGGACAACACTCTCCTCCTCTTAACTCGCTGAGCTTGGTTTCTATTCCATGTTGCTAACACACAGCACAGACACTTTCCCATGCTGGGCTGTTCTCACCCTGTGCACCTTTCCAGCCAGGAAATGGTTCACAGCTTCTTCCAAGAAAATGAGAAATGAGAGGTGTGGACTGTGGAAGACAAAGTGCAAGCCCAGTAATGGAGCATGGCTGTGGGGCCCTAGGGAAGTTTGGAGCTGGACTTTGTGGAGGATATGATAATATCACAGGGGGCTGCAGGGGCCTCCTGGAGCTAGGGGCAGGGTTGCGATTGTGACCCCTGCAACCCCTTATGCTACGCCCATGGACACAGCTCCTTTAGTCTTGACAAGTGGGTTATGTTCCGTCTATTAGGAGAGGACTAGGCAGACATGTTAGATATACAAAAACATGTAATTATACCAAAGCTGAACAGCCCCGACCCGGGGGCAGTCCCTCTGGTCATAACCCCTCACCCTGCACTCAGCAGCTCAGTTTTTTTCTGCCTAGTGTAGGAGAAGGACCTGGCTCCCTAGGGGCCCATTGGTCCTGGAGAACTTTTTTTTTGATTTTTTATTTTCAATTTTGGATCCTGAGATCTACCATAAACTGCCGGCTAGGTGACAGGCTGGATAATATAGATCCTTGTAGTTTCCCTAGTCCGGCCATCGAGCGTGAGCAGGCCTTTAGCTACGCGCTGGGTCAGCCACGACATATCCCGTTTGCTCCAGACATGTCCGTGAGCTATATGCTCCGGGGCCCACATATGACCGGGCTACTGCTGTCCAGTCACAGTGGGCCTTGGCCGACAGCCTCTCCGTACTGCTCGGTGATGGGTCTGTTAGGAATGCATCCAGCAGTCCTCGCAGGGATGGGCAAGTAAGGTTCCTCCTGTCTTGGCAGGATGGAACAGCTGGGCATTCCTGGGGTGGTCGATTAGGGGGTCTCTAGTCCTCCCTTTCCTCTCTTCCCGTCCATCCCTCCTCCCCATGCTTTGCTGGGCCTGCTGTGTACCTCACCGGGGGGTCCCTGAGAGGGGCTCCAGGTCCTGGCTGGGGGCTGCGCGATGTGTCTGGGTCCGCTCTAGTGTGGGTGGTCTGCCTTGTGGGGGGCCTCCGCTCGGAGGCCTAGTGTTTTTGCGGCCTTTTATTTTTATTTTTACCTCAGAAAGCCACGCTGTTTCTAATGCTAATACAGCTGGCGCACATTTTCTTGTAGCCACGCTGTTTCTATAGCTAATACAGCGGTCGCCCATTTTCTTGTAGCTCGCGCTCTTTTTTTCCTGAGGTAACCGGCGGCCATCTTTGTGGGGAATTTTACATTGGCTGGACCTCTAGCGCTGGTCTGTCATACTAAATGGCGCAAACAGCAGATCACCTCAGAGACACCTCAGGCACACACTGTGCAGGAGTTTAGAGCGCACGGCAGCGCTGAAGCAGTGCCTGGGTCAGGGCGGTGAGGAATACCCCTCGGTCTGGGCAGCTAGGAGGGTGGGCATTTTCTTGTACCTTGACTTGTTCCCTGAGTGGCTGTCAAGTGTGTGGGTCAGCATGGCGTCAGAAGCTGGCGTTTCTTCCCCAGACATTCCGGTGGTAGCAACCAGTGCCCCTGCACCTGCGGTACCTGTGGACGCTTTGTCGCGGTCCTGGAATCATTTGTTGCCAGGGTGGAAGCGGTGTGCGGGCGCAAGGGGGGTAAAAAACACCTCATCCCCCCACCATCTTCTGGGGAATGCTCTGACTCAGACTCGGGCCTTGCTATGAAACAGGACCCCTGTTCTGAAGGGTCAGAGTATGCAGACCAGGACCATTCGGACAGTGAGAAAGACTCCGTGTCCGCGCAGGACAAGGTGCTTGTTGGAGCACTTATCACCGCGGTGCGGGAGACCCTCAAACTGGAGGATGTGGCTGGGACATCTGCTGAGGTGTCGGTCCCTTTTGGGTCCCACAAGCCGACCCGAACTACTAAGGTGTTTCCTTATGTAACTTATTTTGATAAGTTTATAGACAAGCAATGGGAACGACCGCATAGGACCTTTTTGGTCCCAAAACGCATGGCGGTCCGTTACCCTTTTGAGGAGAGCCTTCTGAAAAAATGAGCATCTCCCCCAGTTGTGAACCCCCTGGTATACTGGTTAAACAAAGTAACCACTATTCCGGTTGAGGGGACCCCTGCATTTAAGGACCCTGCGGATAGGAGGTCTGAGGCGGTGGCCCGGTCCATGTTTTCCCATGCTGGGATCTGCATTATGGCCAGTTTTGGCTGCGGCTCTGGTGTCCCAGACACTTACAGAATGGGCTAAAATTTTGCACCAGGAGTTGGAAAGACAACAGGTTTCCCCGGTCTGCGTAGAAATGGCTGACCAGTTGGTGCATGGCCTCAGATATGTCTGAAACGCAGCCCTGGACACAGCTCCCCTGCTTCCTAGAGCCTCAGTATCTGCTGTGGTACTGCGTCACCTGATTTGGCTAAAATGCTGGTCCGCGGACCAGACTTCCAAGAAGGCTCTGGCTGATTTGCCTTCCAGGGTGGAAGGCTATTTGGAGCCTCGCTGGATGACATTATTAAGGATGTCACTGGGGGTAAGAGCACACTGCTCCCACAATCCAGAAAAGGTAAGGAGCCACGCCGCAGGCCTGGGCCCTCCTTTTCCACTCAGAAGCATTTTTTTCGTCAGTCCGGGCCCACAGGTAAGCGTTCCCAGGCCGACAAGGTGCCAGCTGAGGGACAAAAGCGTCTCTGGGTTCGAAAGCCAAACAAGCCTGCAAACAAATCTGCTACTGCATGAAGGTTTGCCCCCGCCCGACTCTCGGGTGGGGGGTCGCCTTCGCGATTTTGCAGCTCGGTGGACCTCCCTGCTTTCCGACGAGTGGGTTTGCGAAGTGGTTTCATCAGGGTACAAGATAGAATTTCTTTCTTGTCCACCAAACAGATTTTTTTCCCTCAAACCTTCATCTTCCTCCAGCTTGTCGGAACGCCCTGTTTGGGGCAGTGCAGGACCTGCTGAAGGGCGGGGTGATAGTACCTGTGCCGCTGCCGGAAAGGTTTCAGGGATTTTACTCCAATCTGTTTGTAGTCCCAAAGAAGGACGGGGTCCGTCCAATCTTGGATCTCAAGGCCCTCAACACCTTTTTAAAGGTGGGAAGGTTCAGGATGGAATCAGTTCGCTCTGTGGTCGCTGCACTCCATCCTTGGACATCAAGGACGCATACTTGCATGTCCCCATATGCAATAGGCATCAGAGATTTCTGCGTTTTGCAGTTGGGGACGATCACTACCAATTTGTGGCTCTCCCTTTTGACCTGGCATCGGCACCAAGGGTTTTCACCAAGGTGCTCGCCCCGATTCTGGCCTTGCTGAGACAGCGAGGTATCGCTATCGTGGGCTACCTGGACGACCTCCTTCTGAGAGCTGCTTCAGACTCAGAATTAGAGGAGGATGTAGCAATTGCCAGTCAGACCCTTCAAGAATTTGGTTGGGTACTGAACCTTCAGAAGTCGGTGTTGGTGCCGACTCCGCTCCTGGAATACCTGGGCTTGATCCTGGACTCCTCAGAGGCGAAGGTTTTTCTCCCTTTAGAAAAATTGCAGGCTCTTCAGGTGGCGGTGAAGCTATTGGCATCCCGCAGGTGGTTGTCGCTGCGCTTATGCATGCAAGTCCTGGGTCTCATGGTGGCCTCCTTCGAGGCGGTACCGTATGCTCAATTCCACACTCGAGTCTTGCAGAAGGAGATCCTGTCCAAGTGGGACAAGTCTCCGTTGTCCCTGGATTTTCTAATCCGGGTGAGCCAACTAGTCAGGACTTCCCTGGTCTGGTGGCTGACATCTCCAGCCCTTCAGTCCAGAAAGTCTTTCCTTCCTTTTCACTGGACGGTGATCACGACGGACGCCAGCCTGACCGGTTGGGGGGGTGTTTGGGGTGTCCAGTCGACACAAGGTCGCAGGCCGATCAATGTACTGGAACTTCGGGCGATCAGGCAGTGCATCTCCACATAGTCACAGAGGCTACAGGGGCGTTCAGTCAGGATCCAGTCGGACAACGCCACGGTGGTGGCGTATGTCAATCATCAAGGAGGAACAAGGAGCTCGGTTGCAGCATCGGAAGTCGCTCATATTCTGCGGTGGGCAGAAAGGAGCGTGCCGGCTCTATCGGCCATATACATTCCGGGCGTAGAAAACTGGCAATAGGACTACCTAAGTGGTCAGATGCTGGACCAAGGAGAATGGTCGCTACACCAGGACGTGTTTCAATTCCTTTGCCTAAAATGGGGCACGCAGACGTGGATCTCCTGGCTTCTCGACTCAATCGGAAGGTATTGAGGTTTGTGGCTAGGTCAAAAGATCCCTGGGCGGACGCAGCAGACGTGTCGGTGGCCCCGTGGGGACAGTAATGGCTGATCTATGCTTTTCCCCCACTGAAACTTCTTCCTCGTCTGCTCCGCAGAGTGGAGACCGAGGGGATTCCGGTAATCCTAATTGCCCCAGATTGGCCTCGGCGTCCCTGGTACGTCGACCTGATGCGCCCAGTGGCGGATGCCCCTTGGTGACTGCCGATGCGGGAGGACCTTTTGCCGCAAGGTCCCATACTTCATCCTGCTTTACAGTCACTGGCTTTAATGGCATGGCTATTGGAAGCCAGGTACTAAGGGACCGAGGCCTGTCGGATTCAGTAATTTCCACTATGCTGAGGGCACGGAAGTCATCTTCTCGGAAGATCTACCATCGCACGTGGAAGGCATACATCTCTATGTGTGAGGAGATGGAGTGGCGTCCACGGGCATATTTGGTTTCCAGGACCCTGCTGTTTCTACAGCGTGGAGTGGATCAGAAACTTGCCTTAAGCACCGTTAAGGGGCAGATTTCCGCCTTGGCTGTTTTCTTTCAACGACCCCTGGCGGCTCATTCACTGGTGAGTACATTTGTGCAAGGGGTCCGACATGTGGCTCCTCCGGTTCGACCACCACTACTACCTCTGTGGCATTTGAATCTGGTGCTCTCGGTATTTCAGAAACCTCCCTTTGAGAACATCAGAGAGATTCCTCTTTTGACACTCTCAGAAAGTTGCCTTTCTGGTGGCCCTTACATCTGTCAGGAGGGTTTCTGAGTTGGTGGCCTTGTCTTGCAAGTCCCCCTACTTGATTCTCCATAAGGATAAAGCGGTGCTACGCCCGCAGCCTTCGTTTGTTCCGAAGGTGGTTTCGGCTTTTCATCTGAATGAGGACATTGTACTTCCATCCTTGTGTCCTCAGTCATCGAATCCCAAAGAGGTTGCGTTACATTCCTTAGATGTGGTACGTGTTCTGCGGGTGTATCTGTCTGCTACGGTTCTGTTTCGGAGGTCAGACTGGTCCAAAGAAAGGCCTGGCGGTCTCGTTGGCCACCATTTCTCGGTGGATCAGACAGATTGTGATTCAGGCTTATGCCCTTAAAGGGCGGGCGCCTCCCTTTCTTGTCACGGCGCATTCGACCAGGGCGATTGGTGCCTCCTGGGCTTTTCGACATCAAGTGTCTGTCTCACAGGTGTGTAAGGCGGCGACCTTCACTAAATTTTACAAGGTTGATGTGCATGCATCTGCGGATGCTTGCTTCGGCCGCAAGGTTTTGCAGGCGGCTGTTTAAGGTTGCAACTCCTCCGTTGAGGAGCTCTTTTTGTTTGGGGTGAAGTTTGTTTGCTTGCTGTTCCCACCCCTCGTTTTTTGGACATTGCATGGGGACATCCCACTTGTCAAGACTAAAGGAGCTGTGTCCGTCCATGGATGAAAGAGAAAATATTATTTTTGTACTCACCGTTAAATCCTCTTCTCTGAAGTCCATGGACGGACACAGCAACCACCCCTCCTGTTTGAGTTAGCAGCTCAGTTTGTCAAAAAGCAGTACAGAGTGCAGGGTCAGGGGTTATGACCAGAGGGACCGCCCCCTGGGCGGGGCTGTTCAGCTCTGGTATAATTACATGTTTTTGTATATCTAACATGTCTGCCTAGTCCTCTCCTAATAGACGGAACATAACCCACTTGTCAAGACTAAAGGAGCTGTGTCCGTCCATGGACTTCAGAGAAAAGGATTTTACGGTGAGTACAAAAATCCTATTTTTATCCACATTATTCAAAAAGCCATAAAAGGATAGCAATATATTTAAAATAGCTTAAATTATGCAAGTCTATTTAATTTTTTTTTATAACATTGAATACTCTATTTATCCAGTCATAGCTAATTGATGTAGTCATCTTAACATATTTTGCCTTGAACATGGCTTCCTCAGGAGATTTTACATTACAACATACAAGCATCAATGATCATATGGTTTGGAATAGAACAAAAAAACATGCATAAATCCAAAAACAATGCCCATTCAATCATGCGCCTACAGGTCTCCGGTAGTATTAATAGGCCACAGGAGGGATATAGGGAGTTGTTTCAAAAAAGCAAACTCTTGTAGAGAGCATGATAGATAGCTTATACATTAATCCTCTCAAGAGTACAGCAACGATAAGGACACTGTCTCAAAGATCCAGATTTCTCAATCAGCCACAGAAATTCTGTGGCAGTCAGGGCTATTGCAGTGTCCATGTGCTCTGGCCAGGCCATATGTGTGAACTAAAAGTCCAGTTTTTTTCTTGCAAAGTTTTCTAGAAAGGGTATATAGCAGTGTGCGGAGGATTCATCCAGATTTTCTAGTGTTAATTTGTGGGCACACCCCTTTAGCACCTGATGGAATTATATATGTACAAGCTATTGGGATCTGAGCAGAGGTATATCTTATTTCTGTTGCATTGCAGGTCAATGGCCAGACCTGAACTTAGTGGCTCTCTCACAATTTGTGTCTGTTTTCCCCTTGTGGCATTGTGTTCACTGTAGTATTTACATTTTGCAGAGCAGGTTAGGGATTACTTTGACGCAGTTGACCAGATTAATCATGTATTGCAATATGTATTAACTAAAAATCCCAGTTTTTTTATTGCAAAGGTTGCTAGAAAAGGTATATAGCAGTATTCAGAGGGTTCATCCAGAAATTATGGATAAAGATTAGCGCTATACCAGTGCCTCCCAGGCACACTAAAATGCCAGGATTGGAAGCACAGCAGCTAGACACTCCAAGTGCAAGAGACCTTAGGCTTTAAAGTGATGCTGAAGTGGGTGTTCTTTAGACTAGTGTTTACAAATAAACACACTGCTCACATGCCGTGATTTTTATTAAATCTTGATTACATTTTATAAAAAAACAAACAAAAAAACATTTGTTTATAAACGGCGGTTGGTAGAACCAAATTTTAAATGAAAATGATGAGGTGATGGTATCGTCTTAGAGTGACGCTTTTTGAAGTCTTGCTTATTTACAATTTTAGGTACTGAAGTTTGTCACCATTTCATGAGCGCATTAAAATTTTAGAGTGTAACATGTTTGGTTTCAATTTATATTTTCTCGCTAAACCCTCATCTTTTATAATAATACTCGATCACCTGCGCTTAAATGAAGGTAAAAATTGCTGTGCAATACAAAATAAGTGTTAAAAAATTATATGCTCCTTCAACTTATAAAGTGCATTACCCGGTATTCCTACAAACATTAAAGTGCAATACCATATTCATATTTGCATACAATAAAACACATGAAAATTACATTCACTGCAAGGCTGCTTTCACACTGAGGCGCGGGTGACCCCGTTATTTTTTACCATCGTTTTTGCAGAGGTATTCGGCCGCTAGCGGGGCGTATTTAACCCCCACTAGTGGCCGAAAAAAGGGTTAAAACCACCCATAAAGCGCCGCTGCAGCGGCGCTTTGCCGGTGGTTTGGCCGCGCTGCCCATTCATTTCAATGGGCAGGAGCAGTGGAGGAGTGGTGTCCAAAGATGCTGCTCCAAAGATGCACCGCTCCAAAGATGCTACTTGCAGGAGTTTTTTTTTCTTTCTCGTACATCACGGGACACAGAGCGACATAGTCATTACTAATGGGTTATATAGATACCGTCAGGTGCTGGCACTGGCAACTTCCAAAACCGGAAGTACCCTCCCCTATATAAGCCCCTCCCATCCGGGAGCACCTCAGTTTTTTGCCAGTGTCTAAGATGTTGGCAAGAAGAAAAATGTGTTTTTCACTGAGCTTGCGTACAGGTTCTTTTGGGCCTCAGTAAGCTATTCCGGATCCGACCAAAAAAGCTTCATAGCTAAACGGTCGGTACCCGGGCCTTGCAAGAGAAGAGCAAGGTTTTGCCTGTAATGCTTCTCTTAGGAGAGCTGGACCCTGGGATCCAGAGCTCTGGTCATACCCACGACCAAGATGTTTTTTGTGCAGGGTGCTGTACAGGTCCAGGGGAGTGGAATCCTTGGGAACCCGGTCCCTGAAGGTTTGATTACAATGCCTGCCGTGATAGGTGAAGTTTGGGCTTCTGTGGACCAAACAAAGTCCTGCGGCGAGGAAAAGGTAAGTGGGGGCCCTCAGGAACTTGGTTCTATTGAGGGACCCCCAAGCCTATTTTGTCTTTCTGCCTGTTACCTAAGGTATTCCCGCTAATATTCTGTGTATGCCTGTTACTACTGAGAAAATGTAAAAATTTTAATAGTAGGCAAGAAAAAAAAAAAAAAAAATGTAAGACCGCGGTACCTGTGTTAGACACTAGAGGCCGCTATGGTTCTTTTTCTTGTAATGTGGATTTTTTTCTTCCAGAATCAAATCCAGGCAGTTGGTATGTTCTCTGCTGGGAAGCTGTCTCCTCTGCCCTGTTGCTGCGCTCATCCATCCCCGGGCCCTGCGGCAAAGGGGGCCCTGGCTCCCATCTAGCTCCTTATTGTTTTTAAAAAAGGGCGCCGAAGGCGCACGTGCCCGCGCGCGTGCGCGAGCACGCGCCTCTATTCATAGAGGCGATCTGAAAAAAGGGGCGGAGCGGGTGGATGACGCTCAGGTGTGCGCCGCGGCGCTACTGCGCATGTGCGGGCGTCCAGCGTGTTTTAAAACACATTATAGCTGGCTATTGAATGCACAGACAGAGCTAGCAACAGATAAAGGCACACAGAGGCGGTTGATGCAGGCATCCCCTAGAAAGGCACTTTAGTAGACACCAACTGTGATATAGCAGCAATTGTGCTAGACTATTCTCAGTAAAAGTGGTGTATTACGGCTGGAATACCTCAGCTTTAGGCTTAAGAATATGCCGTCCAGAAGCTCCGGAACTGAATCTTCCAGGAAGCGAAGGGGGTCTCATCGGGCTCTGAGGTGGGCATGCTTCTGCTGCACCAGTCTCCCCTGAAGTTCAGAGGTAAGTGACCATAGAGACCCCGCAGGGGTACTTGGTACTGTGGCTGTCCTCAGTCACATGCTCCTGTGTATGTAACAGAGGAGGTTTTTTCCTCAGCTCTGGGAGGATTAGAGAGAGATTGTCAACATTGATCGCTGCCTCCCTGTCAGGGAAAGCACACCAATCTCCGTCTCCTCCTTCAGAGTGCCTGTTAGCAGAGCAACAGTCCCATACAGGGATCGACCTGCCTGAAGGGGATCAGGATGAGGTTGATTCTGTTATAGAGGAATCAACAGTGGAGGAACCTTTCTCAGCAGCTCAAGCTGAAAGATTATGGGTTCAGTCTCTGACTAACATGGTCCGATCGGCATTTAAAAATGCACCTTGCGGAACCATCAACCACTACTGTATCCTCGTTGGGGTCGCTAGAAGCCCCCAGACTGTCTGTTCTTTTCCACTTCACCCTTTTACGGAAAGGGCTTATTTACCAGGATTGGGAACGTCCTGAGAAAATATTATTCCCCCAAGAGATTTCCGGTGGTCTATCCCATGGAGGATAAGTTCATCAAAAAAAAATAAAAAAATGGGAGGTCCCTACAGTGGACGCAGCCATCTCTTGTATGTATAAATCACTGACATGTCCAGTGGATAATGTCCAAATGTTCAAAAACCCAATAGATAAAAGATTGGAGTCCTTATGAAAGTCTGCTTCTTTCTACAGCAAGCTTGGTGACACATCCAGCAGTAGCAGCTATTGGGGTCTGCTAAGCAGTGAAGGATCAGTTAAAACAGGTCTTGAGGGACTTGACAGATCAGCAGGCCTTGCCCTAGCTGATCTACCTAGAGCCTTAGGCTTTGCGGTTGACGCCATAAAGGATTCAGTCCATCAGGCCTCCCGCCTTACGCTGTCTTACATATGCGTAGGCTTCTATGGCTCAAAAACTGGTCTGCTGAAGCTCCCTGTAAGGAATAGCTGGTTAGCGTCCCATTTCATGGTGAACGCTTATTCAGGGAAAACCTGGACAAATATATCCAGAAAATTTCCAGCGGTAAAAATACGCTCTTGCCGGTTAAAAACAGAGTTAGAGGTCCCTCTTTAAGAGGCCTGCTTCTCCAGTCCCTGGGGCATCGGCTGTGTAACAGTTCCGACGGCCTCCTCGGTCAATTCCCGGGGGTAAAAAACAGGGACAATAGCAGGGTAATGAGAAACCCTGGGTCAGGGGAGGTACAAAACCTCCCCCAAAGTTAAATTCATTGAAGGGTTGCCCCCACTCAGTCGGGTGGGGGGAGGACTCCAGTTGTTCACAAGAGACCTGGTGGGACGCGATCAAGACAGATAGGTGCTCTCCGCAGTATGTTGGGGATACAGATTGGAGTTAAAAGACTCTCCTCCTTCCCATTTTTGAGGTCAAACGTGCCAAGGGATCCCCGGAAGAGAGAGTCCCTCCTGTTGGCACTAGAACAACTATTGCTCCAAGGAGTAGTTATGGAGGTTCCCCTGGAAGAATGAGGGTTCGGGTTTTACTCAAACCTCTCTACAGTCCCGAAGCAAACGCGGACGGGAGGCCCATATTAATTCTAAAAGGGCTATACAAATTCCTGTATATCAGGACTTTCCGATGAAGTCGATCCGATCGGTGGCCACTGCCCTACAAGGGGAGGATTGGTTAGCCGCGATCGACATCAAAGATGCTTATCTGCACATTCCCGTCTTTCCAGTCTACCAAAAGTTTCTACGCTTTGCAGTAGAAGGGCGCCATTTTCAGTTCAGAGCCTTACCCTTCGGTTTGGCCACAGCACCACGAGTGTTTACAAAAATTCTGGCCCTTTATTGGCCAATCTAAGAACACAAGGTGTAATGATAATGGCATATCTAGATGACTTGTTGCTGATAGACCACTCAGTGAAAAAACTAGACGTGGTCGTTCACAAGACAATCAAGTATCTGGAATCTCACGGTTGGATTATCAACCGAGAAAAGTCAGCCCTAAAAACCAGTCAAAAGTCTGGAATACTTGGGGCTAAGGTTGGATTCAGGCCAGAGAAAAATATTCTTGCCTCGAGGAAAGGTGTTGTCTTTGAAAGATTTGATCCACTTAGTGGGTACAAAAAAGACAGCCATCCATACGCCTGTGCATAAGGCTGCTGGGAAAAATGGTGGCATCATTCGAAGCAGTACCCCACGGTCAATTCCATTCAAGGAATTTGCAGGGGGCCATACTGTCAGCCTGGAACAAAAAAGTTCAGGCCCTAGACTTACAATGTCCTTGTCCCCTTCCGTTCGCAAGAGCCTCCGTTAGTGGTTGGTTCCCCAGAATCTGGAAAAAGGGAAATCCTTCAGTCTGATTTCTTGGAAGGTGGTCACTACAGATGCCAGCCTTATAGGCTGGGGAGCAGTACTGGAGCAATAGTCTCCAGGGCAGATGGTCGGATGCAGAAAAGGCCCTGCCCATCAATCTCTTAGAGATACGAGCAGCCCGGTATGCCCTAGTAGCATGGACATCCAAACTCCAAGGGTCCCCTGTCAGAATTCAATCAGACAATGCCACAGCAGTGGCATATATCAATCATCAGGGGGGCACCAGGAGTCGTGCAGCCCAGAGGGAAGTAAATTACATCCTGAAATGGGCAGAAAAATATGTCCCAGCCATATCTGCGGTATTCATTCCAGGAGTGGAGAATTGGAAGGCGGACTTTCTAAGTCGCCAGCAATTAGGCCCAGAGGAAGGGTCCCTTCACCCCGAGGTTTTCTGGACAATATGTCAGCGGTGGGGAACATCGGATGTAGATCTTCTAGCATCCAGATTCAACGCAAAGGGGGACAGGTTTGTCTCTCGGACAAGGGATCCCCTAGCTTGCGGCCCGGATGCCCTAGTGTTCCCTTGGGATCAGTTCAAGCTGATATATGCATTCACACCGCCACAATGGTTACCTCGATTACTCCGCAGAATCAGGGTAGAAAAGAAACCAGTGATTCCGGTGGCTCCAGCGTGGCCCCGAAGAGCGTGGTACGCGGAGATTGTAAAATTTCAGTGGGGAGTCCTTGGACTCTCCCACGTCGTCCGGACCTGCTTTCGCAAGGACCGATATACCACCCTTCCTTACCAGCCCTAGGTTTGACGGCCTGGCTATGGAAGCCCACATTCTAAAAAAGAGAGGGCTCTCTAATCCTGTGGTATCTACCATGATCAATGCCAGGAAGCCGGTATCCAGGCAGATCTAATATAGAATCTGGAAGGCGTACATCGCGTGGTGTGAGGCCAGGAAATGGCATCCACATAAGTACGTAATAGGTAGGATTCTGGACTTCCTACAATGGGCTGTAGATAGGAAGCTTGCCTTGAGTACTATCAAGGGTCAGATTTCGGCCTTGTCAATATTTCTTTATCGTACACCACGGGACACAGAGCCAGTCATTACATAATGGGTTAAGGGTCACCAGCGGTGATTGGACACTGGCACAACCAATGGAAGACAGTTCCCCTCCATATAACCCCTCCCATCAGGGAAGTACCTCAGTTTTTTCGCCAGTGTCGAAAGGTGTTGGACGCGTTAGGAGGTGCTAAAGGAAAGCTCTACCAAAGAGACCCTCTGGGGGTAAAAGAGCTATGCTTTCGGATCCATCCAAGACGCCTACAAATGAGCTGAATCTGGATGGGATCCGGGCCTCATCCATGAGGCGTCGCCTGTAATGTCTCTCTTCGGAGGACTGGGCTCTAAGATCCAGCACTTTCGCTATTTCGCTATAAAGTCCTGGTAAGAGTCTTGTACAAGGCCCAGGGGAGAGGTATCCTTTAAATAGGAACCCATATCCCTGAAGGTTGGCACACATAGCACACCGTGAAGGGTGAAGTTTGGTATCTGTCTGAAAACTTTCAGCAGAAAAACCTGCGGCGTGGATAAGGTGAGATTAGAAGGTCCATAACTAGGTTGGGACCTTTTTCAAAAAGTGGATGTCTTCTTTTTTTTTCCACCACTGGGGGGAGTAAAGAGCTGAATATACTCACCTCACTCTGTTCAGTGTCGGCTTCGGCGAAGTACACTGCTCGTCACCTCCGCTGCTGAGCTTGCTTGAGCACCCCGCTCCTCCTTCCGGTGGCCGATACAGACACCTGCAGATGCAGGTAAGTGGGGACAGGGGCTGATGAGAGTCCTCTCTCACTATGGCCACCACCATAGCGCTAAAGGCCGCGCGCGCGCTTTATCGGAGGGGGGGGGGGCGAAGGCGTGCGCGGGCACGTGGCGCGCGCAGGCACAGAAACGGCGCCAAATTTAAAAGACTGTCAGTGTAAAAAGCACTGCAGCAGCAAGCAAGCTCGTTAGTTCTCTTGTTCCTGGCAGAGAAACACAGCAGCTATACAGGGACGTAAGACTCCATGTGGTTGGATTGGGTACTTCCTAGAAGACATCCATGTTATGCATAGTTATGTGTTAAAAGTTGCATACTTAATGTATTTGCTAAACTGAACACGGCAGTATATGCATTTAGGTACCTTGTATTTTGTCTAAACAGTAAGTCTTCCAGGGGAAGTAATGCGGACAAAAAGAGATAAAAGAGCACAGCCGCCTGAGACAGGGGGCTCTAGCTGTGCTGACTCGGTACCTTCCTCTCCTGTGTTGCCAAAAGCACCTGTACAGGATGAGCCATTACCTCTGTCAGGTATGGCGGCTTCCCCAGTGAAGCCTGGGCCTGCATATGTCACTGAGGACACTTTATCAGCTGCCCTAAATAATCTGGAGGAGAAAATTGCTACCTTAATCGCTAAATCCTCTAAAAAGGACAATAAGCGAAGCAGATCTCCTCCAGTATTGGACCTCCCTTCAGAAGTACCTGAGGAGGAGGAGGATGAGGAGGAGGCTACATCAGCAGAGGATGAGGAGTCAGACGGATCAGGGATATCGGATGAGCCTTTTTCGGTATCCCAGATTTTAAAGTCACAGGTGCAATGCTATGCAGGAGCCGTGCGAGCTGCATGTAGGTTACCCTCTTTGGAGGTAACAGAATCACCTGTCTCCTCCCTAGGATCATTAAGATCCCTGCAAGGTGCATGCTCCTTCCCGGTTCATCCGTTACTAGAGGATCTATTGTACGCAGACTGGCAACATCCAGATAAGCGTTTTTCACCTCCAAAAAAGTTTAACATTCTTTATCCTATGGAGGAAAATTTTTTAAAGAAATGGAGCCTGCCTACGGTAGATGCGGCTATTTCTTGTGTAAATAAAAACCTGACATGTCCAGTGGATAATGTACAAGTGTTTAAAGATCCTTCTGAGAAGAAGTTGGAATCCTTACTGAAATCCTCCTTCCTTTTGGCCGGCTCAATTATCCAACCTGCAGTAGCAGCAGTCGGTATGTGTCAGGTCGTCAGCCAACAGGTAAAGCAGGGGCTGAAGGAGCTGCCTTCAGAGCAGGCTAAAAATTGGGAGAATTTGCCTAAAGCCTTATGCTTCACAGTGGATGCCATGAGAGATTCTATCATACAGGCATCACGCCTTACACTCCAGCTGGTACAGATGCGCAGAGTACTTTGGCTTAAGCATTGGTCAGCGGAAGCCCCATGCAAAAAGTTGTTGGCAAGTTTCCCGTTCCATGGCGAACGCCTTTTTGGGGAAGATTTAGAAAGATATATCCAAAAGATATCAAGTGGTAAAACGACACTTTTACCTGAGAGAAAGAAAAACAAGAGACCTTGTTTTAAACACACTCTCTCCCCAGCTCCCGGAAAATCTGACTCCAGCCAGTGGCGACGGCCTTTTCAGCCGCCCAAAAAAGCCAAAGAACAGGCTCAGAAGAACAAGAAGCCGTGGGGTTCAAGAGCTAATAAGCAAGCCCTCAAAACCTCTCATTGAAGGGGCGCCCCCGCTCGGCCGAGTGGGGGGAAGGCTTTGTCAGTTCTCAGCGACTTGGCGGACAGAAACCCAGGACAAATGGGTGGTATCCACAATATCCTCAGGGTACAGACTGGAATTTCGAGAGATCCCATCTTCTCAATTCCGAAGTTCAAGACTCTCCAAGGATCCACAAAAAAGAGGATCCTTCTTCAAAGGTTTGAATCACTTAATAGCTCAAGGTGTGGTTACAGAGGTACCCCAAAAGGAGCAAGGTTCAGGTTTTTACTCAAACCTCTTTGTGATTCCAAAACCGAACGGAGAAGTCAGACCCATCCTGGATCTAAAAAATCTAAACCAGTTTCTGAACGTTCGCCATTTTCGAATGGAAACGATTCGATCCGTGGTCGCTACTTTAAAAGGCGGAGAATTCATTGCGTCCATAGATATCAAAGACGCATATCTACACATACCAATCCTCCCCGCTCACCAAAGATTCCTAAGGTTTGCGGTAGAAGATCGCCACTTTCAATTTGTGGCCCTGCCATTTGGTGTAGCCACCGCGCCCAGAGTATTCACAAAGGTGCTAGCTCCTCTGTTAGCAAACCTAAGAACACGGGGCATTGCGGTAACAGCCTATCTAGACGATCTACTATTAATAGATCAGTCAAAGGAGGGATTGGATCACGCTGTAGACACTACAGTAGGATACCTGGAGCATTTAGGATGGATTATAAACTTACAAAAATCCTCTCTCCAGGCCCAAAGAAGGATAGTGTACCTGGGCATGATCATAGATACAGCCCAAAACAGGGTATACCTGCCAGAGCCAAAGATACAGTCTCTGAAAGACCTGATCCACAAGGTCAAAGCAAACAAGAGGCCGTCTATTCGCCTTTGCATGAGACTATTGGGAAAGATGGTAGCCTCCTTCGAGGCGGTCCCTTACGCCCAGTTTCATTCGAGACTACTTCAAGGCAATATTTTAGCCTCCTGGAACAGAAAGAGCCAAGCTCTGGATATACCCATGCGCCTGTCCTCACAAGTACGCCACAGCTTCAATTGGTGGCTAGAAGCCAAGAATTTACGGAAGGGAAAGTGCTTCCTCCCAGCAGCCTGGAAGGTGGTGTCTACGGATGCCAGCCTATCGGGCTGGGGTGCAGTATTCGAGGAGGCTTCTACCCAGGGAACCTGGGCCAAGACTCAGGGGATCCTGCCCATCAACGTGCTAGAGATCCGTGCAGTATATCTAGCCCTCAAAACCTGGACATACAGGTTACAGGGCTACCCAGTTCGGGTTCAATCCGACAATGCTACGGCAGTAGCTTACATCGATCACCAAGGAGGCACCCACAGTCGGGCAGCCCAAAGAGAGGTGAACCGGATCTTGGCATGGGCAGAAGAGCATGTACCTTGCATCTCTGCAATCTTCATTCCAGGGATAGAAAACTGGCAAGCAGACTACCTGAGTCGTCAGCAGCTGCTACCAGGAGAGTGGTCTCTTCACCCAGAGATCTTTCAGGCCATATGTCTGAGATGGGGAAACCCAGATGTAGACCTGCTAGCTTCCAGGTTCAACAAGAAATTGGACAACTTTGTGTCCAGAACGAGAGATCCTCTAGCCTACGGGACAGACGCTCTAATAACTCCATGGAATCAGTTCTCACTGATCTATGCATTCCCTCCGATCCCTCTTCTACAAAGACTGCTTCGCAGGATCAAGGAGGAGGGAATACCAGTAATCCTAGTGGCCCCAAACTGGCCCAGGAGGCCTTGGTATGCCGAGATCGTAAAAATGGCGATAGGAAGGCCCTGGAAGCTTCCACTTCGACACGACCTGTTGTCACAGGGTCCAGTATTCCACCCTTCCTTACAAAGGCTAAATTTGACGGCCTGGCTGCTGAGACCCACATTTTGAAAAAGAGAGGGGTCTCTGGCCTGGCTCTTTCTACGCTCATTAATGCTAGAAAGCCAGCCTCCAGACTCATCTATCATAGAGTCTGGAAAGCATACGTTTCCTGGTGTGAATCCAGAAGTTGGAATCCTCTGAAATATGAAATAAGTAGGATTCTTGCTTTTTGCCAGTTAGGAGTGGATATGAAATTAGCCCTTAGCACCATCAAAGGGCAAATATCGGCTCTATCAGTCTTCTTTCAGAGACCATTGGCATCTCACTCCCTAGTTCGGACATTCATTCAGGGGGTACTGAGGATAAATCCTCCAGTCAGGTCTCCCTTGTGTCCATGGGATTTGAATTTGGTATTGTCAGTGTTGCAAAAGCAACCTTTTGAACCTATTCGCCATATTCCTTTAATTATATTAAGTAGGAAATTGGCCTTTCTGATTGCTATAGCTTCTGCTAGGAGAGTATCAGAGCTAGCAGCTCTTTCTTGTAAAGAGCCTTATCTAATTTGTCACAAGGACAAGATCGTACTACGACCCCATCCGGCTTTTCTGCCTAAGGTGGTGTCGGCTTTTCACTTGAATCAAGACATTGTTCTGCCTTCCTTTTTTCCAAACCCGCGGACGGCGGGGGAAAAATTATTACACTCTCTAGATCTAGTGAGAGCGGTAAGGGTGTATCTGCAAGCAACCGCTCAGATACGTAAAACAGATGTTTTGTTTATTTTACCAGATGGTCCCAAGAAGGGCCAAGCGGTATCAAAATCCACCATTTCCAGGTGGATTAGACAAGTAATTGTTCAAGCTTATGGTTTAAAGAACAGGACTCCTCCTTTTCCTGTTAAGGCGCACTCTACCAGGGCGATAAGTGCTTCATGGGCAGTGCACCACCAGGCTTCGATGGCTCAGATCTGTAAGGCTGCAACTTGGTCCTCAGTCCATACATTTTCCAAATTCTATCAAATAGATGTGAAAGGACATGAGGATTCCGCCTTCGGGCGAAGTGTGCTGCAGGCAGCAGTATAGGGCTTCTGGACCGCAAGCGGTCGGTTTGATCTGTGTCTCCCCCCCTTCATATGAGCATTGCTCTGGGACGTCCCATTATGTAATGACTGGCTCTGTGTCCCGTGGTGTACGATAAAGAAAATAGGATTTTTATAACAGCTTACCTGTAAAATCCTTTTCTTGGAGTACACCACGGGACACAGAGGTCCCACCCTTCTTATGGGAACCTTACTGCTTTGCTACAAAACTGAGGTACTTCCCTGATGGGAGGGGTTATATGGAGGGGAACTGTCTTCCATTGGTTGTGCCAGTGTCCAATCACCGCTGGTGACCCTTAACCCATTATGTAATGACTGGCTCTGTGTCCCGTGGTGTACTCCAAGAAAAGGATTTTACAGGTAAGCTGTTATAAAAATCCTATTTTTTTCAAAGGCCCTTGGCTTCGCATTCACTAGTCAAAGCCTTTATACAAGGAGTGATGCGTATTAGTCCTCCGGTTAATATTCCCATATGTCCATGGGATCTAAACTTGGTTCTGTTGGTTCTACAGAAACAACCATTTGAACCATTACAGCATATTTCTTTGGTGCTTCTCACCAGGAAATTGATTTTTCTAGTAGCCATTTGTTCGGCTAAAAGAGTGTCGGAATTAGCAGCTATGTCCTGTAAGGAGCCATATCTGGTTATCCATAAGGATAGAGTGGTGTTACGTCCTCATCCAGCCTTTCTTCCTAGGGTGGTATCGAGGTTTCATTTGAACCAAGATGTGGTTCTTCCTTCTTTTTTCCCCAAACCTACTTCGGTAGAGGAAAAGTTATTGCATTCTTTGGATGTAGTAAGAGCAGTTAAAGCTTATCTAAAGGCCACTGCTCAGATTCGCAGAACGGATACTTTGTTTATTCTGCCGGAAGGCCCCAGAAAGGGTCAGGCAGCGTCAAAATCTACTTTAGCCAAGTGGATTCGACAGGTCATAATACAAGCCTATGGCTTGAGAAGGAGACCGCCTCCGTTCAAAGTTAGAGCGCACTCCACGAGAGCAGTTGGAACTTCATGGGCAGTGCATCACCAGGCCTCCCTGGCTCAAATCTGTAAGGCCGCAACATGGTCTTCAGTACACACGTTTACTAGGTTCTACCAGGTGGACGTTAGAAGTCAGGAGGATGTCGCCTTTGGGCGCAGTGTGTTGCAGGCCGCAAAAGATCCTCATGTCTGATAGCGCTCAGCTTATATATGGTGTATCCCCCCCTCATTGGGCATTGCTTTAGGACATCCCATTAGTAATGACTATGTCGCTCTGTGTCCCGTGATGTACGAGAAAGAAAATAGGATTTTTATAACAGCTTACCTGTAAAATCCTTTTCTTGGAGTACATCACGGGACACAGAGCTCCCGCCCCTCTTTGGGGACACTTATTGCTTTGCTACAAAACTGAGGTGCTCCCGGATGGGAGGGGCTTATATAGGGGAGGGTACTTCCGGTTTTGGAAGTTGCCAGTGCCAGCACCTGACGGTATCTATATAACCCATTAGTAATGACTATGTCGCTCTGTGTCCCATGATGTACTCCAAGAAAAGGATTTTACAGGTAAGCTGTTATAAAAATCCTATTTTTAACGTCCTGCCAGCGCATCCCTTCAGTGTGAAAGCCCTCGGGCTTTCATACTGAGACTGCAGGGGAGCTATTTTTCAGGCGCTTTACAGGCGCTATTTTTAGCCCAAAAGCGCCTAAAAAACGCCCCAGTGTGAAAGGGGTCTAAGTGTTTACAAAGTGTCCATGAATAATCCAAAGTGCTTCCCGTATGTCCTTGGTTAATCAAAATGTGCTATGCTTACAAAGTGTGATATAATCCATCAAATGTCTTCAGTGCGTCACTCCACCAATGTGACGAGACCACCGAATTGAGTGGATCAGTATACGCCTTATCCAAAAAAACAGGCCAGTTACACATTCTTCATTCCCATTATATTGAACCCAAATGAAAGAGGAACTCTAGCAGTTTTTATAAAAAATTCTCACATTAAAAACCACAGGCTTATATGCCAACATTATACTGTGCAATCAGCCCTGCACCCGGGGTTAAACATTCTATTGTATTGTGGTCCCGCTCCACTATACCAAGTCTGTACCCGATGGCTGTGCACCAGATGTCTGCGAGCCTCTTGCCACTTCCGGGTGTCCCTGGTGGCTTGACGTCACTTCCTGTAACCCCACTTTGATGTATGTTTCTTCGTGATGATGTCTTCAGGAGGTGTTCCCCTCGTGTTTTATATTTTATCAAAAAAATGGGTAATATATTTATGTGCACTAAAATCAGAAAATATGCATTTGATAAACATGCGCTAATATAAAACTGCAACTACCACTATTTTGTTGTCCAGGGTCTCTTCTTTCATAAAATATATAATGCTTGGGGGTTTTTTACTAACATTTAATGCATTATTATTTTTTATGCATTTTTTATTTATTTTTTTAAACTCAGGCAGATTACAGTAGGAATGGTATCTCTAACAAATTGCAATGTACAGTAATGCAACACATCATCTCCTCAGATCACAAGTGCCCAAAAGGCTGTGCCAATAAATTAATCAGGGTGGAAATACAGTAAACCCCATACTTGGGAATTGAAAGAACTGAAGTGAGGGTCTGCCAGGTGGGGAAACTGTTCTCCTTCTGTAAGGGAAGCTCCAGTATGTTGAAACAGATAGACGGGATGATTGAAATAAAAAGCCCAAGCTGCATATCTGACAATCCACAATGTATAGTATATGCAATGTGAAAAGATCTTTTTCCCGAAAGTAACTGTTTATATTAATCTGTACATGAGTATTCCAACCAGTAATTGAGGCATTCATATTTGATAGGTGGTTGGGTCATAATTTGGCTTACATTGAAAGAATCAATAGCTCCTTTCTGTCATGTGTCAGCAGTTCAGGATGCTGATGATAGTGTAATTGTCTAAAGAATATTTTTTAGGCTAAGCATTATTTTAAAGTGGACCTAGCATCATATAGATTTTTTGTTAATTGCATGTATGCTAAGGAACGTGTGATGCCTCGTACACACAACCGGTTTTCCCGTCAGGAAAAACTGCAATGAGAGCTTTTGGCCGGGAATCCCAGCCGTGTGTATGCTCCATCTGAGTTTTTCCGACGGGAAAACTGCCAGGAAAAAAAAGAGAGCAGGATCTCCTTTTTCCCATCAGGAAAAAATCCTAGCGGAAAAAACGTTTGTATGCTTTTCCGACGGGGAAAAAAACGCGCATGCTTGGAAACAATTCGACGCATGCTCGGAAGCATAGAACTTAATTTTGTCGGCTCGTCGTAGTCTTTTACGTCACCACGTTACTGGCAGTCAAAAGTTCACCGGACTTTTGTGTGACCGTGTGCAGGGCCGCTGATGGGACATTACAACCAGCCCTGTTGTACCGGGCCCCGGCCAGCAGTGGGTGCCCGAGCAGATTTCTATCTAAAAAAAACAAATTAATAACTAAATAACTTTATTAACCTGCACCTATTTGATTGGCAATGTATATAGTACCTTCCTGGGCCCCATCATGTTAATAGAGGGGCCCAGGAGGTGAGAGAAGAAGAGGGACTTTTTCTCCATTTTCGGGTGGAGGCATACAATCCCTTCTCTGCATCAGTGTATCCTTGTGATCACTGTATGCTTCCCTCGGCGTATGGATACAATTGTAATGCGGCTCCCTTCCCTCAGTAAGTGCCGTGCTGCAGCCTGAGGGAGAGAGACTGATCACTGAGGAGGTTGAATGAAAGAGTAATCCCGACACTGGTCCACAGGCAAGCAATCCCCCTGCACACACATCACTCTGACACATCACACAGGCTGAGGCTCAGTCCCCTGACTCCCCATTATGTGCTCATGGTCGTCATCATTATTATGATGATCAGAGCACAGCAGGTGCTGTATGGCTCTGTCAGTGTAACATGCTGTGTGGTGCTGACTTTCTTAATGTATGGCTGTACTGTGTGTTACTGACTATAACACAGCACAGCCATAACAAAGTCAGCCCCCAACTGCATGTTACACTGACAGAGCCATACAGCACCTGCTGTGCTCTGATCATCATAATGATCATGAGCACACAATAAGATGCTACTTTACACATGTGATGGGAGGAAGGGACATTAAAAACACACAGCCAAGCTGCATTGTTACCACCCCCCAAACCACTCCCCTTTGAGAATTTTTCACCTAAGCTTTGCAATCCGTAAGGATGAGCTCCAGCGTGTTCGCAAGCCCCACGTGCAGAGCCCGCCAGGAAGTCGGCACTGTGCTGCGCTAATCACAAGCAGTGAGACATTGTCCCGATGCACGGCTGCAGAGATCGGGAAATGTCTCACTGCCTGTGATTAACGAAGCGCTGTGCCGACTTCCTGGTGGGCTCTGCACGTGGGGCTTGCGAACACGCCGGAGCTTATCCTTAGCAATCAAGTCCACCTGTCAGTTTTTCCTGTGGACCAGTGGGTACAGTAGCTGCGTATGATGGCACAGTGGCTGCATTTGATGGCACAGTGGTGGCAATTGATGGGCACACTAGCTGTGTTTGATGGCACAGTGGCAGCAATTGATGTTTTTTTTTTCTGAATTTTTCAGTTTGTTTGCACCCCCCCAAAAAATGTTGAGCACCAGCAGCCACTGATGTGGACCTGATTGAAAGCTCCATGTAGGCAGGGATGGACTGGCCATGGGGACTACCGGGAGTTTCCCAGTGGGCCGTTTAAAAAAAATATTTTTTTTTTGTGGCCCGTTTTTTTATGCAGTGTGGCAGCAAACAGCGGTGGGGATTCGGGGAAGGTGGCCATTGAAGAGGGCAGTTGGATGTAAAATTCCGAGGGAGAAGAGCTCCACTCCCTCCCTGACCACCGAAGAGGCGGACAGTAGCGAGCGCGGCCACCCCGGCGCTCCCAGAACCTCGATTCCTCCACCTCCTCTCTGCTCCAGGAACCATGCGGCCTGGGCCGGAGGGGCGGCTGACTGGGAGCCCGGAGGAAGAGAACATGCGCCGCTGTAAGGAGCAGAGCAGCGTGAGCACCCCCCGGATCAAGAGGGAGACTCGGCGCTGCCGCTGATGGCCATCAGGTACCTGGCATCCTACACAAACATGCCAGAACACTGAGACAGTGGGGAGGTGAGCAGAGGAGGGACTGCAGAAAGGGACAGTGCTATGTGGTCTGTCTCAGCCCTCCCCTCTGTCTCTCTGCCCCCTCTGTCTCTCAGTCCCCCCACTATCTCTCAGACCCCTCGTCTGTCTCTCAGCCCCCCCTCTGTCTCTCAGCCCCCCCTCTGTCTCTCAGCCCCCCCTCTGTCTCTCAGCCCCCCTCTGTCTCTCAGAACCCCCCTCTGTCTCTCAGCTCTCCTCCTCTGTCTCTCAGCTCTCCTCCTGTCTCTCAGCTCTCCTCCTCTGTCTCTCAGCTCTCCTCCTCTGTCTCTCAGCTCTCCTCCACTGTCTCTCAGCTCTCCCCCTCTGTCTCTCAGCTCTCCCCCTCTGTCTCTCAGCTCTCCCCCTCTGTCTCTCAGCTCTCCCCCTCTGTCTCTCAGCTCTCCCCCTCTGTCTCTCAGCTCTCCCCCTCTGTCTCTCAGCTCTCCCCCTCTGTCTCTCAGCTCTCCCCCTCTGTCTCTCAGCCCCCCCTGTGTCTCAGCTCCCCCCTCTGTCTCTCAGACCCCCCTGTCTCTTAGACCCCCCTCTGTCTCTCAGTTCCAGTGTCTCTCAGTCCCCCCTCTTTTAGCCCCTCCTCTGTCTCTCAGACCCCCCTCTATCTCTCAGACCCCCCTCTGTCTCTCAGACCCCCCCTCTGTCTCTCAGCTCTCCTCCTCTGTCTTTTAGCTCTCCTCCACTGTCTCTCAGCCCCCCTGTCTCTCAGCCCCCCCCTGTCTCTCAGCCCCCCTCTGTCTGTCAGCTCCCCCTCTGTCTGTCAGCTCCCCCTCTGTCTGTCAGCTCCCCCTCTGTCTGTCAGCTCCCCCTCTGTCTGTCAGCTCCCCCTCTGTCTGTCAGCTCCCCCTCTGTCTGTCAGCTCCCCCTCTGTCTGTCAGCTCCCCCTCTGTCTGTCAGCTCCCCCTCTGTCTCTCAGTCCCCCCTCTGTCTCTCAGTTCCTTGTCTCTCAGTCCCCCCCTCTTTTATCCCCTCCTCTGTCTCTCAGCTCCCCTCTGTCTCTCAGAACCCCCCCATTGTCTCTCAGACCCCTCCTCTGTCTCTCAGATCTCCTCCTCTGTCTCTCAGCTCTCCTCCTCTGTCTCTCAGCTCTCCTCCTCTGTCTCTCAGCTCTCCTCCTCTGTCTCTCAGCTCTCCTCCTCTGTCTCTCAGCTCTCCTCCTCTGTCTCTCAGCTCTCCTCCTCTGTCTCTCAGCTCTCCTCCTCTGTCTCTCAGCTCTCCTCCACTGTCTCTCAGCTCCCCTCCACTGTCTCTCAGCTCTCCCTCTGTCTCTCAGCTCTCCCTCTGTCTCTCAGCTCTCCCTCTGTCTCTCAGCTCTCCCTCTGTCTCTCAGCTCCCCCTCTGTCTTTCAGCTCCCCCTCTGTCTCTCAGCTCCCTCCCATTGTCTCTCAGCTCCCTCCCATTGTCTCTCAGCTCCCCCCCCATTGTCTCTCAGCTCCCCCTCTGTCTCTCAGTCCCCCCTCTGTCTCTCAGTTCCTTGTCTCTCAGTCCCCCCCTCTTTTATCCCCTCCTCTGTCTCTCAGCTCCCCTCTGTCTCTCAGAACCCCCCCTTTGTCTCTCAGACCCCTCCTCTGTCTCTCAGAACCCCCCTCTGTCTCTCAGCTCTCCTCCTCTGTCTCTCAGATCTCCTCCTCTGTCTCTCAGCTCTCCTCCTCTGTCTCTCAGCTCTCCTCCTCTGTCTCTCAGCTCTCCTCCTCTGTCTCTCAGCTCTCCTCCTCTGTCTCTCAGCTCTCCTCCTCTGTCTCTCAGCTCTCCTCCTCTGTCTCTCAGCTCTCCTCCTCTGTCTCTCAGCTCTCCTCCTCTGTCTCTCAGCTCTCCTCCTCTGTCTCTCAGCTCTCCTCCTCTGTCTCTCAGCTCTCCTCCACTGTCTCTCAGCTCCCCTCCACTGTCTCTCAGCTCTCCCTCTGTCTCTCAGCTCTCCCTCTGTCTCTCAGCTCCCCCTCTGTCTTTCAGCTCCCCCTCTGTCAGCTCCCCCTCTGTCTCTCAGCTCCCTCCCATTGTCTCTCAGCTCCCCCCCCATTGTCTCTCAGCTCCCTCCCATTGTCTCTCGGCTTCCCCCTCTGTCTCTCAGCTTCCTCCTCTGTCTCTCAGACCCCTCCTCTGTCTCTCAGACCCCTCCTCTGTCTCTCAGCCATTCATTTCAATGGGCAGGAGCGGCGTGTACACCGCTCCTCCACCGCCCCAAAGATGTTTCTTGGAGGACTTTCACACTGGGACTGCAGCGGAGGTGTTTTTCAGGGGCTTTACAGGCGCTATTTTTAGCCCAAAAGCGCCTTAAAAACACCTCAGCGTGAAAGGGGTCCTACACTCACCCCCTCTCTTTTACACTCACCCCCTCTCTTTTACACTCACCCCCTCTCTTTTACACTCACTCCCTCTCTCTTAAACTCACCCCCCTATCTCACCCACCCCCTCTCATCCCCTTTCCCTCAACCCTCCCTCTCTCTCTCTCTCTCATTCCCCTCTCGCTCACCCTCTCATGATATACAATAATGGATGTAGGGGCCTTTTAGTGGGCGTGATTTTTTGGGGGGTTGGGGGGCAGCATTTTATTGAATTAAAGTGGGCCGGTCTGGATGAAGTCCAGGGACAAATTTTGGTCCCAGTCCAGCCCTGCATGTAGGTCTACAGGAGTCCAGATATGAATTGATTTGTGGGCATTCAGGTAAAAAAAAAAATGGAAAAGAACATCCTTTTCTATTTTTCCAGACCTAAATGTGACAGATCAGAGGTAGCCTGATGTAAATGGACACACGTCTGTGGTGTATGAGGACACAAACTGAATGGGCACAGATGTCAAAACACTGACATCTCTCCCATTCAGATCCAGTTATGATTGGCAGGGTGCTGTAAAGCTTCCTGGTGGTATAGATAAGGTGGGTTCAGACTACGGTCCAAACACGCCTGAGCTCATCCAAGCTAATTCGTCGTTGTCAAAAAAGTTTTAAAATAAGACATCTCTGCTGCTTTATGATAGTGTAAAAAGTTTAGAATAATAATGGTTATTAAAGGTTCACCTTTTGGAACATGTTACATGTTTCAGCTCCTGCCACCCTTCCCCCAGATTTCGTGACCGCATGAGGGCTAGGGGCGGAGCCAGGGGTGGGGTTGTGGGCGGGACCAAGGGGCCCTGTCAGGTATGCTGTTCGGAGGCCCCATGATTTCTAACAGCGGCCCTGACCGTGTGTATGCAAGGCAAGCTTGAGAGGAATTCTGTCGGGAAAAGCATCGTTTTTTTATCCGACAGGAAAACCGGTCGTGTGTACGAGGCATGAGTGTGACATGTTCACAGAAACCACAGAACTCTCCCTCATAATGCCTTCATCTGCTTCTTCTCCAGAAGGATGAAACCATCTTTGATCAGGTATCATCCAGGATCAATATCTATTATCTAAACTGAGAAGGCTGCCTCAGATGACACAATCATGTAAATCCTGCTGCTTATGATGCACATGGTTGTGTTCACAATCATCTGAAATAGATTGGTCCCTTGCTGTGGCCTCTGATCTTGTGACTTGCTACAAAGATACAGTGTTGCAGTGTGATCACTGTTGGAGAAGTGACTGAGGAAAGGATTCCTCCTGGCTGCAGCAACACTTGTGATATCATCTCAGTTTAGACAAAGTCACTGGAACACAAGGACATCTTTTTAACTATTGTTCTACCAGGGCTTTTTTTATTTTTCATACACATGTTAAAATCTGCATTGTTTATTAGAAAAATTACAAATAATTATATATTTTCTGAAAATAAAAGCTCTATTAAATAAAATGGTGGCAATCATTGAAATTGCAAAAAACTATGACCCAAAATTCTCTATAGACGATACATTAAAAAGATTTACAGGTTATGAGTTTAGCGTTAACCATGAATTATGGCCCTAGAATCATTGCTTTCAGTCCAATATTTGCAGGGATACCCAACATATGTGGCCCAATTTATGTTTATATACAGATGCATCCCCTATGTTCGTGTTTTGTATTTGGGTGTGTACAAGGGTGTCAGGGTTAATTTTTTTTTTTATGTTTAAATAATATAATTTTTAACACTTTAAAAAAAAAAAATATTTAACTTTATTGCTAATACGAGGAGGCTAATAAGCCCCTATGTGATGGCATGGCCCTATGTGATGGCATGGACAGGTGACACGTCTTTATGGAGACATCAGGGGTTTATTAGCCCCCAGTGTCACCCCTGCCCTTTACTGCAGCTATATAAGAACAGATTATGCTTGATCAGCTGTTTACTTGGCCACAGTAGCTGGACAGCTCTGAACACAGAAGAGCGCCTCTCACTCTCCATGCTGAGGAACTTTACCCATAGACAACAGTGAATCAACACAGGCAGGGGGCCTTTACATCCATCCAGGTCACGTTTACATATTTAAAAGCACTTGCAGAAAGGGAGTTTACCGGCTGAATAAATCAATATCAAGCTCATGGCTGAAGCAGCAGCTGTAAGCTTGTTTTAACCACTTGAATACTAGGACATTTATAAACATTTATAAAAAAAACATTTACCGGTATTTATAAACATTTAAAAACATTTATAAATGCCTTGGTAGACAAGGGGTTAATGAGAAATTCTGAAGAATCTTTTGAAATGCCACCATTACTGTATATTGGGACTTGTCAGTAATTTAATTTAGGGGTTGTAAAGGTTTGTTTTTTTCCCTTTTTTGAAATAACAAACATGGTATACTTACCTTCTCTGTGCAATGGCCCCGATCCTCCTCTTCTGGGGTCCCCCAGTTGCGTTCCTGGCTCCTCCCCGCATCGATGGTCCCTCAGAGACCTGCTTTCCTAGGGGGCACCTGTGCGGACGTGCTTCCAAGTCCTGCTGCTGCGTCCATTGACACAGATAGCAGGACTCAGCCCTGCCCCCCGGCTTCAGTGTCACTGGATTTGATTGACAACAGCGGGAGCCAATGGCTGCTGCTGATATCAATCTATTCAATGAGGACCCGAGACAGCGGTTGGAGCTACTGGGTTCGTGCTTGTTGCAGGAACGATCGGGTTCAGGTAAGTAAAAGGGGGGCTCTGGGGGGCTGCTGCACTACACAAGGTTTTCCACATTCCATAGAATGCATTAAGGTGAAAAACCCAGAGGGTTTACAACCCTTTTAATCAAGTAAACTTGTAAAGTTACTGAAAGGTCTACTTTAATATCACAGCCTAAAACAACATGTTGCTGATCTCATTCACTTCTTTATGAGATTAAGATACATAAAACACTAGTTTCATTTTTCTAAAATCATTGTTTTGTCTATTTTTAGTTGCTGATCCATTATGCCAAGGAGTTGTCCAACACCTAAGATGGATAATGCAGAAAGACCTCCTAGGACAAGATATCTTCCTCATTGGTCCCCCAGGTCCACTAAGGCGTTCCATTGCTATGCAGTATTTGGTAAGTTTAGGCATGTTCCTGCCTAGTGCAACATGGAATTTCTGTTCTCTTCTAGTGCAGATACAAAGTCAGTATAAAGTACATATCCTTATTGTACAGTGCAGGACAAAAGCTGGATATTCAAAGATTCATGGGTTATGGGCTGCTACCTTTAGGTGACTGGACACTGGCAAAGCTTTACTGGATACACCCCACTGGGAGCACTTAAGTTTTTTACTAGCGTACTTGGGTGGTAGAGCTTTTCTCCCTTACAACTGACCATTGTGATGGGCAAAGCCTGAACCATAAACGGGGATCAGCAACCTGAGCAGGTAAAATAGGATCACCCTTTTACTGGACTGATGCTGTAGCTTCACAGCAAGTATGTGACCCAATATCTCTATTGCTTGCTTTTAACCTTATTATGTGTATCACGAATAGTATTTGTTTTTATGTTAAAATTATAAAAAAACATGAATGCCTTTGAAAAAGAGTGTCAAATGTTCCAAATTTGGTAGTAAAATTCCACCATTTAGAGTTTAGTCTCAGGTGGATGAGTATCACTTTTTGGCTCTGAGGAAGAGGGTGCGCCCTCGCAACGCGTCAGCCGTAGCTGTAATATCTGTCGTCTGGACTCTCTGGTCATCTGGTTCCAGCAGGAGGCAATCCCCTTTGATGGAATGGTTATGTGCCTACTATCATACTTGCTTTGTGAGTATTTGTAATCTTTTAACTTACTTTTAATAAACCTAGCCATTGGTAATGCACTAGGTCGGTGCGCCCTCTTTTTTCCTTTTACGGATGAGTAAAGGTGTTGCATCACATATCAAGTTGTACTACTACCACCACTTCTGCCTAGAGCCCTTTTTATGGTTTCAGGCAGTTCCTCCTGCCCTTTTGCCACAAGTACTTTGGTACAGAATGTCTGACACTTGGGTTGCTGTGTACTCCTTCATGCACATACTTGCCGCACTTCTGCACCCTACTCTGAGTACCCCACGGGGGAAAACCCTCACTGAAAGCAATAGCAAGGTAACCAGGTGCAAGGTTGCTGTACAAAACCTTAGACAAACATTCGCTTTGATGAAGGCCTGCAAAACACTAAAATTTTACTTTAACTATGTCAGACTTTCTCAGACAACTAGTGGTTTTAATAAATGACATCACTGTCCATGGCAAAGCTTTGCCAGTGTTTTTTTCTTGCAGTAGCAATCTGAGTTGTTATTGGGCCTGTTGGCACAGTTCTGTTTGCCTTGTTGTTGCCCACCATTCTCATTCAGGGACCAGGGTCTATGACTATCCAGCCTGTGTCCTGTACTTTACAATTAAGGTAAAGGAATGTAAATTCCATATCTTGAGTACAGTAAAGGACACAGACCACCCTTCCATTTCTTTCCTATTTTACTCTGCATTGCTTGTTAAGAGGTCTTATAGAGTGTGGGTAGGGTTATGGTGGTATACCTAGGGAGAGCGTGTTCAACAAAGCTTTGCCAGTGTCCAATCACTTGAAGGTAGCAGTCTATAACCCACAGTCTGTGAATAATCTGTCCTATCAAAATTCCTTTTATTTGTCAATTCTATATCATGAAGAAGTTGATCTAAATGCATGTTGATGAAAATAAAGAGGAGCTCCAATCTCACCCCCCAAAATTTTAAGTCAGCAGCTACAAATACTGTAGCTGCTGACTTTTAATATAAGGACACTTACCTGTTCAGGGATCCAGCGATATCCTCACTCGAGCTGATTCTTCAATGGGTTTTGTTTTAATCCACTTCCTTCCATTGACATGATGCAGAAGCTCTGGCTCCCCTGTGTCAGGAAGCGCTCAATAACAGGGCTGAATTGTGGTAGCTTTGATGTCATCTGTCGGCTTCCATTGCCCAACCATTGTTGGTGCTCAATCCTCCTGCAGTAGCCACACACTGACGCAGGGAGCCACTGCTTCTGCATCACGTGGCTCGACCAAATCGGAGAGTGTACTTTTGTAATGGATGCACTTTTAAAGAAAAAAAGGCTAACTATCCGTGTTATGGCATATGCTAAATTGCTACTGGTTAGCTCTTACATACAAAGTTCATGTGAACTGTGACAAATCAGACATACCAAAAATGAATACTGACTAGCAAAAGTTTTAGTGTTTAGCAAAGGAACGTTTGCTAAACACTTGCCTAATTGAACCCTCAGTTTAAATTTGCCTATTACACTCCAGGTGCATAAAAAAGTGAGCTAAGTTTTCTTTCTTGGTTTGAAAATACTCCTATACCCTTTCCTGTTACAGGAGCTAACAAAGAGAGAGGTGGAATATATTGCTTTATCCCGAGACACCACTGAGTCTGATCTGAAACAGCGAAGAGAGATACGATCTGGAACTGCATTTTACATTGATCAGGTAAGCTGTTATCACACCACATTACTCACATTTGTTAAGATTAAACCTTGTTCTTAATGTATGCAGAGTTGAATCTAAGATGTAATTGAAGGTGTAAATTTAATTACTCATCAAATAGCTTTATCAACTAAAATTAGTTTTACTATACTAAGTTTGCAGACGAAAGATGTAAATGGACACCAACAATTAATGACCCATTTGCCTTCGGTCAGCAGTATTCAGGTATTTATTATTATACAGGACTTATATAGTGCCAACAGTTTACGCAGCGTTTAACATTATAGATTTAGTTGAAGCATCCAAGAACAGTTTGGTGACGAACAATGTATTTTCCAGCATGATGGAGCACCTTGCCATAAGGCTAAAGTGATAACTAAGTGGCTTGGGCAACACAACATGGAAATTTTGGGTTCATGGCCAGAAAACTCCCCAGACCTTAATCCTATTGAGAACTTGTGGTCAATCCTCAAGAGACGGGTAAAAAAAATAAACCTCACAAATTCTGACAAACTCCAAGCATTGATTATGCAGGAATGGGTTGCCATCAGTCCGGATGTGGCCCATAAGTTGATAGCATGCCAGGGCGAACTGCAGAGGTCTTGAAAAGGAAGGGTCAATGCTGCAAATATTGACTCTTTGCATAATCTTCATATAATGGTCAATAAAAGCCTTTGACACTTATGAAATGCTTGTAATTATACTTCAGTGTATCATAGTAACATCTGACAAAAAGATCTAAAAACACTGAAGCAGCAGACTTTGTGAAAATTTATATTTGTGTCATTCTCAAAACTTTTGACCACGAGGTGTGGCTGGATGGCGACCTGAGAAGCTGTGTTCTCTCTGCACTCCTGCCATCCTGATGAAATCCTGGGGATTTTTCCATCCTGTTACACCCGACTCCCTTCTATATAATCTTTATTTTATAAAAGAAAAATATACAACCAGACAAGTCCAACAGTTTGCTTAAAAAAAAAAAAAAAAAAAAAAAATCAAAAATATTAAGTAAAATAAAATAGGAAAAGCACAGACCCGTCTGGTGTGCATAACCAGCATATAAACAAGTTGAACAAAGAAATAGAGTACATCAATAATAGCAGTATCTTGTATGCCTTATGTGGGGCGGCCGATGGGCCACACTAGTTAGTAGAGTAAGGGTGCCACCATAGAAACAGTGGGTGCACAACTGTGGTAGGCGTGGAGGGCACATGGAATGTGGGGGCCTCACATATTACCGTCCCACCACTGATAACAAGCCGGGGGTGTTGTCCATGTGACTATAATTAAGACATGGTCCCCCGACCCGCGGCCGGGGCGGGGGGAGGGGGGCTCAATAGCCTCCATCTGACCGCTCCCCGCACGCAGCGTGGGGCACCGATATGCTACGGTGCACGCTCTGGCGGGACACCCTGTGCCCCCTGTAAAGGGGGGCCCATCCCGCGAGCGCGGAGGCTCATGGTAATTACAACACCCGCCAGCATAACAGACATTTCTTTAACTGGCATAAATGCATACCATTGCAAAACATATATAAGAAGAGAAAAAAAAAAAAAAAAAAAAAAAAAAAAAAGGGGGGGGGGGAAAGAGGGGAAGGAAAAGGACAAGGAAAGGAAAGGAGGAAAGGAAGGAGTGATCCGAGCGTACCTGTCTTTCTGTAGGAGGCCTCATTCCAGGCCGCACCGAGCACACCCTCAAGCGTAGCCATCAAACCAGGTAAACTCCATTAGTCTCACTATGTCAGAGGGTAGCTCTCAGTCTTCTAAGCTCTCGACAGCCTGCGGTTTTTAAGAGAAGGTTCTGCCAGTTCCAATAAAGCTATGTCTAGGCTAGATGGCACGTATCCAGGATCTGTGACGTAATCGGTCCAGGGTGTCCAGATACCGGCAAACCGGTCTCGGGAGTCCCTACAGGTCGCTATCCAGTCTTCAGCCTCTCGGACTGCATTTACCCCACCGATCCACTCCTCCCGGGTAGGGACTCTGGGCTGCTTCCAAAAAGTTGGGAGCAGGCGTCTAGCCGCATTTAATAAGTGGGGCAGTACGCTCTTCCTATATTGACTGAGTGGGATCGGAGGGACATGCAAGAGGAAGTGCGTCGGAGAGAGGGGAACATCAATCCCCGTTATGCTCATTATTTGGTCCTTGATGTCTTCCCAAAAGGGCCTGATTAGGGGACATTCCCACCATATGTGGATAAGCGTACCCCTGTGCCCGCAGCCACGCCAGCAAAGCTCCGATCCAGAAGGATATATGCGTGCCATATCCGCTGGTACCCGATACCAGCGGGACAATATCTTATAGTTTGTTTCTTGAGCTTTTGAGTCTATGGAGGACGAGTGAGTAAGGTCGTACAGGTGAGTCAACTGTGAGTCAGTGAATTCCTGTCCTAAGTCTCTTTCCCAGCTTCGAATAAAAGCAGGTTTAGGTTGATGGGCAGCAGAGCCAAGAAGTCGGTATAGTTCCGACACCATGTGGGGGATAGGTTCCTCATTAACGAAGAGGTGCTCGAACGGGGTGAGGGAGGTTGGGTCCCTAATTGAGTGGCCATGTTTCTCAAAGAAGTGGTGTAACTGCCTATACCTCCAAAAGTTCATACGGGAGCCCTGGTGTCTGGCCTGCAGGGCGCTAAAGCTCAGGAGCTTACCATCTTTCATGAGCTTGCCGCAGCTGGCGTTTCCATCATCCACCCAGGGCCCAAAAAAGGCCATCTGTTCACCTGGGGGGAACCACAGGAACCCACCCAGTGGGGCCAGCGGGGACATAGGGGGGGCAATTTTCAAAACCGAATTGGTCCGGTCCCAGACTGAGAGCACCTGGGCTGTCAGTGGGGAGGTCGTTACCGATAGCCCCCTATATTCCCGGGGTAGCCATGGTGCATAGGATAAATTCCTGCCCGCCAAGCATTTCTCCAGGGAAACCCATAGTTTTGAGTGGGTATGGAAACGCCAGTTTAGTATTCTCTGGAGGGCTATGGCCCTGTAGTAGCGTCTGACATCGGGGATCCCCAGGCCGCCCTCCCGTTTTTGGCGCCTCAGCACCCTTAGGGCTATTCTAGGTTTCCGTGCGTTCCATACGAACGCGGACAGCATGCTGGACAATCGGTCAAAGAAGAGCCTAGGTAGGGGTATCGGTAGCATTTGTAAGTAGAAGAGTACACGTGGCAGTATATTCATTTTTATGATGTTTACTCGTCCCAACCATGTGAAGGCAGTCTGCGTCCATTGTGAGAGGTCTCTCTGGACCGCAGTAAGCAGCGGGGGATAGTTGGCCATATACAAGGTGTTGAAGCGGTCCGTGAGTTGCACTCCCAAATATCGTAGAGATGATTCAGCCCAGGTAAAGGGAAAGGCAGACCGGAGGCTCTTAGTTAAGAGGGGGGGGCAGATGGATGGGCAGGAGTTCAGACTTTGTATAGTTTATTTTAAAGTTTGAGAGTGAGCCAAATTGCTTAAGTTCCTTCATCAGGTTAGGCAAAGAGATCAGGGGGTCCGAGAGGTGGAATAAGACATCATCGGCGTATGCCGAAAGCTTATGTTCCGTGTTGCCCACTTTTAGACCCTTGATGTCCTTACTGGCCCGCACGGCGCGAAGCAGAGGCTCCAGCGCTAGGGCGAATAAAAGGGGTGAGAGGGGGCACCCCTGCCTCGTGCCGTTCCTGATGGGGAAGCTGGATGAGAGGGTCCCGTTCACTTTAACCTGCGCGCAAGGTGTAGAGTATAGAGCCATGATTGATGTCAGTATTCGCGGCCCCAGTCCTATGGACTCAAGTACCGCTTTCAAATAGGACCAATCGACCCGGTCGAAAGCCTTTTCCGCGTCAGTTGATAGTATTATGTATGGCTGGGGATCCGGGCGGGTACGGGCCCAGTGAATAAGTTGGATTGCTCTAAGGGAGTTGTCCCTAGCCTCCCTGCCTACAATGAAACCTGTTTGGTCGGGATGGACTAGCTCAGGCATGAGGTGTTTAAGTCTATTGGCCAAAATTTTTGCCAGGAGTTTTATGTCCACATTAAGAAGTGAAATGGGGCGATAGCTTTGGGGGATAGTGGGGTCCTTGCCCTCCTTTGGGATCACTGTAATGTGGGCTAGTAGAGCCCCCGGGGGGATGGCAGTACCCCCCGCCACGGAGTTGAAATATTTGCACATAGGTGCCGCTAGGTGAGAAAAGAAGGCCTTGTAGTACCTTTTAGTGAGCCCATCCGGGCCGGGGCTCTTCCCATTGGGCAAGGACTCCACCGTCGCACCCAGTTCAGTTGGGGTGATCGGGAGCTCCAAAGCAGCGCGTTGGTCTTCCGTGAGGGGGGGGGTACCAGCCGCCGCCAAGTAGGCCTGGACCGCCGTTTGTCTGGTATCTCGTGCTTCAGGTGGGAGCTCGGATTCCAAATTGTATAGTTTGGCGTAGTATTCTCGGAACCCTGCGGCGATTTTAGAGGACTGTACCGTCAAATCCCCGGGAGAGGAGCGTAGTTTGTGTATGTATGCCTGCGCATGTTTTTTCCTGAGTGCCCGTGCGAGCAGACGACCACATTTATTTCCGTGCTCGTAAAATTTATGTGACATAAATCTAAACTGTTTACGAGTTTGGCGGTCTAAAAGACGTAGGAACAGTTCCCGTAGCTCAGTGAGAGCCTGTAGTGCTTTGGGGTCTCCATTTGCCTTGTGTTGGAGTTCAGCTTTCTGAAGGGCTGTGTGCACCCTCTGGAAGTCTGCCTGGCGGTCTCGCTTTAGTCTGGAGCCCTGGGAGATCAATATTCCCCTGACCACAGCTTTATGAGCCTCCCATACTACACCCTCGCTGACATCAACAGTGGAGTTTTCTTTAAAGTAGTGGGTTAAGGTGTCATTTACCTCCTCCACCACCACTACATCATCTAGCAAATTTTCATTCAGCCTCCACGTCCAGGTTCTATAAGTACCTGATGGCATGGTGAAGGCAATTGTGACTGGGGCATGGTCAGAGATAGTGATGTTGCCAATGGACGCAGACTGCAAGAGCTCCAAGGTGGTACGGTCTACATATATATGGTCTATGCGCGTGTAAACATTGTGTACCTTGGAGTAGTAGCTGAAGTCTCGATCTGAGGGATGCAATACCCGCCAACTATCCACCAAGAGGTGGGATTGGAGGGTCTTGCGAAAATGTTTGAGGAACGCATAGGGGTGTGAGGGTTTTGCGTGAGACGTGTCAAGCAGGGGGTCTGGGCTGACGTTAAAGTCTCCCCCGAGGATCAAGAGGCCTTCTCGGAAGTCGGCCAGTTGCTCCAAGGTCGAGTCAATGAAGGAAAGTTGGGCGGTGTTAGGGGCATAGATGGTTGCAAACGTGTAGGTTTGTCCTGCTATACTACCCTTCAGGAAGACATACCTACCCAAAGGGTCGATTTTATTACCCGTGGGCTGGAAAGGGCAGGACTTGTGGATTGCTATGGCCGTCCCTCTAGACTTGGAGACAGGGGAGTTACTGAGAAACCACTGATTAAAGAGGTGAGTGGGCAGCTTAGGAAGTGATTGGGGCGTGAAGTGGGTCTCTTGAAGGAAAACTACCTGTGCCTTGAGCCGTTTTAGTTCCCACCATAATTTGCTGCGTTTGTGAGGGGAACAGAGGCCTCTAACATTATATGAGCTTACCTTTAAAGTAGCCATGGGGAGGTCTGGGAATGGTCGAGGTGCCAAAGTCGGTGGTGTGCTCGGCGCGGGTGGCAATGCAGTGGAACACTCCTGAGAGAGGGAAAAGAGAGAGGAAGGAAAGGGAGGGAGAAAGTGATAGGACAAAACAACAAAAAAGAAAAGAAAAAACATATGAGAGCAGTATCAAAAACATATTGAGCAAGACAAACTGGCCGAAGCCATTTTAACATGTAAAACATCTGAGGGTCGTGTTCGAGACCCCGCCCCCTATAGGGGGGGGGGAGTCCCCGAC
This sequence comes from Rana muscosa, assembly GCA_029206835.1. Classification (NCBI taxonomy): domain Eukaryota; kingdom Metazoa; phylum Chordata; class Amphibia; order Anura; family Ranidae; genus Rana; species Rana muscosa. The sequence continues at coordinate 823,353,699 of CM055117.1, read as the reverse complement.
CACGGACCCGTGATCCCAATGGGGATCTGTACCCAGAAAGAGGGCGGCCTACTCGGGGTACGTGAACCAACATAGGGGGGAAGGTGAGGGGTCACTGTCTCCGTCCACCGCATCTAACTATGTGCGGTATAGGGGGAGTAAGAAAGGGGTCACCCATACTCGGTCCCCATGGGGTGCGGGCTCTACTAAGTCTGTCGCGAGTGGTCGGGGTGCCACTTAAGCTTATGAGATCCCAACCAGCTCAATCAGGCGGCTGGGCAAAAAGAGAGATTGAGTTAGTTGCCAAAATAAGTGCGAGCAAACAAGGTCCATCTTCAGCAGCATAGGGGAGTCCAAGGCACAGCCTTCGAGGGGGAATCTTTCAAAGGTGGGGCCCGTGCACCGGCATGGGCTAATTTTGCCATCAGTCTCTCGGGGCCGGGCCTGGTGAAGAATCGGAGGGATGTCGTCTGCGGTCTCGTCTGCGGTTCTTGCGCCCAGCTGGCAGCCACAGTTGAGTTGATTGTGGCTTAGGGTCTAGGTGGTTGGATGTTCCCCGCCAGTCTGGGAAGTCCACAGGGTCTAATTCAAGAGAGGCCAGGAAGTTTGGCAGGTCATCTTTGGTGCGGAGGGTCACCGTCTTGCCAGCTTTGGTGACTTGGAGGTAGAAGGGAAAGCCCCAGCGGTACTGCAAGCCTGCTTCGTGTATAGCTACTAGGAGGGGGCGAAGTGATCGTCGTTGCATGAGAGTGCGCCTGGAAATATCTTGATAGAAGGTTAAATGTGCGCCATCAAAGTCAAAGTAGGGCTTGCCGCGCATTTTTTGCATAATGCGGTCTTTAAGCGTGTATTTATGTAGCTTACATATGATGTCCCGTGGGTTATTCACGTCTTGGGATGGGGGCTTAAGGGCCCTGTGCGCACGATCTATTTCCACAGAGTCAGTAGCAGGCAGTCCCAATATTTCCTTAAATATGCCCTCCAAGCTAGGGATAATGTCTCTAGTTGTTGTCGCTTCAGGCATTCCTCTTATTCTGATGTTGGCCCTGCGACTGCGGTTCTCCATATCATCTAACTGACAGAGCAGGGCCTCAATCTGGTGATCTTGCGTAGTGCACTTATCCTGGAGCATGGAAATCACTGGGATGGTGTCCTCCAATCTTTGCTCTAGGGCCTCCACTCTACCCCCCAGGTGCAAGGTATCAGCTTTAAGTTGAGCAATGTCCTCCTTGAGGGCCTTCTCTACCCTGTCTGCGAAGCGCTCCAGGTCATCTCTGGTGGGGAGAGACCAAATATGGCGCCTGAGGTCTGCATCAGCCAGCGGGTCTGGGGCTCCAGAGTCTCTGGCCAGGGTTGATGGAGAGCCAGGAGAGATGGAGGGGGGCGAGTCACTCACCGACCCTGGGGATGGTATGGGGGAGCCTGAAGGCTGATGCGATCGTGCGTCGGAGCTCTGCGAGGCCTTGGGTGCTTTCTGGGCCTTCGCGACCGGCGCCATCTTTGAAGCCTCGCGGCTCTGCCCACGGGTCCCGGGGAAGAAAGACTCCAGCTGCCCCTGTCTGGTCCGATCGTAGCGTGGTGGCTGTGAGGACGCCCGGTTCCGCTGGGACATGTTAGGTGTCAGCTGGGGTGAGTGTCTCCCTCGTAGCTTATGGCAAGTGCGGCGGCGGGACGGAGCTGCAGAGACACGCGTCCTCACTCCTCCATGGTCAGGACACGCCCCCCCCGACTCCCTTCTCAACCTGCCAGCAGAGCCTCTCGGACTGTTGGGGAGCTGACCGGAGCCGACAAAGCGATGATCCTTCATACAGATCACAGTTTTTAGCAAAGATCTAACGGCCCCTGCCTCGGCGCCGTTGGGTCTTCTTGTTAGCAGCCATCTTGTCATCTCTTCAGTGTGCAGGCATTCACACGTGGCTCCCTGGACCCTCCGCACCCGGCTCTTCTCACAAAGCAAGCTGTGAGGGGTCACCTTTAGCAACGCCCCTTGCTCACACTACCTGCATGGGTTGTGGGCTGCGAGTGTGTCTCCGGCCCTGGTGCAGAGTGCAGCAGCCATCTTGAGTTGCGGAGTCGCCAGCGGTGCTTCTCTGATTCCCTGTCACTGGGTGACAGTCATCCTTCCCCAGCCTCCACAGAAGTACTGTTTCCTGCTGCCCTGTCAGATTGTCAGAGGTATATCCTGTCTGGCCCTGCAGGGACTCTGGGTATGTGGTCTAAAGACAAGTTAACCGCCTCCACACCGAACAAAAAGCCTCCTCCTGCCCCAACCGTATGCCCTGACGCTACTCCGGCAGATGACATGCATTGCTGGCATAATTAAACATGGCTAAATCTCAAGAGCACCCTGAAATGTCCTCAGTGTCTGCACCCGCTGGAGATACTGCAGCCATTCTCTCTCCAATAGAGCACAGTAGATCTTCCTTGCTCTCCCGCATGGACAAGCTGACTAAGGACAGTAACCTTATCAGGGCTGACCTGGACAAGATTCGTGGCCGCCTTACCGAATCTGAGAGCCGGATCTCTTCTGCTACAGAAGATCTATCCGTTCGGCATGACCAACGAATCACAGATTTAGAGTCCACTGTTCAGGCACTGGTGGCGTAATCCGATGACGCAGAAAACCGCCTCAGACTAAACAACGTCAGAGTGCTTGGGTTGCCGGAGGGTGCAGAGGGTGGTCACCCTGCTGAGTTCGCTAAGGGCTTCTTTAAGGATATCCTTGGCCTGCAATCGGTCTCTCCGACATACGTGGTGGAACAAGCACATCGTGTCCCTACGAGTCGCCGGATTTCTGGAGCTCCCCCGCGTCCTTTCCTGGTGAGGTTTCTAAATTTCCTGGATAGGGACGGATTTTGAGTGAAGCCAGAAAACGGCCTGCTCTCAAGTACGAAAACACGGCTATCCACTTCTACCCTGACTGAAAAAAAAGGAAAATGTTCCAAGATGTACACAGACGTCTCAAAAGAAAAGGGTTGTTTTATGGCGTGCTCTACCCAAGTCGCCTTAGGGTAGTCCATGCTGATGCGGCTCATTTCTTCAATTATCCGGAAGATGCTGAAGCTTGGCTCTGCACGCGGCATTATTCTTTATATTGTTTCTCTCAAGGCATCTGAAAGTGACGTAATGGAGGTTTGTTGAGTGTTTCGTTTTCTCCTGTTCTGACCTCCTGTTACTGTTTGTTAATTTGATACGTTCTACAATTTAAAACTAGGCTTGCAGTTACATAAAAGAGCCCCATTATGGGGCCACTGGACTGTCCTGGCCTATCGTCCTGCCCTAGTTCTATACTTGCTTTGATGGATTGTCTTTCCTTGCCCTTATCCCTTCGAATTGTACATAATTTTCAACTTACTACCAAAGAGGAGCTGATTTACGGAGAATTTTCTCTGTTCTCCACTGGTTGGAGGATCCCCGAAAGTCTGTCTTCGGATTAAAGGACCGGCGCTTGTACAAGTCAAGCACTCTGTTATCAGTATAGAAGCTACAGGCTTATAGTTTTTCTAGTTTAGGGATGAAACTGGCCGGCTTTAGTTCCCCTTGCCGATTAGTAGGGTACTGTTTTCTTGCTGCTTACATTTTTCATCTTTTGATGTGCTCAAGCCACGGGACTCAATCTGTACATGTACCTTGGTATATACAACACATTTTACTGCACTGTCTGGGTATTGGGTTGTGGTGGTGTGTGGCATGGTTGATCTGCTTTACAGACTACTCACCATCTGATGTTGTCTTGCTTGCCTGTATATGGAGCTTAAATTGATATCTTGGAATGTGTGAGGGCTAAATAACAGATTCAAACGAGCCTTAATGTTCAAATTCCGTGGGCGTGACCAGGATGTGAGTGCGAGTGCGTGTGTGGGACGCTTCCTCTGATCCTCTCTGTTACCTTGTGCAGCATGCAGTGAGAGTCGATCAATACCCTGCAGCTAAGAGCCATACTCCCGCCCCTGCAATTTCCATAGATCCCTCTGTGTGTTCCTCTGACCGGAGCGCGGCTCGAACCAGGAGGTACAGCCAGCAGCAGCAGAGGAGAGACTAGTTGTGCATGACTGGGCATCAGGTGAGGCACGGCTGTCGGTCCGCTCTTCCATTCTATCCTGGAAGCGGCGTGCGGAGGTGTCCAGCGTGTGGCGGAGGTAGAGAGATCCTTTGACCCCCCTCTAGCGGTGTGCGGCACTTCGGGTCCTTTGTGCTAGCGAGCATTGGATACCATTGCCGCGGACCGCAGTGCTACAGATTGTGGGGGTGTGAGAGGCCCCTGCAACGACCACCCACTATCACCTATCAGCCCATAAGTTACTGGAGAGGGCCCCGAAATAAAGCTACTATTCGTTATCAATTTAACCCTGAACATTAACTTAAACATGGCCAAGGGGAAAAAAGGAGGAGAGGAACAGTTACCCCAGGAGGGGTCGCAGATAACACGGTCCGCAAAGGAGAAGGGGACCCAAGCCGCAGCAGCAATGGCAGCATTTAAGTTGGAGCGATTTGCCCACACTGTTTTCATTTCGCCCGCTAAAGGTACTCGCCAACAGACCTCAGCACAGGCTAAAGCCCAGACGGGAACATCATCAGACAGAAAAAGCCAGGGCCATGGTCAGGTATCGTCCAACTCTATTACCTCAAGTGGCGTCAAAACAGTGAGTACCAAAGGGCTGGGGGGTGAAAAACATGGAACTATGTCTGCAATGCCTGCTGTAGCTATAGGGGCGGTTAACATCGCGGGGTCCACACTGGAGAAGGAGGAACCCACACTAAGTGATGTATTACATGCCGTTAATGCCTGCCGGAGTCAATTTCTATTTAAAACTTACAGCTTATCAAGGAGGAATTACTCCAGACAGGCCATGAACTGCGAAAAACAGTGGAAAGGACTAGTGCTCTGGAGGAGCGAGTAAGTACAGTGGAGGATGATTTGTACCCATTAAAACATGAAATCGAGAGTTTAAAGGAACAAATGGACAGACAAGCAGCTAAACTTGATGAGATGGAGAATAGAAGTCGAAGGAACAACGTGAGACTGATAGGCCTGCCAGAGCGGAGCGAGGGTTCTAACCCCATATAATTTTTAGAAGGGTGGTTTAGGGACATTTTTGGTCCTAACACTTTTTCACCACTCTTTTTGATTGAAAGAGCCCACTGCGTCCCCTTTAAATCCCGGCAGGAAGGCACCCATCCTAGGCCACTCCTCCTTAAACTCTTAAATTACAATGACAAGACAATCCTCCTCCAGAAGGCCTGAGAGATGGGGGACATTATGTACAATTGGGTCAGGGTATCTATGTATTCGGATTTTTCCCCAGACCTCCAAAGGCGCAGGAATTAATTCATGCCAGCTAAATGAGCTCTACAGAAGCATAAAGTTGAACATGCTCTGTTGTATCCGGCCCGCCTGCGGGTGACAGCACTGGGTGACACTTTCTTTTTTAGTTCACCGGGGGAGGTGGAACAGTGGTTGGAGAAGCACAAGAAGGACTTATAGGATTCACTAGTCGGTGGGATTGTAGTTCTTTGTTTTTTTTAATTTTTTTAGACAGTATAATATGGCAGATTGCAAGGGGCATGGAGTTAGCGAGTTATCTTGGGGATCTCCCTCTTTTTCTCTTTCCCTTCTTTTTTTTTTTTTTATTTGGGAAGAAAAGAGAGGAAAAACCCTTTTTTATTTTATTATTTTTTTCCCTTGAGGGGTCTGTTCTTATTGTGATACACTACACTTGTAACTGCATTATCGCACTGGAATTGCATTTAATTAACTAAGGGGGGGGGGGGGGGTTGTCGCACGCTAGAGTATGACTCAGGGAGCCTATGTTGCTCTTATACAATGTCAATCGTTCACTAAAATGTTTATCATTACGGATGTTGAGTGGGAGGGATGTATGGTGCAGGGAGAAAGTAGAGGTCACAGGTGAAGCCCCAGAGGGATGCCCAGATGGGCAGGTGAGGGGAGGGAGGGAGGGGGGTTGTGGGAATGGTGGGAATGGGGGGGGTAGAGAGTACACACCACAAAAATTAGCACTATGGTGGTCACAGAGGGTGAATGGGGATACAGGAGAGAGGGAGGTGCAAGATGGAAGAATCATCTCAAGGGTGAGGGAGTAGCTCTAGGCTGGTGGACTAGTTGCTTCTACAAACTGTTTTTTTTTCTGTTTTTTTTGCCCTGTCTTTTATTGTTACCCATATATTTTTTGATGCAGGATAAGACTTTTAGTATAGTATCCTGGAACGTGGTTTAGGGGACCTTGTCAAAAGAGCCTAGGTTATGTCGGTTTTGGAGGGGAGGGGGCCCGGCCTGCTCTGCATACAGGAGACGCACCTGACTAGAAATAATGTGAAACAAATACGTAACCAGAAGTTCCCATCCCAATACCATTCTGTCCACTCCTCCTATTCGAGAGCAGTGAGCATAATGGTGGGAAGGGGACTGGCATTCTCCTGTAGTGAGAGCTGTATCGATGAACAGGGCCGGTACATTTTTTTTGTCATGTTCCATTGAGAATAAACCATATGTTCTGGCTAACATCTACATTCTCCCCCCCCCCCCCATTTAACTTTGAAGTCTTATATAGACTGTTAGAATTTACACTGGAAAAAGTAGATACCCCAGTACTAGCGGTGGGTGACTTCAATTAAGTCTTAGACAGGAGTTTGGACAAATTCCCCTCGGGGAGTAGGCCCAACAAAATAAATGAAGGTAGACTGACTCGGTTCCTGGGGGAAATGGGAATGAGGGACATATGGCGGATGCGCCACCCACAAGAACGCCAGTACTCATAGTTACATAGTTAGTCAGGTTGAAAAAAGACACAAGTCCATCCAGTTCAACCGTAAAAAAATAAAATAAAAAAAAATAAACATATATCGTACAATCCCATATACCCAATTCTATACCCACAGTTGATCCAGAGGAAGGCAAAAAAAAACCCAGAAGAGCATGATCCAATTTGCTACAGCAGGGGAAAAAATTCCTTCCTGATCCCCCGAGAGGCAATCGGATATTCCCTGGATCAACTTTACCTATAAATGTCAGTACCCAGTTATATTATGTACATTTAAGAAAGAATCCAGGCCCTTCTTAAAGCAATCTACTGAGCTGGCCAGAACCACCTCTGCAGGGAGTCTATTCCACATTTTCACAGCTCTTACTGTGAAAAAACCTTTCCGTATTTGGAGGTGAAATCTCTTTTCCTCTAGACGCAAAGAGTGCCCCCTTGTCCTTTGTGTTGACCGTAAAGTGAATAACTGAACACCAAGTTCACTATATGGACCCCTTATGTATTTGTACATGTTGATCATATCCCCCCTTAATCTCCTCTTCTCAAGAGAGAATAAATTCAGTTCCTCTAATCTCTCCTCATAGCTGAGGAAATTCAGTTCCTCTAATCTCTCCTCATGCTTTTCCAGTTCTTATCTCACCCTTTCCAGAATCGACATGGCCCTAGGTAATGACGAGGCAACAGCATTGGTTAATAAGGTAGAATATGACCCAAGAAGTGTTTCAGACCACTCCCCGCTGGTGCTTATGATAAAGACAGGGGACAAGATCTACCGGAAAGATTGGAAAATCAGCCCGTGTTGGCTTGAACTGATTGGTAACTCTGGAGAACTGGTCAATAGACTAAACGACTTTGTACGAATCAATGAAGGCACACCGCCAGCTGGAGTGGCGTGGGACACTTTGAAAGCCTACTTAAGGGGGCTCCTGATCCAACAGGTGGCAAGGGTGAAGGGGGAATCTAGGAGATGGGAAAGGGATATTAGATTGGAGGCAGCGCAGGCAGAGAAGCGTTACATTGAGGACCCTACCGTGACTAGACAGAGGGAATGGCTGGACAAGCAACAAGTCTATAGAATGGCCACTATAAGGAAGTCCGAGAACAGACGGATATTTCAAAGACAAAGCCAATTTGGCGAAGGTGAGAGAGTGGGCCGTATGCTGTCCCTCCTTATTAGATCTAATACCCCGGCGGCCAATGTAATAGCAATTAGGACATCAAATGGAGAGATCTCTACTGAAGCATCAGACATAATGTATACTTTCAGCGACTTTTATAAATCACTGTACAGGTCTAGGAGAGAAGCTGGGAATGGGGGAATAGAGGCTTTTCTTCAGGGAATGACGGTCCCGACCCTGTCGGAGCAGGACAAGATAGATTTGGAATCACCAATCACCCTGGAGGAATTGCAGAAGGCAGTGGCGGGGATGTCCAGCCAAAAATCACCAGGCTCAGATGGTCTCCCAATAGAATTGTACAAGCAATATGGAGATATATTGCTCCCAGAGTTGCTGAAGACAATGGGGTGGGCGCTAACCTGCGGGAGGCTTCCCACCTCAATGTCGGAAGCTAATATTATTGTAATCCATAAGGAGGGGAAAGACCAACTGGACGTCTCTTCCTATCGCCCAATCTCGTTATTATGTACCGACATAAAAATTCTGGCCAAAGTACTTGCGACACGTCTTAACAGGTGTATCCAGAATCGTATTCACTTAGACCAGTCAGGCTTTATTCCAAATAGGTCAACGAGCATCAATATCAGAAGAGTCTTCTTAAATATACAGATTCCCACAGATAAGGATGGTACTAGAGCAATGCTAGCTTTAGACGCCGCAAAGGCATTTGATACCCTTGAATGGGAATATCTGTGGGGGGTGCTAGAGAGGTTTGGATTCGGCCCGGTCTTTATTAAATGGGTCAAATTATTATATAATGAACCCCGTACGAGAATAAAAATAAATAATGAATTATCAGAACAGTTCCAACTAGAGAGAGGGATGAGACCGGGTTGCCCCTTCTCCCCTCTACTGTTTGCTCTTGCAATGGAGCCATTGGCAATTAAGACTAGACTAATGCCAGGAATAAGGGGGTTTCGAAGGCCGGAGGGAGAGGAACGGATAGCACTATTCGCGGACGATGTCCTGTTCTTTTTAGGAGACGTTGAGCCCTCACTAAATATAGTGATCCAGATGGTTGAGGAGTTTGGACGATTCTCGGGCCTGGTCATCAACTGGGAAAAATCGGCCTTGCTGCTGGTTGACCCACTTGATATCAAGGCCAGGCCCTGTCTGGTACCGCCTGGCTAAAAATAGTCACAAAATTGAAATACTTGGGGGTCTGGATTACCAGGGACATAAACCAGTATGTAAACTTAAACATTGCTCCATTAACCACTTAAGGACCGCTCACTGTATATATACGTCATTTTTAAAGATGGATATCTCGGTAACGGCAGCAGCTGGTGCCACAACCGAGATATCCATCTCTTCAGTGAGCAGTCCTGTTTACGATAATGGTGGTCTCTGCGGCGGATTCGTTGCAAGATCACCATTATCGGCGGCGGGAGAGGGCTCTCCCGCGCCCTCCGCCGCTTACCGGAGCCGTCGATAGTGGCGTAGGCGATCGGGTCCTTCTCCCTCTGTGGTATGGATAAGAGTGAGGGGAAGATGGCCCCCACTCGTCTCCATACCATAGCAGGGCGGCGCTGACGTAAAAACGTCAGCTCCGCCCATACGTCTTAAAGGGACATTTTTTTTGTTGTCATTTTTTCAAATGACTTTTTTTTTTTTTTTTTATTGCATTTTAGTGTAAAAATTTGATCTGAGCTCTTTTTGACCCCAGATCTCATATTTAAGAGGACCTGTCATGCTTTTTTTCTATTACAAGGGATGTTTACATTCCTTGTAATAGGAATAAAAGTGATCAATTTTTTTTTTTTTTTAAAACCGTGTAAAAATAAATAGAATCAAGTAAAATAAATAAGAAAACAAACAAAAAAATGTTTTAAAGCACCCCGTCCCGACGAGCTCGTGCGCAGAAGCGAACGCATACGTGAGTAGCGCCCGCATATGAAAACAGTGTTCAAACCACACATGTGAGGTATCCCCGCAATCGTTAGAGCGAGAGCAATAATTCTAGCCCTAGACCTCCTCTGTAACTCAAAAGATGCAACCTGTAGAATTTTTTAAACGTCGCCTATGGAAATTTTTAAGGGAAAAACTTTGACGCCATTCCACGAGCGGGCGAGATTTTGAAGTGTGACATGTTGGCTATCAATTTACTCGGTGTAACATTATCTTTCACAATATAAAAAAAAATTGGGCTAACTTTACTGTTGTCTTATTTTTTGATTCCAAAAAGTGAATTTTTTCCAAAAAAAGTGCGCTTGTAAGAACTCTGCGCAAATACGATGTGACAAAGTATTGCCATGACCGCTAATCTATTCTCTAGGATGTTAGAAAAAAAACGATATATAATGTTTGGGGGTTCTAAGTAATTTTCTAGCAAAAAAAACTGTTTTAAACTTGTAAGCACCAAATCTGAAAAACAGGCAAAGCCCTTAAGTGGTTAATACTTAAACTAAAACATAAAGGTGACATTTGGAAACGACTCCCCCTATCAGTAGCTGGGCGCTGTAATCTGATAAAAATGATATGGCTACCACAATTACTATATCTGCTTCATAATTCTCCGATTTGGTTAGGCCAAAAGTGGTTTAAGAAAATAGAATTGCTCTTTAGGGAGTTGATATGGAAGGGGGACAGCCGAGGATTAGCTTGCAGACTTTGCAACTCCCGAATAAAGAGGGAGGGTTCGTGGTCCCACACCCGAGATCATATTTCTTGGCCTCTCAACTACAACACTAGCGGGTTGTGGACTCCCAATGGAGGGTAACTCTAGTGTCAGTATGATGCTAATGGGGGCTCCACACCGCATATTGGTGGAGGCATTGGAGGCCGACTCTTTTATTTGCAGATGTCCGACTGTAGAACTAGTCAAGAAAGTTTGGCAGGGAACAAAGGCATTAATGGGGTATAGCGGAGTAATGGAGTATACGCTTCTATGGAGCAATAAAAAACTAGCAGAAATTAGGGACATAGAGAAACCCAGGGAATGGGATAGACAGGGTATCAAAAGATTAATTCAGCTATACAGGGGTAACCATATGAGAACATTTTCAGATTTAAGAAGCAAATTTAATATATCAAACAAGACCTTCTACAACAAGTACCTCCAGATCAGGCATGGTATTCAGGCCCAGTTTAAGTCACAAACAATAACATGAACCCAGACCCCCACTCTCTCAAAAATAACTATGACAAGCACATCCAAAGGCCTAATCTCCAAGTTGTACGCTAGACTAGGGGCTAGGGCAATAAGCAGAGCGGGACCCTCCAACAGCAAAATAGGATGGGAAAGGGATGTGGGGTCAATAAGTATTGAACAATGGGACAAGATATTAGAACATGGAACTTTGGTCTCGATTTCCCCAACGCAGAAAATATCCCATCTATTTTTCCTACATAGAGTCTATTATACCCCTAAAAAGATGTTCAGACTCGGGTGGAGGCAAAAGGCGACCGGGGACTTTATCCATATGGTTTGGAGATGTCCAAAGTTATTCAGATATTGGGAGGAGATAATTGACAGGCTAAATAAAACCTTTGGGACCCTGTTAGAACCAGTGGCCAAGACTTGTTTACTAGGTATAGAGGGGAGTAGAGTCCTGCCAGACACCACGGAAGTGGTGTCGAGATGCCTATTTCAAGCACGTAAGCTAATCGCACAGAAGTGGCAGTCTCAAACTCCCCCATCAGTGGGAAGCTGGTTAGAGACTATAAACGCAATGGTATGGAGTGAAAGGGTGTCATATATTAAGCAGGGCAGAATCGTAAAATTTGAAAGAATATGGAGGCCTTGGTTGGACAAAATGGGGTGCCCCTCATTGGGGGTTGGGCAGTGTACAATGGAATCCTTTCTTAGGCTCCTTTTGGAGCATGGAGGTGGAAGGCCTTGGACACCGCCATATATCCATCCTTCTTAGGCTTCTACACTTATGCTGCTACCCCTAGGGGGCCTTTCCCACTCTAGCCTCCGCCTCCTTGTTTTACCAGCTTTCTTTCTCTTTCCTCTCCTTTTCTTCTTTCTTCCTTTTAATTTTTTTTCTTTATTTTTTGCCCTTGTAACTATTGGCAACCTATGAATATACAAATTTAAAGTGGGGTGTGGGTGGGGTATACCAAAGTATACCAAGGTGGGTTTAAAGATTGTACACTGTCATAAATTTGTATTGCCTCTCAATACACACTGTATTACACTGTGGTGGCGTAGCCCACTTGGAATGAAAACAAATAATAAAAATAATTTGAAAAAAATAAATGTTCAAATTCCTGCAAGCTCATAAGCCAAACATTATATTTTTGTTCAAGAGACCCATCTGACGGGCAGTAAGCCATTGGCTTTACGTAAACAGTGGGTGACGCAGTCCTTCCATGCCACATACTCCAACTACGCCAGAGGAGTATTGAATAAATCCCTACAGCGCCAGGTTGAGCAGGTCATCGCTGACCCTAAGGGCCAATACATTATCCTTTTACTAGTTATTGGAGCTTAATTATTTGCATTTGTTAATGTGTATGTTCCTCCCCTGTTTTCAGCTTCCATTTTGTATCGAATGTATGATAAACTTGCCCAGTTTTCAGCCTCTAGGGTCATTATAGCGGAGGATTTCAATGCCATTTTAGACCGGGAACTGGACACCCCCAATCCCACTAGGGTCCCAAATGCAGACCTCTCAAATTTGGCCTCGGCCCTACAGCTCACGGACATCTGGAGATGGAGGAACCCGCAAGTTACACAGTTCTCGCATCTCTCCACGGTCCACCGCTTGGGCTCTAGGATAGACTTTCATTTTTGTCCATATTTTCCTGTTATTGTAGCCCTCTCATTGTTACGACAGGGATCTCGGATCATTCTCCGATCGAGGTTGTCCTGCGGGGAAGGAGGGGACGGGGAGGGGCTGCTGGAGATTGGCCATTCGTTTGCTTAAAAACAACTAAATTGCAGAAAATATGCAGGGGAAAATTGCTCTATATTTGGAGTTTAATGAGAGCGGGACTGCCCCACTGGTTACTTGGGACGCCTTCAAGGCTACTATTCATGGTGACTATGTCTCTGCCATAAAGTCTGCCAGGATGAAATGTGGTTCCGAAATGGCTGATTTGGAATCTAAAGTAAGGGAGGCTGAAGCGGCATTCACATCCAGCCCTTCTCCTGGGGCATACTCTGCTCTGAAATGGGCCCAGAGATCGCTCTCTCTACATATCACTTGAGCAACTAAGGCTGAATCTAACATACTGATAGCAAGATTATTTGAATACGGGGACTAGAAAGGGGGTGCTTTTTACCGGTTTGGTAGCAGAACCCAAATATCAAACCGTTGTCCCTCTTCTATGTACAGCTGGGGGTGGGACAACCTAGGACCCATCTGTTATCCTGGGAGAGTTCAGGGATTAATATGCCTCTCTTTATAATCGGCTGCTCCTTCTCCATCTTTAGACATACCCGCAGCCCTACAATGGTTATCTCTTCTGGTTATGGTGGAGGAGGATGTTGTAGAATTGGATGCTACGATCTCCGTTAAAATAATTGAGAATGCTATTCATTCTCCCCCTATCCCAAAAAACTCAGAGCCCAGATAGCCTCCTGGGAGATTGGTATAACATGTACATTGCTGTTTTAGCGCCAAGACTCCAACGGTTGTATGCCATCTGCTTGGAGGAGAGACAGCTGCCAGAGTCCATATCTCAAGCTCATATAGTTCTTATCCCTAAACTGGGGGAAAGACACCATGCAATGTTCTTCGTATCGCCCCATATCCCTTTTGAACTATGATTTAAAAATTCTGACCAAAATACTTGCTGCCAAACTGATGAAAATCCTTCCCTTCTTGGTGAACATAGACCAAACTGGTTTTATGCTTGGTAAGACTACGGATATAAATCTCCCTAGAGTTTTTACTCATTTACGAATTCCATCTTATGGATAGATAAGGTACTAGAGTGTTGGTTGCACTTAATCTGGAAAAGGCATTTAATTCTGTTGCCTGGATATATATGGAGGAGGTACTTTAAAGTCTATGGTTCTGGGTCCTATCTTCCGCACATTGGTCAATCTTTTATATCATCAGCCGATGGCCCAAAATAAACTTGGCGGAGCGCTTTCCTCTCCTTTTCTAATTGAAAGGGGCACTAGGCAGGGATGTCCTCTATCCCCGGTTTGTATGCCCTTATGGTGGAACCCATTGCTTCAGCTATTGGATCCTCCGGGGCAGTCCGGGGGGTGAGGGTAGTATCCCTGGAGGAAAATCTGGCCTTATACGCTGCTAACATTTTTATTTTTCTTCGGGATCCTGGGCCTTCCCTCCGGGCGGCTCTGGACCTGTTATCACATTTTGCCTCTATGTCTGGATTGAAGGTAATCTGGAATAAATCCTTGATTCTCCTGGTTGACCCTGGTGCTGTGCAGGTGGCGGACCTGTCCTTTCCCCTGAAATGGACCAAAAAGATTAAATATCTTGGAGTGTATATTTTGCCCAATGTCCAGGACGTTTGAAAACTCAACCTTTTTCCTCTACTACAGGTTTTTAAAACTAGACTGAAAGCCTGGGGCAATCTACCCTTATCGGTAATAGGGAGAATTAATTTGCACAAAATGAAGTTGTTGCCTCCATTGCTTTATGTTATGCGCCACTCTCCGGTATGGATCCCTAAAGCGGTTTTTAAACAATTTAATTCACATGTTGCCAGTTTTCTATGGGGCTCTCGCCCCCCCTTGATTTAGCCTCATGGAGGCCTTGCCAGCCCTGATTTTTTTCTTGTACTTCTTAGCTGCACTGCTTTTGCATGCCCATAACTGGATCATATCGCATACCTCTAACTCTGCATTTGGAGGTTTCTCAGGGCATTAAAGATCCACATCCCCTAACTATTTCCATGAAGACAGTGATCAGAGCATGGGTGTCATTGATCCCTTATGTTAAAACAGGCTCGGGACGCTATTCTCCAGACACTCCTTTATGGTTAAACCCCTTGTTACCGGAGTTCTACTCTATTCCGGGCCCCTCCATTTTGGCTGTTCGGGGTGTCCGTTATTTGTCCCATATCTGCAAGGGTGGCGCAATACACACATTTGACCAACTTAAACATAAATTTGACCTACCCAACTCCTACTTTTTCCGGTCCTCCAGCTCCGCCATGCCTTCACTGCACAGTTTGGAACAATTCTACTCCTTCTATATCAAGCTGATATGGAGTGGCTCCTATGTGAAGAGCCCCTCACGAAACCTTTATCTGCAATTTTATAAATCATTACAACCAACTGTACACCATGGGCTGGACAATCTTTGTTCTTTCTGGGTGGCGGAGCTTCCGGAGCTGGACACAGAGGATTGGGAGGAGGTGTGGAAACTACCCTTCTCTCATCTCACATCCTCCAGAGATCATTTGATTCAATTCAAAATGATTCATAAGTATCACTTTGCGCCACATAGATTGCATAAAATATTTTTAGACTGTCCATCATGTTGTTGGCGATGCCAAGCTGAATCGGCCAATTCTAAAAACATGATTGGGTCCTGCCGTCTTCTGCAGATATTTTGGTCTGATGTTCTCACATTATTTACTGGCCCTCTTCCTCAGAAGGTTGATGTGTGTATTCTGGGACTTGTGAATGCTCTGGTCCCCTATAGGGCTGTCCGTACATTACTAGGCCTGCTCCAGTTTTATGCTGGGAAGAGCATCATACTCAAGTGGAAGGTCTCCTCTGCACCTACTCTGAATATGTGGCAGTCACTAGTAAATTCAATAATTCCCCTATACAAGGAAACCTATTTGCATAGGGGCTGCACAAAGAAGTTTAACAAGGTATGGGACATCTATCTGGAGTCTGATACTACTACTAATGAACAAAACAACTCAGGGGATGTTACATCTTAACTGATTCAAATATAATTTAGTGTTTACTCGCTGATAAATGTAATGAACAAGGTAATTGCACTGTACGGCCTATCATATTAGATGAGCTCCTCCCACATTAATGGCACTGTTGGGACGGTACAGACGGATATGGTCAATGGTCATGTTACCCCAGTAATTACATCCTAATGCCGCGTACACACGTTTGGAATTTCCGACAACAAAACCGTGTTTTTTTTCCAGACGGATGTTGGCTCAATTTTGTCTTGCCACACGGCTGCACAAATGTTGCTCGGAAATTCCGATGATCAAGAACGCGGAGACGTGCATGGAGGAGCTCGGCTATGAGGAAAGATTAGAGGAGATTAAGGGGGGATATGATCAACATGTACAAATATATAAGGGGTCCATATAGTGAACTTGGTGTTGATTTATTCACTTTACGGTCATCACTGAGGACAAGGGGGCACTCTTTACGTCTAGAGGAAAAGAGATTTCATCTCCAAATACAGAAAGGTTTCTTCACAGTAAGAGCTGTGAAAATGTGGAATAGACTCCATCCAGAGGTGGTTCTGGCCAGCTCAGTAGATTGCTTTAAGAAAGGCCTGGATACTTTTTTAAATGTACATATACGTTTATAGGTAAAGTTGATCCAGGGAAAATCCGATTGCCTCTCGGGGGATCAGGAAGGAATTTTTTCCCCTGCTGTAGAAAATTGGAGCATGCTCTGCTGTTTTTTTTTTGCCTTGCTCTGGATCAACTGTGGGTATAGAATTGGGTATATGGGATTGTACGATGATTTTTATTTATTTTTTATGGTTGAACTAGATGGACTTGTGTGTTTTTCCAACCTGACTAACTAACTACGACGAGCCGAGAAAAATGAAGTACAATGATTCCGAGCATGCGTCGAATTGGTTCCGAGCATGCGCAGCACTTTTGTGCGTCGGAAATGGCTACACACGATCGGAATTTCCGCCAAGAACTTTTGTTGTCGGAAAAATTGAGAACCTGCTCTTAAACATTTGTTGTCGGAAATTCCAACAGCAAATGTCCGATGGAGCCTACACACGGTCAGAATATTTGACCAAAAGCTCACATCGAACATTTGTTGTCGGAAATTCCGATCGTGTGTACGCGTCATGTGTGTACTTGAGCACTCGTTAATTCTCGACTTTAGCAGCAAGTTTCTTGGGATGTTTAATTTTAGTTAGTCGTTTTCACGAGCAGAGGCTCTGTCTTGGTACCTGGACATAGAGAAAACATTTGACATTGTGTAATGGCTGTTCTTGTAGGAGGTTCTCCAGAGGGTGGGATTTCCGCTCTGCTTCATAGATTGGTTGAGAACCCTTTTGTTAGCCTCCTTTTGGCCCCCTTTCAGCTAAACTGGGGTACCAGGTAGGGCTGCCCCCTCTCTCTCACACTTTTTGTCTAGCCATGAAACCTATCGCGGAGGCCCTCCATGTTTCCCCTGAAATTTGGGATTTAACAGTGGGCTGATTTGGAGAAGATGGTAGCCTTCTATGCCAATGACCTGTTATTGTTCCTAAATGACGCGGGTCCCTCTTTACATGGGACTCTTCAGGTCCTAAATAAATTTTCTATGATTACAGGCCTCTGGGTTAATTGGCACAATTCATTACTTTTTCCAATAGACGCGGGAGCAAGAGCGTCCTCCTCTGGAGCCCTTTCACTCTTGTGGGTTGATGCATTCACCTATCTTGGGATAGTTATTTCTTGCCAGGTTACTGAAATATGCTTCTGAATCTTCACCTGTACTGCTGGACGTGAAGGCATGGCCTTCCCCCTTTCTTTGATTGGCTGTATTATTTACTAAAATGAAAGTCCTTCCAAAATTCACATAGTTGTTCCTTAATGCCTTGTACACACGAGCGGAATTTCCGTCAGAATAAACTCCGACGGGTTTTTCCGATGGAATGCCGCTCAAGCTGTCTTGCATACACACGGTCACACTAAAATCTGACCGTCGAGAACGCGGTGACGTAGAACACTACGACGAGCCGAGAAAATTAAGGTCTATGCTTCCGAGCATGCGTGGTTTTTAGTCCGTCGGAATTGCATCCAGATGAACGGAAATTCCGATTTTTTTTTTCTCTATCAAATTTTGTCAAATTTCCGACGGAAAAAGTCCGATGGGGCATACACACGGTCGGAATATCCGATGAAAAAATTCCCTATGACTTTTTCCATCAGAAATTCCGAGCGTGTGTACGCGGCATAACTCCCCTCAGTGGATTAACCATATTTAATCAACTAATTCCTAATTTCTTGTCGGGCTCCCAGCCGGCAAGATATACATTTTCCACATTAAACAGGCTGCTTCTTCGGGGTGAACTGGCTGTGCCAGGTTGCTAAAAGTATTTTATAGCTTCCCAGTTAGTAACGGCACACTGGTGGCTGCAGCCTGACATCTCCAATGTTGAGTTGAGTGCTAGTTATGAAACTTTTTTTCTATGCTATAATATCTTAAAATGCCAGTAAAAGAGGTTTACCAAAAAAAGAAAAAAAAAGAAAATTAGCAGAGGAGAAGCTGCAGGTAATCCAGGAAGCTGTGGAAAGAAACAGGCAGCACTTACAACATGAAAGTAAACTTATATTAGATTATCAAAAATGATAATTGTTTGTATTGATATTACATTGATGTTTTAAATTGAAAGTGTATGCTATGTCCATATATTTCCTTTAACCTGTTGTCCACCGCCCACCGTCAAATGACGGCGGGCGGAAGACTCTCTCGTTCTGACAGGACGTCATATGACATCCTGCCTTTAAAAGGAGCTAGGGGGCGCGCACGCACCCGCCGCGTTGTTGGGGACCCGATGCGCGTGCCCGGCGGCCGCGATTGCCGCCGGGCACCCACGATTGCCCAGTAACCAAGCAGGAAAGTGGACCTGTGTGTGTAAACACACAGATCCACATCCTGTGAGGGAGAGGTGTGTCCCTTGTACATAGGGACAACCATCGGTCACCTCCCCCAGTCAGTCCCCTCCCCCCACAGTTAGAACACATCGAGGAAACACATTTAACCCCTTCCTCGCCCCCTAGTGTTAACCCCTTCCCTGCCAGTCACATTTATACAGTAATCAATGCATTTTTATAGCAGGGATCGCTGTATAAATGTGAATGGTCCCAAAAATGTGTCCGATGTGTCCGCTGCAATGTCGCAGTCACAATAAAAATCACAGATCGCCGCCATTACTAGTAAAAAAAAAAAAAAAATGCTATAAATCTGTCCCCTATTTTGTGGATGCTGTAACTTTTGCGCAAACCAATCAATATACGCTTATTGCGATTTTTTTTTTTAACCAAAAATATGTAGAAGAATACGTATCGGCCTAAACTGAGGAAAATGTTAATAAAAAAAATGGATATTTATTATAGCAAAAAGTAAAAAATATTGTTTTTTTTCAAACTGGACGCTCTTCTTTTGTTTATAGCGCAAAAAATAAAAACTGTAGAGGTGATCAAATACCACCAAAAGAAAGCTCTATTTGTGGGAAAAAAAGGACGCAAATTTCGTTTGGGAGCCACGTCGCACGACCGCGCAATTGTCATTCAAATTGTGACAGCGCTGAAAGCTGAAAAATGGCTTGGGCAGGAAGGGAGTTTTCGTGCCCGGTAGGGAAGTGGTTAAGCAGACTCACACAAACTTCCCAATAAATTTATAGATGCGTATCCAGAACTTTTAGACTTTAGGACAAGCTCACCAAATATGTAATGTGGTGCCCATCTGACTACATCTGTAGAAACATGGGGTGAAGAGTGAGGAATGTAGGCTGCTAGACTGGCAGGGACAATGTACCTTAATACTAGTACCTTATAATTTGCCTCTATAAGCATTGGAGATATTCTGGCCCTGAAATTTGCTATCCGCTGCCATTGTGCCAGGTCCAGTGTAAGGCCATGCGCTCATTCCTAGGCTTACATAATTTATGTTACCTTTGAAAACTTTAAATATAAATAGGTGATATGTACTCTAGTGCTGTGTGAGTATGTGCACAATTACTTTAGTTTTATGTTACTTACAGTTAAAGATTGAAAACTGAACCATAAATGATATAAATTTGCATTTAGATTTCATCTTTAAAATAATATTTTGTTTTAACTGTGGTACAAATTTGGAAGTGAGTTTGCATAAGCTGGGTTATTAAATACCAGATAATGCAGACTGAAACTGTTGTAATAAGAACTGGATTGGCCTTTTCTTAAGTTTCTGTATTTTCTATCATAATTTCCAATTTTAATACATTTGGGTTCCTTAAATTGGATATTATGTTGGATATGGATAACAGACTGAAAAGAATCTATTTAAAAATAAATTGCCTCATATTGTTCCCTTTATCTGCTCAAGGGGCCAAGAAGCTAATTACAAAAATGGAACTGGAGACAGCTAATTATAAGCAACCATTAAAACCTGGATTTTAATTTGTGTACACGTGAATGACAAGAGGATTTCATATGCAACAACGTTAACTCATTCAGCACTTTCTCTGTCTTTTAGTCGCAGTGTTATATTTATCATTTCATCTGACTTTTCTATTATTGTCTTAGTTTTACAAGATATATTCTGTCTTGATGAATTTAATTGCATTTTTTCGAAATATGATCCTAGTTAACATAAGACACAGAGTGGCTTTTAAATTTTAGTGAGAATATGTTTCTAAACCAAGATACCTGTCTCTGAAGTATCTAATGGAGACTTATATTACTTTATAGGACGGTGACGTAACTTACAGTAAAGCTGAATAGGCTGAGCTTGATTGCACCAAAGATAGTTTGCCGGACTATAATATGTTTTTAAGGTATATTGGTGACATATTTTCACTCATGTCTTATGCGGTGTCAGTCATCAATTGCTACAACATCTGAAATGTCAAGGTCTATTCCAGTATGGTGTGCGATGGGAACATATTAAAGAGAAGCTCCAGTCTCCTACGTAAAAATTTAAAATCAGCAGCTCCGAAAACTGTACCTGCTGACTTTTAGTAAACAGTCACTCACCAGTCCCATGTTCCAGCGCTGTGCTCGGCCCATCTGTTTTCGCCTGGTGCCGGCATAGTTACTATGGACACCCGGCTGTGACAGCTTGCGGCATCACAGACAGGTGCTCACAGCGCATACACGAGCTGCACTGCGCACTGTGAAGGGTCCGTAAGTTTTATGGGACCTCTGACGTGTCTCAGAAGACTGCAGGGGGGAAGGAGAACTGCCACCTAGGCAATTGGAGCAGAAGTGGGAACAAGTACCTTTCAGAATCGGGTACCACTCCCCCGACCCCCCCCCCTCCTCTCCAAAAGCTCAATTTCACACACAAGAGTGGGGAGGAGGCCTTAAAGCATAACTTCCCCTTTTGGGTGGAGATCTGCTTTAACCACTTGCTGACCAGCGCACAACGATATATGGCGACACAATGGCAGGGCTGGGCAGATGGGCGTACAGGTACGTCCCCTTTAGGATGCGGCATTGTGAGTGTGCCCACGCGACCGCCATGAGCTCCGCGAGTCCGGCCGCGGGTCCCACGGACTCTATGTCATCTCACGGAGAGGAAGAACGGGGAAATGCTGATGTAAACAAGCATTTCCCCATTCTTCCTAGTGACAGGACACTGATCACAGCTCCCTATAATCGGGAGCCGTGATCAGTGATCAGTGTTGTGTCACACGTAGCCCATCCCCCCTACAGTTAGAACACATCCCTAGGACACACGTAACCCCCTACTTGTTAACCCCTTCACTGCCAGTGTCATTTTTACAGTAATCCGTGCATTTTTATAGCACTGATGGCTGTATAAATGACAGTGGTCCCAAAATGGCGTCAAAAGTGTCCGATGTGTCCGCCATAATGTCGCAGTCACGTTAAAAATTGCTGATCGCCGCCATTACTAGTAAAAAAATAATTATTAATAAAAATGCCCTAAAACTATCCCCTATTTTGTAGACGCTATAACTTTTGCGCAAACCGATCAATAAACGCTTATTGCGATTTTTTTATTTATTTTTTACCAAAAATATGTAGAAGAATACGAATTCGCCTAAACTGAGGAAAAAAATATTTTTTTATATATATTTTTTGGGGATATTTATTATAGCAAAAAGTAAAAAATATTGCCTTTTTTTCAAAATTGTCACTCTATTTTTGTTTACACCGCAAAAAATAAAAACCGCAGAGGTGATCAAATACCACCAAAAGAAAGCTCCATTTATGGGGAAAAAAGGACGTTGAATTTTGTTTGGTTTGCACGACCGCGCAATTGTCAGTTAAAGCGACGCAGTGCTGGATCGCAAAAATGGTCTTTGGCCAGCCAAATGGTCCGGGGCTTAAGTGGTTAAACACACTCTTTAAAAGTGCACATCAGTCTTTCTTGAACACCTAAACCCAATCCTAATATTTGCAGGTCAATAGCTCAACTGCAAAAGTCTCATTGCTGATTATTTAGAAAAAATTATTTCCATACCCATCCCACTTCATTGTGAAGGAAGCTTAACATCCAGAAACAATGCTCAAACCAAAGAGTATAAAGTCACTACCACTTGGGAACCAGTTCCCTTTTAAGATCTGTCCCAGATCAGACTCTCTATGTCCTAAACTTATATGCCAAATTATACGTGATCCACGCTTCTGTAACATTTCCCTTTTGAACTTTTGTTATAAAAATCAATTTATGCAGTTACAGCAAATGATAGAAACCTCGACTTGCATTACACATAATTGTGCTTGGTCATTAGCACAGTTAATTAGCGTAAAACCTATTTAGGTTTTTTATTTTGATTAAGCGGTTCCCTGTGGTGCCAGGAACTTGATGCTACATGATATACGTGCAGGACATGTATGCTTTCAGAACAAAGGTTTATCGTACAGGAATCATTTAGTATGCAGTGCAGAAAGCTTTACTTTATGTTGAGTTAAGTGGGTTTCGTGCTAAAGGCGTTTAGTGTTAGATGGGGAAACGTATAGAGTTTAGGACTTGTTTTAGGTTTTAAGTGTTCAGGTAAAGGAGGGTTATGGCCTCTTTTACACTAGCGCTGGGGGGGGGGGGGCAGTAAAACCACATGTTACTGCCGACTAAAAACAACCCATTCAACTGTCCGGAGTTTGAGGGGTTAAAGCAGCTCTGCACTGCCTGTCAAATGCTTTCCGAAGAGCGATCTGAATGCAGGGTTATTCATCGTGACGTCATGTCCTCCTTCATCACTTCCCGTTTGTGGAAGTAAACAGGAAGTCGGGTAAGTGGTGGCCATCTTGGATCCATGTGGTGTAGTAACCATATTGAATGTTGTATTTGCATTTTTAATGTGAGTGCACACTTGGAAGTGTTTTTTAATTTTTACTATAGCAGTAAAAATGACTGCACTATGACTTTCTAATTTATTGTTTATTCATGATGGCCAACGTGCATTTGGAGGACTAAAGGATACAAAGTTTAGAAACTGGAATAAGGTGACTTAGAAGGCTGCCTGGAAGGACAGCATAAATCTAAGATATTGTGGACACACTTATTAAGCTAAGAGTGTCAGGGAGGTCTGGTGAGTGCACAATTTGAGTGTGAGCGCCAAGAAAGCAGGGGATTTGTGTTTTGGATACCAACAAACAGGTAAAACGCTCTGCGCTTATGTTCAGGGAAGGGGTCCAGAGGATGCAATGTTCTTGACCCTCACAATAATATAGAGATTAAAATGGGGATGGAGAAATACACTATGAGTTTAAAACCGGTTTAAAATCCGTTTAAAAACAAGAGGAGAAAACTTAAATCTCCAGTGTGGGATCAGCAGTACTGTCTCTGAGTGGGAGAGATAGTGTCCATAGGTATATGTATATATAGTCCTGAAATGGTTTGCATTCAAGTCATTCAGAGACAAAAGGGGTCCATAAGCCAGCACTATAGACAACCAGTGTGAGGGAGCCAGAAACAAACTCTGCAGCAGACAAGGAAAAGAAAGCACAGCGCCTCCATGGGCAGCATTAAAAAAACATTTAATGATGGTAAGGATACTAATCAGCTACTCACAAAGGAATAGGAGGTAAGTGCATTGTCATCATGATGATCCTGCTGTGTAAATCTGGCGGGAGTCACTCTGTATCTGTGTCCCTGGGGTCCAGCTGGTGGCTTGTATGGTGGTTTCCGTAACTCGCAGCTCAGTCTGAGTAGCGAGGGATGCTGGAGACTGGCTAAAATGAGAATCACAATTTTTTTGCTTGGAATAAAGATCACGATTCTCGCCATGTAACATCTTCTTTCACATTATACAAAAAATTGGGCTAACTTTGCTGTTTATTTATTTTTTAACTCGTAAAAGTGTATTTCTCTTACTGTCCATGGACTGACACAGCTGGATACTGTAAACGTGTGGGTATATGTCCCTGCTCGCAGGAGAAGATCTAGGCAGAATGTTAGATGTTAGAAACATACATTCTAGAACAAACCAGAGCTGAACAGCCCCGCCCAGGGGGAGGTCCCTCCGGACATTACCCTCCCACCTGCAGTCAGCAGACCTCAGTTTTTTTCTGCCTAGCAGAAGGAGAAGACGTGGCTCTCTCGGGAGCCAGTCTCCTGGAAGATTTTACTTTTAAATTTTATTCCTTTGGGAATTGTATTTTATTTTTGAGACCTTCAATCAACTGTCGGCTGGGCAACAGGTTGGGTACACTGGTATCCTCGTAGTCTTCCCTGTCTGACCATCGAGCGTGCTGATCCTCGCCTTGTGTGCGTGAGACTCAGTTCACGACATGCCCCATGACTACAGGGGTGGCCGGGTTGCTTTCATGCTCCCGCGGTCCTCTCAAGATTGAACAGTACCTGACTGACTGTATCTCTCGCGGTGGACCGGGCCGACAGCTACGCAGTACTGCTCTGTGATAGGTCTGTCTGAAACAAGCCAGTGGGTCCCTGAAAGGGACGGGTAAGTAGTCTCTCCTACTGCAGGTGAGTACATGCTGGCTGTGTTTCTTTATATGGGCGGTTTCTCCCGGTCTCCCACCTGTTATGCTGCTCTCTGCACCCTGTACTGGTGCTGTGCTGTGGGGTGCTTGAGGGTCACTCTGGCCTGGCTGGGCGCTCATGTCTGTAGTGGGTTCTGGAGAGAGGGGCAGTTTTTTCTGGTGTGTGAGGTGTTTATTGTGTGCACCATTAGCGTGCACATTAGCGGCTGTTTGAGGTGGTTATTGCGTGTGCCATTAGCGCGCATTAGAGCTTGAATTTCGCGCTCAGCGGCCATCTTGGGTGGTTCAATGGTGCAGTTATAGCTGCGGCCGGCGGCCATTTTTCTTGTGGCCGCCGCGCATTTATTTTCGGTTTCGGCCTCCTAGCTGCGGCGCAAATCTCCTCACAATCTCCTCACAGTTTCTTCACTCTCCTCAGGCTCACAGCGCGCTTCAGCAGGACTGAGCGGTCCTTAAGGGTTGGTGAGTCCTCCGGGTATCCCCTCCTCAGCCTCAGCATAGCCAGTGGGTGGACTGTATATTCACTGTATAGTGTATAAGGTCTCAGAGGGTGGCGTTATGGAGTCTGATACACCTGCTCTCCACACTTGTCTGGGGCAACTGGCAGTGTTGCACAGTTAAACATGTTCATATGTTTCCTGCACCTGCGGTCCTTATGGACCAGTTGTCAGCAGTCCTGGAATCATTCCTGTCAGAATGGAAGCGGTGTGCGAGCAAAAGGAGCTAGAAGCCCCCTCTCCCCACAAAAATCTTTAGTGTAGGAGTGCTCCGATTCAGATACGGGCCTAGCTACTGTGCTCAGGACCATAGCTCTGAATATTTAATGTTTATGAACAGGACATTCCCTTGTAAGGAAGACTCCAGTTCTGTGTCCGTAAATGACAGGGCGCTTGTAAGTGATCTCATTGATGATGTGAGGAACACTCTCAAGCTGGAATTGCTGTGGCTGAGGTACCTCAGGGACGCTGTTTCCCTTGGTTCCTTCAAGCTTTTCTTTTACACAGCTTCCTCACTGTTTTCCTCACACCCTGCGTCAAGAGCAGCATGGATGATACAGTGGTACACAGTGTTTCCCTCCCCCCTGGTCGGTGCAGCATGGTGGGGGGGAGGACTTTATTCATTTATGTCTCTAGTCCCTGTGAGCCTTCTGTGTGATATCCTGAGGCAACATTTCCCGCCATTTCCTGGGGAACGCTTTGAGCTCTGACAGACACACGGTCTGAGGGTCAGAGGTTACCTGTTACCTGCATGCTGCTTCGGCAGCACAGTCAAGCAGGTTGGAATGATACAGAGAAGATTATGCGCCTCTGCGCCATAATTTAAACTCATCCTATACCTACACTGCATACATTCACAGTGTATGTAGGTGTCATTGGTCTCTGTGTCTGCGTGGGTGTCCCCCCACGTTCCAATGCTGTGTTTCAGTGCCATACATGATATAAACGTACAAAATATGTTTATGCACGACTCCAGATACATTCACAGTATATGTATGTATTCTACTCTCTGGGTCGGCGCGGGTTTCCGCCGGGGGCTCCGGTGTCCTCCCACGCTCTCGTGGTATGTGCGCTTCGGCTCTCTGCACAGTATAGACATGTTGAATATGTTTATTGCACATACTATACATGTTTACAGTATGGTTATACTGTTTGCGTGGGGTTCCTCCGGGTACTCCGGTTTCCCCCCACGCTCCAATGGAAATGCACAGCATAAACATGTGCAATATGTTTATTCACATGCCATCATTCCTACACGGTGTCTGTGTGCTGTCTGCATGGAGTTCTTCCGGGTGTTCCGGTTTCCTCCCACGCGCTGACGGTATGTGCGCCTTTGGCCTTCTGCACAGTTAAACATGTTCAATGTTTATCACGCATGCTATAATACCTAGACGGTATGTGTAGGCAGTCTGTGTGGTTTTCCTCCGGGCACTCCGGTTCCCTCCCACACTCCATTGGTATGGGCGCTTCGGCGCTATGCACAGTCTAAATTTGCGCGATTGGATATCCACATACTAACATACCTACCCGGTATGTCTGTGCAGTCTGCGTGGGTTTCCGCCCACGCTACATGACATGCATGCCTTTGGTGCAAAACACAGTGTAAACATACACATTATGTTTATACACTACACTAAATACATTCACAGTAGTTGTAGGTATTGCATTCTCTAAGTATGCGTGGGGTACTTTGGTTCCTCCCACGCGCCAACTGTGTGCGCGCCTTCGGTGCTATGCACACATGGGCTTGTGCAAAATGTTTAGCACACATACTATAATACCCACACGATATGCGTATGCAGTCTGCATGGGTTTCATCTGGGTGCTCAGGTTTCTCCCCTGCGTTCCAATGGTGTGCGCATTTTCAGCGCTATGCACAGTATAAACATGTGCAAATTGTTTATTTGCAGGCTAACATACCTATACGGTTGTGTACGCAATTTGCGTGGCTGGTTTACGTCCAAGCCCCGATGATGTGCGCGCCTTCGTCGCTGGCACAGTATAAACGTGTTTTAATAGGTTTATCCACACATACTAAACTACATACGCCGTATGTGGTGGTATTATGCTCTTTGTGGCTGGGTGGGTTTCCTCCCACACTCTATTTGCGCGTTTGACGCAATACATAGTATAAACTATGTGTTTGTACAATCAGCACTTATCCATGGGTAGCTGCTGGATGGAGCATTGTCACAAGGATCCCTGGTTTCAGGGGTACCACTTTCCACCTGCTTTCAGTGGTGATCAGAAACGCTGGCTTGGACTGTGTTCGCCAGGCTGAGGTTAGCGTTACGCCCGTTAGTGGCTGTGTCTCTGGCGTTTTTTGTAGCTCAATGACTGGGCAAAAGCCTCTGCTTCTTCAGTCGTCTAGCAGGTGCACTGCAACTGTTTCTTTATCGTACACCACGGGACACAGAGCTAGTCATTACATAATGGGTTAAGGGTCACCAGCGGTGATTGGACACTGGCACAACCAATGGAAGACAGTTCCCCTCCATATAACCCCTCCCCTCAGGGAAGTACCTCAGTTTTTTCGCCAGTGTCGAAAGGTGTTGGACGCGTTAGGAGGTGCTAAAGGAAAGCTCTACCAAAGAGACCCTCTGGGGGTAAAAGAGCTATGCTTTCAGATCCATCCAAGACGCCTACAAATGAGCTGAATCTGGATGGGATCCGGGCCTCATCCATGAGGCGTCGCCTGTAATGTCTCTCTTCGGAGGACTGGGCTCTAAGATCCAGCACTTTCGCTATTTCGCTATAAAGTCCTGGTAAGAGTCTTGTACAAGGCCCAGGGGAGAGGTATCCTTTAAATAGGAACCCATATCCCTGAAGGTTGGCACACATAGCCCACCGTGAAGGGTGAAGTTTGGTATCTGTCTGAAATCTTTCAGCAGAAAAACCTGCGGCGTGGATAAGGTGAGATTAGAAGGTCCATAACTAGGTTGGGACCTTTTTCAAAAAGTGGATGTCTTCTTTTTTTCCACCACTGGGGGGAGTAAAGAGCTGAATATACTCACCTCACTCTGTTCAGTGTCGGCTTCGGCGAAGTACACTGCTCGTCACCTCCGCTGCTGAGCTTGCTGGGGCACCCCGATCCTCCTTTCGGTGGCCGACCAGACACCTGCAGATGCAGGTAAGTGGGAACAAGGGCTGATGAGAGTCCTCTCTCACTATGGCCACCGCCATAGCGCTAAGGGCCGCGCGCGCGCGGGAGCGCGCTTTATCGGAGGGGGGGCGAAGGCGCGCGCGGGCACGTGGCGCGCGCAGGCACAGAAACGGCGCCAATTTTAAAGACTGTCAGTGTGAGAAGCACTGCAGCAGCAAGCAAGCTCGTTAGTTCTCTTATTCCTGGCAGAGAAACACAGCAGCTATACAGGGACGTAAGACTCCATGTGGTTGGATTGGGTACTTCCTAGAAGACATCCATGTTATGCATAGTTATGTGTTAAAAGTTGCATACTTAATGTATTTGCTAAACTGAACACGGTAGTATATGCATTTAGGTACCTTGTATTTTGTCTAAACGGTAAGCCTTCCAGGGGAAGTAATACGGACAAAAAGAGATAAGAAAGCACCACCGCCTGAGAGGAGGCTCTAACTGTGCTGACTCGGTACCTTTCTCTCCTGTGTTGCTAAATGCACCTGTTCAGGATGAGCCATTACCTCTGTCAGGTATGGCGGCTTCCCCAGTGGAGCCTGGGCCTGTATATGTCACTGAGGACACTTTATCAGCTGCCCTAAATAATCTGGAGGAAAAAATTGCTACCTTAATCGCTAAGTCCTCTAAAAAGGAACAATAAGCGAAGCAGGTCTCTTCCAGTATTGGACCTCCCTTCAGAAGTACCTGAGGGAGGAGGATGAGGAGGAGGAGGCTACATCAGAGGTGCATGCTCCTTCCCGGTTCATCCGTTACTAGAGGATCTAATATACGCAAACTGGCAACATCCAGATAAGCGTTTCTCACCTCCAAAAAGGTTTAACATTCTTTATCCTATGGGGGAAATTTTTTTTTTTAAAGAAATGGAGCCTGCCTGCGGTAGTTGCGGCTATTTCTTGTGTAAATAAAAACCTGACATGTCCGGTGGATAATGTACAAGGGTTTAAAAGATCCTTCTGAGAGGAAGTTGAAATCCTCCTTCCTTTTGGCCGGCTCAATTACCCAACCTGCAGTAGCAGCAGTCGGTATGGGTCAGGTCATCAGCCAACAGGTAAAGCAGGGGCTGAAGGAACTGCCTTCAGAGCAGGCTAGAAATTGGGAAAAATTTGCCTAAAGCCTTATGCTTCACAGTGGATGCCATGAGAGATTCTATCATACAGGCATCACGCCTTACACTCCAGCTGGTACAGATGCGCAGAGTACTTTGGCTTAAGCATTGGTCAGCGGAGACCCCATGCAAAAAGCTGTTGGCAAGTTCCCGTTCCATGGCGAACGCCTATTTGGGGAAGATTTAGAAAAATATATACAGAAGATCAAGTGGTAAAACGACTTTTACCTGAGAGAAAGAAAAACAAGAGATCTTGTTTTAAACGCTCTCTCTCCCCAGCTCCCGGGAAATCTGACTCCAACCAGTGGCGGCGGCCTGTTTTAGCCGCCCACAAAAGCCAAGGGGCAAGCTCAGAAGAACAAGAAGCCATGGGGTGCAAGAGCTAATAAGCAAGCCCCCAAAGCCTCTCAGTGAAGGGGCGCCCCCGCTCGGCCGAGTGGGAGGAAGGCTTTGTCAGTTCTGAGCGACTTGGTGGTCAGAAATCCAGGACAATTGGGTAGTATCCACAATATCCTCAGGGTACAAACTGGAATTTCGAGAGATCCCATCTTCTCAATTCCGAGGTTCAAGACTCTCCAAGGATCCACAAAAAAGAGAATCCTTCTTCAAAGGTTTGAATCACTTAATGGCTCAAGGGGTAGTTACAGACGTACCCCAAAAAGAGCGAGGTTCAGGTTTTTACTCAAACCTCTTTGTGATTCCAAAGCCAAATGGAGATGTCAGACCCATCCTGGATCTAAAATCCCTAAATCGGTTCCTGAACGATCGCCATTTTCGAATGGAAACGATCCGATCCGTGGCCGCCACTTTAAAGGGCGGAAAATTCATGGCGCCCATAGATATCAAGGACGCACATTTACACATACCCATCCTCCCCGCTCACCAAAGATTCCTAAGGTTTGCGGTAGAAGATCGCCACTTTCAATTTGTGGCTCTGCCGTTTGGTGTAGCCACCGCGCCCATAGTATTCACAAAGGTGCTAGCTCCTCTGTTAGTAACCTAAGAACACGGGGCATTGCGGTAACAGCCTATCTGGACGATCTACTAGTAATAGATCAGTCAAAGGACGGATTGGGTCACGCTGTACACACTACAGTAGGATACCTGGAGCATTTAGGATGGATTATAAATTTACAAAAATCCTCTCTCCAGGCCCAAAGAAGGATAGGGTACCTGGGCATGATCATAGATACAGCCCAAAATGGGGTATACCTGCCAGAACCGAAGATACAGTCTCTGAAAGACCTGATCCACAAGGTCAAAGCAAACAAGAGGCCGTCTATTCGCCTTTGCATGAGACTATTGGGAAAGATGGTAGCCTCCTTCGAGGCGGTCCCTTACGCCCAGTTTCATTCGAGACTACTTCAAGGCAATATTTTAGCTTCCTGGAACAGGAAGAGCCAAGCTCTGGATATACCCATGCGCCTGTCCTCACAAGTACGCCACAGCTTCGATTGGTGGCTAGAAGCCAGGAATTTACGGAAGGGAAAGTCCTTCCTCCCAGTGACCTGGAAGGTGGTATCTAGGGATACCAGCCTATCGGACTGGGGTGCAGTATTCGAGGAGGCTTCTACCCAGGGAACCTGGGCCAAGACTCAGGGGATCCTGCCCATCAATGTGCTAGAGATCCGGGCGGTATATCTAGCCCTCAAAACCTGGACATACAGGTTACAGGGCTACCCAGTTCGGGTTCAATCCGACAATGCTACTGCAGTAGCTTACATCAATCACCAAGGAGGCACCCGCAGTCGGGCAGCCCAAAGAGAGGTGAACCGGATCCTGGCATGGGCAGAAGAGCATGTACCTTGCCTTTCTGCAATCTTCATTCCAGGGATGGAAAATTGGCAAGCAGACTACCTGAGTCGTCAGCAGCTGCTACCAGGGAGTGGTCTCTTCACCCCGAGATCTTTCAGGCCATATGTCTGAGATGGGGAAACCCAGATGTAGACCTGCTAGCTGCCAGGTTCAACAAGAAATTGGACAACTTTGTGTCCAGAACGAGGGATCCTCTAGCCTACGGGACAGACGCTCTAATAATACAGACGCGCTAATAACTCCATGGAATCAGTTCTCACTGATCTAGGCATTCCCTCCGATCCCTCTTCTACAAAGACTGCTTCGCAGGATCAAGGAGGAGGGAATACCAGTAATCCTAGTGGCCCCAAACTGGCCCAGGAGGCCTTGGTACGCCGAGATTGTAAAAACGGCGATAGGAAGGCCCTGGAAGTTTCCACTCCGACACGACCTGCTGTCACAGGGTCCAGTATTCCACCCTTCCTTACAAAGGCTAAAGTTGACGGCCTGGCTGCTGAGACCCACATTTTTTAAAAAGAGAGGGGTCTCTGGTCCGGCTCTTTCTACGCTCATTAATGCTAGAAAGCCAGCCTCCAGACTCATCTATCAGAGAGTCTGGAGAGCATACGTTTCCTGGTGTGAATCCAGATGTTGGAATCCTCAGAAGTATGAAATATGTAGGATTCTTGCTTTTTGCCAGTTAGGAGTGGATATGAATTTAGCCCTTAGCACCATCAAAGGGCAAATATCGGCTCTATCAGTCTTCTTTCAGAGACCATTGGCATCTCACTCCCTAGTTCGGACATTCATTAAGGGGGTACTGAGGATAAATCCTCCAGTTAGGACTCCCTTGTGTCCATGGGATTTGAATTTGGTATTGTCAGTGTTGCAAAAGCAACCTTTTGAACCTATTCGCCATATTCCTTTAATTATATTAAGTAGGAAGTTGGCCTTTCTGATTGCTATAGCTTCTGCTAGGAGAGTATCAGAGCTAGCAGCTCTTTCTTGTAAAGAGCCTTATCTAATTTGTCACAAGGACAAAATCGTACTACGACCCCATCCGGCTTTTCTACCTAAGATGGTGTCGGCTTTTCACTTGAATCAAGACATTATTCTGCCTTCCTTTTTTCCAAACCCGCGGACGGCGGGGGAAAAATTATTACACTCTCTAGATCTACTGAGAGCGATAAAGGTGTATCTGCAAGCAACCGCTCAGATACGTAAAACAGATGTTTTGTTTATTTTACCAGATGGGCCCAAGAAGGGCCAAGCGGTATCAAAATCCACCATTTCCAGGTGGATTAGACAAGTAATTATTCAAGCTTATGGTTTAAAGAACAGGACTCCTCCTTTTCCTGTTAAGGCACACTCTACCAGGGCGATAGGTGCTTCATGGGCAGTGCACCACCAGGCTTCGATGGCTCAGATCTGTAAAGCTGCAACTTGGTCTTCAGTCCATACATTTTCCAAATTCTATCAAATAGATGTGAAAGGACATGAGGATTCCGCCTTTGGGCGAAGTGTGCTGCAGGCAGCAGTATAGGGCTTCTGGTCCGCAAGCGGCCTGTTTTGATCTGTGTCTCCCCCCCTTCATATGAGCATTGCTCTGGGACGTCCCATTATGTAATGACTAGCTCTGTGTCCCGTGGTGTACGATAAAGAAAATAGGATTTTTATAACAGCTTACCTGTAAAATCCTTTTCTTGGAGTACACCACGGGACACAGAGGTCCCCCCCTTCTTATGGGAACCTTACTGCTTTGCTACAAAACTGAGGTACTTCCCTGAGGGGAGGGGTTATATGGAGGGGAACTGTCTTCCATTGGTTGTGCCAGTGTCCAATCACCGCTGGTGACCCTTAACCCATTATGTAATGACTAGCTCTGTGTCCCGTGGTGTACTCCAAGAAAAGGATTTTACAGGTAAGCTGTTATAAAAATCCTATTTTTCGCCTTTAGGGTCTCTGTGCCCAGGGTGGGTTTGCGCCACCTGTGGAGGCTGAGGTAATGGTCCTCTGACTGAGTTTCTAGGGAAGCTCTGTAAAGTTGCCTTTATTGGCCAACAGTTGAGGCACCCTGTACACCGGGGCCTCTCTTCTCCGATACATTGCGGAGTCTCTTTGGGATTTTGATTAATCTTGCTGCAAGATGGTCCTGTCAGCCGTGTGCATTGCAGGGGAAGGGTCCTTGCACTTGGAGGTGTTTCTACCTCCTTTACCGGAGGTGGGGGACCGGAAGTGGACCTTATGGCCTCTCGACTCACTCGCAAGGTGGCAAGATCGTGGTCAGGTCCAGGGACCCCTGGGCGGACGCATCAGACGCGTTGGAAGCCCATTGGGGCAGTATCACCTGATATATATGCTTACCCTGCGCTACTGTTGTTGCCTCGCCGGCTTCGCAGAGTAGGGGCTGAGGCCATTCGAGTGATCCTCATTGCTCCGGAACGGCGACATTGGTACGCCGATCTACTTCGGCTAGTTGCAGACGTTCCTGGCGACTGCCTATTGGGGTGGACCTTCTGTCTCATGATCCCATACTTCATCCTGCTTTACAGTCCTTGGCTTTAATGGCATGGCTGTTTAAAGCCAGGTGCTGAA
The DNA here is from genome assembly GCA_029206835.1 of Rana muscosa. Lineage (NCBI taxonomy): Eukaryota > Metazoa > Chordata > Amphibia > Anura > Ranidae > Rana > Rana muscosa. The sequence goes on along the minus strand of CM055117.1, from coordinate 823,319,860 downwards.
GGACCGAGTTCTCTCATATTCGGTCATCTCCTCTATGTTGTTGACACGGGAATCTTCCTCCAGGAAGATATCTCACCGTACCTGGATACCTTTTTGAGGGTCGGATTTCGGCCCGGGCTGTCTTTTTCAACGACCGCTACCGGGCCATTCCTTGATTGCACCTTTTGTGCAGGGGGTTCGCCATGTGATCCCCCCTGTCAAGCCTCCTCTCCCTACTTGGGATCTGAATTTGATGCATCTTGGTTCTCCAAGAACATCCCTTTGAGAATATCAGAGAGATTCCTCTTTTGACCTTGTCCTGGAAGGTGGCCTTCTTAGTGGCCATTGCTTCGGTTAGACGGGTGTCTGAGTTGGCGGCCTTGTCCTGCAAGTCGCCTTACTTGGTCCTCCATAAGGATATGGCGGTGTTGCGCCCACGACCGTCCTTCTTTCAAAAGATGGTCTCGGCCTTTCACCTTAAGAAGGATATTGTTCTTCCGTCCTGGTGTCCTCACCCATCGCATCCCTGAGAGTTTGCACTTCATACATTAAGATGGGTACAAGCCTTACGAGTGTACCTGTCTGCTACTGTTTCCATTCGGAAGTCTGTGTCTGGTCCAAAACAGGGCCGAGCGGTATTGTCTGCCTAGGTGGATCAGGCAGACTGTCATACGGGCCTATGCCCTTAAGGGGCGGGCACCTCCTTCTCCGGTTGCAACGCATTCCACCAAGGCAATTGGTGCTTCCTGGGCCTTCCGACATCAAGCGTCGGTTGCACAAGTGTGTAAGGCGATGACCTGGTAGTCCGTTCATACCTTTTCAAGATTTTATAAGGTTGATGTGGCTGCATCTTCGGATGCTCCCTTTGGTCGCAAAGAATTGCAGGCTGCTGTTTAATGTTGCAACTCCTCCGTTGAGGAGCTCTGCTTGTTTGGACTGAAGTTTTGGTTGTTCCTTTACTACTGCTCCCACCCTTCTGATACTGCTTTGGGACGTCCCACACGTTTACAGTATCCTGCTGTGTCAGTCCATGGACGATAAGAGAAAATAGGATTTTTGTACTCGCCGTAAAACCCATTTCTCTGACGTCCATGGACTGACACAGCACCCACCCTTCCTTTTTAAGGTTTGTACTGCTTTGTTACGAACTGAGGTCTGCTGACTGCAGGTGGGAGGGTAATATCCGGAGGGACCGCCCCCCCTGGGCGGGGCTGTTAAGCTCTGGTTTGCTCTAGAATGTATGTTTCTAACATTCTGCCTAGATCTTCTCCTGCGAGCAGGGACATATACCCACATGTTTACAGTATCCAGCTGTGTCAGAGAAATGGATTTTACGGTGAGTACAAAAATCCTATTTTTTTTAAATTGCGTTTGAAAAACCGCTGCGCAAATACAGTGTGACATAAAATATTACAACAACCACCATTTTATTCTCTAGGGTCTCTGCTAAAATAAAATATATATCATGTTTGGGTGTTCTAGCAGAAAATAATAATTTTTTACTTGTAAGTAACAAATGTCAGAAAAGGTTTGGTCTTTAAATGGTTAAACTTCCCTCATCTACACGCCGGGAGTTCTTTCTATTGATAAAAGAACGAAGAGATACTTTGTTTATACTTATTCGCTTTGTTGTATTAAAACTTGGCAGGCTGCCTGGATTTTGTTTTTCTAGCTGTGAGAACTCTCTGCACTTGTTAGAGACGGTTCATACAGGGGCAACACGACTTTGTGCGCGACTTTACATACATATACATACACACAAGGAAAGGGCTGCACTTTAGGCCCCATGCACACGAGACGCAGGTGCAAACTCTGCTGAACACACATTTTTAAACGCTGAAACCGGCGTTTATAAACGCGCGTTTTGGCGCGTTTGCGGCCGCGTTTAGCAGCGTTTTACCGCGTTTGCGTTTATAAGCGTTTCATCATAGACCCTCCCTAAGCTCAAAAAACAGTAAATTTCAGCCAGTTTGTGAGACCAGAGTGAGTAGCAGCAGCTGAGAGAGCAGCAGTGTACTTGTATTTAGCGTATCACTTGCCACATCATCTGCCACAAGCTGTGGATTGTCCACTTGCCACGTCACCTGCCACGTCACCTGGCCACATCACCTGGCCACGTCACCTGGCCACGTCACCTGCCACAAGTTGTGGATTGTCCACTTTCCACGTCACCTGGCCACATCACGTGCCACGTCACCTGCCACAAGTTGTGGATTGTCCACTTGCCACGTCACCTGGCCACGTCACCTGGCCACGTCACCTGGCCACGTCACCTGGCCACGTCACCTGCCACGTCACCTGGCCACGTCACCTGGCCACGTCACCTGCCACAAGCTGTGGATTGTCCACTTGCCACGTCACCTGGCCACGTCACCTGGCCACATCACCTGACACAAGCTGTGGATTGTCCACTTGCCACGTTACCTGCCACAAGTTGTGGATTGTCCACAATGCAATGCAAGCAATTACAGTTTTCTTTTATATTTTTTAATAGTTTTTCATCATTTGCCATCATTTTTGAGATTTCTAATGTTAAAAAATAGGTCACCTTTAAAAACGCTTATAAACGCAAACGCGGCAAAACGCCGGTACCGCGTTTAGCCGCGTTTAGCAGCGTTTAGCGTCTGAAACGTGGAAAACTTTTGTGTCTGAACCCATTTTTTTGCTTCTGGAAAAACAAGGTTAAACGCAACTGCTTGTAAACGCCAAAAAACGAGAGTGTGTGCATGGACACATAGGATAACATTGAATGGGTTCAGGAGCAGTTGAAAAAAGCGTCCAACTGCCTCTGAACGCGCGTTTAACAGCAAATAATAGCGTCTCGTGTGCATGGGGCCTTATTGTATTTGACACAAAGTACCTATTATCCTCTTAGGGAGTTATATTGTTCACAATGCTAGCAGCCTCCACTGAGTAAAAACATCATAGCAGTAGCATAAGCGTGGGATCTTTGTAGTTTTCTACCAAAGATTTACATCCAAATAAACCTGTTGCAATCCATTTCATAGCGCTGGATCAATAAAGTAATATCTCCTTTTTTTTTTTTTTTATAATAAACATGTTATACTTATTTGCTTTGTGCAGTGGTTTTGCACAGAGCAGCCCAGATCCTCCTCTTCTCGGGTCCCTTGCCAACGCTCCTGGCCCCTTCCTCCTGTCTAGTGCCTCCATAGCAAGTTGCTTGCTATGGGGGTACTCAACAGGAGGGAGGGGCCAGACACTCCAGCCGACCTGCAGCTCGATGTGTCCATTCAGACATGGCGCCGTGGTTTTGCCCCCCTCTCCTCATTGGCTAACTGACTTTGATTGACAGCAGCAGGAGCCAGTGGCTTTTTTTTTAATCTTATGCATAGAATGCATTAAGATGAATAAACCTTCTGCCTTTACAACCACTTTAAGTTCATGAGCTCAGGGCTACTATTAAAGAACAGGTGAAGAAACCACTGTGGCACGTGGGACAATTGCCCTGTCAACCACTGTGGCACTTGGGACAATTGCCCTGTCCCAAGAATAGTTGGGGACAGGGCAACAGAAAGTTGGCAAAGCAAGTGGTCCTAACAAGGAAGAGCTGTAAGAACATTTTGCACCGAATTACTGTATGTTAATTTGCAACAGGTCAGTAGCATGCCTGGGTATAAAAAGGTAATCTTATGCCCTGTACACACGATCCGAAAATCAGGTGACAGATCGTCGCACTTTTTTCACTTGCTAGTCACAAATAGAAATTGAATAGGTTACTAAAGTTACGAAAATTCTCATACGACAGAATTAAAATTTGGAAGTGATGTAATGTGTATTTGTATTGTATTTTCAGACGACCTAGTATCGTACGAAGAAAAGTTTTGTGCTTGGACTATAGGATAATATCGTATGAACTGTTGTGATTGGCTATCGAAAATTGTGTACCAACGATCAGATTATCGTACGATCGATTCAAATGCGTTATTTTTTGTACTATTTTCAGATCATTTGTACGGGCTAGGGCTGCAACTAACGGTTATTTTTTAGATTAATCGGATAATAACCTTAAAGTGTGGTGTATAATTTAGTTAATATGTAAAGTTTAAAAAAAAGGCAATTTATTCTTAAATATCTTTGTGCAGTGGTAAATATAAATAGCCAACTATATGGTTAGGGAGCAAAATCTCTAATCAACTCTGAGAATAACAGACAGAAGAGATATATACTGTATATACTATTAGAGGTTGAATCAGGTAAATATCATCAGACTCAGAAATAAAAATATTTAAAGAAAAGAAAATTAAAGACTGTTTTGGCGATTTTCAGACAGAACTGTAATATATTATGTATGATTGACTCCCTTGTCATAGGTAGGTGGTTGATAAAAGCTACCTGCGCCTGCTGTCACTTATGCTGGCCATACAAAAACAATGTCTTCCTTCAAAAAATAAAATAATTTTAAGAACGTATGTTCGTTTTTCTAATAGTTAGTGGGGTCAAATCGACATTTGTTTTTTTACCACAGTGACGGGAAAAATTCTAAGGAGCAGAATAGAAAACTTCAGTAGTCAGTGTATGTGGTTTTCGTTCAGTTATTACATTAATTTTAAAACTGAATGTTAAAAGAAAGTGACATTTTCAAACGGCATTCTTTCATTCAGCGAATGTACAATAATTTTTCGTATGAATATTCTTGTCTGAAAATCGATACGTGTATGGCCAGCATAAGGCTTGGTTCACACCTCACCTATGCAGCTTGCTTTTGATCAATTTTTAGTGCTTTTTGCTGTGAGTTTTGCGTTTTTGGACACGTGATTTTGCTGCGATTTGCGTTTTGCATTTTTTGTGCTTTTTTTTTTGGCCAATTTATTGTTGGGCAAATTATAAAAACGCAAATCGTGGCAAAAACTTACTATATGCTTTTCTACAGCGTTTCCATTGAAGTCTATTGAACCAAGAAAGCAAAAAAAAAGCACAATTTTGCGCTGAAAAAAGTCCTTGACCCTTTCCAAATATGCAGCGGCTGAAAAAAGCATACAGTATATGTCAATGTGTCCCAAAGGAAACCATGTTAAATGAACTGTAGTACGTTTGGGCAAAAATCTAAAAACTCATAGGTGTGAATGACGTGAAGACGTTTAGTAGCAGCAGCAGCATGCATTTTTTTTTGTATCACCTGTCATAATAGGGTTTGAAAAAACTAAAATTAGCACTTTATAGTGCAAAAAGAGCAGATAATCGCTACTATAAGGGGTTCATTTATACTGTGAAACAGTGAAAGTAATAAAATATATTACTTATATCATATATATATATATATATATATAATAATAAATACACCCAGAAGTAAGATATATGGGTATTTTTACTAGGTGTCAGACATGAAGCTTTATGAAGGGCGGAAGGGAGATATAAATCTTTTATAATAAAAAAGTACTAAAAGCTGAGACTTTTTTCTTTTTTCATGAATATGATGATCTTAAATATAATGCACAATACTGGTAAAAGTTTACGTTAAACAAAATTAAAATGCCTTATATAACATCCAGTCTATCAGCCTCCACCTTCTCTGGGTTCAGATGCTGATATTCCCTGAACAGAATCTTTAAAGCGAAGTTCCACCCAAAAATGAAATTTCCGCCTATCCGGTTCCCCCCCCCCTTCCGGTGTCACATTTGGCACCTTTCAGGGAGGGGGGGGGGGAGCAGATACCTATCTAATACAGGTATTTGCTCCCACTTCTGGCAAAAGATCGCTGCAGAATCCGTGGCGATCTACACCATGTCCGGCCCCTTCTCCGTCTCCCCCACTGTCTTCTGGGAGACACACAGGTCCCAAAAGACAGCAGGGACGACTCAGAACGTGCAGCGCAACTCGCGCAGTAGGGAACCAGGCTGTGAAGCCGCAAAGGCTTCACTTCCTGATTCCCTTACTGAAGATGCCGGCGCCTGCACCCGGGAGCCGAAGTACAGGTCGGCTTCGGGTGAGGACATCGCGGGCGCCCTGGACAGGTAAGTGTCCTTATTTTAAAAGTCAGCAGCTGCAGTATTTGTAGCTGCTGACTTTTTTAATTTTTATTTTTTTGGCGGAACTCCGCTTTAAAGTGATTTTTTTTGGGTTCTCCACAGAACAGCCCTGATTTTCCTCTTCTGGGGACCCCCACTGATGCTTCTGGCTCCCCCTGCCTTCAGAGTGCCCCAATAAAAAGCTCCATAGTATAGTATAGAGTGCCCCTATTTCCAGGTAAAAAAAAAAACTTCTGCTTTTAGCACCACTCCCAGGACTACATGTCCCATGAGCATTGCTCCTCGCACATTCACATTCACAAATTTTCAGACACTTGCTGACATATATGGATACTTTACTGAGCTGTATGTGTATTGCACTGTGTCTTCTGACATGTATGGACGGTGTACTGAGTTGTATGTATGCTTCACTGTATTTCCTGATATTTAAAAAAATAATGCATTCTGTATGCAGGCTAACTAATCGGCTGACCAACTAATCAATTATGAAAATAGTTGCCAACTATTTTCTTAATCGATTCGTTGATTCGACCCTAATACAGGCTGTTATGGAAAAAAGGTCAGACCTCTGGGGTCATTCATACATATGGTGTGGGAATGTAATAATGTTAGACCATTATAGTCACAAGTTTCTGAGTTTATAGTCTATACTTTTGATCGCCTGAATGTGTGCAGTCCCCTACTGGGCCTTTTGAGTGTGATAAAGGATGAAATAGTGGATAATGGCACTAAAACCTTCTTGAGAATTTAATTTTTTCTGTTAGGGAATTGATTGCATTGAATTGGATATGCACCAATACTATTAACTTGGGGCCTTGGAGGATACTGATCAATGCAGATATTTCTTTATACAGGATAACATACGAGGCTAGGGGGTGCCCAAAAAATTTACAAAAATATGGTTTCGTTAGTTAGTTTATTCTGGAATTCCCCTGAGGAAAAACGTAATTGTACTTCGATAGGTCATACTGCAGTCAATTAAACTTATGGTCTTGAGGTATATCTTGGGAATGTGTACAACAGAGCAATGGTGATTAGAACGGTTCCAGGAATATGACAGGCTATAATTTACTCTGGTATGTTTTCTGTTCGTATATAGCTGATAAAGTTGGGCCAATCACTCCCAGGGTTTGGTTCGTGCCAGAACTTTCAAACATCGCAAAAGTTCAGACCCAATTCCTTAACCCTATTAAAGTCTATGGGATTTGAACTTAAAAAATCAAAAGTCCCCATTTTGAAGCCTTATATGCAAGTTATTGGCCATAAAAAGGGTATGGGGGCCGGGTAATGCCCTTGGGGACATGTATTAATGAATTTTTTTTTTTTAAATATTGTTTTTACAGGGGCAGTGATTTTAATGATGCTTAAAGCGGAGCTTCACCCTAAAGTGGAAGTTCCTCTCATCGGGCATGGGGCGTGGTCACCGGGTGATGTCACGACCTTATGGCGTCACAGTCCCGGGGCATGATGGGATTGTGACGTCATACCTAATGCTCCATGTACACGGGACGTTTTTACAACGGCTCCTAAATGACTAAACTTGACAGTAACCCACGTTTAAAATGGACGTTTTGCCGCATTTACATGCTGTGTTGCGCAGCGTTTTGCAAAGATTTGCCTCGTTTGCGTTTAGAAGCGTTTAAAAAAGAATCTATTCTTTTATTTTTATTTTTAAATGGCGAAAAACGCCTATAAACGAAATGCTGCTAAACGCGGGTTACCGCGTTTAGCCGTGGAAACGTGAAAATCTCTGGCGTCTGAACAAATTTTTTTGCTTTCAAAGAAACTCTGTTAAAAGCAACTGCCTAAAAACAACTGTAAACAAGACTGTGTACATGGTCACATAAGATAACATTGAATGAGTTCAGTTGAAAAAAGTGTCCAACTGCCTCTGAACGTCTGTTTAACAGCAGTATAAATATGGGTGTAACATGAAACATGTTCAGAAAGGTGGAGTTATCTTTTAAGTTATGGAAATTATGGTGCCTGAAGTTCTGCTTTAAGTACATTCTCTGTGTTTTTTTTTTTGTTCTGATTAGTCCCTCTGGGATACATTTTTCCTTTCCATTTTAACATGTTAACTGAATTTTGAATGTACAGATGGTAAGTAGGTGTATTGGGATATGGCTAAGTAAATATTTTCTAATTAGCTAAATTAAAATCATGTTCTGTGTAGCTTCAGTGTGTTCAGTGTGACTCACTGGAAAGTAATCTCCCTGGATGTTGTTTGATGATAAAGACGTTAAATGACAATTGACCTTTTTGGTTTTCCATTGTCCTTACTGTCTGTTTGATTTTTTTTTTTTAAATTGGAGCGTGTTTTGAACTACAGGCGTAAATTAGAAAATATTTATATTTCTGAGGACTGTGCAGTTGTTTACGATAGTGTCAGCATTTACTTTTTCTTATCTTTACATACACTGTTATGTAACTGTATAAGGCCTGGTTCACAACTTTGCAAATTTAATTGTGTTTTGTAACTCACAAAAATGCATGTGTCACAAAAATACATTGAGTCCAATGGTGTAATTCACAACTGCGAGCTGTGTGTGTGTGTGTGTGTGTGCGTGTGTGTGTAATATATATATATATATATTGTGAGGGGGTTAGCTCGGCAGCGGGTGTGTGTGACCCCCGGGATGGGCTCCCCACACAAAACAGGCCCAGCAAACGGAGGTTGTGGTTTTCAAAATCAAAAAAGGTGCGGTTTATTTTCTATTTACAGTGACAAAACACAGCAAAGCAAAAGAAACATAACCAAAATAAATCCTGGTCAAGTTGACCTCTGACTAAACATACAGGTTTCCTAACTAACAACTGGGATCAGCCTAGTGCTGTCCTAGTCCCTAAGTCCCTGGTTTAGTAAAAGTCCAAACAAATAGCCACACAGGCTTTGCCTCACCGCACAGGGGTTCACTCTCCCTAGACAGTCCACACAGGTCTGGTTCCAGGCATGAGCAAACACCTAATGAAGCTGGGAGTTCTTATAGAGGCCTAAATGAGCTGACAAGTTTCAGCTGGTCTCATCAACTCCCTGTCTGTACGACGCCCCACACTCTCCCTAGAGGTATGAGTCATCCATGAGCCCACTAGCCTTATACAACTCTCCACCTAGTTGTATAAGTCGGCGTAAAGCCTGAATCTGGGCGAAATATATCTACCCCCCTGGATGCAACCAGGTGACTTTACCTTCCTGCTGTCACATACCCCCCCCTCTTGTTTTAACCTCGGGGTTGGAACACCAGCAATCAGGCATTCATGTACTCGAGACAAAGCATCCACATTCCCCATTTGAACGCCAGGGCGATGCTTTACTGTGAAGTTGAATTCCTGGAGGGCCAGGAACCACCTATTCACTCTTCTATTTGTTTCCTTGTTTTGAGCCATCCACTTTAACGGAGCGTGATCCGTAACCATGTCAAAGTGCCTACCTAGCAGGTAGTACCGAAGGGAATCTAGAGCCCACTTCACCGCTAAACACTCCTTTTCAACGGTGGCGTAATTTACCTCATGGGACTTCAACTTCCTGCTGAGGTAAATGACTGGGTGCTCTTCCCCGTTCCAGACCTGGGACAATACTGCTCCTAACCCCACATCTGACGCATCACTTTGTACGACAAAGTCTTTAGAGAAGTCGGGTGAGTACAACACTGGCTGGCTACATAAGGCTTGTTTCAAGAACTGGAATGCTGCCTCAGCCTCGGGGGTCCATTTAATCATGACCGACCCTTTCCCCTTCGTCAGGTTGGTTAGGGGCACAGCCTTAGAAGCAAAGTGGGGAATGAATCGCCGATAATACCCAGCGATTCCCAGAAAGGCTCGTACCTGCTTCTTGCTGTTGGGACGTGGCCAACTCTGGATGGCCTCGACTTTGTTGAGTTGGGGTTTTATTACTCCCCTCCCAATGGTGTACCCAAGATATTTGGCCTCCTCCTGCCCAATGGTACACTTCTTGGGGTTAGCCGTAAACCCCGCTTCCCGAACAGAGTCCAGGACTGCTTGCACTTTTGGCAGATGTGAGGCCCAATCTGTGCTATGGACAATTACGTCATCCAGGTAAGCCGCAGCATACTTCCGATGGGGCCTCAGCATCTGGTCCATGTTCCGCTGGAATGTGGCCGGCGCATTCTGTAACCCGAACGGCATTCTTTTATATTGGAACGCCCCGTCTGGGGTTACAAATGCGGTTTTCTCTTTGGCCGACTTGGCCAGGGGGATTTGCCAATACCCTTTTGTGAGGTCAAGAGTCGTCATGTATCGGGCTGTTCCCAGCCGGTCGATCAACTCATCTATACGTGGCATGGGGTAGGTGTCAAATTTTGTAACTTTGTTCAACTGACGAAAATCGTTACAAAATCGCCAGCTCCCATCCGGTTTAGGCACCAACACGATGGGACTAGACCAATCACTTTGGGACTCCTCTATCACCCCTAAGTTCAGCATTTTCTGTACTTCCTCCCGTATTGCCTCCCGTCGAGCCTCTGGGATCCGATAGGGTTTTAACTTCACCCTTTCACCGGGCGGGGTAATGATGTCATGCTCTACCCCAGATGTTTGTCCCGGCAGCTCAGAGAATACCTCCTTGTTGCGAAGCACAAACTCCTTAACCTCCTGTTGTTGGGGTTGTGACAAGGTGGCTGCTATTCCAACCTCAGGAATCACGCAACCAGTTTGAGCTGGTGACCAAGTGTCTGCGACTAGGGACTCTCTATCCCTCCAGGCTTTCAACAGATTAACGTGATATATCTGTTCGGGCTTTCGCCTTCCTGGTTGTCTGACCTTGTAATTCACTTCGCTCACTTTTTCCATTATCTCGTAGGGGCCTTGCCATTTGGCAAGGAATTTACTTTCAACCGTAGGGACAAGTACCAATATCCTATCCCCCGGGGAAAAGGTACGGGTCTTGGCTCCACGGTTGTACACTCTCTGCTGTGCCAACTGCGCTTGGGCCAAATGTTCCTTCACGATGGGCATTACCTGTGCAATTCGATCTTGCATCAGGGCGACATGCTCAATCACACTCCTGTGGGGAGAACTCTCACTTTCCCAAGTTTCCTTGGCAATATCCAACAGCCCTCTTGGGTGTCTCCCATACAGTAACTCAAAGGGGGAGAATCCCGTAGAGGATTGGGGCACCTCCCTAATAGCAAACATCAAATAAGGAAGTAAACAGTCCCAATCCTTTCCATCTCTATCCACCACTTTCTTCAACATTTGTTTTAGGGTTTTGTTGAATCTTTCAACCAGCCCATCGGTTTGGGGGTGATACACAGACGTACGCAATTGCGTCACTTTGAACAATTTACACAGCTCTTTCATAACCCGGGACATAAAGGGTGTACCTTGGTCCGTAAGCAGTTCTTTACAAATACCCACCCGGCTAAAAACAAGAGATAGCTCTTTGGCTATGGTTTTGGCCGAGGTATTTCGGAGAGGGATCGCTTCTGGATAACGGGTGGCATAGTCCATTATAACTAATATGTACTGGTGCCCCCTAGCGGACTTGATTATAGGACCTACCAAATCCATGGCGATCCTCTCAAACGGGACCTCAATGATGGGTAGAGGGACCAGCGGGCTACGGAAATGTGGCATCGGGGCCAACCTCTGACACACAGGGCAGGAGGAACAATAATTTTCTACGTCCTTCATCACCCCCGGCCAATAGAATCTCTGTAATACCCTCTCTCGGGTTTTCTCTGTCCCCAGATGACCTCCAAGAATGTGCCCATGGGCCAACTCCAACACCAACTTCCTGTAAGGTTTGGGCACCACAAGCTGCTCAACGGTTTCTTCTGCCCTTTTTGCCACCCGATACAGTAGGTCCTTCTCTACGCTGAAGTATGGGTAAGTGCAGGTATTATCTGGGTTCACTAACTCGCCATCTATTTTCACTACGTTTTCCCGTGCCTTTATTAGGGCGGGGTCTTTCAACTGTTCTGTGGCAAAGTTTTCCCTGTGAACCTCAAGATCAGAAAACTCCACAGATGGTAGGTTTTCGTCTGAGGAGGTGGGCTCCTCTCCAGTTTCTTGAGTCTCCCCTGCCAATACTGATAAGGGAAATTCCGGAGAGTCCTCACCACTCTCAGGGGAGTTCTGGCTATCACATTCCTGGTACATAGGGGCACCAGTGAGGGGCTCAGGATCATCCCACAGTTCCCAGAACTTCGGAAAATCCCTTCCCACAATGGCGTCATGCGGTAACTGAGATACTAAGCCCACTGGATGAGAGAGGGTACCTTTGGGGGTCTCGAAACACACTGTAGTTACTGGATACTCTCGGGTGTCCCCATGCACACAAATAACAGCTACCTTGCTATTCCCAGAGACCTCTGTTTTAACTAACTCAGCCTTTATCAGGGTCACAAGGCTACCTGAATCCAGCAATACCACAACATTTCTACCATTAACACACATTTTGCATAAATGTTTCTCAGTTCCTCGAATGGCAGTGCATGCGACTGTCGCACACAGCGACTGACGTCTGCCCGTCAGAAAGTCACACTGCATGGGTTCCTCCACAACCGGGCAATTGGCTGCAATATGTCCCGCTTGCCGGCAGCGGTAGCAAACGATCCTTCTTGCCGCCTCTTGAGCCGCTGATTTCCCAGGCTGTTCTCGCCAAACTTGGGGTAGAGCTCCCACCCTCTCACTCTCTCCACCCTCACCCCTTGGAATCCTCTTATCCGCCCCTGGGGATGGTCTGGTCTTAGGGTGGAAAGTCCGAGTGTCTCTGGAAGAGGCCGTCAGGTTCTCTGTAGCCAAGTATTTCTCCACACGATCCACAAGACCATCGGCCGTCTCTGGGTCTCCATGGCTTACCCACTTTTGGATGGCAGTAGGAAGAGCTCTCAAAAACCGATCCATTACAACACGTTCCACAATCTTTGGTGCGGACAAAGTCTCTGGCTGTAGCCACTTTCTGCTCAGGTGAATGAGATCATACATTTGAGACCTGGGGGGTTTTCCAAGCTGGAAAGTCCAGTTATGCACACGCTGAGCCCGGACAGCCTGGGTGACACCCAGCCTTGCCAATATTTCAGCTTTTAGCATCACATAGTCTTTTGCTTGGTTAGGCTCTAGGTCATAGTAAGCTTTCTGCGATTCACCAGTTAACAGAGGAGCCACCAGTCCAGCCCACTGCTCCTCAGGCCACTTTTCTCTTTCAGCGGTCCTTTCAAATGTGGTCAAAAATACCTCTGGATCATCCTCTCCAGTCATTTTTGTCAATAAACGACTCACCCCAAAGGACGCGGTATTAGTGGGACGGCTTTCCTCACTGGTCTGCGGACGTTGCTGCATTACTGCTTCCATCTGTTGTTGTAGTCTCTGCTCTTGCTTCTGCAACAGGTCTATGAAGCGGGCCTCAGATTGCTGCTGGGCTCGTTGCTGAGCCTCCAGACTCTGTTGCAAAGTTGCGTTTGTCTGCTGCTGGGCTGCAAGGCTCCTTTGCAAACCTGCATTTGTCTGCTGTTGATTGGCATTTGCTAGAGCCAGCTGCTTCAGTATCTCCTCCATGCTGGCTTAAAAAAAACTGCCACTGGTTCTCCACCAACTGTGAGGGGGTTAGCTCGGCAGCGGGTGTGTGTGACCCCCGGGATGGGCTCCCCACACAAAACAGGCCCAGCAAACGGAGGTTGTGGTTTTCAAAATCAAAAAAGGTGCGGTTTATTTTCTATTTACAGTGACAAAACACAGCAAAGCAAAAGAAACATAACCAAAATAAATCCTGGTCAAGTTGACCTCTGACTAAACATACAGGTTTCCTAACTAACAACTGGGATCAGCCTAGTGCTGTCCTAGTCCCTAAGTCCCTGGTTTAGTAAAAGTCCAAACAAATAGCCACACAGGCTTTGCCTCACCGCACAGGGGTTCACTCTCCCTAGACAGTCCACACAGGTCTGGTTCCAGGCATGAGCAAACACCTAATGAAGCTGGGAGTTCTTATAGAGGCCTAAATGAGCTGACAAGTTTCAGCTGGTCTCATCAACTCCCTGTCTGTACGACGCCCCACACTCTCCCTAGAGGTATGAGTCATCCATGAGCCCACTAGCCTTATACAACTCTCCACCTAGTTGTATAAGTCGGCGTAAAGCCTGAATCTGGGCGAAATATATCTACCCCCCTGGATGCAACCAGGTGACTTTACCTTCCTGCTGTCACAATATATATATATATATATATATATATATATATATATATATATATACAGGTGCATCTCAGAAAATGTGAATATCATCAAAAAGTTAATTTATTATTTATTTCAGTAATTCAATTAGAAAAGTGACACTCATATTTTATATTGATGCGTTCGTTACACATGGAGTGATATATTTCAAGAATTTCTTTCTTTTCATTTTGAGTATTATGGCTTATAGCTAGTGACAACCTAAATATTCAGTATCTCAGAAAATTTGAATATTACACAAGACCAATAATAAAAAGGATTTTTAATACAGATAGTTGGCTTACTGAAAAGTGTGTCCATGTACAATATAGTATGCACTCAATACTTGGTCTGGGCTCCTGTTGCATGAATTACTGCATCAATGGAGGGATGGAGGTGATCAGCCTGTGGCACTGCTGAGGTATTATGGAAGCCCAGGTTGCTTTGATAGTGCCTTTCAGCTCCGCTGCATTGTTGGGTCTGGTGTCTCTCTCATCTTCCTCTTGATAATACCCCACAGATTCTCTATGGGGTTTAGGTCAAGCGAGTTTGCTGGCCAATCAAGCACAGTGATACCATAATCAATGAACCAGGTATTGGTACTTTTGGCAGTGTGGGCAGGTGCCAAGTCCTGCTAGAAAATGAAATGATCATTCCCATAAAGCTGGCCAGCAGAGGAAGCATTGAAGTGCTCTAGAATTTCCTGCTAGAGCGCTGCACTGACTTTGGACTTGATAAAACACAGTGGACCAACACCAGCATATGACGGTCCACTTCAGTGAAGAGGAGAGATCCCTTCGCTACACCGAAGCTGGCGCTGGGGCCCGATAATGTGACCGGACTGAAGCTGCCTCAGATTAGGTAAGTATACAGATCTTTCCTTTACAGGGTAGATCGAATAGGCTTATAATGGCAGTGAGAGTACATTTAGGCTTGCTTAGTATTTGAGTGAACTCCCACTTTAATTATATGAAAGAATCTAAACCACCGTTTTTTCGTTTTGTGACAGGTTCTCTTTAGGTCCCTGAGGTTTTTGGTAGCTTTACTGACATGTGTGGCAGATTCAGGTAGTTCTTAATAGCCCCACTTTTATAAAATTATATTTATAAATTTAAACAGCTATGCCATTCTTTTCATTTGACATGTGACCATGGCAAGAATCTCCCAATTTTCACTTTGTCATTGCTTAATTTTCCTTTATGTTCTGTCTTGTTTTAAAGTGTGCAGTGCGCGCAGCCACAAAGGGAAGGATCTTGGTTCTGGAGGGATTAGAAAAAGCCGAACGCAATGTCCTGCCGGTCCTGAATAATTTGCTGGAGAATCGGGAGATGCAGCTTGAGGATGGCAGGTTCCTTATGTCTGCAGAACGTTATGACAAACTGCTTCAGGTAAGCCTAAATATATATATATATATATATTGTGACAGCAGGAAGGTAAAGTCACCTGGTTGCATCCAGGGGGGTAGATATATTTCGCCCAGATTCAGGCTTTACGCCGACTTATACAACTAGGTGGAGAGTTGTATAAGGCTAGTGGGCTCATGGATGACTCATACCTCTAGGGAGAGTGTGGGGCGTCGTGCAGACAGAGATGAGGAGACCAGCTGAACCTTGTCAGCTCATTTAGGCCTCTATAAGAACTCCCAGCTTCATTAGATGTTAGCTCATGCCTGGAACCAGACCTGTGTGGACTGTCTAGGGAGAGTGAACCCCTGTGCGGTGAGACAAAGCCTGTGTGGCTATTTGCTTGGACATTTAAAACCAGGGACTTAGGGACTAGGACAGCACTAGGCTGATCCCAGTTGTTAGTTAGGAAACCTGTATGTTTAGTCAGAGGTCAAGTTGACCAGGATTTATTTTGTTTATGTTTCTTTTGCTTTGCTGTGTTTTGTCACTGTAAATAGAAAATAAACCGCACCTTTTTGATTTTGAAAACCACAACCTCCGTTTGCTGGGCCTGTTTTTGTGTGGGGAGCCCATCTCGGGGGTCACACACACCCGCTGCCGAGCTAACCCCCTCACAGTTGGTGGAGAATGCGGGCAGTTTTTTTTTTTAAGCCAGCATGGAGGAGATACTGAAGCAGCTGGCTCTAGCAAATGCCAATCAACAGCAGACAAATGCAGGTTTGCAAAAGAACTTCGCAGCCCAGCAGCAAGCTCATCAACAGAGCCTTGCAGCCCAGCAGCAGACAAACGCAACTTTGCAACAGAGTCTGGAGGCTCAGCAACAAGCCCAGCAGCAATCTGAGGCCCGCTTCATAGACCTGTTGCAGAAGCAAGAGCAGAGACTACAACAACAGATGGAAGCAGTAATGCAGCAACGTCCGCAGACCAGTGAGGAAAGCCGTCCCACTAATACCGCGTCCTTTGGGGTGAGTCGTTTATTGACAAAAATGACTGGAGAGGATGATCCAGAGGTATTTTTGACCACATTTGAAAGGACCGCTGAAAGAGAAAAGTGGCCTGAGGAGCAGTGGGCTGGACTGGTGGCTCCTCTGTTAACTGGTGAATCGCAGAAAGCTTACTATGACCTAGAGCCTAACCAAGCAAAAGACTATGTGATGCTAAAAGCTGAAATATTGGCAAGGCTGGGTGTCACCCAGGCTGTCCGGGCTCAGCGTGTGCATAACTGGACTTTCCAGCTTGGAAAACCCCCCAGGTCTCAAATGTATGATCTCATTCACCTGAGCAGAAAGTGGCTACAGCCAGAGACTTTGTCCGCACCAAAGATTGTGGAACGTGTTGTAATGGATCGGTTTTTGAGAGCTCTTCCTACTGCCATCCAAAAGTGGGTAAGCCATGGAGACCCAGAGACGGCCGATGGTCTTGTGGATCGTGTGGAGAAATACTTGGCTACAGAGAACCTGACGGCCTCTTCCAGAGACACTCGGACTTTCCACCCTAAGACCAGACCATCCCCAGGGGCGGATAAGAGGATTCCAAGGGGTGAGGGTGGAGAGAGTGAGAGGGTGGGAGCTCTACCCCAAGTTTGGCGAGAACAGCCTGGGAAATCAGCGGCTCAAGAGGCCGCAAGAAGGATCGTTTGCTACCGCTGCCGGCAAGCGGGACATATTGCAGCCAATTGCCCGGTTGTGGAGGAACCCATGCAGTGTGACTTTCTGACGGGCAGACGTCAGTCGCTGTGTGCGACAGTCGCATGCACTGCCATTCGAGGAACTGAGAAACATTTATGCAAAATGTGTGTTAATGGTAGAAATGTTGTGGTATTGTTGGATTCAGGTAGCCTTGTGACCCTGATAAAGGCTGAGTTAGTTAAAACAGAGGTCTCTGGGAATAGCAAGGTAGCTGTTATTTGTGTGCATGGGGACACCCGAGAGTATCCAGTGACTACAGTGTGTTTCGAGACCCCCAAAGGTACCCTCTCTCATCCAGTGGGCTTAGTATCTCAGTTACCGCATGACGCCATTGTGGGAAGGGATTTTCCGAAGTTCTGGGAACTGTGGGATGATCCTGAGCCCCCCACTGGTGCCCCTATGTACCAGGAATGTGATAGCCAGAACTCCCCTGAGAGTGGTGAGGACTCTCCGGAATTTCCCTTATCAGTATTGGCAGGGGAGACTCAAGAAACTGGAGAGGAGCCCACCTCCTCAGACGAAAACCTACCGTCTGTGGAGTTTTCTGATCTTGAGGTTCACAGGGAAAACTTTGCCACAGAACAGTTGAAAGACCCCGCCCTAATAAAGGCACGGGAAAACGTAGTGAAAATAGATGGCGAGTTAGTGAACCCAGATAATACCTGCACTTACCCATACTTCAGCGTAGAGAAGGACCTACTGTATCGGGTGGCAAAAAGGGCAGAAGAAACCGTTGAGCAGCTTGTGGTGCCCAAACCTTACAGGAAGTTGGTGTTGGAGTTGGCCCATGGGCACATTCTTGGAGGTCATCTGGGGACAGAGAAAACCCGAGAGAGGGTATTACAGAGATTCTATTGGCCGGGGGTGATGAAGGACATAGAAAATTATTGTTCCTCCTGCCCTGTGTGTCAGAGGTTGGCCCCGATGCCACATTTCCGTAGCCCGCTGGTCCCTCTACCCATCATTGAGGTCCCGTTTGAGAGGATCGCCATGGATTTGGTAGGTCCTATAATCAAGTCCGCTAGGGGGCACCAGTACATATTAGTTATAATGGACTATGCCACCCGTTATCCAGAAGCGATCCCTCTCCGAAATACCTCGGCCAAAACCATAGCCAAAGAGCTATCTCTTGTGTTTAGCCGGGTGGGTATTTGTAAAGAACTGCTTACGGACCAAGGTACACCCTTTATGTCCCGGGTTATGAAGGAGCTGTGTAAATTGTTCAAAGTGACGCAATTACGTACATCTGTGTATCACCCCCAAACCGATGGGCTGGTTGAAAGGTTCAACAAAACCCTAAAACAAATGTTGAAGAAAGTGGTGGATAGAGATGGAAAGGATTGGGACTGTCTACTTCCTTATCTGATGTTTGCTATTAGGGAGGTGCCCCAATCCTCTACGGGATTCTCCCCCTTTGAGTTACTGTATGGGAGACACCCAAGAGGGCTGTTGGATATTGCCAAGGAAACTTGGGAAAGTGAGAGTTCTCCCCACAGGAGTGTGATTGAGCATGTCGCCCTGATGCAAGACCGAATTGCACAGGTAATGCCCATCGTGAAGGAACATTTGGCCCAAGCGCAGTTAGCACAGCAGAGAGTGTACAACCGTGGAGCCAAGACCCGTACCTTTTCCCCGGGGGATAGGATACTGGTACTTGTCCCTACGGTTGAAAGTAAATTCCTTGCCAAATGGCAAGGCCCCTACGAGATAATGGAAAAAGTGAGCGAAGTGAATTACAAGGTCAGACAACCAGGAAGGCGAAAGCCCGAACAGATCTATCACGTTAATCTGTTGAAAGCCTGGAGGGATAGAGAGTCCCTAGTCGCAGACACTTGGTCACCAGCTCAAACTGGTTGCGTGATTCCTGAGGTTGGAATAGCAGCCACCTTGTCACAACCCCAACAACAGGAGGTTAAGGAGTTTGTGCTTCGCAACAAGGAGGTATTCTCTGAGCTGCCGGGACAAACATCTGGGGTAGAGCATGACATCATTACCCCGCCCGGTGAAAGGGTGAAGTTAAAACCCTATCGGATCCCAGAGGCCCGACGGGAGGCAATACGGGAGGAAGTACAGAAAATGCTGAACTTAGGGGTGATAGAGGAGTCCCAAAGTGATTGGTCTAGTCCCATTGTGTTGGTGCCTAAACCGGATGGGAGCTGGCGATTTTGTAACGATTTTCGTCAGTTGAACAAAGTTACAAAATTTGACACCTACCCCATGCCACGTATAGATGAGTTGATCGACCGGCTGGGAACAGCCCGATACATGACGACTCTTGACCTCACAAAAGGGTATTGGCAAATCCCCCTGGCCAAGTCGGCCAAAGAGAAAACCGCATTTGTAACCCTAGACGGGGCGTTCCAATATAAAAGAATGCCGTTCGGGTTACAGAATGCGCCGGCCACATTCCAGCGGAAAATGGACCAGATGCTGAGGCCCCATCGGAAGTATGCTGCGGCTTACCTGGATGACATAATTGTCCATAGCACAGATTGGGCCTCACATCTGCCAAAAGTGCAAGCAGTCCTGGACTCTGTTCAGGAAGCGGGGTTTACGGCTAACCCCAAGAAGTGTACCATTGGGCAGGAGGAGGCCAAATATCTTGGGTACACCATTGGGAGGGGAGTAATAAAACCCCAACTCAACAAAGTCGAGGCCATCCAGAGTTGGCCACGTCCCAACAGCAAGAAGCAGGTACGAGCCTTTCTGGGAATCGCTGGGTATTATCGGCGATTCATTCCCCACTTTGCTTCTAAGGCTGTGCCCCTAACCAACCTGACGAAGGGGAAAGGGTCGGTCATGATTAAATGGACCCCCGAGGCTGAGGCAGCATTCCAATTCTTGAAACAAGCCTTATGTAGCCAGCCAGTGTTGTACTCACCCGACTTCTCTAAAGACTTTGTCGTACAAAGTGATGCGTCAGATGTGGGGTTAGGAGCAGTATTGTCCCAGGTCTGGAACGGGGAAGAGCACCCAGTCATTTACCTCAGCAGGAAGTTGAAGTCCCATGAGGTAAATTACGCCACAGTTGAAAAGGAGTGTTTAGCGGTGAAGTGGGCTCTAGATTCCCTTCGGTACTACCTGCTAGGTAGGCACTTTGACATGGTTACGGATCACGCTCCGTTAAAGTGGATGGCTCAAAACAAGGAAACAAATAGAAGAGTGAATAGGTGGTTCCTGGCCCTCCAGGAATTCAACTTCACAGTAAAGCATCGCCCTGGCGTTCAAATGGGGAATGTGGATGCTTTGTCTCGAGTACATGAATGCCTGATTGCTGGTGTTCCAACCCCGAGGTTAAAACAAGAGGGGGGGGTATGTGACAGCAGGAAGGTAAAGTCACCTGGTTGCATCCAGGGGGGTAGATATATTTCGCCCAGATTCAGGCTTTACGCCGACTTATACAACTAGGTGGAGAGTTGTATAAGGCTAGTGGGCTCATGGATGACTCATACCTCTAGGGAGAGTATGGGGCGTCGTGCAGACAGAGATGAGGAGACCAGCTGAACCTTGTCAGCTCATTTAGGCCTCTATAAGAACTCCCAGCTTCATTAGATGTTAGCTCATGCCTGGAACCAGACCTGTGTGGACTGTCTAGGGAGAGTGAACCCCTGTGCGGTGAGACAAAGCCTGTGTGGCTATTTGCTTGGACATTTAAAACCAGGGACTTAGGGACTAGGACAGCACTAGGCTGATCCCAGTTGTTAGTTAGGAAACCTGTATGTTTAGTCAGAGGTCAAGTTGACCAGGATTTATTTTGTTTATGTTTCTTTTGCTTTGCTGTGTTTTGTCACTGTAAATAGAAAATAAACCGCACCTTTTTGATTTTGAAAACCACAACCTCCGTTTGCTGGGCCTGTTTTTGTGTGGGGAGCCCATCTCGGGGGTCACACACACCCGCTGCCGAGCTAACCCCCTCACAATATATATGCTGTGTGCGTATATATATATATGTGTGTGTGTGTGTGTGTGTGTATGTGTGTGTGTGTGTATATATATATATATATATATATATATACATACATACTCTGTATATCTATATAGATATATACTGTATATATTGTGACGGTATGTGAAGTAAGGTAGTGGATGATCGATATATTTCACCTTGCATGCGTTCTGTTGCAAGCGACTAAAGCAGAATCCGGCCCGGGCTTTTCCAGCCTCTGTGGCAGGCTTTGTTCCGGTCCGTATGTTGTGGTCCACTTGAGTCCACGCTCAGGTGGACTTTAAATGAGCAGGAAGAGAGCACAGGAAGCTCTGGCCTAAAACTCAGAAGGGAATCTTAGATAGAGCTCTGTTTGGACTTAAAAAAAAAAGGTTTGCTTTGCAACATGTTTTGTGGGTGTGGGGACCAGTCCAGGGGCGGATCCAGGGGGGGCAACAGGGCAATTGCCCCCCCCCGAGACCATCTGTCACACTCGCTTGCTCTTTTTTTTTTTTGCGCCTGATCTTCCGGACTTTGGGGACCCGGTACCGGCCGACCGTAGGTCCCCTGGACCCCAAATGTGGCACACATGTAGCCCCATGTCTCCTCTACCAGTGTGCAAAGTTTGGTGTCTGGGGGACCTACGCCCCAGGAGAACCGATTTTTCAAAGCCGGGCACTCCTTCCATAGACTCCCATGTTAAACATCAGTCTATTCATGGGCACAGTGAGGCATGGGCACAGTGAGGCACAGTGAGGCATGCAGATGGACACCCTAGGCTTATGCCGTGTACACACGATCGATTTTCTCGATGGTGAAAACACGCCGAGAAATTCGACATGAAAAACGAGAACCGGCTTGGTCCCCTACCCACGGACGGTTTTCATTACATTTTTTCTCTTGGTCAAGAAAACCGACCGTGTGTAGGCTCCCTGGCAGTGTTTCCCTATGGGAAAACTGTCGCGGAAAAAAATTCCGTGAATCACGACGAGAAAAATTAGAGCATGTTCTAATTTTTCTCGTCGTGATTCTTGCCGTTTTTCTCGTCGGGAAAAATGCTGGAAAGTCCACACACGGGCGTTTTTCTCTTCAAAGAGAAAAAATGAAATTTTTCCAGACGAGAATATTATATACTTATTGACATTATACTCGAGTCAATACGTTTTCCCATTTTTTTGGGGTAAAATTAGGTGCCTCGGCTTATATTCAGGTCTGCTTATACTCGAGTATATACAGTACTTGTTCTGTGGCTGCCGCTGCCTCTCCGAGTCTCTCTCTCAGTTTCTCACATCAGCCGATCAGCAAGGCCGAGATAGAGACTCGTCTAATGTAGTTACACGGCGCACTGACACGATACCAGGAGCGGAGGAGGAGGTGGGTGGAGCCTCTTCCTTGCACTCGTTGCTAACGCCTGGGCCACTTGGCGTTTAGCAACGAGTGACGTCGGTGAGTCATGTCGGTGAGTCAGTGAGATCATCTCTCAACGCCTGTGCCTGCCCTGCATTCCTGCAGTGACTTCCGCCCTCACTGTGCAGGCAGCAGAGAGATTACATTATCTCTCTGCTGCCTGACTCTGGGAGTCTGGGACACAGCAAGAGACAACCAAAACTACACCTTAGCAGGCAAGTTAGTGACAATCCGCAAGGTGTGGCAGGCGACGTGGCAAGTGACAATCCGCAAATTGTGTCAGGTGACGTGGCAAATGACAATCTGCATCTGGTGGCAGGCAAGTGACAATCCGCAAGGTGTGGCTAGTGACAATCCGCAAGGTGTGGCAGGTGACGTGGCAAGTGACAATCCACAACGTGTGACAAGCTCAGGGCTCCCACTAATTGCAGGCGACAGTGGCAAGTGACACACTGGGGACACCCACTGATTCTGCATTGAACTATTTAATTTTATATTACAATGTAATAATAGAAATAATGCGCTTCAATCATCCTGACACCATAACAACCATGGTGCCGGGATGATTGAAGCGCCGACACCATCCATTTACCCGATTAAATTTCCCACAAAAAAAACATATTTTTTGGCAGTGCCCCTCCCGAGAAAAGACTCTGGAATCCGCCCCTGGACCAGTCCCACACCGTATAGGTAGGAGACTACTGTATAGTTTAGCGCTGGATGGCAAGGATTTTTTTTTTACTAATTTGGTTTGTTTTCATTATTTTGCAAACCTCTGCTAAATAAATCTGGCAACCCACCAGATTATAAAGAAATTGCCTGCACGCTGACCTTTTTTCCCCAGAAAAGGTGATCCCTGTGAGCTAATCCCCAACACGTGGTGGACTCAGCGGGCAGTTTCTAAAGATGGAAGAAACGGTAAAGGCCCTGCTACAGGCCAATGAAGCTTAGCGGGAAACCAGCCGCCAAGTCGCAGAGGCCACTGCAGCACAACAGGCGGCTCAGCAGGAGATGAACCGGCAGTTCACAGAGGCGCTGGTGGAATTGAAAAAGGGGTTCGCACCTCTTTTGCCAGTGGAACAAAAATTGGTATGTGCCTTGTACCACCTACAGAAGATGACACCTTCCGATGATGTTGAGGCATACCTTGCGACTTTTGAGAGAGTCACTGTCCGTGAAGGATGGGCAAAAGGACAGTGGGCGGGTCTGTTGGCCCCATTTTTGACAGGCCTACTTTGATCTGGAACCGGATAAGGCCCAGGATGATGAGACTCTGGAGACAGAGATACTTGCACGCTTTGGTGTCACCATAGGAGTCCGGGCCCAGCGTCTACATCAATGGACCTACTCCAGCGACAAACCACCCCGTTCTCAAATATTCAACCTGGTCCACCTCACCAGGAAGTGGTTGCAGCCAGAGACCTTGCAAGGCCCTCAGATACTGGAGCGTGTTATATGGACCGGTACCTGCATGCACTCCCTGCTGCTCTGAGGAAGTGGGTCAGACAGGAAGACCTCAAAACTGCAACCCAATTGGTGGATCTAGTGGAGAGGTACACTGTTACTGAGGACTTGGTGAACCCGTCTACGCCCCACTTTGGTGTGTCTAGGGGTGCAAGAACGCCCAGCGGTTCTGGTAAGACTGTTCAAGAATATGGGGAAGATTGATAAGACCGCTGTTACAGCTAATGAGACTGTGGGTCCTAGACCTGGAGATTGGCCAAAGAAACCAGGAAGGTCTTTGGGACCGAGGACTGGGTATAGAGCACATACAGTGTTATCGTTGCCATATCTCCATATCTCATATTGCTGCAAACTGCCCTCTAAATGATGAACCAATGCAATTATGCTAATATGAAAAGACGCACATCTCTTTTTGCACAGGTCGCATGTACTGCATCACGTCAGAATCGCATTAAAAAAAATGTGTGTTATTTCAGTGGATATTAAGACACTTGCAGCCTTGCTAGACTCTGGTAGTGTGGTGACCCTAGTCAAGTGATTGTGTAAACCCCACAAAACTACACCCCGGTACTATCGGGGTCATTTGCATCCATGGGGACACTCTCGACTAACAGACAGCGGTGGTTGAGGTTGATACCCCTTGGGGCAGTTGACACAGTCAGTGGGGGTGGTGCTTTCACTTTTTCATGAAGCTTTAGTGGGGAGAGATTTTCCGCATTTTTGGAGATTATGGGAGAGCAATGGGAGGCTTCTAGATAGAGCTCCCTCTGCTGGGGAAGCACGGGAACTCTCACCAGACCCTTTTTGCCAAAAGGGAAGGGGAGGCGGTTGGGAGGGTCAAGAAAGCCGGAGACCCTTTTCTTTTCTCTGTCATGGCTGGGAAGCCGGAGGACCTGGAAGCTAGCTCCCAGCCCGAGGGTAACAAACAGGAGAAAATCTCTCACCCTGATATGAGAGTTCCCAAACCCTTCCGCAGGGTGGTGCTAGACCTGGCCCATGGTCATGTAATGGGGGGGACATCTCGGTATCGAAAAGACCTGGGAGAGAATCGCCTAGAGGTTTTTCTGGCCCGGGTTGTATGCGGATGCCAGGGAGTACTGTGAATCGTGCCCCGAGTGCCAAATGTCGGCACCATCGCTCCATTTTCACAGTCCCCTTGTCCCACTACCAATAATCAAGGTCCCTTTTTAGAGGATTGGCATGGACCTGGTGGGGCCGGTAGTGAAGTCTACAAGGGGGAACCAGCATATTCTGGTAATCCTGGACTATGCGACACACTATCCTGAGGCCATACCCTTATGTAACACCTCCGCTAAAACTATCACCAAGAAGTTGGTCCAGGTGTTTAATCGAGTGGGGATCCCAAAAGATATCTTAACCGATCAGGGCACCCCATGTATGTCCAGGTTTACCAAGGAACTGTGTAAATTATACAAAATCTCCCATCTCCGTACCTCTGTCTACCACCCCCAAACAGATGGTCTTTTTGAAAGATTTAATAAAACTTTAAAAAGTGGTCGACAAATTGGGAGAAATTTGGATTTTTCCTTTTCATATCTCATGTTTGCCATACGAGAGGTTCTGCAGGCACCCACAGGCTATTCCCCCTTTGAGCTCTTGTATGGTAGACATCCCAGGGGGCTGCTAGATGTTGCAAAAGAAACGTGGGAAGGAGAGGCTATCCCATATAGAAGCATCATAGAGCATATCTCCTTGATGCAGGATCGAATCGCAGCTGTCCTGCCCCTAGTACGAGAATATATGAAGCAAGCCCAGGAGGCCCAGAGGAGGGTCTATGATCGGGGTGCCAAGGTCTGGACTTTCAGCCCTAGGGACAGTGTTGGTACTGATTCCCACGGTTGAAAGTAAGTTCCTAGCTAAGTGGCAGGGTCCCTTTTGAGATTGTCGAAAGTGTAGGGGAGGTAAACTACAGTTTACCAGCCAGGGAAAAGGATACTACAACAAATTTATCATGTGAATCTCTTAAAGCCCTGGAAGGACAGAGAGACTTTATTGGCCGCATCCCCGCCTCTAACAGACTGGGTACCGGTGACACCTGACGTTCCCCTAACGAATTCCCTGTCTGTGGCACAACAAAGTGACGTTGGGGGGTTTGTGTACAAAAATATAGACTTTTTCTCCCCCTTACCCGGACAGACCAAGGTGATCCAGCATGATATAGTGACGGAACCAGGGGTTTGTGTAAAAGTAAAGCCATATAGAATCCCAGAGGCAAGGCGAGAGGCAGTCGTGAATGCACTATCAGGTTTTGTAACGACTTTAGGAAACTCAACAGTGTGTCCAAGTTCGATGCATACCCGATGCCTCAGATCGACAAACTCGTGGACAGGTTGGGACAGGCCTGCTACATAACAAGCCTAGACCTAACCAAATGCTATTAGCAAATACCCCTAACTGAATCGGCCAAGGAGAAGACTGCCTTTTCCACTCTTCAGGGCTTGTTTCAGTACAAGCGGATGCTTTCTGGTCTGCATGGGGCCCCTGCATCATTCCAGCGAATGATGGACAAAACTTTGAGACCACTTCGCTCGTACACAGCCACTTATTTGGACGATGTGGTCATCTACAGCCCAGATTGGGAATCACACCTGCCCCGAGTATAAGCAGTGCTAGATTTCCTTAGGAAAGCAGGTCTTACGGCCAACCCAAAAAAGTGTGCCATAGGCCTGGAAGAGGCCAAATACCTTGGGTACGTTATTGGCCGGGGACTGGTCAAGCCCCAGACCATTAAGATTAAGGCAATTCAAAAATGGCCCCAACCGGTAAACAAGAAACAAGTTCGGGCATTACGGGGTATTACAGGCGCTTTATACCTGACTTTGCCACCCCTCTGACCGACCTGACAAAGGGTAGAGGGTCGGTCATGGTTAAATGGAATCCTGAAGCCGACGAGGCGTTTCAGAAATTAAAGCAGGCCCTTTGTGTACTACGGATGCTTGGGATCCCGGACTTCACAAAGGAGTTTGTGGTACAAACAGACACCTCTGAGGTTGGCCTACGAGGGCCTAGGTGCTGTACTATCCCAGAACAGAGATGGTGAGGAGCACCCAGTTGTATACCTGAGCCGAAAACTGAACAGGCATGAAAAAAACTATGCCATTGTCGAGGAGTGTCTCGCTATTAAATGGGCTTTTGACTTCATGAAGTATTACCTATTGGGGAGGTTATTTAAGCTGGTCACCGACCATGCTCCCCTAAAGTGGATGTGTGACAACAGGGAGAAAAATGGCCGCGTGACAAGATGGTTCCTGGCTTTACAGCCCTTTTTTTTTTTTTTTTACAGTAGAGCATAGGCCAGGCAAGCTCCAAAACAATGCGGATGCCCTCTCCCACATGCACTGTATGCTTGAGTCAATTGCTCAGCTGCAGGGGCTTGAGCAGAAGGGGAGGATATGTGACGGCATGCGAGGTGAGGTAGTGGATGATCGATATATTTCACCTCGCATGCGTTCTGTTGCAAGAGACTGAAGCGGAATCCAGCCCTGGTTTTTCCAGCCTCTGTGGCAGGCTTGGTTCCGGTGTCCTGTCGAGAAATGCCCCCTATCAAAAAATGCCCGGCCGAAACTGCGCAAGTGCCACAGAGGGGACCCTCATAACAGCTGAGTTTACATCAGCTGTTGTCTCGCGTTGCCGAGGCACGTTCATGTAGGAGAGGGGTGGATATTTACATGAAGGGGGCGGATATTTACATGATGGGCAGTGCTGGGGGCGGAATTTTTATCGATGGCCAAACAAATCTACTAAAGAAATCTTTATCTAATATAGAAAAAGCCGCCCTTCAATTGACTGAATACGCCCGGCAAGCGTTCAAAATGAATAGCAGATAAAGATTTATTTTGCAGATTTCTTTGGCCATTGATAAAAATTCCTTCCCCAGCACTGCCCATCATTGACAAATCCGCCCCCTTCATGTAAATATCTGCCTTTTACCTACATGAATGTGCCTCGGCCACGTGAGACAACAGCTGATCGTAAACTCAGCTGTTCTGTGGCTCCGTGCGGCACGTGTGCAGTTCCCCCCAGGGCACTATTCGACAGAACACCGGTCTGGATTCTCTGGAAGTTTTGGTCCACTTGAGTCAACGTTCAGGTGGACTTTAAATGAGCAGGAAGAGAGCACAGGAAGCTCTGGCCTGAGACTCAGAAGGGAATCTGAGAGAGAGCTCTGTTTGGACTTAAAAAAAGGTTTGCTTTGCCGCATGTTTTGTGGGTGTCGGGGACCAGCCCCACACCGTATAGGGAGGAGACTACAGTATAGTTTACCGCTGGACAGCAAGGATTTGTTTTACTTTTTTTTTTTCATTATTTTGCAAACCTATGCTAAATAAACCTGGCAACCCACCAGATTTTAAAGAATTTGCCTGCACGCTGACCTTCTTTTCCCAGAAAAGGTGATACACACACACACACACACACACACACACACGAAAAGCATATATGCATGATTGAATGAAATATACTTTTATCTTAATGCCACATATAAAAATAAAATGTAATACAGGGTTTTGTATTCAATGTTCTTTGAAGTGCAAACGAGCAGTCTACTAAATTAAGCATACACTTATGTACATTTATATAGCTTTTGTCATGTGGAACATAGGTGTAATTTTATTATGTAAGGTAAATGGTTTTTCTAACGCACGTATTTAATTACATTAAGGATTATTATCTGCTACCTTATGCAAACCATTTGTCTTAATTTAAGTCACCCATTTGTTAAAATACTTTCAATTATCACTGGTAATGTGAAAATGGAATCTGCTTTACTGTTAGATTGAAGTTAAACTGATTAGTAGCGAACAGTTTTGTTTATCATTCTGGATAATGTCTTTTCTGAAAATTAGGATAATTATTGGAAAATCATCAGGTCATGGTCATAATTTACTTTAAAGAAAGGAACAATATTTTATCCCTAATATATTTTAACAATTGCCTTACTTGACTTCTCATTGGATAGACTGGAATAGAAGGAGAACCCAGAAATAAAGTAGAGGGAAAATTAGCTGTTTCTATTTGTCCTGCTGATTATTGTCACTAAGACTAATAATGGCTTGTTCATACCAGATGCTTTGGGTCTAGGTTGCAGCTATTTCCAGCCCCACTTCATAGACAAGGCAAATTGTCTTGTTTCCTATCATGTCAGTTCACAGCATTGCCTTCAATCTGACATTAAAGCTGATATCCTTTTCACATTACCAGTGATAATTTAAAGTATTTTTTTAACAAATAGGTGACTTAAATTAAGTCAGTACCTTTTTTTTTTTTTTTTTTGGGTTGTGATGCAAACCACAGTGACCTGTATTAAAATGTCAGTTGCTGGTGTGAACGAGCCCTTAAACTGAGAGAAGTTCATTACCAGGAACAAGCCCCTGAACTTAGAGAAAACCTGAACAGAAATAGAGACATGGAACATGGAATATTTGACTATACGGTTAAACAACCTAGCTACAGGCAGGATAATATGGCTTCTATGGACCATTGTGTCTTTTTCCATTAGTATACTTAACCCTTTGCTGTCCAATACCAGTCTCCCTCCTCAAATTCATAATTGAGGCTCGATTGGCAGTGTCAAATGGGAGGGACACTGGGTAACCCCCGCCTTATCTGGATATTCTTTCCTCCCCCCTACGTCTTCTCTTCCTTTTACTTATATCTAATTATGGTTTTGTTCTGTATAATGATATTACATTGAATTGTTGGAGTATCTTTATATACTAATGACACTCTCTCTCTGACCTGCTTTGCATATTAACAGTGCATTGGCGTATTCAAAAAGATTACTGGTATTTTTTTTTAAATGTAAGCATTATTTGTTGTAATATTCAGTAACTAGCATTATTACCACCAGCTTATATAGCGCATTTACAATATCACATTTTTGTAACATTATTATGTTTTGAGATTGCATTGTTCTTGTATCTAATTTATGATCTAAACCTTTAATAAACAAAGAGTTAAAAGTAGAAATATGGGCTAGTCCTGCAGGGAATTTCCTTTATTTTGGAGAGATTTCACGAAATTCCCGGTCAGAAACGCAGAGTTGAGACCGTAGCTACTTACGTGTATGACCCGAAGTAGGCCTTTATGTACCATGACATGCCTCCCCTACCCAGCTGCCAGTATCCCCCTGTACACAGCACACCCCCTCTGCACTGGGTATGTTCTGATGCTGCCCTACAGGCTCCCTTCTTGACCCTGTATTTACCCCAGGCAGGCACGATGCCCAGTGCCCACCATACTTGGTGCAGGAGACAAGCATCCATCACACACCTTCTGTTCCTGTCCAAAACTGCCCCAGATTGCAGTATGCACCACACCTGGGATACTGATTAGAAAACTTGCTTTAATATTATTACATGGAATACAACACTGTGGGTGATTACATTTTAGTTTCTGCTACAATATGAGTGCAGAAAAGATAGGCGTGTCTGTTGGCTTAGACTTGCGCACCACAGAGTAAGTGGACGTGGGGTTGCCAAGGACATGCTTAGGAGCTGGTGACCGCAGATTTGATTGCAGTCTACCCATCACATGCCTGCGATCGCTGGGTTGCTGACCCATGACTTGAGAAGTGTACGTTTAAAAAAAAAAACATAGAGTTATCTCATACCCCATATTTGGCTACCACAGTAACTGATATAGTGAAATTTGTACTTCTGCCCACGTTTCTTTTGGCCATCACTTTTTGACCTAAAAATACCACTGCCTTCTGTTAACCACTTAAGCCCCGGACCATTTTGCTGGTCAAAGACCAGAGGACTTTTTGCGATTCGGCACTGCGTCGCTTTAACTGACAATTGCGCAATCGTTCGAAGTGGTTCACAAACAAAATTGACGTCCTTTTTTTCCCAAAAATAGAGCTTTCTTTTGGTGGTATTTGATCACCTCTGCGGTTTTTATTTTTTGGGCTATAAACAAAAATAGAGTGACGATTTTGAAAAAAAATCAATATTTTTTACTTTTTGCTATAATAAATATCCCCAAAATATATATAAAAAAAACGTTTTTTTACATCAGTTTAGGCCGATATGTATTCTTCTACATATTTTTGGTAAAAAAAATCGCAATAAGCGTTTATTGATCGGTTTGCGCAAAACTTATAGCGTCTACAAAATAGGGGATAGTTTTATGGCATTTTTATTAATAATTTTTTTTTTTACTAGTAATGGCGGCGATCAGCGATTTTTATCGTGACTGCGACATTATGGCGGACACATCGGACACTTGACACATTTTTGGGACCATTTTTACAGCGATCAGTGCTATAAAAATGCACTGATTACTGTGAAAATGACACTGGCAGTGAAGGGGTTAACCAGTAGGTGCCGCTGTAGGGGTTAAGTGTGCCTGTAATCGGAAGCGGTGATCACTGTCTTGTCACACACCAGACATGGGAGTAAGTCACACATGTGCAAGTCACAAGCAAGTCTCAAGTCTTAACCTTCAAGTCTCAAGCAAGTCCCAAGTTACTGTGACGAAAAGCAAGCAAGTCAAGTCCATGCTAGAAGTCAAGCAAGTCAAGTCAAGTCATTTATTTTGGTCAAGTCACAAATCAAGTCAAAATACTGATCTACCCCATACTGTATAAAAATAATAAGAGGGATAACAATAAATAATATTTGGTTATGTGCCAGTGCCTCACTGTGCCCAATGCCTCACTGTGCCCATGCCTCACTGTGCCCGTGTCTCACTGTGCCCGTGTCTCACTGTTGCCGTCAGCCGTGTGCTTAATCGGCGGCATCCCGGCGGCCATTCCAGTATTCAAAGGCCGCTCCTCCTCCTCGTCTGTAATAGGCGGAACACTCAATTTCCCATCATTCAGTGTTCCGCCTATCACGGACATCCGCTCATCCTCATAACACAGACGAGGATAAGAGGATGTCCGTGATAGGCTGAACACTGCCTGCTGTGAAATTGAGTGTTCCGCCTATCACAGACGAGGAGGCACGGCTTTTGAACACTGCAATGGCCGCCGTTTGTCTGCATGACACGCTGATCAGGTAGGCAGACGGCGGCTTGCGGTTAGTGTTAGTGGTGCCAAGTCATTGCAAGTCATATAGCCCAAGTCAAATTCAAGTCGCAAGTCATTAGTGACAAGTCAAAGTCAAGTCGAGTCATTTATTGAATTCTGTCAAGCAAGTCGCAAGTCCTCAAACAGGTGACTCAAGTCTGACTTAAGTCAAGTCATGTGACTCAAGTCCCCCACCTCTGGTGATTAGTGTCATTGTCACTAGGCAGAGCGGGGAGATGCTTGTTTACATCAGCATCTCCCCGTTCTAACTCACGGTGAGACGATCGTGGGTATCCCCGCCGCGATCGAGTCCGCGGGACCCGCGGTCAGGCTCACAGGGCTTGCGGCGCGCCACGTCCACAATGCCGCTTCCTTAAAGGGGACGTATATATACGTCGTCCTGCCCAGGAGTACCATTCTGTCAACGTATAAGTGCGAGTGGTTAATAGTGAGTTTCTATGAGGTGCCTATTAAGCAAATCAAAAAAATAAGTTAGTGTGTTTCTGTATTAGATTTAAATTTTTTTTTTTTCTTTTCATCGTTTTGGTTTTACTAATGTTTTCACGCACATTGTCTACTTCCCGACTGCCCCATAGTAGACTTTCTGCTACAGGGCAGCTGTTCTGTGCAGAATCGCGTATATATACGTGATTCTGCACTTCCTGGTAGTGGGTGCGCACGCGCCTGCCGAAATGCCGCTTTTGCTGTGATTAGTCACAGCAGATGCCAATCAGTGGTGTCTGCCGTTCCCTGGTGGACAGAGTTCTGCATATGTAAACAATACAGAACTCCATCTCAACAGCGGGATGTGATGGATTTTCTTCAGAGTGCAGATCTGAGGGGGGAGCAAAAGTGACTTTCACCCATTCACCAGTTGGCTATAGCTGCACATGTCACTTTGAACTATTTATATGGACTCATGTTTTTTTATATATAGTTGTTTCCTGTTTTGGATATGAAATCTTTTTTGCACATATGCATTTTTCACATTGTCACGTTAAACACTTTATGTAAATATCAGTGGATACAGTCATGCTCGAAATTGTTGGCACCCCAGAAATTTTTCCAGAAAATCAAGTATTTCTCACAGAAAAGTATTGCAGTAACACATGTTTTGCTATACACATGTTTATTCCCTTTGTGTGTATTGGAACAAAACAAAAAAAGGGAGGAAAAAAAGCAAATTGGACATAATGTCACACAAAACTTCAAAAATGGGCTGCTCAAAATTCTTGGCACCCTGAACTTAATATTTGGTTGCACACCCTTTGGAAAAAATAACTGAAATCAGTCGCTTCCTATAACCATCAATAAGCTTCTTACACCTCTCACCCGGAATTTTGGACCACTCTTCCTTTGCAAACTGCTCTAGGTCGCTCTTATTGGAAGGGCGCCTTTTCCCAACAGCAATTTTAAGATCTCTCTACAGGTGTTCAATGGTATTTAGATCTGGACTCATTGCTGGCCACTTTAGAGCTCTCCATCGCTTTGTTGCCATCCATTTCTGGGTGCTTTTTGACGTATGTTTGGGGTCATTGTCCTGCTGAAAGACCCAAGATCTCGGACGCAAACCCAGCTTTCTGACACTGGGCTCTACAGTGCGACCCAAAATCCTTTGGTAATCCTCATATTTCATGATGCCTTGCACACATTCAAGGCACTCAGTGCCAGAGGCAGCAAAACAACCCCAAAACTTCAATGAACCTCCACCATATTTCACTGTAGGTACCGTGTTCTTTTCTTTGTAGGCCTCATTCTGTTTTTGGTAAACAGTAGAATGATGTGCTTTACCAAAAAGCTCCATCTTGGTCTCCTCTGTCCACAAGACGTTTTCCCAGAAGGATTTTGGCTTACTCAAGTACATTTTGGCAAACTGTAGTCTTGCTTTTTTATGTCTCTCTATCAGCAGTGGGGTCCTCCTGGGTATCCTGCCATAGCCTTTCATTTCATTTAAATGTCGACGGATAGTTTGCGCTGACACTGATGTTCCCTGAGCCTGCAGGACAGCTTGAATTTCTTTGGAACTTGTTTGGGGCTGCTTATCCACCAAACCGACTATCCTGCGTTGCATCCTTTCATCAATTGTTCTCTTCCGTCCACGCCCAGAGAGATTAGCTACAGTGCCATGGGGTGCAAACTTCTTGATAATGTTGCGCACTGTGGACAAAGGCAAATCTAGATCTCTGGAGATGGACTTGTAACCTTGAGATTGTTGATATTTTTCCACAATTTTGGTTCTCAAGTCCTCAGACAGTTCTCTTCTCCTCTTTCTGTTGTCCATGCTTAGTGTGGCACACACAGACACACAATGCAAAGACTATGTGAACTTCTCTCCTTTTTATCTGCTTTCAGGTGTGATTATTATATTTCCCACACCTCTTACTTGCCCCAGGTGAGTTTAAAGAAGCATCACATGCTTGAAACAATCTTATTTATCCACAATTTTTAAAGGGTGCCAAGAATTTTGAGCAGCCCATTTTTGAAGTTTTGTGTGACATTATGTCCAATTTGCTCCAATACACACAAAGGGAATAAACATGTGTATAGCAAAACATGTGTTACTGCAATACTTTTCTGTGAGAAATACTTGATTTTCTGGAAAAATTTCTGAGGTGCCAACAATTTCGAGCATGACTGTATATTTAAGATATATATGTATATGATATAAGTGCTACAATTATTATTTTTGCACACCATACTTTTACTAAAGAGACAAGGTGCGCATATGATTCTTTTCAGGTTTTAAGTTCTGGGGTCACATCAAATTTTAAGAGGTGACAATGGTCTGAGATGCACATGCTGTAGTACTCCAATTTAAAGAGACAGAATACGGTCACTTCATTATATTTTTTACCTTTCATTTTTTATTTGGTATTTTTTTTTATTTTTTTTATGCATATCACATTCTAATTATCAGGCAGCACCACCCATAACTCTTTCTATTCACTCCCTCTGCTGAAGACCAGCAAATCCTGAAAAACAATTCAATTAACACTCTACTTCTCAATGCAATTCTCAAACAAGAAATATGCATTTCTGCTACTAAGGGGCACTACAGGGGAAATGCTCCAGTTTTGTTTGCTTGTGGGCTCTATATTGTACCTCCTACATTTGGGTGATTGTTGGGATACAGGAGATGATAGTGTCAGTCCTCTCAGGCCTCAGGCTCCCGCTGCTGTCAATCATATCCAGTGACACGGGGGGCGGGGCCGAGTCCTGCTGTCTGTGTCAATGGACGCAGCAGCAAGACTCGGGAGTGCGCCCACACGAGTGCCCCCAGGAAACGCGGCTCTCCATGGGGGCACTCGATGAAGAGCAGGAGCGCCACCAGGGGACTCCAGAAAAGGAGGATCGGGGCCGCTCTGTGCAAAACCCTTGCACAGAGCAGATAAGTATATCATGTTTATTATTTAAAAAAATAAAAAAACCTTTACAATCACTTTTTTTGTTTTTTCTTTCCTCCTCTCAGTAAAATGGTGAGATCAATATCTAGAGTTTCGAAACATTTCCACAGTAAAATTTCTGCTGAGAGCAAAGAAACATAGAAATAAGAAATATTATTTTCCAAATGCTACAAGGATGTCAAAACATTTCTTTGCATGTCAGAGGTGCCCTAAAGACATAAAAAAATTATTTATGGAATTAAATGAGGGTCATAATAAAAGTGCAGGTAGCTTTTCGCTTGAGAGTTTTCATTCCATAAACTCTTTATGCTGCTTCTGGATCATTATTAAGTGTTGATTTGCCAGCAGCATCTTTAACCACTTCAATACTGTGCACTTAAACCCCCTTCTTACCAAGACCAATTTTCAGCTTTCGTGCTCTCACACTTTGAATGACAATTACTCAGTCATGCAACACTGTACCCAAATAAAATTTGCGTCCTTTTTTTCACACAAATAGAGCTTTCTTTTGGTGGTATTTAATCACTAGTGGGTTTTTTATTTTTTGTGCTATAAATAAAAAAAGACCGTAAATTTTGAGAAAATGTGCATTTTTCTTTATTTCTGTCATAAAAGCTAGCAAATTAGACATTTTTCTTCATAAATTTTGGCCAAAATTTATACTGCTACATATCTTTGGTAAAAATAACCCAAATTAGTGTATATTATTTGATCTTTGTGAAAGTTATAGAGTCTACTAACTATGGTGCCAATCCCTGAAAATGTATCAATCTGATCACACCTGAAGTACTGACGGCCTATCTAATTTCTTGAGATGCTAACAAGTCATAAAAGTACAAATACCCCCCAAGGTATTAAGTAGCATGGTGAGTGTTTTTAAGTTGTATTTTTTTCCTACAATTCTTTGCAAAATAAATTTACTCTTTCGTCCATGGACCGACAAAGTGGGTATTATCCGTTAATTAGGAGTGACTAGGCAGAAAAACGTGTAAAAAGTGTTGCATCACACCTTCTACAGTCCCGCCCAGGGGGCGGACCCCCGGGTATATCCTCTCAGTCTGCATCTCGCAGATCAGTTTCTTTCTGTCTAGCAAGGAGTAGGACATGGCTCCCTTCGGGCCCATTGGTCCGGGGGAAAAAAGATATATATATATTTTTTTTGCTACATTTGTTGTTTCCTGCGATCTTCGATCAACTGCCGACTGGGTGACAGGCTGGATCCTCGATCCTTGTAGTCTCCCCAGTTTCGGCCATCGAGCGTGTGCCGACCCTAGCTACGCGCTGGGTTTTCCACGACATGCCCGTCGCTCCACGGGTGGCCGGTGAGCCTACGCTCCAGGGCCTGCATCGGACCGCTCAGCTTCGGCTGACCTTACGGCCGAGTCGCAGCAGCCTGGTCGGTGAGCTTATGCTCCAAGGCTTGCATCGGACCGCTCAGCTTCGGCTGACCTTACGGCCGAGTCGCAGCAGCCTGTCCGGTGAGCGTCACGCTCCAGGGCATACATATGATCGTCCCTTTTTGGGTCCAATCACAGCATGCCTGGCCAACAGTCACCTTCCGTGCGCAGACGATTATCTGTTTGGAATGTCTTCCAGCATAATACAAGCAGGATAGGTAAGTAAAACTCCCCTGCCTCGGCTGGGTGATTTAGCTGGACATTCCTGGAGAGATCAAGTAAGTGGTTGTGGCCCCTTTCTTTCCTCTCTCCCTGCCTTTCCCTCCTCCCTGGGCTTCTAGCTAAAGGTTGCTGGGTGCTAGGAGTCACCTAAGGGGTTCCACTGGAGCGGGGCTGGCTGTAACTAACATTTAAAAGAAATGTAATTTCTGCTTACCTGTGTGTGTGCTTCCTCCTCCATGCTGTCGGCGGCCATTTTGAGGTGGTCCATGCCGAGTTCGGCCTCTTGTGACTGCCCGGCGGCCATCTTCCTGTGGTTCGGCCACACCCACTGACCCCTATCAGCTGATCGGCGGCTATGTTTGTCCACCCTGTATGTATATATTGCCATTCGGCGGCCATCTTTTTGTGGGCTACGGCTGCTTGACCTCTATCTTCGGCTCCGCGGCCATTTTCTTAGAGCCCACATTATCATCCATACAGACGTTTTTGGCAGCCATTTTGCGAAAGCCTCCGGCCTCTAGGGTGTATTACACTGGCGCGAAAATTCACACAGAAAGTGCTGATAAAAGAAGCAGACTGACACAGCAGCAGTGGGACAGCATCACAGGCGCAGCACACGGCAGCATAGCAGTATCGGTCCAGGGTGGTGAGTCCTCTGGGTAACCCAGCATCTCGGCAGCGCAGGAGGGTGGCCTATTGATATCTTGCCTGGAGCCCTGTGAGTGTCAGCGTGTGGTCAGCATGACATCTGAGCCAGATGTCTTCTCCCCTGAAACACCAGATTTAGCAGCTGGTGCCCCTGAGGTGTCTATGAACGCTATGACGCCAATCCTAGAGGCGTTTGCTGCCAGGGTGGAAGCAGCACACGGGAATACAGGGGGTAGTAAACGCCCTGTCCCCTGCAAGCTTCTGGGGATAATTCTGATGCAGAACCAGGTCCAGCTACGGCTCCGGGCCCAGATTCTGATGCATCAGAGACTGCAGACCGTGACCGGACAGTGAGGATGACTCCAAGTCCAGGTCAGTACGCGAGACGGCTTGGTATCTGACCTTATTACTGCAGTGCGGGATACGCTAAAGTTGGAAAATACTGCAGAAGCAGCAGAGACTCCGGTCCACTTGGGTTTCATAGACCTGCCCGCACTGCTAAGGTGTTCCCTTGTGTGTCTTTTGACAAACTCTTATACAAGGAATGGGAAAACCCACTGAGGGTCTTTACAGCCCCAAAGAGGTTTGCGGTACGGTACCCCTTTGAGGAGAGTTTTCTGAAGAGATGGACCTCTCCCCCTATAGTGGACCCTTCGGTGTCCAGACTTAAAAGAGCCACCCCAATTCCTGTAGAAGGGGCTCCTGTTTTCAAGGACCCTGTGGATAAGAAGGCTGAAGCACTCGCTTGCTACCTATACTCAGTGGTAGGCTCGGCAGTACGCCCGGCATTGGCGGGGGCCCTAGTGTCTCACACACTTACTGAATGGGCAAGATTGCTACTCCAGGGGTTAAGGAGCGAGATGCTCCTCCTGATGAGATAACATTGGCCGACCTGTTGGTCCAGGGCCTTAGGTTTGTCTGCGAGTCAGACATGGATACTATTCCCCTGCTGTCTAAAGCTTTGGTTTATGCAGTAGCAATACGCCGCCTAATCTGGCTAAAAGGCTGGTCTGCGGACCAGACTTCCAAGAAGGCCCTGTTGGATCTGCCTCTTAAGGGCGACAGACTTTTTGGGGCTTCTCTGGATGACATCATCAAGGATGCCACAGGAGGTAAAAGCACTTTGCTTCCCCAAATTAGCAAGGATAAGGGGCCACGCAAGGGGCAAGGTCCCTCCTTTACTGCACGCAAGCGTTTTTTTTCGTCCCCCTAGGGCGACAGGGAAAAGACTCCAGGCCGATAAAGCGCCTGCCCAAGGACAAAAGCGTCCTTGGTCCCACATACCCAATAAGCCTGCGGACAAATCTGCGTCCACATGAAGGTCCGCCCCCACCCAACTCTCGGGTGGGGGGACGTCTTCGCAAATTTGCGACTCAGTGGACAGCTCTAGTCTCCGACAGGTGGGTTTGCGAAGTAATCTCCTCGGGCTACAAGATAGAGTTTCTCTCTTGTCCACCGGACAGATTCATCACCTCCAGTCTCCAGCTACTACCGACCCGTCGGGAGGCCCTGTATGGGGCGGTCCAGGGTCTACTGGAACGATAGGTAGTTATTCCAGTTCCAGAACAGGAACGGGGTCAGGGTTTTTACTCAAATCTGTTCATTGTGCCGAAGAAGGAGGGGGTTCATCCAATCTTGGATCTCCGAGCCCTCAATTGCTTTCTGAAGGTACAAAGATTTCGGATGGAGTCTGTTCGATCTGTAGTCACGGCTCTCCATCTGGGGGACTTTCTGGCCTCCTTGGACATCAAGGACGCATACCTGCATGTCCCCATATACTCCAGACACCAGAAGTCTCTGTGATTTGCTGTCGGGAAGAACCACTACCAGTTTGTGGCCCTCCCGTTTGGCCTTGCCTCAGCACCCAGGACGTTCACCAAGGTGCTCGCTCCGATTCTGGCACTTCTAAGACAGCGGGGTATCGCTATCATGGGCTACTTGGACGACCTTCTACTGAAGGCCCCTTCAAGCTCAGAATTTAGAGGTAGGCGTGTCCATTACCTGTCAGACTCTTCGAGACTGTGGTTGGATACTAAACACGCAAAAGTCAGTATTGGTGCCCACTCAACGCCTAGTGTACCTGGGGTTGATTCTGGATTCCTCAGAGGCAAAGGTATTCCTCCCTGTGAAGAAGTTGCAGACCCTCCGGGCTGCAGTATGGCAGCTGACTTCCAGGAATTGGTCGTCACTCCGTTTTGGCATCCGAGTGTTGGGCCTCATGGTAGCCTCCTTCGAGGCGGTCCCATATGCTCAATACCACATTCGAGTGTTACAGAAGGAAGTTCTGTCCAGATGAAACAGATGCCCTTCATCTCTGGATTATCAAATCCGAGTGAGCCACCTAGTCAGGAGATCCCTGGTATGGTGGCTGACAGCACCGGCTCTAATGGCCGGGAAGTCATTTCTTCCGGTTTACTGGATAGTGATCACGACGGACGCTAGCCTTACAGGATGGGGGGGGGGAGTCTGGGGTGTTCAGTCGGCGCAAGGTCGCTGGACCCCAGAGGAATCTCACCTGCCGATCAATGTCCTGGAGATCCGGGCGATCAGGCTGTGCCTCTTCAAATGGTCTCAGAGGCAGCAAGGGCGTCCAGTCAGGATCCAGTCAGACAACGCCACAGCAGTGGCATATGTCAATCATCAAGGAGGAACAAGAAGCTCAGCTGCAGCGTCGGAGGTCGCTTGCATCCTGAAGTGGGCAGAGAGGAGCGTACCGGCACTGTCGGCCGGGTACATTCTGGGTGTGGAAAACTGGCAGGCGGACTACCTGAGCTGCCAGATGCTGGACCAGGGAGAATGGTCCTTACACCCGGAGGTGCTCCAACTCCTCTGCCAAAGATGGGGCACACCAGACGTAGATCTTCTGGCTTCCCCTCTCAATCGGAAGGTATTGAGGTTTGTGGCCCGGTCAAGAGACCCATGGGCAGACGCAACGGACGCGTTGGTGGCATCGTGAGGTCAGTATCAGCTAATCTATGCCTTCCCTCCCTTAAGGCTTCTTCCTCTTCTGCTCCGCAGAGTGGAGGCAGAGGGAATTCCAATGATTCTAATCGCTCCAGATTGGCCTCAGCGTCCTTGGTACGCCGATCTAGTACGTCTGGTAGCAGACGTCCCCTGGCGCCTACCACTACGGAAGGACCTGCTATCGCAAGGTCCCATACTCCATCCTGCTTTACAGTCATTGGCTTTAACGGCATGGCTGTTGAGAACCAGGTACTGAGAGACCGGGGCCTGTCAGATTCAGTAATCTCTACTATGAGAAGTGCTCGAAAACTGTCCTCTAGGAAGGTTTATCACCGCACTTGGAAGGCCTACATCTCCATGTGTGAGGAAATGAGTTGGCATCCGCGTACCTATTTGGTTTCCAGAATCCTGCTGTTTTTACAGCATGGGTTGGACCAAAGGGCTTGCCTTAAGTACGATTAAGGGACAGATATCTGCACTGGCTGTGTTTTTTCAGCGACCCCTGGCGGCTCACTCTCTCGTGAGTACATTTGTGCAGGGGGTTTGACATGTGGCCCCTCCGGTCCGTCCCCCACGGGACTTGAACCTGGTCCTCTCGGTGCTTCAGAAGGCACCGTTTGAGAATATTCGAGATATTCCCCTGTTGACACTTTCTCAGGATGTGGTCTTCCTGGTCTTCCTGGTGGCTGTTACGTCAGTTAGACAAGTCTATGAGCTGGCAGCCTTGTCCTGCAAGGCTCCCTATTTTGATTTTCCACAAGGATAAGGTGGTGCTGCGGCCGCAGCCTTCCTTTCTTCATACCTATCTGCTACTTCCCTGTTCCGGAAGTCAGACTCACTGTTTGTTTCGGTGGCTGGTCCCTAGAATGGCCAAGCAGTCTCGTCGGCCACCATCTCTAGGTGGATCCGACAGATAGTAATCCAGGCTTACGCCTTAAAGGGTCAAGCGCCCCCCTTTCCGGTCACGGCACAATCAACCAGGGCAATAGGTGCCTCTTGGGCTTTCCGACATCAAGCGTCTGTTTCCCAATTATGTGAAGCGGCGACTTGGTCATCTGCTCACACTTTCACAAAATTCTACAAAGTTGATGTAGATGCATCTTCGGATGCCTCTTTTCGGCCGCAAGGTTTTGCAAAATTGTCATATTAACTGGTTATTTCTCTCACAGAGCATATGCATACAACAAATTACACCCCAAAATACATTCTGCTACTCCTCCTGAGTATGGGGATACCACATGTGTGGGACTTTTACACAGCCTGGCCACATACAAAGGCCCAACATTGAAGTAGCACAATCAGGCGATCTACGAGCATAAATTGCACATCTAATTTCTCAACCACCTATTAAATTTTTGAAGGCCCTGGAGCACCAGGACAATGGAATTGCCCACAAAATGACCCCATTTTGGAAAGCTAACACCCCAACGTATAATCTATGAAGCCTAATGAGTCTTTTGAACGGTTATTTTTTTTCCAGAAGTTTTTGGAAAATGTGGAAAAAAAATGAAAACGCATTTTATTTACACAAAGTTGTCCATTTATAAGATATTTCCAACACATAGCAAATACATAGCAAAAATTAGACCCCAAAATACATTCTGCTACTCCTCCTGAGTATGGGGATACCACATGTGTGAGACTTTTACACAGCTTGGCCACATACAGAGGCCCAACATTCAAGTAGCACCATCAGGCATTCTAGGAGCATACATTACATATATAATTTCCTGGCAACCTATCATTTTTGAAGGCCCTTCATATTTCTAACACATAGCATGTACATACCAAGAATTACAATCCAAAATAAATTATATTGCGGAAAGGGTAAAAAAAAAGTATTACCTGTGCTTTTAGTAGTGTCCACATAAAAGAGCACTTGTCCAGGCAGCAGTCAAGGATGTGCTTAGCGACAGCAATAGTAATTATCCATGCAGCAGGCAGGAATATTGTCTATGGTCAGCACAAGGATATTGTCAGCACAGCCAAAGCATTTGTCCATAGAAATTGTCCAGGCAGAGACAGCCAGCACAGCCATATTATTGGTCCTGGTTCACCGTTACCTGCAGACACTCATTATTGTACCGCTCTCCAGCCCTTCATAAACATACTGCCTCTTGTTACAGCTAATTATTTGCATAGTCCAGGTAGCAGGCAGTGGTGTGGACTGATCATGCGGCAGGCAAAGGCATGATGGCAGTAAGTCAGCAGCAGGCTGAGGGCGGCAATCGGGTAAGACCTGTGCACAGGGGTAGAGGTTTTGACCCACCCAAATCTCTATGAAGCCTCCGGACTCCAGACCCTAATCCGAAAATGAAATCCGGAGAAAACAAAAAAATAGTTTTCTTAATCCGGAAAAACTATTCTGGAGCCCCTCACATATGTGAGACCCTTGTGTACTACAGTAGCAGGGCAACAGATAAGTCCAAGTGGTAGGCAAAAGCATAGTCCATAAAACAGGCCAGGGTCAGTTCACGTGCAAGCAGTCCGAGCGGTAGGCAGAAGCATAATCACAAAACAGGCCAGGGTCAGTACACGTGGAAGCAGTGCAAACGGTAGGCAGAGGCATAGTCACAAAGCAGGCCAGGGTCAGTTTACGTGGAAGCAGTCCAAACAGTAGGCAGAGGCATAGTCAAAAACAGGCCAGGGTCAGTTCACTATGAAGGCAGTGGCATGGTTATTTAGGGCAGCATGGAAAATGCTCAGCACAGATTTTGAAAATGGGGGGAAAATGGTTAAAAATATGGGCTAATATTTTAGGGATGTGTGATAAAATTCAAAGCATTCACCAATGCAAAGGCCAGGTTGCCAGGGACACCGGGGACAATGGTAGCTGGTATCTTTTCGAAGTCCTCCTTTGGTGCACACGCGACATCTTTTTTGCCGTCTTCGGCCTGTTTCGGATAGTGGGATGCTGTACGGGAAGTGCCATTCATGAAGTCTGCTAACAGCATCAGAGCGAAGGTTTTCTGGGGGGGGTGTCTTTGTTGATAGATGAGGGACTTGACTAATTCTTCTGAGAATAGTAGGAAGGGGGCTGGGTTGTCTTTTAATTTGGTGTAGACTATGTAGGAATTATAAATGGCCAAATGGATGAGATAAATTGCTACCTTCTTGTACCAGAATCAGGACCTCCTAATGGACAAATAGGGCTGAATCATTTGGTCATTGAAATCCACCCCCCCCCCCCCATGTAGAGATTATAGTCCTGGACACATGTCGGCTTTTCAATGGGACCTCGTCATCTTCGCTGAACTACAACTGCAGTGTCATCATGAATGGTGGACATCGTGCACGTCCATGTTATCCTTCCACCTCAAGGCCAGCACTTTGTTGCACCTCAGTGTTGCTCTTTCCCCCCTTCGCAGCTTTTTGTTCACAATTGATTGTGGGAAGTCCTTCCTATTTTTTCCACAGGCTAGGGTTTTTTCGAGGTACAAGTGTCTGAAAAGGGGCAGGCTGGTATAAAAGATGTCCAGGTATATATGATATCCTTGTTTTAGAAGTGGGTAAGCCAGGTCCCATACAATTTTTAGGTCAGACACTCGGGGGGCTGGAGCTGGGAATCTCTTCCTTCATATATGTGGAATGCATAAAGATATCCCGTGGC
Organism: Rana muscosa; assembly: GCA_029206835.1. Lineage (NCBI taxonomy): Eukaryota > Metazoa > Chordata > Amphibia > Anura > Ranidae > Rana > Rana muscosa. The sequence continues at coordinate 823,275,560 of CM055117.1, read as the reverse complement.
TCTCTCACATAGTTTGTAAAATTTTACTCCATATTTGCCCTTTTTGCTAGGTATATATTGTTTTATTCCTAGCCGGCCTGAAAAGGGTACCAGGGACTCATCCACACGTATATGTTTCTCTGGGACATAGAGTTCTGCAAATCGTATGGAAAGGAAATTTATCAGTGGGCGAAGTTTATACAGCTTATCGGAATCTGGATGATTGCGGGGAGGGCACTGGGTGTTGTCATTAAAATTAAAGAATCTCATTATCATCTCATATCGGGTCCTGGGCATTACGTAAGCATACATGGGCATGTGGTAGATGGGTTTGATGGACCGATAGGCATGTCCTTGATTTGTTTTTTTGTAAGCCCCATGTTTATAATGAGGCACATAAACAATTTTAACTCCTCCAAATTCAAATCTCTCCACTCAAATGGACGGGCATAAGATGATTGGGGGTTGTTGGCAATATACTGCTGGGCATATAAGTTTGTCTGGTCCACAAGGAACTGCAGAATAGTGTCGGGCAAAAAAAGTTGAAAATAATCTCTCTGAAATTTTGGGTGTTGGCCTGCACACCTGGCTGTGCTGTGAAAGGGGGAATAATTGGTGATCCCGAGTTGGAAGGCAGCCATGTTGGGTTGGCAAGACCATCTGGCATGTATGTAGCCCTGGCTCTTGGGGGACGTGACACTCCAGTAGTTGGGGGAGTTAAGTTTCCTGTGCTGGTACTCGGGTGTGATGTGGCAGCACAGGTACTGGCCCTGGGCATTTGTTCACGGGGCCTTTCGCTGACGGCAGCACTGGTACTGGGCCTTTGATCCTGGGGCCTTTGGCTGGCGGCAGCGCTGGTACTGGGCCTTTGTTCCCGGGGCCTATTGCTGGTGGCAGCGCTGGTACAGGGCCTGGGAATATAATCCTGGTGGCTGCCTGGTTTCCAGAGTGCCGTGCCCTTTTAGGAGGGACCCATTCTTCATCTGAATCGTTACTGTATTCGATCGGTTCAAATTCCGAATTTGATTCAGAATCAGAATTGGAATCTGATGAGAACTCCCCGGTGCTCTCATCAGTCATGGAGAGGATCTGGAACACCTCCTCACTGGTATATACTCTTTTGGACATGGCTGTGTGGCGGGTAGCTGTGCGACAGGTGACAGATGGGTGGCAGGTGACGATCACTGATGGGCTGTGCGATGGGTGACAGGTGACGTTCACTGATAGGTGATGATGGTGTGACGGGAGATGGTCACTAATGGGTGACAGGCCACGGATGGTGACATGTGATGGTCACAGATGGGTGACGGGCCACAGTCACTGATGGATTGTCGGGTGCACCGCTGATGGTCACTGATGGGTGACAGGGCACGGTCACTGATGGGTGACGGTTGCACCGCTGATGGTCACTGATTGCAGTCTCTTATGTGACAGGTGATGTGTGACAGTCTACGGTCACTGATGGGGTTTGGGTGACGGGTGACAGGGTACGGTCACTGATGGGTGACAGGGTACGGTCACTGATGGGTGACAGGGCACGGTCTCTGATGGGTGACGGGTGACAGGGCACGGTCACTGATGGGTGATGGTTGCACCGCTGATGGTCACTGATACCAGTCTCTTATGTGACAGGTGCACTTATGGGGTGACTGTTGGGTGACAGATGACAATTGGGGGGGGGCGATGGGATAGGTGTGGTGTTGGTGCAGACACTACTAAACATAGATCTGTAACTCACTGCTCCTGGCTCTTCTCTCCTCACACTGGAAACGGTGTGTGAGGAGAGAAGAGCTGGCAACAGTTAGTTACAAATCTTTGTTTACAGTTAGTGATCAGGTTGTGAATGGATCACAGCCGATCACATGGTACACAGCCCTGGCCAATGGCTGTGTACTGTCGTCGGTGACGAGCAGTGTTCCCGGGAACACGCTGCCACCAACGGACACGTGCAGCGCGCGCATGCGGCGTGTCAAATGGGGTATTACCATCCGTGATCAGCCGTGACTTTAACACGGCCGATCACGTGGTAAACCGCACTTGCAAACAAGGATTGCCGCTCCAAACAGGCTAACCCAAAATAAAATTCACCTTTCCAGGAACCGAGGGTGCTGGCAATGCACTAGGCAATTGAAAAAATAATAATGATCTGGACAGCCGCACTCCAATCCAACGTGGCTTTATTCACAAAGTAAAATGAAAACAGGCACTACATATCACAGCAACAGAAAAATGGGGACAGCTAACGCGTTTCACACTGTTCACCCCTGTCGGTGAAGAGGGGTGTCTCGGTGACAGTACAGGGATGCGCGATCGCGCTCAATCCCTGTTTAAAGGGACAACGTCATATGATGTCCTGTCAGAACGATAGTGTCTTCCGCCCGCCGTCATTTGACGGTGGACGGTGGACAACTGGTTAAGTAAGGAAGTGTTGCAAACCACCGCCTCACAAAAATACACAATACCTTAATTTATAGATAAAATTGATCAAGCTCTTGCAAGAGCAAGATATGTTTCTGAATCAGCATTTTCACTAAATGAAAATAACTTTGAATTTCTAAAACTACTCCATGCTACATTTTTTTTTCAATTTTTCTGAAAATGTTATTTTTTCTGGAAAATATTTATAAGTTTATTTATTATATTTATTTTTTTTGAAGATTATTTTTTTTTTTTTTTCTCATGGTTTCACAATTTCTGGAAATTTTATATCTGTACACCTGTGTCACAATTCCTAGCGCAAATAACAGCTTTAAAGCAGTGTTAAACCCAAAAGCAACCATTTATTAAATTCCAGCTTACCAATTCTTTGATTTGATGGCTATATTAGTTTCCTTTTCTAGGCTTTCTTTTTTCTATTTTCATCTGGTGATCCAGCCAGTAAGTATGTTGATTTTCAACAGAAAAGCTCTCTTGCAGTTGCAGGGATGAGACAGACCATTTAACACTCCCAGGGGTGCTTAAAATAATCAGTTTTATTCATTTATGTAAAACCTTTATTCCAGAAAAAAAAAAAAAAAAGTTTGCTGTAACTGATGTTAAAGTATTAGCTGGAGTTCAGCTTAAATTTGTTACAGTTTTTTAAATCTGCTAGTACTTCTAACACTACCCCCCCGGACTGACGATGCTGCTGTCCAAATCATTCATCCAGAGTGGTGTCGGAGGCTCGGTACTGGCCAAGTCATCAGGGGGACAACAGAGTGAAAAAGCCTAAAAGGAGAAAACTAATGTAGCCACTACATCTAATGATTGGTAAGCTGCAATAAATACATTTTTTGGTTTTAGGTTTATTACCCTTTAATACAGACATTTTTTCCCAATGGTTAAAAATGGTGTGCCTCTTCTACTCCCATTTTTCTACCTGAATCAGATCCCAGAAAGCCTGCCCTAGACAAGGCAGACTCAGAAGGGCATAAAAAGGCCATTAAGGCAGTATTGGAGAAAGTTGTGGAAGATTTGTCTTCCCCAGATTGCCTCATTTCAGAACTAGGAGCTTCACACTGCATGCTTGCTAATGTGGAAAACTCACTGCTGTCGTCCGCAAAAGCGTTTTATTTGTGCAGCTTGATTCTCCTCTACGTCACCACCTTCCCTCTTTGGATACAAAGAGACATGTAAAAGCCATGAAAAAACATTTGCTGTTCATGAGCAGAAAGAATCTGCAATCTATGACAATTAGATCTCTCCAGAAAGGATTTTCACTCCTCCCAAAATCTTTGAACTTTTTACAGTGGAAAAGGAGTTCACAAAACAGTGGTCTATATCTGTAGTTGATACAGCCATCTCAGTCTTAAACAACACATCTCACTGTAACTTTTGAAAATATTTCTGCTTTCAAAGATTCTTCAGATGGAAAGTTTGAGATGCTCTTAAAGGCTCCCGTTATTTTGACAGGCCCAGCCCTGCAACCAGCTATCTCTGCAATTTCAGTATGTCAAACTGGAGCTAATTTACCCAGGACAATTAACAACCAACATAACTCTGTTTTCCAGGATTATGCTTTAACAGAGCCGTTACAGCAAAAACGTTCTGCTCTGCTTTTTTTGTGTGGATACCCTAGAACCTGTTATGAACATTTTGAGAATGGCCTAATCTACATTCATACATTCAGATTCTTGTGGCTAAAGGGCTGAACAGCTAAAGTCGCCTGTAAAAGACACCTCGTACGTATGACTACAACCCTAATTTCAGAAAACTTGGGACTCAGTAATCTACATAAAAACAGATTACAGTGATTTGCAAATCTCATAAACCCATATTTTATTTACAATAGAAAATAGAAAACATATCAAATGTTTATGTAGTCAAAGGGTGCGGGGGATGAATGTGGGATGATTGAACCCTACATGCATACCATCCCGCAAAATACATGTACAGAAAAAGAAGCAAAGTTGAGTGGGATGTTACATGTACCATGTAGGGTTTTTTAAGAAATGCCCAAATCAAGGAATTTAAAAAAAGAGAGTATACACAATTTTATTTAACATATATTCATGAAATAGATTAAAACCTTGAAGGACAAACAACTTAAAAAGCACTGTTACAGTGTGACTTATCCATTGTGTTGTTATCCTGGCTGAGGGATCCGAGAAGTCGCCTACGCGTTTTACGGGATGTCCCGCTTTATCAGGGCCTCGGATTTGGAGGAAAATTTTTATATAAATGTATGCACTGCAATGATAATGCATAGACATGTAATATTAACAACAGCATTGTTTTTGCATGTTACCTAGTTTTGCAAACTACCAGTAATGTATTTAATTTAGGTTATGATGCAACAAATTTATCAAGGGCATAATAAAAGCATAAAGAGACCTGTTTTATACACTGTGACATGGAAAAGGAGAAAGAGGGAGGAAAACAGGGGGTTCAAAAAGCATACTGCATGTATAACCCACATACCAAGGGTATAAATATGAGTGCATAGATTTCAACCATCCACAAAACAATTGAAAAAATTAATATATGTATGTAATTAGGAGGTGGATTCATCTGTTCAACTATAAGATGTTGGTAACCAACTGGATGGAAATTTTAGCCTGGGGAGCCCGTGGGGATTAGCCACGCATCTCACTGACTAGAGAAGTGTTCCCAGAAGTTAATGATAACTTGTGTGATCGATATTGAGCTAAATCATTGTATCTAAAGAGAAAGGCTAGGTATTGGGGAATGCATGTAAGAAAGAGGGGAAGGGGAAAGGAAAGGGGAGGGAAAAGGGTTAATGAAGGGTTGAAAAGTGGGGGTTGGGGGAGGGGGGTGGATAGGAGAGATAGGGGAGGGCAATACAAAATATGAAAAGATACAAAGAAGAAAAGATGAGAGGGTGGGGGTATGGGGTATGTGTGGACAGAAAAACATGGAGATAGAAAGGGGAAGAGGAAAGGAGGGTATAGTAGGGGAAGGCGGGGATGGGAAAAGAAGGGGATCGGGAAGAGGGGTGGAGGGGAAGTAAGAAAAGGGGAAAGGATGGAGTGGAAGGGGAGGGATAGGAAGGCAGAAAAAAATGAAAGGAAAGGTAAGGGTAAAGAAAGGGAAAGAAGAGGGGTGGGGAGGGAAAACAGAAGTTGCTGTAGCAGAGGACATCATCCAGTTTTGTAAGGGACCCTCCAACTGGAAATATCCATCCTGTAGGGTTGTCACTGCTTGGGTAAGGGCTGGTGGGACTTGCTGGCACAAAGCCTCGATTAGTGAAGCACCTTTGACGGCCTCTGACATACTGGGTGGATGATACTGTCACGTACCTGGTTGGAGGCCAAAGTGCTGAGAGGGCTTCCCTTGTGTCTGAGTGCAGGGCACCCCTGAAGTTGGTAACGGGGAGTGCTATGCCCAAAGAAGCAGGGGTTGCCAGCTGCGACAGGCTGAGTGATGTGATGAAAGTGTTTATTTTGTTCCCACTCCCCTTTTATTTTGACTACTTCTCCTGTTTTGATAAGGAACACCACCCTATTAGGTGAGTCGGTAACATGCTACCTGAATTGACCAACGATATTGGGCATCGTGACCCTGCCAATTTTTATTGCGATTTGAGTGATGCGATGTCAGGAGCAAGGCCAGTTGTCATACACGTAATGTCAGCCAGGGGTAAAGCAGCGAGCAGAGTCAAGAGCAAGCCAAAGGTCATACACGGATCAGCAGACAGAAGCAAGGTCAATGGAGCAAGCTGAGGGTCAAAGTCAGAAGTGGAGACAAGACCAGTCAGAGGAAAGCCATGTCAGAAACAGGAAATAAAATGAAGATAAGAGGAATTTTGACAAACATGTATATTCCATGTGTGGGTGAATGTGTAGCGCTACGTATTAGTGTAATGTGAAAAAACACCAAATATATACTCAACAGGGTATAACTATAAAATAATAATGTACATGAAAACAATCAGTCCATGTAAAAATTCAACGTGATAAATTGTCCTTCGTGGGTAAATAACATAGTGAAGATGTCATGAGATTGAATAAACCATCCCAACGAAAATCTTCAGATGAAAGATGTAATTATGAATGTGCTTACCGGAACCGTTGGACCCGACTGTCGTACGACAACAGGTCAATCGAGCTTAGAGTATCCAACTGGCTTTTTAACAGGACTGTCAGTGAGGATCCAAGAAGAAGTGGAATGCACCTCCCTGGTGTCCATAAGACGTCAACCCGAGGTAAGGTCGATGAGCCCGATATTCCTCAGCCGAAGGTGACTCCAATGAAGGTGACGCGTTTCGTTCCAAGAAGGACTTCTACTGCGGCTGGATGCCCCAGTAGAAGTCCTTGGAATGAAACGCGTCGGGCCAGGTACACAGCTCCCCATATTGCTTTTATGAATTTTGGAACTGTGATCACTTTTTTAACTTGTATGTTGGTTTTTATCATTAAAACCTTCTTTTGTTGACCTGCACCATCGGAGCCGCTATTTTTTATTTTCTTTGCATGCTCTGTGGAGGAAACGTTTTTTGAGTGTCTCCAGCTGGTCCCCATTACCCTACTAAGGGTTGTTGCTTGCCTGAACCGAGCTGTTTTCAGATGTTTGGTGGATCTCGCGATTTCCCTACCTACTCCATGGTTGAGATACCTTCATTGGAGTCCCCTTTGGCTGAGGAATATCGGGCTCATCGACCTTTCCTCGGGTTGACATCTTCTGGACACCAGGGAGTTGCATTCCACTTCTTCTTGGATCCTCGCTGACAGTCCCGTTGAACAGCCGGTTGGATACCCTAAGCTCGATTGACCTGTTGTCGTACGACAGTTGAGTCCAACGGTTCCGGTAAGCACATTCATAATTACATCTTTCATCTGAAAATTCTCGTTGGGATGGTTCATTCAATTTCATGACATCTTCACTATGTTATTCACCCACGATGGACAATTTATCACGTTGAATTTTTACATGGACTGATTGTTTTCATGTACATTATTATTTTATGAATATACCCTGTTGAGTATACATTATTTGGTGTTTTTTCACATTACACTAATACGTAGCGCTACACATTCACCCACACTCCTTTTGAATTTTGTCACATTCTTCTGCAGCTGCTTCACCTCCCTCCCCCCTTTTTCTTTTGTTTTGGGGTAGCGCAATATTTTTACATTCACATGTATATTCCATATCTTGAAGTACAGTACAAAACACAGCCCACCCTCACTTCCATTCCTTGACAATCTCTGCATTTAGGGTTATAGATAGGGACACCCAGTTGGTATTTCCTTGAAAGCTTGCCAGTGTTTGATTACCTGAAAGTATGAGCCTAAGACTAGGGTCTTTGATTACTTTACCTGTGCCCTGTTCTGTATTCCAAGATATGGAATTTACAGTTAAGTCAGAATTTCTCTTTCTCTGGTACCCTAAACATAAAGGAGCATTTAACTCTTGATTTGCGGGGCAGCCACATTGCAAGAGAGGATTTTTGTCTTCCTCAGAACTCCGCTTTACAGCTCCCTAAATAATGAAAGATAAGATTATTTAAATATTCAGAGCCAGGAAACGGTTGCAATTTATTTCACTGCCTAACACATACAGTACTTTAATTTCTGTGCATTATTTGTAAATGTATTTTGATTCCCTTAAAGATTTAAAAATGTATATCTGCCGAATTTAGGATGTGCGTTCGTTTTTGAGGCATTTTGGATGTAAAATCTATTTTACAAAAGATTTGCTTACCACAGAAACACATACTTTTTGAAGCTTTGAAGGCAAGCATGTTTGGTAAAACTCATTTATAAGAGTTACATGAGAGGGAAATTAAATGTATGGCTGCCAATTGCCACTGTACTCACTGTTACCATGGAAACCAGAAATGGCTACCAATATATGCCTGACAATTAAGATTTATAATGCATATTTTCATATTGTAAGATATTAAATGACTATTAACGAAATCCTAATGGATCAACATAAATGTACCATGCATGCAGTTAAAATTATTACATAATCGGAATGCCCAGACAGTATGGCAACCAAGATCTTTAATCACAAGCAGAACTTTGGCAGACTTGGATGCATTGCACATTATAATAACACTATATAACAAACAGTCACATTTTCCACAGAGCCAATATATGTGTATGACAATTACGTGTCATAACTGTATTTTTTCAAATTTTTGGGGCATTACTTGTAAACAGCAGAAATCAGTGTACAAGAAAAAATGCTCACAAAACCCATTGTATACCTATATCCAAATATAATTATTATAATGCAGTGCATTCCTCTTGGTGAAAGAGAAAAGTTTGCATGAGGAAAAAGCCATTATGTGCAACATCATTTAGCTCAAAAGGGGAATAAAGTAAGTGTAAATGATCCTTACTTCTGTGCCAACTTTCCACCTATGACTTGTATCTCTAAGTGCCACAACTCTATGGCTGGTTTCTACACAAACCTTTGTCTTGCTACTTGTACAGCAACAGGGTAATGGGAATCTGTTTCTAAAGTTTAAACTGGAAGATCAGTGATATAAGGCCTAGGACATAAGTGACACTTGCAAGGTGCTGCTATTTAGATTTATTAGTTTGCTACTATCAAAAGTCATAGTTATAGCTGGATCTGCAGCCTCAGAATTTAGTTCTACTATTCTGACTCCGATTTTTGTGATGCGATTATCCCTTGTGAGACCTCTATGCCTGGTCTGTATAAGATATAATCACTGAGGACAATCCTCATCAGATAGCTTGAACTCGCCAATACCATTTCCATCCACAGAGGTGTTTTATTCCAAACATCAGGTTACAGCAGATGACAGGATACAACAGATGAATAGATTGTGATATTATGCGGTCAAAAGGTGATATTGTCTGTAGCTTACTATGCAGAATACATGTGGCCTGTAGCTGCATCCATGACACAGGAATTACAATCACAGGAATAAAGGGTTGGAGCATTACATACAAAGGAAGTGTGTCATAACATCAAGGAAAAGACGTGGAAAAAACAAGTGCATTACCACAAAAGGTCACTAGATGGCAGCATGTGAAATAAATATAAACGTCCATAGAAAATGGTTCAGGGAAACAATATACTGTATATAAATTATATTCCCCATTGGGGCGGCACATCTACTGTAAAGCCTCATGCACACTGGTTTATTCTAAACGCTGTTTCTCCTGACAGGAGAAAATCAGCATTAAAAACTCACCTGAGCTGCGTTTTTTCAAACCAGTTTAGGAGAGTTTAGCAGATTTTGATGTTTGGATGTTTATATCATTAGCCATAATTGTAATTTATTCTAACCATTGAAATAGATAAAGACCGAACGCCTAGTGTTTAGGCACGTTTCGCAGCGCTTGGCATTTTTTTGTAGTTAGAATTTCCTCTCCTGAATGCGATTTTAGGGCGTTTAGAAAACATCCTCTAAACTCCCCTGCTATTAAACTGCTGTATGTGTGCATGGACACATAGGATCACATAGAGGGGTGTTCAGGGGCAGAAAAAAAAGCCCAAACCCACAAAAATCGCAGTGTCCATAAGGCCTAATGAGAAAACAACGGCTAATGGCAGCTGTCATGTAGCTCGGCGATTAACATTTCCTTTCACTGAAATGGTAGCGAAAACGAATGCCCCTCTAATGGAGATAAGTATCTAATGCAAATTAAATATAGAACTACTTGAATTCTACTAAAGAGAAGCTATTTGAACCCATTGCTCACCGGGTTTATTTTTAGAGCATCTTCAATACATGAATGTCAGACAATAAGCACTGTACCTGTATATGACGGGCAGGATGCAATTTAAAAAAAAATAAGGTGTGCAGTTCAGATAAGGGAACAAAGCAGTGACAGGGCTGTGTGGAGGAAAGTTGTTGATGCTACTGTCATCAATTTTCTTTAACTCTTTCAAACTGCAATTTTTTTTTTTTTTTTTTTTAATCAAAGCAAGTCTTTATTCCAGTGAATTTTTGATGTGTAACTTTAATAAATCTGTATGGGCTCAAGTCATTGTGCTGGGAAAGTCATGTTCATTAAGTGAATCTGCACTGTGCGGCAGATGATCCTTTGAGATACTCAGCAAGATTATATGTGTCAGATCCCAGGTTACTGTCTGCCTGCAACCAGATTGCTGAATAGGGAAAAGCCTGTCGTTTGTTGTATGATCTTTAGAGCAGGTCACCAGAAGGACTGCAGGGCAGGGCATTTCCAGAATATACAGTCCGGTCCATAAATATTGGGACATCGACACAATTCTAATCTTTTTGGCTCTATATACCACCACAATGGATTTGAAATGAAACAAACAAGACGTGCTTTAACGGCAGACTTTCAGCTTTAATTTGAGGGTATTTACATCCAAATCAGGTGAACGGTGTAGGAATTACAACAGTTTGTATATGTGCCTTCCACTTTTTAAGGGACCAAAAGTAATGGGACAGATTAACAATCATAAATTAAACTTTCACTTTTCAATACTTGGTTGCAAATCCTTTGCAGTCAATTACAGCCTGAAGTCTGGAACGCATAGACATCACCAGACGCTGGGTTTCATCCCTGGTGATGCTCTGCCAGGCCTCTACTGCAACTGTCTTCAGTTCCTGCTTGTTCTTGGGACATTTTCCCTTCAGTTTTGTCTTCAGCAAGTGAAATGTCTGCTCAATCGGATTCAGGTCAGGTGATTGACTTGGCCATTGCATAACATTCCACTTCTTTCCCTTAAAAAACTCTTTGGTTGCTTTCGCAGTATGCTTTGGATCATTGTCCATCTGCACTGTGAAGTGCCGTCCAATGAGTTCTGAAGCATTTGGCTGAATATGAGCGGATAATATTGCCTAAAACACTTCAGAATTCATCCTGCTGCTTTTGCCAGCAGTCACATCATCAATATGCGCATGGTGGAGGTATGGTGTGACCCTTCAAGATAGCATTAAATGACTCTAAGAAAAAGGGGAAGAGCTGTGGTAAAAAGAACTTATAATAGGACAACTTAAGGCATCGGGCCTGGGGGCTTTACCACTCCGGGTTGAAGATATGGCAACAATCAATTCCTCCGAAGTAATGGGTTTGGCTAAGGATTCCTGCTCTTCCGGAGTAAGGGTAGGCAGGGCTGCAGCTGTCAGGTATGAATTGATATCATCTAGTTTACAGGCTGGTAGAGAATCCGGAATTGGCAGGTTTAAGTTGTACAGGTCTGTAAAATAAGACTGAAAGATTTCCGTGATATCTGTAGTCATATGCAGATTGGTACCTGCGTCAGAGAAAATTTATGTTTCGATTTGTTCATAGGGCATACGCCAACACTCTACTGCATTTGTTTCCATACTCTTAGAAGAAACTTCTGTTACGCAAAGGAGTTTTCATTTTAAGTAAAGCAAGGTGGTTCCCGACTTCTGTAATTTTGGTATCTAATTGAAGGGAGATGGTGTTGCTCTTATGACGTAATTCCAAAGCCTGAAGTTTTAAGATAAGTTCCAAGGTTTTTTAATCTCGTTTTTTTGAGTCTGTGGCTGTGTTTTATCAAAGACCTGCATGTTGCATTTATAGGAAGCCCAAAGTTTTCAACCAAGTTTTTATTAAGGTCAAAGAGCATGCCCATTTCCTTGATCAGGTCTGAATGGACTTTTGGGTTCTGTTATAGAAAATTATTGAGACACCTAGTTGTTGCCCCAAGAGGTAACAGATATCTGCGGATCACTGCTCACTGTGGCATGATCTGATAGGGCAATATGATCTATCATCCTGTTTTACACCACCGAAAGGGAGGTATGCTTCAGTAAAAAGAAGTTAAAGTGTTACTAAACCCACAACAGTAAAGTCAGTCTGTACAGTGCTTTGAAAAAAAAAATAATACCCCTAGAAATTTTCCAAATTTTTTCATGTTACAACCAATGAGTTGGTCTGTGATAGACCAACTCAAAGTGGCACATAATTGTGAAGTGGAAGGAAAATGATAAATGGTTTTCAACATTTTTACAAATAAATATCTGAAAAGTGTGACGTCACTGACGTGCATTTGTATTCATCCCCCCTAAGTCAATACTTTTTAGAACCATCTTTCCCTGGAATTACAGCTGCAAGTCTTTTTGGGTATGTCTCTACCAACTTTGCATGTCTAGAGACTGAGAGTGACATTTTTGCCCATTCTTCTTTGCAAAATAGCTCAAGCACTGTCAGATTGGATGGAGAGCATTTGTGAACAGCAATTTTTAAGTCTTGCCACAGATTCTCAATTGGATTTAGGGCTGGAATTTGACTGGGCCATTCTAACACATGAATATGCTTTGATCTAAACCATTTCGTTGTAGCTCTGGCTGTATGTTTATGGTCATTGTCCTCCTGGAAGGTGAACCTCTGCCCCAGTCTCAAGTCTTTTGTAGACTCCAACAGGTTTTCTTCTAAGATTGCCCTGTATTTGGCTCCATCCATCTTCCAATTAACTCTGCTTAGCCTCCCTGTTCCTGCTGAAAAAAAGCATCCCCACAACACGATGCTGCCACCACCATGTCTCACGGTGGGGATGGTGTGTTCAGGTTGCTGTCCAGAGTTCATTTTCTGCCACACATAATGTTTTGCATTTAGGCCAAAAAGTTACATTTTGGTCTCATCTGACCAGAGTACCCTTTTTAACATGTTTGCTGTGCCCTCCACATGGCTTCTCGCAAACTGCAAATGGGACTTCTTATGACATTCTTTCAACAATTGCTTTCTTCTTGCCACTCTTCCGTAAAGGCCAGATTTGTGGAGTGCAAGACTAATAGTTGTCCTGTGGACAGATTCTCCCTCCTGAGCTGGGGTATCTCTGCAACTCCTCCAGAGTTACCATAAGCCTTTTGGCTGCTTCTCTGATTAATGCTCTCCTTGCCCAGCCTGTCAGTTTAGGTGGACGGCCATGTCTTGGTAGGTTTGCAGTTGTGCCATACTCTTTCCATTTTCGGATGATGGATTGAACAGTGCTCTGTGAGATGTTCAAAGCTTGGGCTATTTTTTTATAACCTGACTTTAAACTTCTGCACAACTTTATCCCTGACCTGTCTGGTGTGTTTCTTGGCCTTCATGGTGCTGTTTGTTCACTAAGGTTCTCTAACAAACCTCTGAGAGGTTCACAGAACAGCTGTATTTATACTGAGATTAAATTACACACAGGTGGACTCTTTTTACTAATTAGGTGACTTCTGAAGGCAATTCATTCCACTAGATTTTAGTTAGGAATATCAGTAAAGGGGGCTGTATATAAATGCATAAAACACTTTTCAGATTTTTTATTTGTAAAAAAATTGAAAACCATTTATCATTTTCCTTTTACTTCACAATTATGTGCCACTTTGTGTTGGTCTATCACATAAAATCCCAATAAAATACATTTACGTTTTTGGTTGTAACATGACAAAATGTCAAGGGGTATGAATACTTTTTCAAGGCACTGTATATACAGCAAAGCATGCCTGTTATACTCACTGTGGAACCTAAGGGGTTAATTCTCTGCACTGTGTAAAAAGGCAGTTTGATCCTGTCTTCTCTGATCCTCCCCTCCTTCCACAGTCACTAATCTATCTGCTGATAGAACTGAGACTTGGGGGCACTCTGCACATGCTCAGTTTGGTGTGTATTGCTAGAATATATTTTTTTCTCAGCACTGTCCAGAGGGTCAGGGGTTCTGCAGCCTCGTAGGACAGTCAGAGTAGAATAAAAACTCCTCCTCTGATATGACTTTTATCAGTGTCCGGTTAAAGCTTAAGACTGCTATATTGTATACTGCTGATGAGCAAAGGTATTTAGCACTGTGTACTGTGGGAGACAAGATATAGTGCATGCAGGGCCCTGGGTTTGGTAACACTTTAATCCTGAAGTAAGAACCATGGATGCACAATAAAAAGAGTAATCCCTATCTCTAGGGTGAAGTATGTATCATACCATGAAGAGTTGGTGCATGTGCAAAGATTTTTTGAGGTGAGTTCTAGCAGCACTGGACATCTGAGAGGTCTGCCTGTTGTGTCCTTGGATGGATCCAGAGTGAGGTTGAAGTCACCTCCTAGCACAATAGTCCCCTCTGTGAACCCTTCCAGTCTTGTTAGCTGGGAGTCCAGGAATGAAAGCTGATCAACATTAAGTAAGTATACATTTGCCAGAGTGAATGTATGTTGCATAATGCGGCCCTTCAGGAACTGTAAATCTACCTTCCATACCAGTATTAGAGGCATGGAATTGCCAAGGAAAAGTAAAATACTTGGGTTTAGATACCTGTGAGGGGCTGTGACAACAATATGACATAAGGATCTTATTAAAACCCCAATTCCCAAAAAGTTGTGTAAAATATGCTGTGACAGCAGGAAGGTAAAGTCACCTGGTTGCATCCAGGGGGGTAGATATATTTCGCCCAGATTCAGGCTTTACGCCGACTTATACAACTAGGTGGAGAGTTGTATAAGGCTAGTGGGCTCATGGATGACTCATACCTCTAGGGAGAGTGTGGGGCGTCGTGCAGACAGAGTTGATGAGACCAGCTGAAGCTTGTCAGCTCATTTAGGCCTCTATAAGAACTCCCAGCTTCATTAGATGTTAGCTCATGCCTGGAACCAGACCTGTGTGGACTGTCTAGGGAGAGTGAACCCCTGTGCGGTGAGACAAAGCCTGTGTGGCTATTTGCTTGGACATTTAAAACCAGGGACTTAGGGACTAGGACAGCACTAGGCTGATCCCAGTTGTTAGTTAGGAAACCTGTATGTTTAGTTAGAGGTCAAGTTGACCAGGATTTATTTTGTTTATGTTTCTTTTGCTTTGCTGTGTTTTGTCACTGTAAATAGAAAATAAACCGCACCTTTTTGATTTTGAAAACCACAACCTCCGTTTGCTGGGCCTGTTTTTGTGTGGGGAGCCCATCCCGGGGGTCACCCACACCCGCTGCCGAGCTAACCCCCTCACAGTTGGTGGAGAACCAGTGGCAGTTTTTTTTTAAGCCAGCATGGAGGAGATACTGAAACAGCTGGCTCTAGCAAATGCCAATCAACAGCAGACAAATGCAGGTTTGCAAAAGAGCCTTGCAGCTCATCAACAGAGCCTTGCAGCTCATCAACAGAGCCTTGCAGCCCAGCAGCAAGCTCATCAACAGAGCCTTGCAGCCCAGCAGCAAGCTCATCAACAGAGCCTTGCAGCCCAGCAGCAGACAAACGCAACTTTGCAACAGAGTCTGGAGGCTCAGCAACAAGCCCAGCAGCAATCTGAGGCCCGCTTCATAGACCTGTTGCAGAAGCAAGAGCAGAGACTACAACAACAGATGGAAGCAGTAATGCAGCAACGTCCGCAGACCAGTGAGGAAAGCCGTCCCACTAATACCGCGTCCTTTGGGGTCAGTCGTTTATTGACAAAAATGACTGGAGAGGATGATCCAGAGGTATTTTTGACCACATTTGAAAGGACCGCTGAAAGAGAAAAGTGGCCTGAGGAGCAGTGGGCTGGACTGGTGGCTCCTCTGTTAACTGGTGAATCGCAGAAAGCTTACTATGACCTAGAGCCTAACCAAGCAAAAGACTATGTGATGCTAAAAGCTGAAATATTGGCAAGGCTGGGTGTCACCCTGGCTGTCCGGGCTCAGCGTGTGCATAACTGGACTTTCCAGCTTGGAAAACCCCCCAGGTCTCAAATGTATGATCTCATTCACCTGAGCAGAAAGTGGCTACAGCCAGAGACTTTGTCCGCACCAAAGATTGTGGAACGTGTTGTAATGGATCGGTTTTTGAGAGCTCTTCCTACTGCCATCCAAAAGTGGGTAAGCCATGGAGACCCAGAGACGGCCGATGGTCTTGTGGATCGTGTGGAGAAATACTTGGCTACAGAGAACCTGACGGCCTCTTCCAGAGACACTCGGACTTTCCACCCTAAGACCAGACCATCCCCAGGGGCGGATAAGAGGATTCCAAGGGGTGAGGGTGGAGAGAGTGAGAGGGTGGGAGCTCTACCCCAAGTTTGGCGAGAACAGCCTGGGAAATCAGCGGCTCAAGAGGCCGCAAGAAGGATCGTTTGCTACCGCTGCCGGCAAGCTGGACATATTGCAGCCAATTGCCCGGTTGTGGAGGAACCCATGCAGTGTGACTTTCTGACGGGCAGACGTCAGTCGCTGTGTGCGACAGTCGCATGCACTGCCATTCGAGGAACTGAGAAACATTTATGCAAAATGTGTGTTAATGGTAGAAATGTTGTGGTATTGCTGGATTCAGGTAGCCTTGTGACCCTGATAAAGGCTGAGTTAGTTAAAACAGAGGTCTCTGGGAATAGCAAGGTAGCTGTTATTTGTGTGCATGGGGACACCCGAGAGTATCCAGTGACTACAGTGTGTTTCGAGACCCCCAAAGGTACCCTCTTTCATCCAGTGGGCTTAGTATCTCAGTTACCGCATGACGCCATTGTGGGAAGGGATTTTCCGAAGTTCTGGGAACTGTGGGATGATCCTGAGCCCCCCACTGGTGCCCCTATGTACCAGGAATGTGATAGCCAGAACTCCCCTGAGAGTGGTGAGGACTCTCCGGAATTTCCCTTATCAGTATTGGCAGGGGAGACTCAAGAAACTGGAGAGGAGCCCACCTCCTCAGACGAAAACCTACCGTCTGTGGAGTTTTCTGATCTTGAGGTTCACAGGGAAAACTTTGCCACAGAACAGTTGAAAGACCCCGCCCTAATAAAGGCACGGGAAAACGTAGTGAAAATAGATGGCGAGTTAGTGAACCCAGATAATACCTGCACTTACCCATACTTCAGCGTAGAGAAGGACCTACTGTATCGGGTGGCAAAAAGGGCAGAAGAAACCGTTGAGCAGCTTGTGGTGCCCAAACCTTACAGGAAGTTGGTGTTGGAGTTGGCTCATGGGCACATTCTTGGAGGTCATCTGGGGACAGAGAAAACCCGAGAGAGGGTATTACAGAGATTCTATTGGCCGGGGGTGATGAAGGACATAGAAAATTATTGTTCCTCCTGCCCTGTGTGTCAGAGGTCGGCCCCGATGCCACATTTCCGTAGCCCGCTGGTCCCTCTACCCATCATTGAGGTCCCGTTTGAGAGGATCGCCATGGATTTGGTAGGTCCTATAATCAAGTCCGCTAGGGGGCACCAGTACATATTAGTTATAATGGACTATGCCACCCGTTATCCAGAAGCGATCCCTCTCCGAAATACCTCGGCCAAAACCATAGCCAAAGAGCTATCTCTTGTGTTTAGCCGGGTGGGTATTTGTAAAGAACTGCTTACGGACCAAGGTACACCCTTTATGTCCCGGGTTATGAAGGAGCTGTGTAAATTGTTCAAAGTGACGCAATTACGTACATCTGTGTATCACCCCCAAACCGATGGGCTGGTTGAAAGATTCAACAAAACCCTAAAACAAATGTTGAAGAAAGTGGTGGATAGAGATGGAAAGGATTGGGACTGTCTACTTCCTTATCTGATGTTTGCTATTAGGGAGGTGCCCCAATCCTCTACGGGATTCTCCCCCTTTGAGTTACTGTATGGGAGACACCCAAGAGGGCTGTTGGATATTGCCAAGGAAACTTGGGAAAGTGAGAGTTCTCCCCACAGGAGTGTGATTGAGCATGTCGCCCTGATGCAAGACCGAATTGCACAGGTAATGCCCATCGTGAAGGAACATTTGGCCCAAGCGCAGTTAGCACAGCAGAGAGTGTACAACCGTGGAGCCAAGACCCGTACCTTTTCCCCGGGGGATAGGATACTGGTACTTGTCCCTACGGTTGAAAGTAAATTCCTTGCCAAATGGCAAGGCCCCTACGAGATAATGGAAAAAGTGAGCGAAGTGAATTACAAGGTCAGACAACCAGGAAGGCGAAAGCCCGAACAGATCTATCACGTTAATCTGTTGAAAGCCTGGAGGGATAGAGAGTCCCTAGTCGCAGACACTTGGTCACCAGCTCAAACTGGTTGCGTGATTCCTGAGGTTGGAATAGCAGCCACCTTGTCACAACCCCAACAACAGGAGGTTAAGGAGTTTGTGCTTCGCAACAAGGAGGTATTCTCTGAGCTGCCGGGACAAACATCTGGGGTAGAGCATGACATCATTACCCCGCCCGGTGAAAGGGTGAAGTTAAAACCCTATCGGATCCCAGAGGCCCGACGGGAGGCAATACGGGAGGAAGTACAGAAAATGCTGAACTAAGGGGTGATAGAGGAGTCCCAAAGTGATTGGTCTAGTCCCATTGTGTTGGTGCCTAAACCGGATGGGAGCTGGCGATTTTGTAACGATTTTCGTCAGTTGAACAAAGTTACAAAATTTGACACCTACCCCATGCCACGTATAGATGAGTTGATCGACCGGCTGGGAACAGCCCGATACATGACGACTCTTGACCTCACAAAAGGGTATTGGCAAATCCCCCTGGCCAAGTCGGCCAAAGAGAAAACCGCATTTGTAACCCCAGACGGGGCGTTCCAATATAAAAGAATGCCGTTCGGGTTACAGAATGCGCCGGCCACATTCCAGCGGAAAATGGACCAGATGCTGAGGCCCCATCGGAAGTATGCTGCGGCTTACCTGGATGACGTAATTGTCCATAGCACAGATTGGGCCTCACATCTGCCAAAAGTGCAAGCAGTCCTGGACTCTGTTCGGGAAGCGGGGTTTACGGCTAACCCCAAGAAGTGTACCATTGGGCAGGAAGAGGCCAAATATCTTGGGTACACCATTGGGAGGGGAGTAATAAAACCCCAACTCAACAAAGTCGAGGCCATCCAGAGTTGGCCACGTCCCAACAGCAAGAAGCAGGTACGAGCCTTTCTGGGAATCGCTGGGTATTATCGGCGATTCATTCCCCACTTTGCTTCTAAGGCTGTGCCCCTAACCAACCTGACGAAGGGGAAAGGGTCGGTCATGATTAAATGGACCCCCGAGGCTGAGGCAGCATTCCAATTCTTGAAACAAGCCTTATGTAGCCAGCCAGTGTTGTACTCACCCGACTTCTCTAAAGACTTTGTCGTACAAAGTGATGCGTCAGATGTGGGGTTAGGAGCAGTATTGTCCCAGGTCTGGAACGGGGAAGAGCACCCAGTCATTTACCTCAGCAGGAAGTTGAAGTCCCATGAGGTAAATTACGCCACCGTTGAAAAGGAGTGTTTAGCGGTGAAGTGGGCTCTAGATTCCCTTCGGTACTACCTGCTAGGTAGGCACTTTGACATGGTTACGGATCACGCTCCGTTAAAGTGGATGGCTCAAAACAAGGAAACAAATAGAAGAGTGAATAGGTGGTTCCTGGCCCTCCAGGAATTCAACTTCACAGTAAAGCATCGCCCTGGCGTTCAAATGGGGAATGTGGATGCTTTGTCTCGAGTACATGAATGCCTGATTGCTGGTGTTCCAACCCCGAGGTTAAAACAAGAGGGGGGGGGGTATGTGACAGCAGGAAGGTAAAGTCACCTGGTTGCATCCAGGGGGGTAGATATATTTCGCCCAGATTCAGGCTTTACGCCGACTTATACAACTAGGTGGAGAGTTGTATAAGGCTAGTGGGCTCATGGATGACTCATACCTCTAGGGAGAGTGTGGGGCGTCGTGCAGACAGAGTTGATGAGACCAGCTGAAGCTTGTCAGCTCATTTAGGCCTCTATAAGAACTCCCAGCTTCATTAGATGTTAGCTCATGCCTGGAACCAGACCTGTGTGGACTGTCTAGGGAGAGTGAACCCCTGTGCGGTGAGACAAAGCCTGTGTGGCTATTTGCTTGGACATTTAAAACCAGGGACTTAGGGACTAGGACAGCACTAGGCTGATCCCAGTTGTTAGTTAGGAAACCTGTATGTTTAGTTAGAGGTCAAGTTGACCAGGATTTATTTTGTTTATGTTTCTTTTGCTTTGCTGTGTTTTGTCACTGTAAATAGAAAATAAACCGCACCTTTTTGATTTTGAAAACCACAACCTCCGTTTGCTGGGCCTGTTTTTGTGTGGGGAGCCCATCCCGGGGGTCACCCACACCCGCTGCCGAGCTAACCCCCTCACAATGCATAAAAACTTGATGGCAGCAATAAGTCTCAAAATGGTTGGGACAGGGCCATGTTTACCATGGTGTAGCATTTCCTCTTCTTTTAACACTCTGTAAACACCTGGGAACTGAGGAGACTAGTTGCAGAGAGGAATGTTGTCCCATTCTTGCCTAATATACAGTAGTATTCTAAATTCTGTTGTGTTTTCTGCTTCAATATGCATCAAATATTCTCAGTTGGTGAAAGATCTGGACTGCAGGCAGGCCAGTTAACCACCCAGACTCTTCTACCAGCCATCATGTTGTCATAGATGCAGTATGCAGTTTAACATTGTCCTGCTGAAATATGCAAGGCCTTCTTTGAAATGTCTAGATGGAAGCATACACCGCTCTAAAACCTGGATATATCTCTCAGTATTGATGGTGCCTTTCCAGATGTGCAAGCTGCCCATTCCATACACACAAATGCACCCCCCCATACTAACAGAGATGCAGGCTTTTGAACTGAATGCTGATAACAAGCTGGAATGTCCTATCCTCTTTAGTCCAGAGGTTGTGGTGCCCATGGTTGCCAAAAAGGATGCCAAATTTCGATTGGTCTGACCACAGAACAGTTTTCCACTTTGCAGCAGTCCCTTTTAAATTGGCTTTAGTCCAGAGAAGATGGAAGCATTTTTGGATCATGTTCGTCTTTGCATGGTAGAGCTTTACCTTGCATTTTTGGATGGTACACTGAACTGTGTTCACGGGCAGTGATTTTTGGAAGTATTCCTGAGCCCATGCAGTCATGCCTGAAGAGCATTCAATATTGTCCCTTTCGCACAGAGATTTCTCCAGATTCTCAGAATCTTTTGAAAATATTATGTACTGTAGATGATAATATATTTAAATTCTGCAATTTTATGTTGAGGAACATTATTCTGAAATTGAGAGGAGAGAGCAACAAAGGGCGGGACTTTGAATGAAGTATGTGTGGGATAAGGATAGGATTAGTAGTAAGATAACCAACATGTCAAGGGTACATTGCATAATTTCTAACTTCACATAATCAAATCATACATAACAGTATTGGATTGATAAGGAGTTCATGAATATACCCATGTATCGGTACCTATAAGGTTACACATGATTAGTGAACAACAAGAAGGGTAGGAAAATTAAAATTCAATAGTTTTAATGTATGAATAGATACACAACAAGACATAAATATAGCAAGGACCAGAATATACAAACAAAAATTAATTGATGCATTATGAGATTGCTGTAGTGACACATGATAGAAACACGATATTTGGTGGCTCTATGCATTTCGCGACTTAGGGAATATAGGGGTGGAGGTAAATGACTCGTCATCACCTCATGTAAAGTCCCACTAACGCTCTTTTTTTTATCATTATTCTGAAATTGTTCAACAATTTTTAAATGCAGCTTTTCACAGATTGGTGAACCTCTGCCTATCTTTACTTCTGAGACACACTGACGCTCTGTTGCCAATTAACCTGGGTAGTTGCAAAATGTTCTTTCAGTTCTTCCTTGTTAGTACCATTTACTTTGACAACTTTTTTCTGCCCTTTCCCAACTTTTTTGTTGCTGCCATCAATTTCAAAATTACCTTTTTTTTCCCCCTTAAAATTTCCTCAGTTTAAACATTTGTTTTCTATTTTCTTTTGTGAATAAAATATGTGTCTACAAGATTTGCAAATCATTGCATTCTGTTTTATGTAGATTATTCACAGCACCCCATCTTTTTTTTGGAATTGGGGTTGTATATGAAAATCTCAGCCTATTTTAAAGGCACATTATCTTTGTGTTTCTGCAACAAATTCAAAGTAACATGCTAAAAATTAAGTATTGAAGCATTTCTTACTGCTTTGCAATAATTTTTATTACACAGTAGTAGATAGGTTGCCACACTTCACCTGAAGGTTTCCAGGATTGTATTGTAATGCTGCAATTTTGCCACAATCTGATAGGGCACATGTTAGAAAATGTAACAGAATCTTCAGAGACTAGTTTTGCTTTCAAATAATACTGGAATTTTGTAAATTATCTTTCTTCTTCCCATTGTCGTTTGATTTATGTACAGAGGTGAACCATTGCTAATTATTGATTACCGTACTTTACTTTCATTTTCAGGAACACAGTAAGGATGAGCTGGATGCGTGGAAGATTGTACGTGTTAGTGAAGATTTTCGAGTAATTGCTTTAGGGCTACCAGTGCCCAGGTACACTGGCAATCCTCTTGACCCACCGCTGCGCTCTAGATTTCAAGCGAGAGATATTTATTATTTGCCTTTTAAGGTAAGACATTTGTTTATTGCATTCACACTTTTGGATTTGTTACCTCAATTCTAGCAGGACTTAGTTTGCAGTGCACACTCCAGTGTATGTGTAAACTCTACAAACTTTTTTTTATTTTTATTTTTAAGTGGACCCCCCCACAGGTTTCTGCCATTTTGTGCTAGTGTGCACACCATACTAGCACATTATGACAGACTTACCTTTCAAACTGAGCCTTCCATTGCCGAGCTGTCACCACTCAGTGCTTCCATCTTCACTAGGTCTTACTTCTTGGTTCACGCTCTCTGGTTGTTTGAATGGAGGGCTACAATCCCATCATTTCTGTGCATGAGCATGAGAGTCACCATCGCGGCACAGCTCTCTCCGCAATTACCACACACTCAGTGTGTCCTGAATGCAGAGCTTATTGCGCAAGTGCCAGTGAAGTCAGCTGGAGCTGCTGTGCATATGTACCAAACGGTGCACATTTAGGCTGTTTTCAAGGGAACTACAGGTAAGACTTATTATATGCATACCTTTAAGACAAAGTTTAAGTACCACTTTGAAGTGAACCTGTGGCTAAAAGGAAAACAAGAAAGCTAACAGCAGAAGCAGATAACTTTTAGTGTGTGTAGTCACAATCTAACTCATGTTATATAATCTCCCACCCTAGCACTGTCCAGTGCCTCACAACCTCATTATTCAAATACTGAGTTTAATAGGTGGCAGTTTTTTAAATGAGATGTCCAGCCAAAGCTCTGTTGGCTGGGCTTTTCCTATGGATCACAGGAGTGCAATTTGTTTTGCGCTGCTGTGACCCATTTTCAGCAGAGGGCAGACTGAAGTCCGCTCTCTGCTGATGTCACAGATATCAG
Organism: Rana muscosa; assembly: GCA_029206835.1. Taxonomy (NCBI): domain Eukaryota; kingdom Metazoa; phylum Chordata; class Amphibia; order Anura; family Ranidae; genus Rana; species Rana muscosa. Next base: position 823,252,053 of record CM055117.1, on the reverse strand, counting down.
TCCAGGCACCGTGTCATCCCGACAATGGGAGTCTGGATCCGCCAGGTGCCTGGACCGACAACAGTCTCAGCCTTTTAGCAAGCCGCCGAGAGTCTGAGACCGACACTCCCCACCCCTCCACAGCTCAGCGCTCCAGTGAGTGAGGAGGGAGCAGAGCGGAGAGCTGCTGATTGACAGTCAGCAGCTCTCTGCTTGGGGATCTGTGAGAACCGAGCCATCGGCGATGTTCGATCGCTTGGTTCTCAGTGTAGAGGCGCCGGGAGACAGATTCCGCATCAGACCGTTGCTGCATCCACCTAGATAAGTATGATTATGGAAAAACCCCGAAACCCATACTTCTCTTTTAATATTAGAAACACTCCCACAAGCCAAAGCCTGGGCCTGTTGGGAGAAGACATTGGACAGTGTATTGTGTAGCAGGACACTGTAGAACACATTGTAGAACCTAGCTACAGTGCTTTGAAAAAGTATTCACACCCCTTGAAAATTTCCACATTTTGTCATGTTACAACCAAAAACGCAAATGTATTTTATTGAGATTTTATGTGATAGACCAACACAAAATGGCACATAATTGTGAAGTGGAAGGAAAATGATAAAAAAATATTATTTTTTTACAAATATCTTAAAAGTGTGGAGTGCATTTACGCTGATACCCCTAACTAAAGTCTAGTGGAACAAATTGCCTTAGGAAGTCACCTAATTAGTAAATAATGTCCACCTGTGTGCAATTTATTCTCAGTATAAATACAGCTGTTTTGTGAAGCCCTCAGAGGCTTGTTAGAGAACCTTAGTGAAGTGTCCTTGATTTTGATTTCATAATGAAAAAACTTCCCTCCTGAACTTTATTCACCCTCCTGATGATGTATTTAAAGGTTTCAATCATGTCCCCTTTCCCTTCCTTCCTCCAGACTGTACTGTACATATTAAGCTTCTGAAGTTGCTCTCAATATGTTTTATCCCCCAGACCTTTCACCATTTTTGTTACCTGTCTCTGGACTTGTTCTATTTTATCAATATCTTTCTGTAAGTGAGGTCTCCAGAACTGGACACCGTGTTCTAAATGAGTACTCACTAAAGATCTATATAGGGGAATCCAAACCTCCTTCCTCCTGCTGGTGACTCCTCTAATGATGCATCCTAGAATTCAATTTGTTTTCCCCACTGCCTGGTCAAACTGTTTGCTCATTTTGAAATCATCTGAAATAAGTACCCCCAATTTTTTTTTCTCTGTAATGCTGGCCAACACTGTACTCCCAATACTGTACTTTCTCAGTGGATTTATTTTTCCCCAGGTCCATTTTTTTACATTTAGAAACATGTAGACTAATCACTAATGTACCTAAAAAAAAAAAAAAAAATTGTGTGTAGCCCTCTCTTTTTAACAGAAGCTGGATAACCTGCATTTGATCAGTGAATGCAGCAATTGGCTGCAGTGCTGATCAGTGTATTCTGATAGAGGAGGAGTCAGAATGCAAAATTGCACCAGGGGGAGAATACCTGCATTAATGTCACTTGTGTGGATATGGGAATGTCTGAGTTTTTTTTTTTATTCAACCCACCGGTGTGTGTACCCAGCTTTGCAGTGCAGTCTTCAAAATTTGCCTCTCTCTGCTGCTTTGTATCTCTGACAGAGAGAGAGAGCGAAAGTGCCAGATTTGCCACACTATAGCATCTGAGAAAAAATAACAGTCCCCAAATACTTTGTCATTATGAAATGGGTAATGGGAACACTAGGCAAACATTAAATATACAAGAAATCTGTTGTACATGCCAAATGGTTTGTATTTTTGTGCATCAATTTTTTTTTTTTTTTTTTTACACCTATGCCACACAGAACAGCTCTGTCTGGCAGGGTAGGACACCTGATGTTTCTCTACTGCATTTAAATAACACTTACTGGTTATATGTCTTGTCTCTCCAGCCTGTGAGTGGACAGTAAAAGGAAAAACGGCACACTAATGGGCTAATCTTTGTCACTTTGTTTCTTCTAGTAACACATTGCTTATTAGTAACTCTTAGGGCTCATCTAGACGGGGGTGTTCACATGCCATGGCCTTGACAAAAATGATCCCTCCTGTCACCTTAGATCAGGGGTAGGCAACCTCGGCCCTCCATCTGTTTTGAAGCTACATGTCCCATGAGACATTGCAAAACTCTAACAATCACAGGCATGACTCCTAGAGGCAGAGGCTTGATGAGATTTGTAGTTTCACTACAGCTGGAGGGCCGAGGTTGCCTACCCCTGCCTTAGATGGACATTACCACTGCAGAATGTAACCCATTAAAACGAATGGGGCCATGGTGCAACTATCCCATAACTTTGTTTAATTTACATGGTGATGCTGCAGTGGTGTGGCATTTACAGGGATAAAACAGGCAGTGAGAAGATGAGATATTGTCAAACACCTCTGAAAAGCGAACCAATTGCATGTCTAAACTCAGCCTTAGTGCTGTTTCTCCCTGTTCCAGTATTCCACAGGGCATTTTAGGAGGCTGAAACCAAGCCAAAATCAATTACTTCCAGTAAAACAAAATACTTTTAATTATTTATTAATACATAATATATGAATACAGAGCCGCATTGATATGTGTGTGCAATGTCTGCCTGGATTTCAGGTAAAAAGAAAATAAAGCTTGTTTATAAGTAAATACTGCATTGTTGTTCTTAGCAGGCACTTGATTTTCTAATCACATTGTATATCAGATTTCTGAGATTTTTTACTAAAGTGTCTAAAATAAAAAACATTTGCAATTAGAAGACATTCTCAGTCTCAATAGTCAGTATTAATGGGTGGTGCCATCAGTGCTGCCCCATATTTTCATATTTGAGCAGACTATTTAATATTCTATATATTTTAACCCAAACAGGATCAGCTTCAGATACTCTATTCGGCTGGATCAAATGTTCCCGCAGAAAGGTAATGAAATACAGCTGTACTCAAGGCACAGCAGAAGCCAATCTGGTGGAAGTAGATGTTCTATTTTGTCAATAGAAGTGTATCTTAAAGCGGTTGTAACACTTCTCTCTTTTTTCAGTAAAATAACAAACATGTTATACTTACCTGCTCTGTGCAATGGTTTTGGAATGGAATGGAATTTGGAGGCCAAGTCAACACCTACAACTCGTTGTTTTGTTCTCCAAACCATTGCTTAAAGAGGCCACTGCCTTTAGGGAATACCATTTCCATGAAGGGGTGTATTCGGTCAGCAACTATGTTTAGATAGGTGGTCAGAGTTACATAGCTAGTCTGGTTGAAAAATCTAGTTCAACCGATAAAAGGGGGCTAAAAAAAATCATACAATCTTCTATACAAAATCCTATGCCAACAGTTGATCCAGAGGAAGGCAAAAAAAACAGCAAAGCTTGATCCAATTTGCTCCAGCAGGGAAAAAATTCCTTTCTGCTCCTCCAAGAGGCAATTGGATATTCCCTGGATCGACTTTACCTATAAATGTTCGTATCTAGTTACATTATGTACATTTAGGAAAGAATAACTCCACACCAAGTTCACTATATGGACCACTTATGTATTTGTACATGTTGATTATATCCCTCTTAATCTCCTCTTCTCAAGAGAGAATAAATTCAGTTTCTCTAATCTTTCATCATAGCTGAGTTCCTCCATGCCTCTTATCAATTTGACTACCCTTCTCTGCACTTTCTCCAGTTCCCCGATATCCTGTTTGTGAACTGGTGCCCAAAACTGAACTGCATATTCCAGATGAGATCTTACTAATGATTTGTATAGGGGTAAAATGATATCTCTCTCTCTGGAGCCCATGCCTCTCATCACATGAAAGAACTTTGCTCGCTTTGGAGTTGCGTGCTATTATTAAGTTTACGATCTACCAGAACACCCAGATCCTTCTCCACCATTGATTCCTCCAGTTGTACTCCCCCTAGTATGTATGATGCATGCATATTCTTGGCCCCCAAGTGCATAACTTTACATATATCAACATTAAACCTCATTTGCCACAATTTTGCTCAATTAAACAGTGCATTGAGGTTGGCTTGTAAGTTGGAGACATCCTGTAAGACCGTTATTACACTGCATAGCTTAGTGTCATCTGCAAAGACAGAAATTGTACTTTTAATCCCAGACCCTATATTATTTATTAAGATATTGAAAAGTAAGGGTCCCAAAACTGAACCTTGGGGTACACCACTGATAACCTTACACCATTCAGAGTACGAGTCATTAACCACTACTCTCTGAATTCTGGCTTTTAGCCACTTACAAACTGATTTTTCCAAGCCTGTAGATTTCACCTTACACATGTGTTGTGTGGGAAACTGTGTCAAATCCTTTTGCAAAATCCAAGTATACCACGTCCACAGCCACCCTTCTGTCCAAGGTTTTACTTAACCTCCTCACAAGTAAAAATCTAATTTGTCTGACCACTTCTGTCTTTCATGAATCCATGCTATCTGTTGCTTAAAATATTTTTTTTCCAGCAAGAACTCACCTAAGTGGTCTCTTATTAAACTCTCCAGTATCTTCCCAACTATAGAAGTTAAACTAACAGGTCTATAGTTACTTAAAGACTTTGATCTCTTGTTAAATATAGGCACCACATTGGCCTTAACCCAAATCCAGTGGTACTTTTCCAGTCATTAATTTTTTTTAGAAACAATGGCTTTAAAATGACCAAGCTCAATTATTTTAGAATCAAGTAACATCCACATGAATGACAGGGCCCAAGAATTCCAAGCAGAACTTTTCCTAAAGCATCACACTCCCTCTGCCATCTTGTTTTCTTCCCATACTGCAACCTGGTGCCATCTCTTCCCCAATTAAGCCATGCACACGCACCCTGCCACCCACATGATGTAAAAGAAATCATGATTCATCAGACCAGGGCACCTTCTTCCATTGCTCCCTGGTCCAGTTCTGATGCTCACGTGCCCATTGTAGGCACTTTTGGCTGTAGACAGGGGTCAATTTGTTTCTGCTTTTAACACATCAACTTCTGGGACAACGTGTTTGTTTGCTGCCAAATATATGCCTCCAACTTTTAAATTCCATTGCAACAAGGTAATCAATGTTTTTTACTTTTCCTTGTCATTGGTCATAAAGTTATGGCAGATTGATATACAGTACTTATAAACCATGCAACCATAATGAATTCTGTAACCAACAATCATACATTTTTGTTAGGAGTCATCTAATAACTATTAAAGTTTAACTAAAAGCAAAACATTTTTTTTAGATAGAGAAAGATCGATTAGAACACCTATTGGGTTTTTATTGCTGTCTGTGCCAGCATTAGGGAGATTCACCCTCTCCATTTGTCCTGTTTACCATTATCAAAAGTGAAAAAAAAAAAAAAATTCAGAAAAGTAATAAAGGGGAAATCTTCCATGGTAACACTAGCTTTGGTAACCTGAGAAGCCCCAAGGGATTCCCTTTATTTTCTGGGGTTTCCTCTCACTTCCTGTTTTGGCTATGGAGCAGGAAGTGAAGGTTTTCCTATAGTTCTATGTTAACATTCTGCATATATACAGTATATCATTGTGTTAAATCAATACACCTGTGGGGAGAGCTCAAAGCCATTATGTTGTGGAAGCAGCATTTCTGCATTGTAATACTGGGGTTCTAATTTCAAGTTATGGTCAGAACACTATCTACATGTTCTTTCTGTACTTGTGTGGGTTTCCTCTGGGTCTTCCAGTTTTCACACTCCAAAGACACATTGGTCCAGTATCTCACAAAAGTAAGTCCACCCCTCACATTTTTGTAAATATTTTATTATATCTTTTTATGTGACAACACTGAAGAAATTACACTTTAATACAATGTAAAGTAGTGAGTGTACAGCTTGTATAACTGTAAATTTGCTGTCCACTCAAAATAACTCAACACACAGCCATTAATGTCTAAACTGCTGGCAACAAAAGCGAGTATACTCCTGTAACGACACCCCAAGTATGAGAGGGGGTTAAAGCCGTTTATGATATGCCATTCCCGAACACCAAGTCAGCTACTGACACTCCACAGTCAGGCGAACGAGACCCATAATGATAATTCCCCCCTAATAACGAGACACGGCTCTGTTTTTATGTTTCCAACAGGTCTGACAATCTTTATTGAGAAAACAGGCTCTTATATACACCAAAAGTATACTGCATTAACCTAATGAACAATGACTCAACTCCACCCACAACATCACACAATGATTACATAACGAGCCCCCAATGCATGTCAAAACATCCCTTAGCAGACAACAGTTGAGTTCATTAACTAATCCCTTTACAGCTTAAATGACTCGTATGCATGACCTTTACATTTCCCAGACTGGCTGTCTGCTAACTTACAATACACATTATCATAAATACACCTTCACACAATTACAGGGTTAATTAGCACAAGCCACAATTAGATGCAGAGCAGCCACACTAGAATGAGTCACTCTCCTAATATGGCATATATCCTGGGAGATATTGTGGATAAACATTACAGACCCATTTTAAAGCAATCCAAGACATATTCTGAATGTCCATTCGTTTCTGGCTCATACTTTCTAAGAGCTTCTGGGTTCCACGGGCCCTCCCGTTACAACTCCTAAGTGAAAAAAGGGCCAAATTGAGCCCAATTAGCCATTTTCCCTCCCCTGAGTCATATGACTTGTTAGTGTTACAAGGTCTCAGGTGTGAATGGGGAGCAGGTGTGTTAAATTTGGTGTTATAGCTCTCACTCCATCATACTGGTCACTGGAAGTTCAACATGGCACCTCATGGCCAAGAACTCTCTGAGGATCTGGAAAAAAGAATTGTTGCTCTACATAAAGATGGCCTAGGCTATAAGAATATTGCCAAGACACTGAAACTAAGCTGCAGCACAGTGGCCAAGACCATACAGCGGTTTAACAGGACAGGTTCCACTCAGAATAAATTTGCCCTAGTATGATGTTCTACTAAGTGTGTCCAAGATGGAAGTCTCATGCCGCGTACACACGACCGTTATTCATGTCATGGAAAAAAAACAAAGTTTTTCTCAACGTGATTTTTCGTGTTTCCTCTCAAGCCTGCCTTGCATACACACGTTCATGAAAAAAAAACGCTTGAGCAAAGCACGGTGACATACAACACGTACGACGGCACTATAAAGGGGAAGTTCCATTCGAATGGCGCCACCCTTTGGGGCGCTTTTGCTAATCCTCGTGTTAATAAAGTTTGGTGAGAGACGATTCGTGCATTTCAGTCTTCGTGCTTTTCAGTCCGTTACAGCGTGACGAATGTGCCATCTCCATTACGAACGCTAGTATTACCAGAACGAGCGCTCCCGTCTCATACTTGATTCTGAGCATGCGCATTTTTTTTTCCACTCGTAAAAGCATACACACAACCATTTTTGACGACGTTAAAAAGAACGACGTGAAAAACAACGAGAAAAAATAGAGCAGGCTCTAATTTTTTTCCGCCCATTTTTCTCATTGAGAAAAATGCTCTGGAGCATACACTTTTTAAAATGGCATTTTAAAAATGGCATTTTAAAAATGGCATTTTTCTCGTCATGAAAAACGGTTGTGTGTACGCGGCATCACTCTCTGCCTAACAGCAGAGAAAGCATTTTGAATCCCCAGGGAGAAAGGTGATATAGAAATTTAAATGAATAATTAATTAAGAAAGAAGGTTAAATCTTAGACAGTGTCATGTTTTGTCTGTTGTGTTGGTCTTCATAGTACTCCCATGTTTGATTAAAATAGTTTAAACTAAGACTATTGTGGCATAAAAGTGGTCTGTTTATGTAGCTTTAAAGCTTTAGAGCTCCATCCAAATGGGGAAGCTCCGCTTGTTTGCTTCCTTCCCCCTCCGCTGCCACATTTGGCACCTTTCGGGGGGGGGGGAGCAGATACCTGTTTTTGACAGGTACCCGCTCCCGGCAAAGTCCCCCTGAAGTTCGGCCCCCCCTCCTCCTTCCCTTGCTGCCCTGCAATTCTCAAAGTGCAACGCACTGCGCGCATGCCCAGTAGGGAGCCGGCTGTGAAGCCGCAAGATCTCCCTTACAAGGAATGGTGGCGGCAGCACCTTAGAGCCGATTGAGAATTTGGTTGGGGTGCCACCATCGCGGGATCCCTGGACAAGGTAAGTGTCCTAATATTAAAAGTCAGCAGCTACAGTATTTGTAGCTACTGAGTTTAAATTTTTTGGCGAGGTTGGAGCTCTGTTTAAAGATGTATAGGGCCTCAGTATGTTGATACTTTTCATTTCTCCAAAGTAGTTTTTAGGGTGTTAATTAACAATTTACTTTATTTTAAATAAATCTAGTCTTTGATGGAATACTGGTCTATCACAACAGGCTGTATTTTCTGAGAGCATTTTCAGGTTTTATTTTTTGTATTTATAAGTGCTGAGAAAGCATGAGCATGTGTACATAATGTTGTAACAGTATACTGTACACACTGTCATGTAGTTGTGACCAAAACTGTGCAGATTCGTTAATTTATATTTTACTGGAATTTCTTGGTGTTTATCAGCTCCCATTTATTTCTCTTAAGGATTTCTCAGCTTTTATCATTTGCTACAACTCTCTGCTCTCAAGAATCTGCCAGCCTTGGGCTTCCAGATTTCCCAGCAGACAATTTGACAGCAGCCATTGGCATTTTGGTAAGCCATTTAAAATGGTATTCTTTTAGAATCATCTTTAAATAATTAATCTTGGTCTTACATTTGTACAAAATGAAAATCATTAGGTAGGTCTCTGCACAGACCACAGACATTATATCCTGGGAGAAAGAATGATGTAATTGTTCTGTTTGCAGTTTGGTATTTTTATGTGTACCTGTGTTAATGCTGCAAAAACACAAAATGTTTCTACAATGTAAAATGGCATAATATGATAATAGTGTAATAGTATTGCATTCTGTCTGCACCATTTTTTAGTTTACATTGGTTAACTCTGTTCTATCTGGAACTGTTTTCTGCTGTTTAGGAAACTGTAATGTGATTATGGCAATCAGATTGTATGGGTTGCCAATATGTTTTGATTTGCTTGCCCAGTTAAAGGTGGAATCGTCAGTGGACCCTCCCCATAGCCATAGAAAAACAACAGGCACAAAGAAAACATGAAGCTGAGATCTATATTTAATTTAGAGAGGAAACTTCCTTTTAACTATTTTATGCTTGGTGCCTTGATAAAATGCAGCTGTCTTGGATTGGCAGGCACATCTAGGTGGCTATTCACCTCTTTGGTTTAAGTTCAATGGCACCCCTGAATCTTGAGGCATTCTAGTATGAAAATGGTTCTACCATTTCCACTTGGCTTTGCTTGCCTCTTCCCACCATTGCCAGATGGATAAAAAAAAATCTGTATTTCAGAGCTACAAAATGTTGTACTCCTCTGGCTAGAGTGCAGGGACCTCTCCAGGAAGATAGTTCAATATTACTTGGCAGAGCAAGGAGATATTCAGCACTGTGGTATGGAAAATTGGTCATAAAGTCTAGTGAACACCCAAAGCCGGCCATGCATGGATTGAAATTTGTCCGATTCAGCAGGGGCTAGACGAATTTCGATCCATGTATGGACTAGCTGGTTGTACACAAGTCAATCTTATCAATTGACATGTGTACAACCAGCCTGTCAGGTTTTTCCTGAACAATCTGTGTCGCTAGCTATAACTGACAACACTGATCATTGTATTCTGCCAGCGGGGAAGGCTCCCGGTCAGCAGAACACAATGGCGCTGCAGGAAGGATTTACCCATCAACACAAAGTGTGTTGATAGGGGAATCAGAAAACTATTTTCATTCAACCAGCTGGTTGAAGAAAAGAAATATGTATAATGTACAGTATGGCCGGGCTTAGACATCAAGACAACTGAGATGTGTTTCAAAGAAAAGTAATACAAGCCACTGCCCAACCATGTTTATTCCAGAAAGCAATTTCTAGGATAAATTCTAGCACACACTGGTGATAGAGAACTGAAGGTTAAAACCTTCCATTTTCCCATAATTACAGATTGCAGACCAATCAATGAGAAATAGACTAGCTATCAATCACACAATTTTTAAAGTTTACTTGGCTAGCCAAAATACGTTTATCTTTGAAACAAATAAAAATCTTGGCTATAAAGGACAAATGATACATGAAAACGATATATGCTTATTCTTTATGTACCTTAAAATTGCACAGTAAATGATTATTTAGTGGGATTAAATTGAATAAATCCACCATCTAATATTCAGACTGAAACTGATATACTGAAGCTTTGCTTTTACTTAGAGACAGGCAGCTCACAGACCTCAACAGCCATAAATGATCTTTTTGCTAATGTTTGGGTGTAGGGTAACCGGTCAGGATTACTTGATTTACTTATGATGTCTTTGACTTCATTGATCCAGATTTTCTATAGTTGTCAAAAGTGGTTCTGAGCAACCATGCAACTTGGATAGTAGTAAAGATTGTTATTATAGCAAACATTAACATCATAGATTACATAGAGAGTACCGTATGTGTTATGTCTAAAAAAACATCTATGTATTTACAGCAACACGTTCCTTGTTAAAACATTACAGTGCAGCACTTATTTATGTAATGAATGCTAGAAATATCCCAGTCCTATATTGTGATAGTAAGGACCATTCTTCCTGGGATACCACTATGCTGTGCTTTCAGTAAACTCCTGATTGTGTTAGAAGAAATGCGTTTATTGACCATTTAACAAAATAATGCTGCTCCCTTCACTCAGGATGTCATCAGTCAGTGGGATATGGAAGCTGTGGGTCAGTGCAACCAGGTATTGATAAATAGGATTATGAGGGTTATTTGGTCTTAATTATAGGGGAGCATTCTCTCTCTGTGTGGCCTTAACATATTTTACACATTTCCCGGGTTTGAGGTGCACGGCATTAACACAGCTATTCATTTTGAATGGACTGACAGGACACCTCAATGCACAAAAAAGTACTGGCACCATTTTTTTAAACGCTGCATGTGTATTATGAAAAGCTCCCAAACAAACATATATATTAATTAGAGGTCGACCGATATGGGTTTTTCTCTGGCCGATGCCGATATTTAGAAATCGCGGCGGCCGATATATGATGCCGATTTTTTTTGGGCCGATATGTTAGTACGATTTTTTATTTTTTTCCCCTGTTCATCTCATAAAATCTTAGTTAGACCCCTTTCACACTGGGGTGTTTTTCAGGTGCTTTTGGGCTAAAAATGGAGCATGTAAAGTGCCTGCAAAACGGCTCCCCTGCAGTCTCAGTTTGAAAGCCTGAGTGCTTTCACACTGAGGCGGTGCGCTGGCAGGACATTAAAAAAAAGTCCTGCAAGTAGCATCTTTGGAGTGGTGTATACCGCTCCTCCACCACTCCTGCCCATTGAAATGAACTGGCACCGCTGCCGAAGCGCCTGCAAAGCACTTCTGCAGTGGCGCTACAGAGGAGCATTTAACCTCTTCATCGGCCGCTAGCTGGGATAAAAGCTTCCCGCTAGCAGCCAAATAGCACCGCTAGAATGACGGTCCAGTGTGAAAGCAGCGGAGTTCCGCAAATTTTTTTTTTTAAAGTCAGCAGCTACAAATACTGCAGCTGTTGACTTTTAATATATGGACACTTACCTGTCCTGGTTGCCCGCGATGTCGGCACCCGAAGCCGATCTCTACCTCGGGTTCCTGCGCCGCCATCTTCGGTAAGGGAATCAGGACGTGAAGCCTTGCGCCTTCACTACCTGGTTCCCTACTGTGCATGCGCGAGTCGCGCTGCGCGATCCCACTGATCCCTGCTGTACTCTGGGACCTGTGTGTCTCCCAGAAGACAGCGGGGGAGGGGGCAAAGAAGGCGCCAGATGTGGCGTAGGCCTCTACGGTGATCTATGCCCAGAAGAGGGAGCAAATACCTGGATTACACAGGTATCTGCTCCCTCCTCCCCCCGAAAGGTGCCAAATGTGACACCGGAGGGGGAGGATTCCGAAAAGCGGAAGTTCCATTATTACTCCTCTAAGTAATGTGATACAGAAAATTTCTTAAAATTTAAACATTTATTTTAAACATAACAAGCCTCCAATCAGTGCACTTGTATATATAATTTAGATAAAATATAATATATATATATATATATATATATATATATATATATATATATCTTAAATACACAAAAACAGGTAATCAAAACTTTTGGACGAAAAAAAATATGGGCTAACTTTGCTGTTAGTTTTTTTTTTTTTTAATTTTTTTTTATTCGTTAAAGTGTATTTTTTCCCCCAAAAAAGACCGTTTGAAAGACTGCTGCGCCAATACCGTGCGACATAAAATATTGCAACAATCGCTATTTTATTTTCTAGGGTCTGTGATAAAAAAAAAATATATAATGTTTGGGGGTTCTAAGTGATTTTCTAGCAGAAAATACAGGATTTTTACTTGTAAGCAACAAGTGTCAAAAAAGATTTAGTCTTTAAATGGTTAAACTGAGAACTCCTACACATTGAAGTTTAAACATTGTATCTTGTCTCACCTCACACTTGGCAGGCTGCCCAGGAGGGAGATGTCGCTTTCACTGGAAACTTCTCAGGCAACTTGCATTGACTTCTTACAGAAGCTATTTGCAAGTCACGCTGAAGTTTAAATCGGCTTTTTTTTTAACAATCGGCCGATGCCGATTAATGAAAAAACGGCAAATATCGGCCGGCCGATATATCGGTCGACCTCTAATATTCATTTGGCATGGCTCAGCAGCACAAAGCACATTTACCTTGTGGTTCCCATACGTTACTACAGTGCATATATACTGTATGTGATTGGGCCCTAAATGTGTGTTCAATAGGACTGATCCTGGGTGGACATAAGCTAAAATGAGCTAAAAGGCACATTCACCCATAGTGTTGTGTTAACACACATTTACATTAACAAATGCATTTCTTTGCATTCAGGCGCATTGTGCAGTAATGTCCACTCAACATTGACATTTAGCAGACACCATGCCTATCTAAATTAGCGCACACAGCTTTTCCTAAATGTGAACAGTATACCAGATGCTGTGTGTTACATATGCTTGCACTTCAGATCACACTACACAGAATAAGATACTATTCAAAGCTCCCCTTCCATATTAGGCCACATTTACAGATGTGGTGGTAGTGAAAACAGGTAGTTGAGTCCTTAATCCAGGAAAACAAATGTCACCAGCACACCAGGGGTCTCCAGAGTAGGTCCAGAGCTTTAATCAGTGATCACATCGCAGATTGCAAGGTTTCTGAGCCACACAAGAACCCTTCATCGTCACATGCCTGATGAAGGGGTCCTGCGTGGCTCTGAAATGTTGCAATCTGCTGTAACGATGTGATCACTGATTTAAGCCCTAGGCCTACTCTGGAGAACCTTGATGTGCTGGTGACATTTGTTTTCCTTGACTTCCAGTCGTTGGTCGATGCAGCACCCGTTTATATGCACAGCCACTCCTGCAGGAATGTGTGCGTTGGGATTAGTACATTGACAGTCCCTAATCTAACACATTGGCCCGAGGGTGTTCTACAGTACACACACTGCAGCAGAAGTAAAATCCCTGTCACGTTGGCAAAGAGAATATGAATGGGACCATGCTGCAACCGCCACGCATCCCAGGCTTTACAGGGTGAAAACAGATGAGTTTTGTGAAACAAAAAAAAAAGAAAACAAATGAGGAGATGACATATTATCTCCCAGTCACTTGTCAGATGTGGATCACTTTTCAGAGGGAAATGCATGTGAAAATGAGCCTTTACTGCTTTTGTGCAAGTGGGCGATACAGCACACATTAACACCTAAAACATTTAGAAACACAGCAAGCAAGTCAGTTCTACTCAATGAACAACAACATTGCATTCACACATAAAGAGCAACTCAACAACTTACAGTTCACTGGTAGTTGCAGTTCCTGTTTTCTATTGTAAGGTAGGCTCTGTGGAAATTGTGTACATCACATAGGACACAGCAGCAGCGATTTACACCCAAAGCCCATGGGGCATTATAAAGACAGTCTAAGAAAGTCAATAAGTCTTGTCGGAGACTAGCTGTCTGCAGGCACGAAGTGTGACTGCTGCAATGCTCTTCAGTGAAAAACTGGAGGCGCACAGTGTAGAAAGGAAAGGGAGAAGACTACAGATCAACACAGTTTTCCACCAAGTATCAGAACAAGAAGCAGATTGCATCAAAATAGATGTTAATATTGTAGCGGCCTCACCTCTCTCCCTATCGGTTATATGGCTGTTGTCTAGGGGTACCTGGGAGAGAGAGATAAAACACACCACGGCCCATGTCCTCCGTAACTGGGAGGTGAAGGCCAGAGATTGGGCTTTTGTGTAGGTGTCCTAGAGTCAAGTCCAGTCCTTTGTCCCTGACTCCTTTGCTTTAGTAACCCAAGTTCCACACAGTGAATAGGTACAACTCAGTTTTATTCTTCTTGTCAAGCAATAAAGCAATCTTTCTCCTTTGGAAAATGAGGGGGACAGATCGAGGCACAATCCTTTCCCTTCTTGCTGCTGCCCACTGTGCTGTCACCAGTGGTGAATAGTCACTGCCACTGACTAGGTAATATAGAACGTGAATTACTTTCGCTCACTTTACCCCTGTCAGAGGAAGTAATCCGTCCAAGGGAGAAGTGGAGGCCTCTCCTTCACCAGCGATGCTGCGCCGGGCTCTTCAGAGAAGTTACTGCGCACCGGTCCTCCCAAACTCAGACACGGCACCCAAGGAGTTAGGGACCCCTCGGATTTCTCCACCCTTGCGGAACTCAGTCGAAGGTACTGAGCCCCAGGCATCCGCCATAGTACCTCACCCCAGGCTAAAGGTGCCTGAGATGGACTCCATCCCTGCTCCAGCTAGGCCAAGGGCGCCTAGGCCTGGAACACCGGAACGGCAGCACCCAAGCTGAAGGTGCCTGGGTGCGGCCGTGTCCTCCGACTCTCTCCCCCAATCAGGGCGTCCGCATCTTTTATGACCTCTCCCTTTGCGTCACAGTGGGTTCCCCGCCCCGCTGTACCAGCTCCAGGGGAGAACAAAAAGGCACGGTTAGCGGTGTGAGTTCAACTCCGGCCCCAGGCAACAGCGCCACCCAGGGACCCCAAGGAACCTCACACCACCAGAGTCCTCACATAATTCAAATACCCGCTACAATATATTGAATCGTTTATCAATGAATAAATAATCGGACCAGTGCTATTTCTAGAAAAGAAGCACCCATCACACAGAGTATTCACATACAGTACATAAGTTAATGAGCATTGTAGTAAAGTGTGGTTAATCACATTTCTCTTTCGTTCATGGACGGACACAGCCTTAATCTTGACAAAGTGGGTATTAGCCTTCCTTCAGGAGTGACTAGGCAGAAAGTGTTAACAACTTCAAAGCTGAACAGCCCCGCCCGTAGGGGGCGGTCCTACTGGCTATATCCCCTCAGCCTGCACTAAGCAGATCAGTTTTTTTTCTGCCTAGCTAAGGAGAAGACATGGCTCCCTTCGGGCCCATAGGCCTGGGGGTTTTTTGTTCCAGATTGAAATTTTATTATTTTATTTTTTATTTTTGTTCCTGTGATCTTCGATCAACTGCCGACTGGGTGACAGGCTGGATCCCAGATCCTTGTAGTCTCCCCAGTTTCGGCCATCGAGCGTGTGCCGACCGTAGCTACGCGATGGGTCGTCCACGACATGCCCGTCGCTCTACAGGTGGCCGTGAGCTATACGCTCCAGGGCATGCATACGACCGGTCTATAGGGCCGAGTCGCAGCAGCCGTGCCGACAGTCCCCTCCATCACCATGCGGAAGGTGGTCTGTCTGGGATGCTTCTAGCACAATCCACGTAGGAAGGGTAAGTAGTAATCCTCTGCTTCGGCAGGAAGACAAAGCTGGGCATTCCTGGAGAGGTGAGTAAGAGGTTCTATCCTTCCCTTCCTCCCTCCCTTCCTTCCCTCCTTCCTAGGCTCTCTGAGCCAGCTGCTGGGGCGGGGATTCACCTGGGGGGTGCTCCACCTGTGTGGGAACTGTGCATGTATGTTCGCTAGATAAATGTTATGAGCTGCCATGA
Source organism: Rana muscosa (assembly GCA_029206835.1). Classification (NCBI taxonomy): domain Eukaryota; kingdom Metazoa; phylum Chordata; class Amphibia; order Anura; family Ranidae; genus Rana; species Rana muscosa. The sequence continues at coordinate 823,236,044 of CM055117.1, read as the reverse complement.
AAAAAGTTTGCTTACCTGTGTGTTCTGCTCCATGCTGTCGGCGACCATTTTTCTTGTGATCCATGCTATGTTTGGCCTCTTCTGCGCTGCTGGACATGTTTTTGTGGTCCGCGCTGTGTTTGGCCTCTAGCTGCCACTTGGCGGCCATTTTCTCATGGTCCATGCCGATCAAATAGCATTTAAACGGCGCAAGCCTACAGACACACGCTACAGAGTCGTCAGACAGATAGCTGACAAGGAAGCAGCTCTAGTAAGGAAGCAGACGGAAGCCGTTCTACTGTTCTAGGGTGGTGAGTCCTCTGGGGGGAACCCCTCGTCTCTGTCGCAGCTAGGAGGGTGGGCTGTTGGTACCTTGAACTGGAGTCTTTGTGTCGGGTGCGTGGGTCAGCATGACATCAGAAGCAGATGCTTCTCCCCCTGATACACCTGAATTGGCATCTGGTGCTTCTGCACCCGCTGTGTCAGTAGACGCTAGGTCGGCGTCCTGGTTGTTTCCAAGGTGGAAGCGGCGTGTGGGAACACGGGGGGTAAAAGGTGCCCCCTCCCCCGCCATCTTCTGGGGATAACTCTGATGCGGAGCCGGGCCCAGCTACGGCTCATGGCCCTGGTTCTGACACATCAGAGGATGCGGACCGTGGCCGGTCGGACAGTCCGGGTCACCACGCGATAAGGCTCTGATAGGTGACCTTATCACTGCAGTGCGGGATACTCTAAAGATAGAGGAGCCTGCAGAAACGCAGAGGCATCGGTCCCTTTCGGGTTCCGTAAAGCCGACCCACACTGCTAAGGTGTTTCCTTGTGCGTCTTATATAGACAAGCTTCTATACAAGGAGCGGGACAAACCACAAAGGGTTTTCGGTCCCCAAAAAGTTTGGCGGTGCGTTACCCTTTTGAGGAGAGTTTCCTGAAAAGAAGGACCTCTGCTCCGATAGTGGACCCTCAGGTGTCCAGATTAAACAGGGTAGCCACAATTCCGGTGGAAGGGGCTTCTGCTTTCAAGGACCCTGCGGACAGGAAGGCTGAAGCGGTCATCCGCTACCTATACGGCTCGGCTGTGCGCCCAACGGTGGTTGGGACCCTGGTGTCTCAGACACTCTCTGAAGGGGCAAAGATGCTGCTCCATGGGTTTAAAGCACATGAAGCTCCCTCGGACGAGGTGGCTATGGCCGACCAGTTGATACTGGGCCTTAAAATTGTCTGCGAATCAGCCTTGGACACTATTTCTCTGCTGTCCAGAGCCTCAAGCTATGCGGTGGTGTTACGCCGTCTGCTCTGGCTAAAGGGTTGATCAGCCGATTGATATAGGCTTCTCATGACATCACAGTCACATGCTCCGGGTGGCCCCGGAGCATGTGACTGTGACGTCATGGGAGCATGTGACTGTGACGTCATGAGAAGCCTATATCAATCGGTGCGCACCGCAACACCCAGCATTAGAGCGGGAGGAAGCGGCGTGTCAACATCGAGGAGGAGAATGGAGAAGAAGACGGCGACGGGAAGACCGGCCCCTTCACTAGCAAAAGAGCTACAAGAAGGTAGTGGAGGGGCCGGCAGAAAGACAACGGAGAGCCGGACGAGACGACGGGGAAGACCGGGCCTCTCCGCTAGCAAAAGAGCTGCAAGAAGATAGCGGAGGCCTGGCGGAAGAAAGAACCGGAGAGCGGGAGAAGAAGAAGGCGACGGAGAAGACCGGGCCCCGCTAGCAAAAGAGCTGGGAGAAGATAGCGGTGGTCCGGCAGAAGAAAGAACCGGAGAGCGCGGCGACGACACCGGAGACCCCCGAAGACGGAAGAGACCCCCGGAGCTGTGCAATAAAATACTTAAAAAAACTGTGTTGTGTTTTTATTGCCATTTTTTTCCACCAGGTGAATGGGTAGGGGTACGATGTACCCCATACTCATTCACATAGGGTGGGGGGGCCGGGATCTGGGGGCCCCCTTATTAAAGGGGGCTCCCGGATTCCGATAAGACCCCCGCCCGCAGACCCCGACAACCAACGGCCAGGGTTGTCGGGAAGAGGCCCTGTCCTCATCAACATGGGGGCAGCGTGCTCTGGGGTGGGGGGGCCGCAGGTCGCCCCCCTGCCCCAGAGCACCAAACCCCCCTCGTTGAGGGCATGCGGCCTGGTACGGTTCAGGAGGGAGGGGGGGACGCTCTCTCGCCCCCCCCTCTTCCCCTGCTGCCTGCCAGGTTGTGTGCTCGGATAAGGGTCTGGTTTGGATTTTGAGGGGGACCCCCACGCGTTTTTTTCGGCGTAGGGTTCCCCTTCAAATCCAGACCAGACCCAAGGGCCTGGTATGCTCCTGGAGGGGGGAACCCATGCCGTTTTTTTCTTTAAAAATGAGGAGTACTCGGAAATCGTCCTCCGAAAGATTTACCATCGCACTTGGAAGTCCTACATATCCACTACCTCTGTGGGGCTTGTATAGCAGACGTCCCTTGGCGTCTACCGCTACTAGAGGACCTGCTGTCACAAGGTCCCTAACGCCATCCTGCTTTACAGTTGAGGGCTTTAACGGCATGGCCTCTAGGTGCCTCAGAATCCACCGTTTGAGAACATTAGGGAGATTCCCTTGTTGACACTTTCTCAGAAAGTGGTCCTTTTGGTGGCTGTTGTCAGTTAAGAAGGGTTTCTGAGCTGACAGCCTTGTCATGCAAGGTTCCCTATCTGATCTTCCACAAGGATAAGGTGGTGCTGCGTCCGCAGCCTTCTTTTCTTCCTAAGGTCGTTTCGACCTTCCATCTCAAGGAAGACATTGTACTGCCATCCTTGTGTCCTCATCCGTTGAATCCTAAGGAGAAGACGTTGTATTTCTTGGACGCTGCCCAAGCTCTGAGAGCATCAAGCGCCTATTTCCCAGGTGTGTAAGGCGGTGACCTGGTCGTCCGTTCACACTTTCACTAAACTTTACAAGTTGATGTATGTGCATCTTCGGATGCTTCTTTTGGCCTCAAGGTATTGCAGGCGGCCGTTTAGAGTTACAACTCCTCAGTGAGGAGCTCTGTTTTGTTTTGGGGTGAAGTTGTTTTAATGCTGTTCCCACCCCTCGTTTTTGACACTGCTTTGGGACATCCCACTTTGTCAAGATTAAGGCTGTGTCCGTCCATGAACGAAAGAGAAAATGGGAATTTTATACTCACCTTAAAAAAAAAATTCTCTGAGTTCATGGACGGACACAGCACCCATCCCTCTTCTTTTTTTTTTAAGTTTGTACTGCTTTTGACGAACTGATCTGCTTAGTGCAGTCTGAGGGGACATAGCCAGTAGGACCGCCCCCTGGGCGGGGCTGTTCAGCTTTGAAGTTTGAAGGCTAATACCCACTTTGTCAAGATTAAGGCTGTGTCCGTCCATGAACTCAGAGAAAAGGATTTTACGGTGAGTATAAAAATCCCATTTCTTTTATCGTCCATGGACTGACGCAGCCTCTTCATACTGAACGCGTGGGTATATGTCCCTGCTTGCAGGGGAAGATCTAGGCAGAATGTTAGATGTTACAACATACATTCTAAAAAAACAGAGCTGAACAGCCCCGCCCAGGGGGCAGTCCCTCCGGACATAACCCTCCTACCTGCAGTCAGCAGCCTCAGTTTTTTTCTGCCTAGCAGAGGAGAAGATGTGGCTCTCTCAGGAGCCAGTCTCCTGAAAGATTTTTATTCCTTTGAGACTTTTATTATTTAATTTTTGAGATCTTCTATCAACTGTCGGCTGGGCAACAGGTTGAGTACAGGGTATCCTCGTAGTCTTCCCTGTCCGACCATCGAGCGTGCTGATCCTCGCCTTGTGTGCGTGAGACTCAGTTCACGACATGCCCCATGACTCCAGGGGTGGCCGGTGGGCTTTTATGCTCCGCGGTCCTCACAAGATTGAGCAGTCCTGCTGTATCTTTTGCGGTGGACTGGGCCGACAGCTACTCAGTACCGCTCTGTGATAGGTCTGTCAGAAACACACCAGTGGGTCCCTCTGGGACGGGTAAGTAGTCTCTCCAGCTTGCAGGTGAGTACATGCTGGGTGTTTCTCTGTGTGGGGGATTTTCCCTGTCTCCCCCTTGTTATTGCTGCTCTCTGCACCTTTACTCTGGCGCTGTGTTGTGTGGGGGTGCCTGGGGGTCACTCTGGCCCAGCGGGGGGGCTCATGACTGTCTGCATGGAGCTGGGGGACTTTTCTGTGTGTCGGGCCTGGGCGCCATTGAGCGCCTTGTCTGTGGCATTTTACTGTGCACACAGCGCCCATCTTGCCGTGGATCTATGGCGCAGTTGCATGCGGCCGGAGGCCATTTTCTTAAAAGCCGCACGCGCTTTTCACATTACTTGGCCTCTATCGCTGAGGAATGACGCAAATCTCCTCACACTCTTCTCACGGCTCACTCGCGCTGGTACAGCGCGGTACAGGCAGTAGAACTGAGCAGTCCTCTCCGGGTTAGTGAGTCCTCTGGGTATCCCCTCCTCAGTCAGCGCAGCCAGTGGGTGGACTTTTCTTCACTTTGTGCATTAAGGTCTCAGAGGGCGGCGAGTTATGGAGTCTGGTTCACCTGCTTCCCCATTCATGTCAGAGGCAACAGGCAGTGCTCCAGCACCTGCGGTCCCTATGGACCAGTTATCGGCAGTCCTGGAAACATTTCTTGTCAGGAGGGAAGCAGTGTGAGAGCGCAAGGGAGCTAAAAAAGCGCCCTCTCCCCACACAAGGGGGGTGCTCTGATTCAGATATGGGCCTAGCTGCTGCTGCTCAGGACCCTAGCTTTGAATATTTTGATGTTTTTTTGAACAGGACATTCCTTGTGAGGAAGACCCCAGTTCTGAGTCAGTAAATGACAGGGCGCTTGTAAGTGAACTCATTGATGCTGTGAGGGACACTCTCAAGCTGGATGCTGTGGCTGAGGTACCTCAGGCAGACACTGTCTCCTTTGGTTCTTTTCAAGCTTTTCTTTTAGAGCGCTTCCTCACTGTTTCCTCACACACTGCGTCGATAGCAGCATGGATGATACAGTGGTACACAGTGCCCCCCTGGTCAGTGCCGCATGGTGGGGGGGGGACTTTATTCATTTATGTCTCTAGTCCCTGTGAACTTTGTGTGATGTTTCTGAGGCAACAACAGGGTCTCTGCACCTGTGGTTTCCCGCCATTTCCTGGGAACGCTCTGAGCTCTGACAGGACCACGGTCTGAGGTGTCAGAGGTTACTTTTTACCTGCATGCTTGCTTCGGCAGCATGTTCCATATGTTTATCACGCATACTATGATAGCTACGCGGTATGTGTATGCAGTCTGTGTGGGTTTCCTCCGGGTACTTTCGGTTCCCTCCCACACTCCAATGTTATGGGCGATTTCGGTTTCCTCCGGGTCCTCCGGTTTCCGCCCACGCTACAATGACGTGCGCGCCTTTTGGTGCCATACACAGTATAAACATACACATTATGTTTATACACAACACTAAATACATTCACTGTATATGTATGTATTGTACTCTCTGGGTCTGCGTGGGTTTCCTCCGGGTACTCCGGTTTCCTCCCACGCGCCAACGGTGTGCGCGCCTTCGGCGCTATGCACACATAAACATGTTCAAAATGTTTATCACACATACTATAGTACCTACACGCATCTGAAAACATATGAGAAGAGAGAGAAGAGCGCACGCGCCATAGTGTAACACCGTTTACTTGTGGAAGCTTGAAAATTAAAAATGAGGAAGATTGCACTCACAAACAGGAACTTGTTTGTTCACGTATACATATGGCTCTCAGTTCCGATCTCCTCTCCTGGCCTATGCAGGGCGATTGGCTTGTGGGACGACAGCAACGTTGTAGGGATAAGCGTTCTGGATGAGCTACCCTGTATTCCCCGCTGTGTTCCCCACTGACACACACTATCGTACGGACCAGCCGGCAAAGCGTGACGTCAATCGCAGCTTAGAAGGGGGAGCCAAGCTGTGCATGCTGCTTCCTTTGATTGTTTACTGTTGCAATGACGACATGTTTCGGAGTTTCCTCCTTCATCAGGTAAAGCCCCCTTCCCTCTGATGGTATTATATGTGTCTCATTAATCGCCACTCCTCCACCGCAGCCAATAGACTGCAATAGACCAGGAGCTGAGAGTATACAGCAGACTAACAAGACAGGAAGCAGGGGTTTGGATGGCAACAACATCCTAAGAGTGATTTTATAGTCACTACTATTACACTTTATACCTCTATGGATAAGAATACAATTAACACTTAAAACATAAAATATAATATAAATAACTAGATGTTTCTAATCAAAAACACATATCCACTATGAATATATAAAAATTATACTTATATTCATAGTTTATAATGCTATCTTACAATATTTACAGCGTTATAGCGGGAACTACATGGGAAATAGAATTAATATATAAAAAAATAAATATATACAAAGAATATATTGTTATTGGTGGTTATTACTTGGTACATAGTATCCTACATATCTTATTTGTGTATATACAGCTTGTATGTGGATTACATTAGTTGGCGTGTTATAGTTAATACATGATGGTCATAAATGTCTATTATGTAATTATTATTACTTTATGTATTTTTAATTTTATATATACCGTATTTGAGTATTTTTTAATAGTTTTAAAATATTTTTAAAAATCTTTAAAAATATTTTTATATTTATATATAACGATTATAACGATTCAAATTTTTTATATTTTTATAGATATGGTAGTATCATTTCTTATAAAAATGTGTATTAAAAAATAATTGTTTGTATAAATGTATATATATTGTTATTGTGTAAAGAAAATAACAGGAATTTTAGTAAAAAATATATAAAAATAAATAAAACTTAATAAAAATTAATAGAAATTATAAGGACTTTATAAAATAAAGGAAGGTATATGTTAAGTTATATTACTCATATAGCAAATAGAATTAGTATACAACATTTACCACATATATAATACAGGAATTGGTAAACAAATAAGGGGGAGAGAGGAAAGGGGGCGGGGAGGGAGGGGGAACGAAAGGATAAACAAGAGGGAAAGAGAAAGTATTAATGCAGTTTATATAAGTGTTCCTATCTCTAGTTCTTCATTTAACCCATCCGGTGACATACTATTGAGGGTAGACGAGGGAATCCAATAGGATTCTCGTCTACAAAGGCGGGCAAATCTTTCACCTTCTGGAATAGATATAGATATAGATTCTATCCCAAACAGTTCTAGGCCCTCAGTGCTACCCCCATGTTTGGATTGTATGCAGTCTGCGTGGGTTTCATCCGGGTGCTCCGGTTTTCCTCCCACGCTCCAATGGTGTGCGCGCTTTCGGCGCACAGCATAAACATGTGCAATTTGTTTATTCGCATGCTAACATGCCTACACGGTTGTGTACGCAGTCTGCGTGGCTGGTTTCCGCCCACGCCCCAATGATGTGCGCACTTTAGACGCTGGCACAGTATAAACGTGTTTAATATGTTTATCCACACATACTAAACTACATACACCGTATGTGGTTGTACTATGCTCTTTGTGGCTGAGTGGGTTTCCTCCCACGCTCCAGTTCCGCGTTTTGACGCAATACACAGTATAAACTAGGTGTTTGTACAATCAGCACTTATCAATGAAGTAGCTGCTGGATGGAGCATTGTCATAAGGATATGTGTTTTTCTCTAGGAAGTTGAATCCTTGGTTTCAGGGGTACCAATTTCCAGGGGGGTCACCTGCCCTTCGGTGGTGATCAGAAGCGATGTCTTGGATTGTGTTTTCCATGCTGAGGTTAGCGTTACGCCCGTTAGTGGCTGCGTCTCTGGCGTTTCTGAAACGCAATGACTGGGCAAAGCCTCTGCTTCGTCTATCTGTCGAGCAGCAGGTGCACTGCAACTGCTTTAGCCTCTAGGGTCTCTGTGCCTGGGGTGGTTTTGCGCCACCTGTAGAGGCAGAGTTACTGGTCCACTGACCGAGTTGCTAGGGAAGCTCTGTCGGGTTTGCCTTTCTTTGGCCAACAATTGAGGCACCCCGTAAGCCCGGGCCTCCCTTCTCTGATATATTGCAGGGTTTCTTTGGGATTGTCATACCCAAACCGCTGCAGGACGATCCTGTCGGCCGTTTGCATACCAGGGGAAGGGTCCTTACATACGGAGGTGTTCTCATCTCCTTTACCGGAGGTGGGGCACCGGATGGGGACCTTCTGGCCTCTCGACTCACTTGCAAGGTGTCGAGATTCGTGGCCAGGTCCAGGGATCCCTGGGCAGACGCGTTGGTGGCCCCGTGAGGGCAGTATCGTCTGTTGTATGCTTACCCTTCCCTACGGTTGTTGCCTCGCCTGCTTCACAGAGTAGGGGCCGAGGCCATTCCGGTGATCCTCCATTGCTCCGGAACGGCGTCATTGCTACGCCGATCTAGTGCGGCTAGTCGCAGACGTTCCTTGGCGACTGCCTCTGCGGGAGGACCTTCTGTCTCATGGTCCCATACTTCATCCTGCTTTTCAGTCTTTGGCTTTATCGGCATGGCTGTTGAAAGCCAGGTTCTGAGGGACTGAGGTCTCTCTGATTCGGTCATCTCATCTATGTTGAGGGAACGGAAATCTTCCTCCAGAAAGATCTACCACCGTACCTGGAAGGCTTACATCGCTATGTGCGAGGAGCTTGATTGGCGTCCACGGACGTATTTCGTTCCCAGGATTCTGCTGTTCTTACAGCATGGTGTGACCCAAAAGCTGGCCTTGCGTACCATCTAGGGTCAGATTTCGGCCCTGGCTGTCCTTTTCAATGACCGCTAGCGGGCCATTCCTTGATTGACACCTTTGTGCAGGGGGTTCGCCATGTGATCCCCCCCTGTCAATCCTCCTCTCCCTCCTTGGGATCTGAATTTGGTGCTCTCAGTTCTCCAAGAACCTCCCTTTGAAAACATCGGAGATATTCCTCTCTTGACTGTCTCAGAAGGTGGCTTTCTTAGTGGCCATTACTTCTGTTAGACGGGTGTCTGAGTTGGCAGCCTTGTCCTGCAAGTCGCCTTACTTGGTCCTCCTTAAGGATAAGGCGGTGTTGCGCCCGCGACCGTCTTTCCTTCCAAATGTGGTCTCGGCCTTTCTCCTTAATGAGAACATTGTTCTTCCGTCCTTGTGTCCTCACCCATCGCATCCCAGAGAGTTTGCGCTTCACACATTGGATGTGGTACAAGCCTTACGGGTGTACCTGTCTGCTACTGCTTCCATTCGGAAGTCTGACTTACTGTTTGTGTCTGTCTCTGGTCCAAAACAGGGCCATGCGGTGTCGTATGCCACCATTTCTAGGTGGATCAGGCAGCCCGTCATACATGCTTATGCCCTTAAGGGGCGGGCGTCTCCCTTTCCGGGTATGGTGCATTCCACCAGGGCAATTGGTGCTTCCTGGGCTTTACGACATCAAGCGTCGGTTGCACAAGTGTTCAAGGCGGCGACCTGGTCGTCCGCTCATACCTTTTCTAAGTTCTATAAGGTTGATGTGGCTGCATCTTCGGATGCTTCCTTCGGCTGCAAGGTGTTGCAGGCCGCTGTTTAAAGTTGCAACTCCTCCATTGAGAAGCTCTGCTAGTTTGGAGTGAAGTTTGGTTTTTCCTTTACTACTGCTCCCACCCTCTTCTTTATACTGCTTTGGGACGTCCCACGTGTTCAGTATGAAGAGGCTTTGTCAGTCCATGGACGATAAGAGAAAATAGGATTTTTGTACTCACTGTATAATCCGTTTCTCTGACGTCCATGGACTGACACAGCACCCACCCTTCCTTTTAAGGTTTGTACTGCTTTGTTACGAACTGAGGCTGCTGACTGCAGGTAGGAGGGTTATGTCCGGAGGGGCTGTTCAGCTCAGTTTTTTTTAGAATGTATGTTATTACATCTAACATTCTGCCTAGATCTTCTCCTGCAAGCAGGGACATATAACCACGTGTTCAGTATGAAGAGGCTGTGTCAGTCCATGTATGTCAGAGAAACTGATTTTATGGTGAGTACAAAAATCCTATTTTTTACCACAACACATATATAAATTTGAGGCTTTGAGGTTAGTAGCCTAGACTAATTCTGGGAGTCAAGCTGCCAGGAAACAAAACACAACTTTTGCTCAAAAGTGTTAGTTTTCCAGGACAGATTTAATAAAATAAGGAAGAAAACAAAAGAAACAGCGCAACCCCATAGTGTAGCATTAAAAAAAAAAACGACAATTTGATGAAAAATAGAGTTGCACTTACAAAAGTATGCATGTGTGGGGCATGGCATAAAGGTGACTTGGGAGCCAGTAATGTCCGAGGGGCAGCCAGAGAACCACCAGCCTTGGCAATCGGCTGGGGATGAAGAATGCTTGAAGATGGAGGAAGCCTCTGTCACTGCAACAGTAGACACATGCGCTGTAGACACAGGACACGTTTCGAAGCTGGTCGGCTTTTCTTCATCAGCCTGTCAGCCTGTCTATGCCAGGCTATCCAGTGGTTGGAAAGTGAAGGCCATCTCTGGTCTTCTAGCTACAGCTCCTAGTTTTAGCTATGGGCAATCCAATGCAAACCTTTTAATACTGTTGGTACATATCATTAATATTGTAATTCACCAATTATTATTTTCCACATTTTTGATTCCTTACTTCTTATTTGCTGCTTTTATTATTATTTTTGTTCATCCATTTTGAATAATCCATCCATTTGGTAAATTCATTACCATTACCATTATTTCAGGCTTATCAGATCACTCCTGTTTGTTTGGGCTTGACATGCTCATTCATCCACATATTTAAATACAAGTAACACAAAAAAAAAAGCATATTTTGAATGTTTGATATGCAGCTGAATATAATGAATGTCCACTGTAAATTGAGGAAGGGACTTTCTACTGTGCTTTCTAAAAAAAAAAGTGGTTGGCTGCTAGTGCGGTGACAAAACTCTTCCTCCAAATAATGTTCTTTTAATTGTTTTTATATTATATCTAGCTTTATGTTTTTTGAGCCTGTAAATTACAAATGTGCAGTTGTCATCTTGTAAGTAGTAATGTCTTTGTTTGTATCCATCCAAAGAATGCATTTCCCACAATGTCCTCTCAAAGAGTGATCGAAAGGTTGTATCCCTATAGTGTGTTATTGGGGAAAGAAGGCAGGACTGCAGTGGAGGATGCATTAAAGGTAAACATGAATTTTGTCACACTTCACAAATTCTTCTAGTCTGAATTAGCATTTTGGGCTAATGTTCAAGAAAGTTGATGAAATAAGCTGATGACCAAAATAATTCAAAATATCAGGCAGATTGGGCAGTGGAACATTTTTCGCCCGAATATATGCATGCAGATTGTCTAGTCTGTGAAGAATCATACAATTCATCAATTGTGGGTTCCTGCTTTGTGTGTTTCTTTGCAGATCAGAAAGATGTGCATGCAGTTATACAAATTTTTTAGAAAACAGCAAATATCTGCTTTTGGTCATCATTTATGGGAGAAATTAAATGCTATACAGTCCTTAAAGACTGCTTTTAAGTAAATTGACAAACAATGTACCAATTGTCTTTTTGAACAGACTTCAGACAGAATTAATTTTATTACTTTTACTTTCTCCTTTATTTTTTATTTAATCTAAAGTGTATATTTAATAGCTAATCAAGTACTTAAAAATTGTGTTTCCATTGTTAATGGATTTGGTGCAAATGAATAATTCACTTTAAAATACTTAGTAGATCTTGACATATAAAAAAAATTAAGAATTTTTCTTTTTAGCTTATTTTATTTTTTTAACATCATTCGGCACTAAATTCAATATTTACTCATATACTTATGAGGTTCTGGGCAGTACTAAAGTTGTTTCTAGTTTTCTTTTCTCCTCAGTTTTGTTTGCAAAGCTAAAGCCTATAAATTCCTAGTTTAAAGTAGACATTTAGGCTATACAATACCCCACCTTTCAATTGATGCTCCCTATTAGCCTGCATAGATTTTAACATAAATGGCTTCATGTTTTTCTATGCATTCACATGACTGCAAAGCCCAATCTTTTCTGTGTAATGTGCAGCTGGTGGGAGGACTTGCTCCCTCGCTAACAACTCATCTTGGTGACAATTATGTTTTGTGAATTGAACATTTTTTGGAGAATATAATTTTGTGATAAAACAAGCACATCAAGCAATTGTCTTTTGTTCATCCTATATATGTTTCAATGCTATTTATTATTTTATTAATAACTTAACATCTTTTCAGAGATTTGAACTGTCAGACTGTGGAAAGCACCCTGATTCTCTGGCAATTATGAATGTAGAGCCAGTGCGGAATTCTGATAGCCCTCAAGCAGCAGTAACTATACGATCTGGTGACAAGAACATCTCAGTGGAGGTAAGGTGCTTTATTAATCATTTTGACAGATAATATTAATATTGATACACTGTACAGTATATTGCAAATTATTGTGTGTGGTATTTTTTTAAATTAAAAGGAAGGGACAATTTTAGGGTTTCTGCATTGTCTACCTTAATAATCCAAGTGATGTAGCAATTTCACTTTGAAGAAGTTTGCACAGAATAAAAGAACTGTATCCTGACCATTGCATTTTAATTTATTATATGTATAGCAATTAGTATGTTTGCTTATGTAGTGGTGTTTTCTGTGCCTGTGCAAGGTTTATGCTTTCTTGTGTGTCAGCTGTTATTTGTCAGCTATGTATTTCATAAATAGTTTACTTTGACATCTTTGGGAGTTTAATAAGACACGTGGCCACTCATTAAAATTAGAAGAAAAGCGGTTTAACCTTAAACTACGTAGAGGATTCTTTACTGTAAGAGCGGCAAGGATGTGGAATTCCCTTCCACAAACGGTGGTCTCAGCAGGGGGTTTTCAAAAAACTATTTCATAAGCACTTGAACGACTCCAGCATACAGGAATATACAATGTAATACTGACATATAATCACACACATAGGTTGAACTTGATGGACTTGTGTCTTTTTTCAACCTCACCTACTATGTAACTATGTAACCCTGCACCAATTTACTCAACATTTCCCTACAACACAAATTACTGATCAACTATTAGAAAATGGTGTTGGCAAATCATTTGCACAGCTGCAGGACTCTTTGAACCTGCTTTCTTCGGCTTTTAATCCAACTTAGACATGCCCATTGGGCTCTATTAATTGATGCATTGCTTACGATTATAGAATGCTCACTTTGCAAGTTGTCAAAGATGGTAATTTTATAACCATTTTGGTCACCTTTTCCAATGGTTCTTGCTTTTAAGGCAAAATCGAATTCTTATTGTGACAGAATGATTTTGCTAATTTTGATAAAGAAGATTGGGAGGAGTGTCTGGAGGTGCCACATGAAGGGGTTGATTTACTAAAGGCAAAAAGATTCTGCGCTTTGCAAGTGCACTTGCACTAATTTTTCCCATAACTTGGTGAATGTCAGGAAGGGCACGCCAGCAATCAAGATGGCGACTATGGTCGTTCCCCTGTACTGCATGTCCCACTGAGAAGGGCTGCACGGGCGCAGTTACGTGCGCCTGTGCAGGCACGCACCCGCTTGCACACTAGTGCGACACGAAATGCCGGCGCGCGCCCAATGATGTAGTGGCACTAATAGACTATTTAAACTGCCTTACTTCCTTGGATCGGTGCTGTCCAGTCTACAGCGTTACCTGAGACCTCTGATTGTTGTTTTCCTGTATCCTGCTCCAGCTGACCCTACCTGGCTTGCTTTTGACCATCCCTGCTTATCTGCCTGCATCTGACCTCGGCCTGTGTTGACTACGTTCCTGCCTGCTCCTCCTGCTACCTTGCTGCCAGCCTGTTGCCGAACCTGCCTGTGGCTGAGACCACGTTCCTGCCTACTCCTTCTCTTACCCTGCCGCCAGCCAGTTGCCGAACCTGCTTGTACCTGACCCTGCTCCAGTGTTCACCTGCTTTGGACTTGTGTGTCTACTCTTCCAGTCCATCTGCCTGCAGCTGCCTGAGCTCCAGTTTCCAGTCTGACAGCTGTTCCCGGGTCCGTTCCAGTTTCTGTTCCAGTTTCGCTCCAGCTTGTCTACCAGCAACCTTGCCAGGCTCTCGTGCGACTCTGCACTCCTGCGCCTCCTGTTTTCTCTACCAGGGGCCTCGAGCCAGAGGTGTAAGAGAAGCCTCCCTCTGCATACCAGACTCTTCCACCAGGTACATGACAGTGAATGTGGTGAAGCTCTGCTGATTTCTATTATCCAATCTGATTGGGTATTCTTTTTAAAGTGAAGCTTTGTCACATTCATCAAGCTCTGGGGAAAATTAGTAAAACTGCACTTGCAAAGTGCACAGTCTGTTTGGCTTTAGTAAATCAGCCCCAAAGTCTCATTGCGGGATAGTCAAATTCAAACCTAAACTACTGCTCACCTTACCCCAAATGGAATGGCATGTCTGTTCTCCTCATGCCACCTTACCTGACTTAAATGTTTTAGCTTACAACACTCAAATACACATTTGATATAGACTTTCCCTCATTTTTAACTGGTCTTGGGAGCAGTTCCGTAGGTTTACACATGACATGATGGACTGCCCTATTGAACTAACCCTGTGAGTTTGTATTTTAGGAATACTTAATTAATACTTAATAAACTAACTTTATTCTTACCACTACCCAACAACCCTCCTTACTCTAGCCAAACCCAAAAAAAATATCCAACTAATAAAAAAAGTTTTGTCTATATTATCCCTTAGTATAGTCAACCTTGGTGTGTTGGGGGCGTGACCGGATGGAGGTGTAATGTGAGGAGTGAGGAGCATGAGGGTGTCCTCCCGACCCTATCCCATCCCTATGTGTCCTGTGGACGGTTCCTTGTGGAGCCTCAGCTGGAGAAATTAGAGACGCCCGCTTGGCGGATTACGGCCGTTCTCACCTGTCTCTCGCTCGGTTACCAGCAAAGGAGTGTGGAAGTGAGGGCTGGAGGCAGAGCGGGCAGCGCACCGTAAATCGGCCAGGCAGAGCCGCGGAGCACCTGGAGTGCCTGGAAACGGCAGTGAGACTGCCGGCTCAATGACGATGGGTTGTACTGCTACGAATGCAGAAACCCCGGACTGATTTTCATCATTCCATCCTGCCTGTTTAACGGCTATGGGCAGCACTGCTACGGACGCAGCAATCCCGGAGTGACTCATCCCATCCCAGCCACCTGAACAACGACTGACTGATTGCAACACGCTGACTAAGCTGTGTGCCCGGCAGCCTGCACCCTGGAACAGAGAAGTCGTGCTGGAGTCTGTGAGTAACAGGAGTTGCATATGTTACACTGTATACGGTTTAAGGTTTAAACCTAAATAAAAGGAAAAAAGAATGCTTAAAAGAACACAGTTTGCTGTTGGTCACTGACTTTCTAATTTTTTATTCAAACCTTAAAAAAATGTTTTTTTTTTTGCGGACTATTAACCTAATCCACCCGAAAACCTTCACAAAATACAGGCATACCCCACTTTTAAGTACACAACGGGACCAGAGCATGTATGTAAAACGAAAATGTACTTAAAGTGAAGCAATACATTTTTTCACTTCTAGGCTGTAGTGAGGGAGTCAGGGGCTGTAGTGGGGGTGCCAGGGGCTGTTATGGGGCGTCAGGGGCTGTAGTGGGGGTGTCAGGGAAACACTCACATGTAATTAGGCTCATCTGATGCAAGGGGGGCCCACTCCAATCCATCCCCCAGACATCGCGCTGTGCACAGGAGGTGGGGCGGCGGCCAGGAAACAGGAAGAGCACACTGGAATAGGGTAGGCTACATGCTCAGAGCTTAAGTTCCTTCTACTGCGGCTGATGGTGCAGGAATGTTTGTCTTGTGAGGCACTTTATGTACACTCGCGGGTATGTCCGTACTCGCGAGTGTACGTAAAGTGAATGTCCGTAAAGCGGGGTATGCCTGTACAGTTTTCTGTGGATTAGTAACCTTTGTACGGGAGATAGCACAGCATAGCACGGGGTTACAGCTCTTGTCCTAGTGGCAAGATTAAGCTTAAAAGCTGATATAGGGGGGTCAGAGACACAGCAGTTGTTACTGGTTATTGGCGAGGAGTAGAGTGACACCAAACTTCCCTTCACTTTCCTTTTCCCCTCCTTGAGCAGGCTGGAAGGCCCAGGAGACTGAATTACGTTGATATAGGGGCCCACCTGGCTGCGGAAGTAATCGAATCGTGAAAATGTTAGTTCTGGATACCCGTTTGAAATGCCGGGCACACTGTCAGTAATGACGAGAAAGGAGGGGGCATGTACGGGCACCGGGATACAGCAACAGGCACAGCCACAGCCAGCACGTGGAACAAAGGCAAGCCAGCAGCAGCTAAGCTAGAGAAATTTGCACATATCCCGGTGCACACAGCAGGTCAGACACCCACAAAGGGACAGGGGGGGCAACAGCCGAACACCCAGAGAAAAAGCCAAGGTCAAGGTCAGGCATCAGCACCAGCGACACCAGCAACTTCGGCAAGTAATCAAGGCTCAAAAAAAAAGGCACCGACAGAAGCGATGGAGGTAATTGTGGGAACAGTGGAGGAGGAGCCATCTATGAAAGCAATCCTCCAAGCAATCAATAACTGTAAGTTATCATTAACTGATATATTTGTTCAGCTGAAAGATATCAAGGAGGACATGTCTGTACTTAAACATGATGTACAGGGGATTGGCATACGGACCTCTGTGCTGGGGGAGAGACTTAGTCCGGTGGAAGATGAAGTTAGCCCAATGAAGAAAGAGATGAAAGTAATGAGAGATCAGCTGAGCATGTGCGTCAGTAAAATTGACGATATGGAAAACAGACTACGCAGGAAGAACATAAGGGTACTAGGTCTCCCCGAGAAAAGTGAAGGTAACCATCCCACAAAATTTATGGAAGACTGGCTTAAGAGGGTGTTCGGTGAGGATAGCTTATCAAAGTTTTTTTCAATTGAGCGTGCCCATAGAGTTCCTTTTAGGGCCCCAGCCGAGGGTGGCCATGCAAGGCCAATGCTTATTGAACTCTTACACTTTACAGACAAAACGATCATTCTCCAGAAGGCCAGAGAGATGAAGGAAATACAACACAAAGGCGCAAGAATTTCAATATACCCGGATTTTTCCCCTGAACTACAGAGACAAAGGGCAGGATTCACTGAATGTAAACGCAGATTATTGCATAACGGAGTTAAATATGCAATGTTCTACCCGGCACATTTGCGGGTAGCAGTAAGGGGGAAAATATGTTTTTTAGCTCACCGGCTGAATTGACAAAATGGCTGGACGCGAATGAGGGGAAATTACAACCGCTCTGTTCTCCTTTTTGTCTTTTTTTTTTTGACACATATATATTTGGACACAGGGTAATGGGTGGGGGATGGTAAAGGGAACAGGGTTGACTAAAGTGTACTTTTTTATTGCTGTGAATTTTATGGGACCTGCACAAGGATGGGGATATAAGAATGTATATTATCATGAGTGGTCGAAAGATATGACAGGTTATGATATCCTAAATACACTAAAGGTGGGGTCAACGGGGGAGAAGATAGCAAAGCACACCTCAAGGGGTAGGTACGGTCACTCAAGGAGCCCTCAAAATGGGTCCCAAGAAGGGCAAGACAGGGGTGAGGGGGGTGGGAGGGTGGAGGATGGCGCGGGTGGGAGGGAGTGGGGGATGGGGCGTGAATGGGGGGAGGGGGGCGGCAGAATGTTGGGGGAAGGCACAGGCACAGATAAGGGGGAATCCACAAGTAGTACACAATTTTTTGAAGGAGAACACCAAACACACGAAGAGGAAAGCATGTTTTGGCATATGGATTTAATGGAGGGTGTACACGGCAAAAACAGGGAGAAAGGGGGTAAATGACAGACAATAGAGATAATAGGGGGAAAACCCTAAATCAAGCCAGAAGCATTAAGGTGTGCTCATGGAATACCTGGGGGGTAAAAGATTTGGCCAAAAGACAAGTAATTTTTTCAACTGCGGAAATGAGCAACATCAAGATACTGTGCCTGCAGGAGACACATCTGGATAGGGACACTATCGGTATATTAAAACATAGGAGATACCGATTACAATATCATTCCACCCACACCTCCTACTCAAGGGGGTTAAGTGTGCTGGTTGATTCCGGACTTGTGTTCACCTGCAGGCAGAGCAAGGTGGATTCGAAAGGGCGGTATATATTTTCTGCCAGATAGAGACAAAGGAGTACGTGGTGGCCAATATTTATATCCCCCCCCCCGTTTAGGACAGAAATTCTCTGGGAGTTAATGGAATTTATTATGGACAAGGCGGGCATACCTGTTATAGTGGCGGGGGATTTTAATATGACGATGAACAAAAATATGGATAGATTCCCGGCCGGGACCTTTGCCACCCGCACGCCCGGCAGCCCCCTTCTCCAATTTTGCGGGGAGACGGGGCTGGTGGACGTGTGGAGGGGAAGACACCCGGGGGAAAGACAGTTCTCCTGCCACTCAAAGACACATGCGACATTGTCCAGGATAGACCCTGTACTTTGCAATGAAGAAGCCCTGGGGGAGGTGGGAGGGGTGGAATATGAACCCAGAAGTATCTCGGATCATTCATCAGTAACTTTTGAAATCAAGACAGGCAGTGGCCACAGAAAAAGGGACTGGAAGATAAACCCATTTTGGCTGGAAGTAATTAAAGAGCCAGGGGTGAACATTGCTAGTATAAAGGAGTTTATAACATTGAACAAAGGCTCAGCCCCAAGGGGGGTTATATGGGACACTCTGAAAGCATTCCTGAGAGGAGTCTTAATTCAGAATATCTCACTCATTAAAAAACAATCATGCGCTAAGGAGGTCGCAGTAAGGGAAAAAGTGAAAAGGGCAGAGGTTAGCTATGTGGAAAACCCAACCCTGGAGAGACACAAAGAATGCTTGGGTGGACAGGAAGAGTATAAAAAGCTGCTGTTGGGAAAGGCGGAAAATAAAAGGCTGTTCCAAAAGCAGACCTTTTTTGGGGAGGGTGAGAGAGTGGGTAGAATCTTGGCCCTTATAACTAGGGCCAACGCTCCCCTATCTGTCATCCCAGCAATCTGTGACGAGGGTGGGGAAATTAAGAGTGGAACCCCGGAAATAACAGAGGTTTTCAGGAAGTACTATCAACAGTTGTACAGTAGTACACAGCATAGCAGTGTAGAAGGAGAAATTGAGTCCTTTTTTGAAGGTCTGCAGATTCCCCAGTTATCAGAGGAAGATAAAGGGTGTCTGGAGGCACCGCTTACGCTGGAGGAGTTACAAGTGGCGATAGCCGACATGGCGGGCCAAAAGGCCCCGCGGCCAGATGGTCTGCCAATTGAAATATATAAGACCTACAGCGAGGCGTTGCTCCCGGAACTCCTGGAGGTATTTAATTGGGCGGCAAAGGAAGGGAAGCTACCGGCATCCATGACAGAAGCAACAATTATCGTCCTATTAAAAGAGGGGAAAAACCAACTTGAGACATCCTCATATAGGCTGATTTCTCTTTTGTGCTCAGATGTGAAGATTCTGGCTAAAACACTAGCAATAAGACTAAATAAAATAGTCCCAAATTTGGTTCATCCAGATCAGACTGGATTTATACCAGGCAGATCCACAAGTACCAACATAAGAAGAACGTATTTAAATATACAGCTGCCAACAGAAGAAGAGGGGTCTAGAGCAGTTTTGTCCTTAGACGCAACTAAGGCGTTTGATAGCGTGGAGTGGCATTACTTGTGGAGGGCGCTGGCAGGATTCCAGTTTGGGCCTAAATTTATCCAATGGATAAAAATTTTGTATGAAAGCCCTAGGGCGAAGGTAAGGATAAATGGCGAGTGCTCAGAGTGGTTCCGGTTGGAGAGGGGGACAAGGCAGGGGTGCCCGTTTTCGCCCTCGCACTGGAGCCACTGGCCATCGCCATAAGGGCATCCTCGGAAGTACAGGGGTTTAGGAGGAGATGGGGGGAGGAGAAGATTGCAATGTATGCGGATGACATCTTACTTTTTCTAGGGGACACGCAGACCTCACTGGAGACAGCGATGGGTATAATAGGGGCATTAGGCAAATTTTCGGGGCTGACAATCAATTGGGACAAATCTGCACTTCTGCCGATAGACCCATTGACACGGCAGATAGCTCAAGGACCAGATGAAATATTTGGGAATAACTCTCACAAGAGATCCAGGGCAGTATATAGATGGAAACTTAGTACCTCTATTGACAAAGTTGAGACAGAAGTGCATAGTTTGGAACCGGCTTCCACTCTCCATGGCCGGATGGTGTAATCTGGTGAAGATGGTATGGTCGCCGCAAATTCTGTATATTTTGCACAACTCCCCAGTATGGATTCCCAAACATTGGTTTAAAAAATTGGACAGTCTATTCAGGGAACTGATATGGAAGGGGGGGGGGGACAGCTAGGATCCGCCTCCGAACCTTACAGCAACCAAAAGAGAAGGGAGGAGTGGCACTTCCAAACCCAAGATATTACTTTATGGCCGCACAAATGCAGCATATGCGGGGTAGTAATTTATCAGCAGGTAGAGAAGCTGTAAAGGGGTCAATCCTGAATGACACTAGCCATGATACAATAGTTGAAGCAGTGGAGGCGGACTCTTTTTGCACCAGGTGCCCCACGACCCAACTAATGGTAAGATGCTAGGAGACCACTAAGAGGATGCTGGGATACAGGGGATTTTCTGAATTCACCCCTGTATGGGATAACAATAACCTAAAAGAACTTAAAGTTATGGGGGAAATCGAAGAATGGGATAGAGGTGGTATACACCTACTATCACATATCTTCAAAGCAGGGAGAATAAAATCATTCCAAGAAATAAGGAAAGAATATGCAGTTCCAAATGGATCCTTTTACAGATACCTGCAAGTTAGGCATGCAGTGAATGCACAATTTGGACAGGGTTCACCAGCATGGAATGATATGCCTCTTCTCCGCAAGTTGGTAAATGCAGAAGACTCCAGAGGGATGATCTCAGAGATGTATGGGCATATAGAAGAGGCAGACCAGGGAGCGGAATCAGACACTAAAAACAAGGACAAATGGGTGAGGGATGTGGGCCCACTGTCACCAGTACAGTGGAAACGCATATTAGAAGCAGGACCCAGAGTGTCATTGTCCCCTTCGCAGTTAATAGCCCACCTTTTCCTGATACATAGAGTATATCATACTCCCCAAAGAATGTTCCAGTATGGCAGGAGGCAGGACGCAAGATGTCAGAGATGTGGGGACGACAGGGGAGACCTAATGCACATGTTCTGGAGGTGCCCTAAGTTATATCAGTATTGGAAAGAGATCGTAGAAGAAATAAATGTGGTATTTGGGACCGCTTTGCAGGCCGAGGCTAAGACATGTGTATTGGGTCTCTTGGAAGCAAGGGGGGTATCAGGAGACAAAAGTACGGCAATCACGAGGTGTTTGTTTCAGGGAAGGAAACTTATTGCGCAAAAGTGGCAATCGGTAAACCCCCCCCACAGTGATAGACTGGAGGAACGCGATAGAGAATATGATTACTAAAGAAGAATTCATATACAAGAAAAGAGGAAATGATAAGAAATTCAAAAACATGTGGAGACAATGGATAGAGGTGGGAGCACGTTAAGGGTGGGAGTTTGAAAGTGAAGTCGGTGAAGAGATGAAGGGAAAGGGGGAATGTAAGGGTGGAATGTAAGAGGGAATTTTTAATTTTTTTTCTATCTTTGTGATATTTGATGTATACAATGTTATATTTAAATGACGGTGGTTGTATGGTTTTATATGTGGTGTAAAACAAGAATAAAAAGGATTTGATTAAAAAAAGTATAGTCAACCTTTTTTATTAACTGCTTTTTTATTTTTTTGGGTGGAGTAGAAAAGGGGTAAAATTCCTGTCTGCTTAACTTTTAATGTTTTTATAAATCTGCAAATCTGACATACAAAAAGAAGTCAATGCAGATGAATCTTTCAGGTACACATGTTTTAAATGACAATGATTAAAAAACGACTAGTAAATGTTTGGTGACAGTCACGTTCATTGCTTTATAAGTAAGTGGATGTAAACCCGAAATTTAATTTTTTTAATTAAGGCTTGAACCTTGTACAGTATAGAATTTCATGTCATCTGTGCCCAGTCTATCCACAAAGAGTTAATCCAGCTCTGAGCAGTCCTCTTATCTTTTTTCAGTAAGATAAAAACTGACATACAAAGAAATAGTAGTCAGTTCTTTCCCCTTGCTGTGAGTGACAGGTGATTTACATATCTCATGTACAAGTGTGAGAGAGGCATTCTGTGTACTTCAGATCCCCTCTTTCTTTCTTCTCTAGCTCTCCCAGGATTGGCTGCTCTACACCTCAGCATGATTGGGCATGCTGAAGTCTTGTGAAGACTTTTCTGGGTTTTGACTGGATGTTAGTGATCATAGCAGAAGTTCAGTGTAAGAAATACACAGGAGAAAATGCATGTTGACAAGGGGAGTGTAGAGGTGGGCAGGGAGTCTACTGACATCACGACTCCACCCACCGAGCTCCGGACAACAGACCCACCCACAGAATGTGCAGTTTTTTGGGTCTCATAACAGACAGAGGGGAGACTTTTGACAGGTAAGGATACATGCAGGAGGCATGTATATCCTTATAGATAACCACTATAGCAGTAGTTTAGAAAGGATGAGAGTGGGTTTACATCCACTTTAACATTTTAAGTGTTTTCTATTTTGCATCCCCTCGAACACTTCATCTCCAAAATAAAAACGGTACACATTATACTTTCTCTCCTGAGCTTTTTGTTTCATAGTTTTTATTGTTCATTTGGGTACACAACATATTCACAATTGTCATTGTGAGCAACAAACACTGCTACTGCAAGCCTTTATGTTCTGTAACCTACTACACCACTTATGTAAATTTGTGCTAATTTGTAACAAGTACACTCTATATTGAATGGATAGGCCTTGCCACAGTGTGATTATAGGAAAAATACACATACAATTTGCATTAAGGCAGTGTGTAAAGCTACAGAGAATTGTTTTTGAATGGAGAAGACTGGTTTGTCAGTGTTCCCGAGTTTTGTAATTCCTGAGTGGGCCTTGAGCTTGAAGGCTTCAACGTGTCTTGGGTGGGACAGAGCCTTCAATCCTTTGTCTGGGTTTTACTGGAGACCTGCAGATTGTGTGCGTGTACAGATGTGTACACTTGTAAGCAAGGCTTGGGTAAAGCTCAGAGCTCCAGCCTCCTGTCTGGAGACCAAGGTGCGCAACCTGAGAGACTGCACTCCATGTTGGAGTGGAGGCAGCTACGCAAATCTGGGAGACTAAGAGAGGGTCTGGAGGACCAAGAAGACTGGAACAACTAGGTGAGTCCATGGGACTGAGGGAATCTATAAGTCTCAAAGGGGTGAGAGTCCAGGAAGTCAGGAAGAACCTATATTGAGAAGCTAGCAGTGGGCCCATACAACAGGGAGATGTGACTAAAGGCTGAGTGAGCCAGGAGTGAGTTCAGATAGCCAGGAGAGCTGGTGAAACTGTCAGGGACCAGTGACAAGAGCAGCGGTGCTTCTGAAGAGATAGCCAGGTGACATGGAATTTTCATGTACCCGTTTTGATGTGTAAAGCTAAAAACCCTGCGTGGACACGTTTTTATGGACATTACTTTGAGTTTTGTTTAATAAAAGTAATCTGGCAAGCCCTAAAATGAAGTTCAGACTGGCATGGTCTCGCTCAAATTCTTCTACCACTGAGCGAATGATCCCCCATATCATATACATGAAATATTGTGACATCTTTCTTGTTCCATACAGTCACACCAATGGTCAGCTCAATATTTTCTGAATAGCTGGAGTTTGTTCTACAGTATATACACAAAGATGGGGAGTGAAGAAGATGTTTGTCTAATAATCCCATGCAACTTTAAAACCTTTGCATAAAGAATATACAGGCATACCCTACTTTTAAGTACACAACGGGACCAGAGCATGTATGTAAAACGAAAATGTACTTAAAGTGAAGCAATACATTTTTTCACTTCTAGGCTGTAGTGAGGGAGTCAGGGGCTGTAGTGGGGGTGCCAGGGGCTGTTATGGGGCGTCAGGGGCTGTAGTGGGGGTGTCAGGGAAACACTCACATGTAATTAGGCTCATCTGATGCAAGGGGGGGCCCACTCCAATCCATCCCCCAGACATCGCGCTGTGCACAGGAGGTGGGGCGGCGGCCAGGAAACAGGAAGAGCACACTGGAATAGGGTAGGCTACATGCTCAGAGCTTAAGTTCCTTCTACTGCGGCTGATGGTGCAGGAATGTTTGTCTTGTGAGGCACTTTATGTACACTCGCGGGTATGTCCGTACTCGCGAGTGTACGTAAAGTGAGTGTCCGTAAAGCGGGGTATGCCTGTATATATTTTTTAATTTGAGCAAAGAAGAATAGATCTCTTTTCTGGAGCAGCATATTATTTTACGTAAGACCTGTTTTAGTTAACATTTAAAAAAGCATACCTTTCTGTTTCCCACTTTGTTTAAAGCTATTTTTTTCTATAGGTTTATTCTGGATCCATTTACATAGGAACCCTTTTAATCCAATACTGAGAAACTTTTCTAATCCTGGTGTTTTTTTTCTGCAGCAAGCATTTTCATAGATACCAATATAACTCCTTTCTAACTAAGAGAGAGAAAACCCAATTTTAAAGCATATTAAGACATCATTGCCATGCGTCTACCCCTTACTCTTGTGTTGACAGGTGACATTATTTTTTAACAGATGGCCTCAGGAACCCGACCCTTGCACTTAAATTCCAAGCTTTCTACATTTATTAGGACCAGTACACACGAGCAGCTGCTGGCAGAAATGATGCAGTCTCACATGGTTAAAGACATGTGTCTGATTGGAGGAAAGGTATTGTGCTAGATGTTTTGTTTTGGCTTTAAGTTTAAAGTTTTATGTTTTTTAAAGTTTATACATTATATCCGTGGACATACATAAAATTTGAAAGCTTAACTCATGCTTAATGAATTCCCCTCTCTGTGATATTTGTTAATATACACTATATTAGCAAAAGTATTGGGAAGCCTAGCTTTGCACGCACATGAACTTTAATGGCATCCCAGTCTTAGTCCGTAGGGTTCAATATTGAGTTGTCCCCCTCCCTTTGCAGCTATAACAGCTTCAACTCTTCTGGGAAAGCTGTCCACAAGGTTTAGGAGTGTGTCTATGGGAATGTTTGAGCATTCTTCCAGAATCAAATTTGTGAGGTCAGGCACTGATGTTGGAGAGAAGGCCTGGCTCGCAGTCTGCTCTAATTCATCCCAAAGGTGTTCTATTGGGTTGAGGTTAGGACTTTGTGCAGGCCAGTCAAGGTCCTCCACCCCAAACTCACACATCCATGTTTTTATGAAACTTGCTTTGTGCACTGGTGTACAGTCATGTTGGAACAGGAAGGGCCAACCCCAAACTGTTCCCACAAAGTTGGGAGCATGAAATTATCCAAAATGTCTTTCTATGCTGACACCTTAAGTGTTCCCTTCACTGGAACTAAGGGGTCAAGCCCAACCCATGAAAAACAACCCCACACCGTAATCCCCCCTCCAACAAATGATTTGGGCCAGTGCACAAAGCAAGGTCCATAAAGACATGGATGAGCGAGTTTGGGGTGGAGGAACTTAACTGGCCTGCACAGAGTCCTGACCTCAACCCGTTAGAACACCTTGGGATGAATTAGAGCGCAGACTGTGAGCCAGGCCTTCTCTCCAACATCAGTGCCTGACCTCACAAATGCGCTTCTGGAAGAATGGTCAAACATTCCCATAGACACACTCCTAAACCTTGTGGACAGCCTTCGCAGAAGAGTTTAAGCTGTTATAGCTGCAAGGGGTGGGCCAACTCAATATTAAACCCTACAGACTAAGACTGGGGTGCCATTAAAGTTCATGTGCGTGTAAAGGCAGGTGTCTCGATACTTTTGGTAATATAGTGTATAATGCAAAACTTAAGTGAGTTAACAGCAGGTTGAAAGATCTTTAACATTTTTGTTCACTATCAGGAAATAAGTGAAATGCACTGAATAATGCAAGTTTGTCCTTTAGATGTGGTCCAAGATAAAGATGATCACAGTAAATACTGTTTAATAGAAAATAAAGAAACAAGTGAGAGACTCGGACATTAATTTGATGTGGAATATACAATAATTCCACCATAATTTAGAGTGAAGCATTCACTAAAGTCTTCTTTTTTCCCTAGGGGTGTGGAAAAAGTGTGATTGCTAAAGAATTTGCTGATATACTTGGGTATGAAGTGGAGCCTGTCATGTTGTACCAGGTAATCTAAGCTTGAAAAAAATATTAGCAAATACACTGAAAATGGGTCCTTTTGATAATGAAAAAATCTCCATTATATGCCAGTTTAATATAAAATGTACTATTTGTTTGATATAAAATGTACTTTTAATAGTGAATGTCTGTAAAGTACTAGTTGGTGAATTTTGACAAATGATTTGTGAATTCAAAGCAGAAACTAGGAATGATCTATGTTCTAATGTGTGCATTAGAAAAAAAATAAAACCTGATCCAGTTTCTGTGTGTATGTAAGAAAATTAATGGCTAAATGCACGCAACGGCATGCGTTAGGAGACACTATACTGGCACAACACGCAGTTTTTCTTTTCACAGAACTTTATTAACATGTTGCAAGTGACATTTCAATAAAGTTCTGTTTACTGCAGCGGTGGCACAATACAGTGGTTCATGTTGCAACCAGCTCACTAACACTGTGGTGGGGAACTGGCACCATTGGAAACAAGGCATTTACCTTGTCTGTATGTTGGATCTGTTCTAAACAGGCCCTAAGAATTTATTTTCAGGCACTGTGGTGCACTGATCAGTGATCCTCTCATTCCCACCACTTAAAGTGGTTGTAAACCCACTCTTGCAACTTGCACCTACAGGTAAGCCTAGATTAAGGCTTACCTGTAGGTGTTTGCAATATCTCCTTAACCTACAAGGTTTAGGAGATATTTTCCAAAAAGAGTACACATCGGCGCAGGTGCACTGTAAATGCCGGTTTTATGAATGATAACGCCGGCATTTACGTCCCAATCACAGCATGCGCTGAGTGACGTCATCACCGCTCCGGCCATTCACAGCGCCGGAGCGGCGATACCCAGAAGTAACCTCCGGGAGAGATGGCTACGGATTCGGGGGCTTCGATCTAAGGTAAGTAATGCATAATGAGCTAGTATGCTAGTCATACCAGCTCAGTCTTGCTGGTTTTTTTTTTGTTTTTTTTTAAATGGGTTTACAACCACTTTAACAGTAATACATGAGAACTTATTAAAACTGAAGTAAAGAAAAGCAGAAATTCACCAAACGGATTGATTTTTTTTTTTTTCATTGTTCAGAATAGATTTGAAAATTAAATTCCTACTACATGCTGCCGACAACAACCCTAATGTACATTTCCTTTGTTCCAGTTTTGAGTATGAATAAATATTTTCATCTGCAAGTCTAAATCCCAGGTTTAATTAAATTCATATTTATAATACACAAAATATATTTTAAATAATTTTTTATGCAGGGACACCCCCCATATAACCTCTTCCACACCTAGCTAACATCAGTAGGAGAAGCATACCTCTTTCCCGTGGAGGCCTTTTTATAGGATGACCCTTCTAGCATCAAGATGGCTGTACCATAGCCCTTGCAGCTCCTCCTGTAGGGGCACCATAGCCGCTATGGTGCCCCTTCAGGAGTTTCAATCTTTTTAACCTGTCTGGAGTGCAAAGACATCTGCTGCAGTTGGTGGAGGGCTTGCGACTTTTAAATGGGCCTCAGGATGCTTGTGCTTTTATACTTTGATCAGGTTTTTACGCTGGAATATTTTAAATCTATGTTTCAGCCATGTATGGAAGCTGCTGAATGTTTAAATTTGACACCATTTTTGTCTATAGTCTGGCTCAAGGCTGTTGCATCTGACACTACTTTCACATATGGCATTTCATGGACACTCATCTTTCCTCCTACTGATCTAGGGAGTAGTTAAAGGGGAGTGCCACCCTCTTTTTATGTTTATTAAAAGTCAGCAGCTACAAAAAGTGTAGCTGATGACTTTTAATAAACAGACACTTACCTGCTCCACTGTCCAGCGCCGCGCCGCATGGAGCTCCGCTCCTCTCCCCCCCTTCTCCGCCGGCACCTCCATTCATTGTGTGGGCACCCGGCCGTGACAGCTTTCGGCTTCACGGCCGGGCACTCACTACGCATGCGCGAACGGCGCAACGCTCTCTGAATGGACAGGCGATCGCCTGGGACCTGTCACGTCCCAGGAGATCACCTACAGGGAGGGGCCGCCACAAGGCGATATGACGTATCGCCTAGGCGAGCCCAGGACAGAAGGAGGAAGTGGGACAGGAAGTCCCACTCCTACTGAAGCCCCCACTCCCCCCCCAAAATAATTACATGCCAAATGTGGCATGTAAGGGGGCGAGGAGTGGATAAAGCGGAAGTTCCAAATTTGGGTGGAACTCCGCTTTAACTCTGCTTCTGAGGAATCCAATCAGGATTAGAAGCCTTTTGGCTGAAACTCCATCCAAGCCTAAGAATATCATTGCTACCCATATTGACACCATACATTCTTGTTTAGCATTAAAGCAGTCTGAGTCTGCTCTCCCAAGTGTATGTGGTTGCTACTATTACCTAAGCCTGTCGATACACACATGACTGCCCTCCAATTCGATCCGTCTAAGTGGAAAGAGGACTGATCCCCTTCCGTTTGTTTTTAACGGCCCACATCAGATTGGAGGTAGGCCACTGGTCCATAGGAGTGAATAGCCCATCCGATCAGGTCTGCCTGAAAAACTGACAGGTGGACCTGATCGGAGCGGTCATGTGATAGAGGGCTTTGCCAGTTACTTTAATTGTTTGTATAATAGTATAACTTCTATATTGTGTGTGTTTTTATATTCTACATACATCTTGTTATTAGTTGGAGCTGTGTTCTTCTAAGGCCCCTTTCACATGGACGGCAAAATTGCCACAGTAAAAAGCATGTTTTTTGTTCTTTGAAATTCAAGGCTTCAGGCAATGCGATTAGCTGCATTTGTACATTGCGATTACCTGCGTATACGTACGTTTATTTGCGGTTGCGTTTAGCTGCGGTTAGTTATTCCCATAGCAACCTGTTTATTTTTTTGTCCCTTGGATCTAACCATGATGCATTTCGGTCCTCTGCCATCTATTTCCTGTTTCTTTGTTCACTTGCTGAGTGTGTGTTGGAGTTTAGAGGTGAGAGGAGTGATCGGTGTGTTGTGCCTGAGATTTGCAAAAATGAATGCAAATATGATGAGTTTGCTGGCAATGCTCATGTTGCTGATGATGAGGATGAAGAGGAGAAGACAGATCCAGTCTAGGCGACGTCCCCGCCGTTACTGGGTCCATCCCCTAACCTCACAGCGTCTATCAATTGGCTACTTTGCCCTCATGTTCGGTGAGCTGCGGACCCATGGGGACAAGTTCTACAATTATACTCGGATGTCCGTGGCAAGCTTCGATGAGCTGTTGGAACTCTGTAGAACACGCCTGAGCAGAACCAGGACCAACATGAGAAGAAGCATTAGTGCAGAAGAGCGGCTGCTACTTACTTTAAGGTAGGTTTTCCATATCTTGAACAGATGCTTTAAATTCATGTACATGCAGGTGTACCAATATTATTGACAATAGTGTGTATGTATGTTCTTGCATAATATATAGATATAAATATATGTGTCTTTTTTGTATTGCAGATACCTTGCCACTGGTGCCAGCTTCACCTCCCTTCATCATCAGTTCCTAATGGGAATTTCTACTGTATCGACAATAGTCCATGATACATGTCAAGTTATATGGGAAGAGCTGAAAAGCAGTGTCATGCCGGAACCAACATCCAGTCTGTGGGAGGAAATATCTGAGGAGTTTTGGGAGAAGACCAACTTCCCAAATTGCATTGGGGCTTTAGACGGGAAACATATCCGTCTCATCAAGCCACCAAACTCTGGTTCCCGTTATTTCAACTATAAAAAATATTTCTCCATTGTCCTCCTGAGGCTCAGTGATGCCAACATGCGGTTCATTGCTGTGGATGTGGGAGCTTACGGGAGTTCTGGAGATTCCAGAATTTTCCGTAATTCTATGATGGGCCAGCGATTGGAAAATAGTGAATTCAATGTGCCACAGTCAAGGCCTCTTCCTGGTACTGCTGTGCCGGACCTTCCTTTTGTTGTGCTGGGAGATGAGGCATTTGCCTTATCCACCCACCTTCTCAGGCCCTATACGAGGCATGGTCTCACTGACAGGAGGCACATTTTTAATTACCGTCTCAGTAGAGCCCGGAGAATGGTGGAGTGCGCATTTGGCATTTGCACTGCCAAATGGCGTGTTTTGATGACAGCCATGCACCTAGAAGTGGATCATGCGGTCAATGTTGTTTTGGCATGTTGTGTTCTCCACAACTATTTGAGGGGTAAGGAGATCTTGCCCACCGAATCCCCGTTAGCGTTACCTGTTTCCGCAGAACACAGAGGTCGTGTTACTGCCACTCGTCCCACGAATCAAGCTCTACAAGTGCGTGAGGATTTCTTTCTCGTACATCACGGGACACAGAGCGACATAGTCATTACTAATGGGTTATATAGATACCTTCAGGTGCTGGCACTGGCAACTTCCAAAACCGGAAGTACCCTCCTCTATATAAGCCCCTCCCATCCGGGAGCACCTCAGTTTTTTGCCAGTGTCTAAGGTGTTGGCCAAGAAGAAACATGTGTTTTTCACTGAGCTTGCGTACAGGTTCTTTTGGGCCTCAGTAAGCTATTCCGGATCCGACCAAAAAAGCTTCATAGCTAAACGGTCGGTACCCGGGCCTTGCAGAGAAGAGCAAGGTTTTGCCTGTAATGCTTCTCTTAGGAGAGCTGGACCCTGGGATCCAAAACTCTGGTCATACCCACGACCAAGATGTTTTCTGTGCAGGGTGCTATACAGGTCCAGGGGAGTGGAATCCTTGGGAACCCGGTCCCTGAAGGTTTAATTACAATGCCTGCCGTGATAGGTGAAGTTTGGGCTTCTGTGGCCAAACAGAGTCCTGCGGCGGGGAAAAGGTAAGTGGGGGCCCCTCAGGAACTTGGTTCTATTGAGGGGACCCCCAAGCCTAATATGTCTTTCTGCCTGTTACCTAACGGTATTCCCGCTAAATATTATGCATGCCTGTAACTACTAAAAAATTTAATAATTTTAATAGTGGTCAAGAAAAAAAAAAAAAATATAATAGACTGCGGTACCTGTGTTAATCCACTAGAGGCCGCTGTGGAACGTTTCTTGTCATGTGGACTAGTTTCTTTTCATCAGAGCAAGTCCAGGCAGATGGTGAGTTCTCTTGTGGGAAACTGCTTCCTCTGCCATGTTGCAATGCTCGTCCATCCCCCGGCCTGCGGCAAAAGGGGCCCTGGCTCTTGTCCCTAGTTTCCCTTTTCAAAATTAGCGCCGAAGGCGCACGTGGCCGCGCGCGTGCGCGCGCCTCTATATATAGAAGTGAGCTGGGAAAGGGGGCGGAGCTTGGGGGATGATGCTCTGTGCGCGCCGCAGCGCTTCTGCGCATGTGCGGGCGTCCCAGCATGTTAAAAACCACAATTATGTGATGTGAGCTGGCTATGGAGTGCAGAGACAGAGCTGGCAACATTTAAAAAAGGCATACAGCAAGCGGTTGATGCAGGCATCCCCATAGAAAGGCACATTAGTAGACACCAACTGTTTTTATAGCAGCATTTGTGCTAGACTATTGTCAGTAAGTGGTGTATTTCAGCTGGAATACCTCAGCTTTGGGCTTAGGAATATGCCGTCTAAAAACTCCGGGACTAAAAATCCCAGGAAGCATAGGGGGTCTCCATCGGGCTCTGAGGATCTTGGGCATGCTTTGGCTGCACCTATCTCCCCTGAAGAATCAGAGGTTAGTGACCGTAGAGCACCCTCAGGAGTACCTGGTACTGTGGCTGTCCTCAGTTCACCTGCTCCTGTGTATGTAACAGAGGAGGTTTTTTCCTCAGCTCTGGGAGGGCTGGAAGAGAGATTGTCAGCATTGATCGCTGCTTCCCTGTCACAGGAAAAAAGCGCTCGATCTCCGTCTCCTCCCTCAGAGTGCCTGTTAGCGGAGCAACAGTCCCATACAGGGATCGACCTACCTGAAGGGGATCAGGATGAGGTCGATTCTGTTGTAGAGGAATCAACAGTGGAAGAGCCATTCTCAGCATCACATGCTGAAAGATTATGGGTTCAGTCCCTGACTAACATGGTCCGATCAGCATTTAAAATGCCCCTTGCGGAGCCATCATCCACTTCTGTCTCCTCGTTGGGGTCGCTAAAAGCTCCCCAGACTGTTTGTTCCTTTCCGATCCATCCTTTACTGGAAGGGCTCATTTACCAGGATTGGGAGCATCCTGATAAAATATTTACTCCTCCCAAGAGATTTCAAGTGGTCTATCCCATGGAGGATAAGTTCATCAAAAAATGGAGGGTCCCTACAGTGGACGCAGCCATCTCTTGTGTGAATAAATCACTGACATGTCCAGTGGATAATGTCCAAATGTTCAAGGACCCAATAGATAAAAAATTAGAGTCCTTATTAAAATCTGCTTTTGCTACAGCAGGCTTGGTGACACAACCAGCAGTGGCAGCTATTGGGGTCTGCCAAGCAGTGAAGGATCAGTTGAAACAGGTCTTAAGGGACTTCCTAGATCAGCAGGCTCTTGCCCTAGCTGATCTACCTAGAGCCTTATGCTTTGCGGTGGACGCTATAAAGGATTCAATCCATCAGGCCTTACGCTGTCTGTAGTACATATGCGCAGGCTTTTATGGCTCAAAAACTGGTCTGCTGAAGCTCCCTGTAAAAAATTGCTGGTCAGCTTCCCATTTCATGGTGAACGCTTATTCGGGGAAGACCTGGACAAATATATCCAGAGAATTTCCAGCGGTAAAAGTACACTTTTGCCGGTTAAAAACAGAGTTAGAGGTCCCTCTTTTAAGAGGCCTGCTTCTCTAGTCCCTAGGACATCGGCTGTGAAACAGTTCCGACGGCCTCCTCGGTCAAATCCCGGAGGTAAAAATCAGGGACAATTGCAGGGTAACAAGAAGCCCTGGAGCAGGAGAGGTACAAAACCTCCCCCAAAGTCAAATGCATGAAGGGTTGCCCCCACTCAATCGGGTGGGGAGAAGACTTCAGTTGTTCACTGAGACCTGGCGGGACACGATCAGAGACAGATGGGTGCTCTCCGCAGTAAGTCTGGGTAACAAATTGGAGTTAAAAGACTCCCCTCCTTCCCACTTTATAAGGTCAAACGTGCCAAGGGATCCCCAGAAGAGAGGATCCCTCCTGTTGGCACTAGAACAATTATTGCTCCAAGCAGTAATTATAGAGGTTCCCCTGGAAGAATGGGGGTTCGGGTTTTACTCAAACCTCTTTACAGTCCCGAAGCCAAACGGGGACGTGAGGCCCATATTAAATCTAAAAGGGCAAAACAAATTCCTACATATCAGGACTTTCCGGATGGAGTCGATCCGATCGGTGGCCACTGCCCTACAAGGGGAGGAATGGTTAGCCTCGATCGACATCAAAGATGCTTATTTGCACATTCCCATCTTTCCAGCCCACCAAAAATTTCTTCGCTTTGCGGTAGAAGGGCGCCATTTTCAGTTCAGAGCCTTACCCTTCGGTCTGGCCACAGCACCACGAGTGTTCACAAAAATTCTGGCCCCATTATTGGCCAATCTAAGAACACGAGGTGTAACGATAATGGCATATCTAGACGACTTGTTGCTGATAGACCACTCAGTGGAAAAACTAGAAGTGGTTGTTCACGAGACAATCAAGTATCTGGAATATCACGGTTGGATTATCAACCGAGACAAGTCAGCCCTAAAACCAGCCAAAAGTCTGGAATACTTGGGGCTAAGGCTGGATTCAGACCAGAGAAAAATTTTCTTGCCTCAAGAAAAGGGGTCGTCTTTGAGAGATTTGATCCACTTAGTGGGTACAAAAAGACAGCCATCCATACGCCTGTGCATGAGGCTGCTGGGAAAAATGGTGGCATCATTCGAAGCAGTACCCTACGGTCAATTCCATTCAAGGAATTTGCAAAGGGCCATACTGTCAGCCTGGAACAAAAAAGTTCAGGCCCTAGACTTACCAATGTCCTTGTCCCCTTCCATTCGCAAGAGCCTCCGCTGGTGGTTGGTTCCCCAGAATCTGGAAAGAGGGAAATCCTTCAGTCCGATTTCTTGGAAGGTGGTCACTACAGATGCCAGCCTTATAGGCTGGGGAGCAGTACTGGAGCAATGGTCTCTCCAGGGCAGATGGTCGGATGCAGAAAAGGCCCTGCCCATCAATCTCTTAGAGATACGAGCAGCCCGGTATGCCCTAGTAGCATGGACATCCAAACTCCAAGGGTCCCCTGTCAGAATTCAATCAGACAATGCCACAGCAGTGGCATATATCAATCATCAGGGGGGCACCAGGAGTCGTGCAGCCCAGAGGGAAGTAAATTACATCCTGAAATGGGCAGAAAGATATGTCCCAGCCATATCTGCGGTATTCATTCCAGGAGTGGAGAATTGGAAGGCGGACTTTCTAAGTCGCCAACAATTATGCCCAGGGGAATGGTCCCTTCATCCCGAGGTTTTCCGGACAATATGTCAGCGGTGGGGAACACCGGATGTAGATCTGCTAGCATCCAGATTCAACGCAAAAGTGGACAGGTTTGTCTCTTGGACAAGGGATCCCCTAGCTTGCGGCTCGGATGCCCTAGTGTTCCCTTGGGATCAGTTCAAGCTGATATATGCATTCCCACCGCCACAATTGTTACCTCGATTACTCCGCAGAATCAGGGTAGAAAAGAAACCAGTGATTCTGGTGGCTCCAGCGTGGCCCCGAAGAGCATGGTACGCGGAGATTGTAAAGATGTCTGTGGGGAGTCCTTGGACCCTCCCACATCGTCCGGACCTGCTTTCGCAAGGACCGATATACCACCCTTCCTTACCAGCCCTAGGTTTGACGGCCTGGCTATTGAAGCCCACATTCTAAAAAAGAGAGGGCTCTCTAATTCTGTGGTATCTACCATGATCAATGCCAGGAAGCCGGTATCCAGGCAGATCTACTATAGAATCTGGAAGGCGTACATCGCCTGGTGTGAGGCCAAGAAATGGCATCCACGTAAATACGTAATAGGTAGGATTCTGGACTTCCTACAATGGGCTGTAGATAGGAAGCTTGCCTTGAGTACTATCAAGGGTCAGATTTCGGCCTTGTCAATATTTTTTCAAAGGCCCTTGGCTTCGCATTCACTAGTCAAAGCCTTTATACAAGGAGTGATGCGTATTAGTCCTCCGGTTAATATTCCCATATGTCCATGGGATCTAAACCTGGTTCTGTCGGTTCTACAGAAACAACCATTTGAACCATTACAGCATATTTCTTTGGTTCTTCTCACCAGGAAATTGATTTTTCTAGTAGCCATTTGTTCGGCTAAAAGAGTGTCGGAATTAGCAGCTATGTCCTGTAAGGAGCCATATCTGGTTATCCATAAGGACAGAGTAGTGTTACGTCCTCATCCAGCCTTTCTTCCTAAGGTGGTATCGAGGTTTCATTTGAACCAAGATGTGGTTCTTCCTTCTTTTTTCCCCAAACCTACTTCGGTAGAGGAAAAGTTATTGCATTCTTTGGATGTAGTAAGAGCAGTTAAAGCTTATCTAAAAGCCACTGCTCAGATTCGCAGAACGGATACTTTGTTTATTCTGCCGGAAGGCCCCAGAAAGGGTCAGGCAGCATCAAAATCTACTTTAGCCAAGTGGATTCGACAGGTCATAATGCAAGCCTATGGCTTGAGAAGGAGACCGCCTCCGTTCAAAGTTAGGGCGCACTCCACGAGAGCAGTTGGAACTTCATGGGCAGCGCATCACCAGGCCTCCCTGGCTCAAATCTGTAAGGCCGCAACATGGTCTTCAGTACACACGTTTACTAGGTTCTACCAGGTGGACGTTAGAAGTCAGGAGGATGTCGCCTTTGGGCGCAGTGTGTTGCAGGCCGCAAAAGATCCTCATGTCTGATAGCGCTCAGCTTATGTATGGTGTATCCCCCCCCCTCGTTGGGCATTGCTTTAGGACATCCCATTAGTAATGACTATGTCGCTCTGTGTCCCGTGATGTACGAGAAAGAAAATAGGATTTTTATAACAGCTTACCTGTAAAATCCTTTTCTTGGAGTACATCACGGGACACAGAGCTCCCGCCCCTCTTTAGGGACACTTATTGCTTTGCTACAAAACTGAGGTGCTCCCGGATGGGAGGGGCTTATATAGGGGAGGGTACTTCCGGTTTTGGAAGTTGCCAGTGCCAGCACCTGAAGGTATCTATATAACCCATTAGTAATGACTATGTCGCTCTGTGTCCCGTGATGTACTCCAAGAAAAGGATTTTACAGGTAAGCTGTTATAAAAATCCTATTTTCACCGATTTTTTTTTTGACAGAGGATGGACAGCTCCCATGGCAATATGAACATTTGTAAAGAGATCTTTGTTACCCATGTTATATCAACCTTATATTACAGTCTAAATTTGTTCTTGAATTAAAGTAGTTGACAATTTTTTACAATTAAATTGTTTTTATTTTTATATCTTTGCCATGTTAAATAACAAAAAGGTAGAAAAAATAGACAAACCTTACAAAACATTGAATGCTTGCATGTATAGAAAACTGTTTTCAATTCCTTAGGAATATAGAGAATTTTCTTCTATTTTCAAGTATAAATTGACTCTGTACCCCCCCCCCCCCCCTAAAATATTGAGTATTTCTAAAGTTCTGTTAACCATATGTTTGACTATATGTGGACACTGTGAGTGCAGTAAACAGCTTTGAAACATTTTTTCACAACTTTACGAACTGTTGTGTAGCGGCTGTTTGATAACAATGTCCAAATGTAAGCAAAGAATTTAAAAAGGTTTTTTAGTGCTTAATGCTGACGATACACCTATAGATTATCTGCATAATGTCTATGATTAGATGGAATTATATTTGTCCATGTACACTGCACTGTGTAGATGGGGGGGAGGGGATCTCCCACTGGGCCAAGCTTCAGTATCTTTCTAGTCGTCCGAGTAGCAAGATATGGAAGCTTGGAACAGTGGGAGATTCTTACATCCGCACAGTTTAGCGGAGATGGAGGAATCTGTTCCACTTTTTCCATCTGAACATAGAAAAACAGAAGATAACCTATAGGTGTATGGCCAGTCTGCTGAGGCATGGCCCCATAGAGAAAGTGTCAAAACCCTAACCTTCGTCACCTTAATTTTGATTTCGCCATGTATGCTGCACTGTGTAGATTGGGGGATCTCCTACTGGGCCAAGCTTCAGTATCTTTCTAGTCGGCCATGCTGGCTCTCAACCTAAACAATGCTTTGGTACTGTGAGAGCCAGCGTGGCGGAGTAGCAAGATATGGAAGCTTGGAACAGTACAGTACAGTTTCTTACATCCGTACAGTTCAGCGGATATTGAGGTAGGTATCAATAAAATTCAAGTAACAAAACATAAAAAAATTAAACCGTAATATAACAAATTAAAAGGTCAAAACTACAAGTTTTCATACACCGGATAAGGGGGACGCAGGGAAGAGTGGCTTGGTTCAGTGCCAACATCTATGGGTGATCCTGATTGGGAAGATGAGGGTGAAGTAACTGGGTGTGGCTGCACGTGCATCCTTTGATAACCAGGATTAGGTGGGTAAGGTGTATACATCGATGGGGGTCCTGCATAAGGATTAATGGCAGGTGTTGTGTCATGGAACTGCTGATTGGCCATTGGTCGACTCAGAGCCACTGGGTGAATTAAAACCCATAGCCCATGGCTGAAATTTTGGATATGGGCGTTGCTCTTTGCAAGCGGATACAATATACGTTAAATAGGCATGTATATCACCCCTGACCTCAGTGCGCTTATCAGGAGGAATCTCCCTGACTACACAAAGCAACATTCTCAAAAACATAACATCTGGGTCTGAGATATTGAGAAATTCATCATCTTTGGCCTGGTTTTGCGATTGGTTTCTCATTTCTGCTATAATACGGTTAAAATATTCCTCAAAAGGTGTCTCTTGTTGAGTACGTTTTTGACGGCTGGTGGAAGTAGACTGTCCTCTCCTACCTACATTTGCCTGCAAATAGATCAAATATATAGATTATGCTTCTGATGTTGAGATCACACTTACATAATAATAAACATGATGCTTGCAATTATTAAAGTCGTGTCCGAGCTTGCAACACCTGTTTTCAATAGATCAGACACAGGCACTTGTTTTAGCCCCGAAAACCTGTTGTCACTGTATTGGCAGCCAGAAGACCACCAAAACTGTTTTTACAATGTTTCAGTTTATGAATGAAGAGAAGCCGCTGTCTTCTCTCCATTCATTTTCAGCGCAGCGGAGGCTGCTGAGAAAGGGACTGGGGAATCTGTGTCCCTAGTCCCATTCCCTGTCTCAAAGGGAAGATGTCAGAGGTCTGTTAAGACCCCTGATATCTCACGAAAGAGAGGGCTGAAAAAAAAAAGAATAAAATAAAAATGAATTGTAAAAAAATACAAAAACTAAAAGAAAACACACACTGACATTGCCCCCCCCTCCCATTAAAAAATGAAAGCATTGTAAAAAAAAAAAATTGTAAAAACCATCATTGTGACGTTTTGAAAGTACATACCACAGGTTCTTCAGTGGATGGTTGATATTCTTGGGATGAAAGTGGCTCTGAATTGGTTTCTTGACTGGTGTCTGCGTCATCTGGTGACGAACTTTCACGTCTTGCGCTTGCTCTCTCAGGAACACTTGACACAGTTCTAATAATAACAAAATTACAAGTTTAAAAATAACATGAATACTGTCATGTGTACACTACAGAATAGCCCTCTATATAGAGCAGGGTGGGTTTAGACACCTTTCACACTGGAGCGGTGACGCAACCAAAAATCCTGATAGCAGCATCCTTGGAGTGGTGAAGGAGCGGTGTGTATACCGCTCCTACACCTCTCCAGCCCACTCAAATCATTTGGACAGTGCGGCTATACTGCCCACAAATTTGTTAAAAGTAAAATATATAATATATATACTTACGAGCGCATCTCGGTGGTGCGCCTCAAAAAAGACAAAGCCTCTGCATGGGGGTTAGCCCTGCGACGAGTTGAGGGTGCTCCGCTTCTCTCCGCAGACTTCTCTTCATTAACTTCTTTCTTGTACCGGTCACATAGGGACCTCCAACATGTATAAACCTCTTTTCCTGCAATATATATATCAAACATAACGCATGTTAGGAAAAGTCGAGAGAGATCTGCTCACCCCCCCCCCCACCCTAGAAAAAACTTAAGGGAAGACACCAACCATTTAATTTCCCATTTTCAAATTAGGTTTGTTTGCAGCATTGCACAATTGTCAGTGACGCAGTGCTGGATCGCTAAAAAATGGCCTGGTCATTTAGGGGGTAAATCTTCTGTTTGTGGTTATTATGGGAAACAGCTATGATGCATGTGTTCCCTGCTTCATAGACACAACAAACATTGCACTCACCTCGGTTATCCTGCTCAGTGGCAGACATATTGTCCCAGTTCGGTGTGACAAATTTGTATACTTCCTCCCACTTGGATCTCTTCAACACTCGATCGGCATATCCTGTGCATTCTGAGTCCCATAACTCTGGTCGGGAATGCACAAGGGATATTATGGCCTCATGTGATATATCTCGCGCCGCCATGCTGCCTTCTCCTCTTTCCAATATCCCTCTGAACTTCCTGTGTCATTTCCCAGGTACACCTACTGGTTATGATGCGCTTCCGGGTGATTTTTTTTTTCTCACGCTGCTATCCGCAGCTGACTCAAAAGACTGCGATTACATGCGGTTGTTTGCAGATGGCTGCGCTACATCGCACCTGGACGCATTAAATTCTATTTTTTCTATTCGCACGGAACCGCATGTAACGAAATCGCAGCTAAACGCTGTGTGTGAATGGGGCCATAGGAAAGCGTTGTGTGCTTTTAGCTGCGGTAGAAAAATAGAAAATCCGCAGCTAAAAGCACCATTCTATCCGTCCGTGTGAAAGGGGCCTAATATGCAGAACACATCCTAGCCTCAGGATTAATGTATATACCGATGTTGGTTATTTGGCATGAACTCTTCATAATAAATTAGTATATACATACTGGTACATGTTTGTTGAGCACACACAGTTCAACAATACACATTTTAATTAGCATTTGAAGAGCATAGAATAAATTACACTTGACTGCAATAAATATGAGAGAATAATGGGAAAATATCCCATTTTAAAGAAGAAGGAAGTGTAACGGAATTATTGTAAAGCCCAGAAAAACAAGCTCATTAAAATAGAGTACAAAGAAACATAACACATCTCTGCTTGAAAGTGTTTACACCACTGAATTCCCTCTAAAAAAAGCTCTGTAATGTGTCGTAATGAGACAAAAATAGATGGGTAAGGTTTGTCATCTGTAACTCAAAGGGCATAAGAAAAGGGTGGTAGAAACAGCGAAAGTGCATTTAATCAATTAACTGGGGATAATTTCCCTCAGAAGCCATTTAGATATAGGTTCATGCTGGTTTGGAAAACAAACTCTTTCTACATCTAAAGAAAACCCACTCATTGAGCAAGAAAGAAAAGTA
Source organism: Rana muscosa (assembly GCA_029206835.1). Classification (NCBI taxonomy): domain Eukaryota; kingdom Metazoa; phylum Chordata; class Amphibia; order Anura; family Ranidae; genus Rana; species Rana muscosa. The sequence continues at coordinate 823,195,457 of CM055117.1, read as the reverse complement.
TTTTCCTGTTGCTTTTTCTAATTTTAAACGTTGCAATAATGTTTTCAAATTAAAAAATAACACTTTAGTGCTGCTTTTGTCCTGTAATTAAAATTCCCATGTGTGCATAAACTATGCTATTTTTAGCACATGTGAGTTGTTTAATGAAAATGTGTTTCTGGGAACTAAAGTGATCAGCTGTTGGCTACTGAAAGTTTTTGCTTTATTCTTTTGCTAGACTTTCCACTGCATTTCATGAATTATATCTTTTTACTGCAAAATGATTAGGGATGTGGCTAGACCTGGCTTACCCTACTGTATGTGTTCTCAAAAAAGCTTACTATAAGGTTACTTATCGTTGGGGCAAAATTTGGGGACCCTATGGGGTTTCCTAGTATGACATTTTCTCTGACATTTGTAGGACTCAACATTGTGATACAGTAAAACAAACAGTGCTTTAGTGCTAGAAACTTTGGCTATATTTTATTTAGTTTTTTTTCTAGAATAGTCTTTGAACAAAATGCAAAAAGAATACATATATAATCTAAACTAACAGATATAGAAGATACAGTGAGGGGAAAAAAGTATTTGATCCCCTGCTGCTTTTGTACATGATCAGTCTATAATTTTAATGGTAGGTTTATTTTAACAGTGAGAGACAGAATAACAACAAAAATATCCAGAGAAGCATATTTCAAAAAGGTAAATTAAAATAAAATTGATTTGCATTTTAATGAGTGAAATAAGTATTTGATCCCCTATCAATCAGCAAGATTTTTGGCTCCCAGGTGTCTTCTATACAGGTAACAAGCTAAGATTAGGAGCACTCTCTTAAAGGGAGTGCTCTTAATCTCAGTTTGTTACCTGTATAAAAGACACCTGCCCACAGAAGCAATCAATCAGATTCCAATCTCTCCACCATGGCCAAGACCAAAGAGCTGTCCAAGGTTATTAGGGACAAGATTGTAGACCTACACAAGGCTGGATTGGGCTACAAGACCATCGCCAAGCAGCTTGGGGAGAGGGTGACAACAGTTGGTGCGATTATTCGCAAATGGAATGAAAAAATTATTGTCAATCTCCCTCGGTGTGGGGCTCCATGCAAGATCTCACCTTGTGGAGTTTCAGTGATCATGAGAACAGAGAGGAATCAGCCCAGAACTAGACAGGAGGATCTTGTCAATGATATCAAGGCAGCTGGGACCATAGTCACCAAGAAAACAATTGATAACACACTACGGCGTAAAGTACTGAAATTCTGCAGAGCCTGTAAGGTCCCTCTGCACAAGAAAGCACATCTACAGGCCCGTCTTAAGTTTACTAACGAACATCTGAATGATTCAGAGGAGAACTGGGTGAAAGTGTTGTGGTCAGATGAGACCAAAATCGAGCTCTTTGGCATCAACTCAACTCGCCGTGTTTGGAGGAGGATAAATGCTGCCTTTGACCCCAAGGACACCATCCCCACCGTCAAACATGGAGGTGGAAACATTATGCTTTGGGGGTGTTTTTCTGCTAAGGGAACAGGACAACTTCACTGCATCAAAGGGACGATGGACGGGGCCATGTACCGTCAAATCTTAGGTGAGAACCTCCTTCCCTCAGCCAGGGCATTGAAAATGGGTCTTGGATAGGTATTCCAGCATGACACTGACCCAAAACACACAGCCAAAGCAACAAAGTAGTGGCTCAAGAAAGAGCACATTAAGATCCTGGAGTAGCCTAGCCAGTCTCCAGACCTTTATCCCATAGAAAATATTTGGAGGGAGTTAAAGGTTCGAGTTACCAAATGCCTGCCTCAAAGCCTTAATGACTTGGAGAGGATCTGCAAAGAGGAGTGGGACAAAATCCCTCCTGAGATTTGTGCAAACCTGGTGGCCAACTACAATAAATGTCTGACCTCTGTGATTGCCAACAAGGGTTTTGCCACCAAGTACTAAATCATGTTTTGGGAAGGGGTCAAATTCCCCTTTTCACTCATTTAACCACTTGAGGACCGCCACACGCCGATGTACGTCGGCAAAATGGCACGGCTGGGCACATGGGCGTACAGGTACGACCCCTTTAAGAGCCCAGCCGTGGGTCGCGAGCTCGCTGCCGGCGGCGCGCTCGCGACCCGGTCCTCTTCCCCGTTACCGTCCCCGCGGGAACAGGGAACCCGATCGCCACTGGTGTCCCGCGATCGGGTCACAGAGAGGAAGAACAGGGAGAGGTAAGTGTAAACAAACCACTCCCCGTGCTTCCTAGTGTGCCTGTCACTTATCGTCTGTTCCCTGTAATAGGGAACGACGATCAGTGACGTCACACGCTAAGCCATGCTCCCCCCACAGTAAGAAACACAAATCGGGGCACACTTAACCCCTTCAGCGCCCCTCCTGGTTAACCCCTTCACTGCCAGTGTCATTTTTACAGTAACCAGTGCATTTTTATAGTACTGGTCTCTGTAAAAATGACAATGGTCCCAAAATAGTGTCAAAAGTGTCCGATGTGTCCGCCATAATGTCGCAGTTACGAAAAAAATCGCTGATCGCTGCCATTACTTGTAAAAAAAAGTTTTTTTTATAAAAATGCCATAAAACTACCCCCTATTTTGTAAACGCTATAACTTTTGCGCAAACCAATCAATAAATGCCGATTGCAATTTTTTTTACCAAAAATATGTAGAAGAATACGTATGGGCCTAAACTGAGGAAAAAATATGTTTTTATATATATCTTTTGGGGATATTTATTATAGCAAAAAGTAAAAAATATTGAATTTTTTTCAAAATTGTCGCTCTATTTTTGTTTATAGCGCAAAAAATAAAAACCGCAGAGGTAATCAAATACCACCAAAAGAAAGCTCTATTTGTGGGAAAAAAAGGACGCCAATTTTGTTTGGGAGCCATGTCGCACAACCGCGCAATTGTCAGTTAAAGCGACGCAGTGCCAAATCGCAAAAAGGGCCTGGTCCTTATGCTGCGTATTGGTCCGGGTCTTAAGTGGTTAAATGCAATCAATTTATAACTTTTTGTTCTTTTCTGGATTTTTTTGTTGTTATTCTGTCTCTCACTGTTATAAAAAAAAAAAACTACCATTAAAATTATAGACTGATCATTTCTTTGTCAGTTGACAAACGTACAAAATCAACAGAGGATCAAATACTTTTTTCCCTCACTGTATGTAATAAAAACATGTTATGTATATCAATATATAATATCCTCTTGGTTGCCTTCTCTTCTATCACTTCTTGAAATGGAGACATGGAGAGGGCAGCATAAAGAACTATTTTACTGTGTTAATGGATTAGCCATTTGCCATTGGCTTCCAAATTTCAAAAAGCCCCCCGTCCGCAGACCCTGACAACCACCGGCCAGGGTTATCGGGAAGAGGCCCTTGTCCCCATCAACATGGGGGCCAGATGCTTTGGGGTGGGGGCTCTGAGCCCCCCCTGCCCCAAAGCACCCACCCCCCCCCGGTTGAGGGCATGTGGCCTGGTATGGTTCAGGGTGGGTGCTCGCTCATCCCCTCCCTTTCCTGACCTACCGGGCTGCATGCTCGGATAAGGGCCTGGTATGGATTTTGGGGGGGACCCCACACCATTTAAAATGTTTTTTTTTTTTCGTACATCACGGGACACAGAGCTGCATAGTAATTACTATGTGGGTTATAGGCCTACCTTTAGGTGATGGACACTGGCAAACCCAAGACAGGAAGTCCCCTCCCCTATATAACCCCTCTCAGACCGGAAGTACCTCAGTTTTTTCGCCAGTGTCTAAGGTGTTGGTCACGGTTAAAGAAGTGCTTTTGAAAGCTCCGCTGGAGGATCCTCTGGGATCAAGCGAAATTATGCAACCGGATCCATCCAAAGTGCCATTGAGGCCAAAGTGGATGGTACCCGGGCCTCGGTGGAGAAGAGCAAGGTTTTGCTGTAATGCTTCTCTTAGGAAAACTGGACCCGGGAAACCAGTACTTTGGTTATGCACCAGATACCTACGTTTTTTCTGGCTGAGTGCAATACAGGTCCAGGGGAGTGGAAATCCGAAAAAGACACCGGTCCCTGAAGGTCTTTGACAAGGCCCGCCGTGATGGGTGAAGATTGGGTCTGACTGTTTTTACCAGCCGAATTTTGCGGCGGGAGAGGTAAGTGAATATTCCTAAGGAACTATAGAGTTCACTTATGGATTTCTTCTTTTAAGTAATGTGTCATACCTGTTTTCCACCACTAGAGGGTATCCAAGTAGCATACCTGTCCAATACCTTCAGTGTTTTGCACAGTTCAGCAGGCTTCCATGCAGGCTTCCTCCAGGGTGCAGTCCAGCCATGGTGAGATGTTCAGGAGGGGGTTGCTGGTGGAACAGTAGCATGTGTATGTGCGGTCTCCCCCCTCACCCTGGCGGCGTACTCCCGGCCTTGTGGCGACTGGTGCTCGTTTATCTCCTGTTCTCGGCGGTCCTGGGGTTTTCTTCTCCTATCCCCCCTCTCCCCCTCCCTCCTCTCCCCGCGCCTGATCCCGAGCGACGCTCACACATGCGGGAAGTAGGTTTAAATGTGCCAGTGGGCATTCCGGGGAGGGGAGGTTGTGTGGCTCGACGGCCATGTTCCTGCACGGCGCATGCACAGGGCTAGTCTCCCATATTAACTAGTCACCTCGTGGAGGTGCAAAGCTGCGGAGGGACACAGGAATGCTGGGGACCGTGAGTGGTGGATACAGGCACTCCAGTGACACAATTACTAGCATCAGGCTAAACAGTGGATAGCAGCTTTTAGCTGGACTATAGTTTAGCAGTGGATGCATTTTTTGTTTTATAGTACCTCTGCTTTTGTGCTTAGTACTATGCGTTCCAGAAAAAGGATGCTAAAACAGGGACAAATTCCTCTAAGAGGGTTCCAAAGGCCATGCCTCCACAGTGCTATCCTCCCCAGATAGACCAGAGCTGGCTGACCAGGATGAGTCATTGGAGCTGTCAGGTGCTGCAGCTGCCCCTGACCCCCCAGCCCTTGCCTATGTCACTGAAGAAGTTCTTTCCTCAGCCCTCGTAGGCTTGGAAGAACAGTTGGCATCTTTAACCGCTTTTTCTTCCCAGGGTGGAATGAAATGCAGTAGGTCCCCCTCCTCTGCTCTGAGTCCTCAGGCCACAGAACAACAATGGACAGGGGAGGATGGGTTACCCTCAGGAGAAAAGGAAGAGGGTCAGACCGATGATTCCTCTTCAGAGGAATCAACCGTGGAAGAACCCTTTTCAGCCTCACAATCTGAAAAATTGAAGGTGCAATCCCTTACCGAGATGGTTCGTTCAGCATTTAAGTTGCCCTCAACAGAGCCGGCTGGGAAGCCTGTTTCTTCCTTGGGTTCCTTGAAAGCTCCACAAGCTATGTATACCTTTCCTGTCCATCCTTTGTTGGAACAGCTTGTATATGAGGATTGGGATCATCCAGATAAACATTTTCTTCCTCCTAAGAAAGTTTCTGTACTGTATCCCATGGAAGATAAATTCACCAAGAAGTGGAGTGTGCCAGCAGTCGACGCTGCCACCTCCTGTGTGAATAAAAGTCTAACTTGTCCTGTGGATAATGTTCAGATGTTCAGAGATCCAACAGATAAGAGACTGAAATCCTTACTAAAATCCTCTTTCTCTATGGCAGGTGCTGTAGCTCAGCCTGCAATAGCAGCGATAGGCATTTGTCAATCCCTGAAAGATCAAATGAAGAAGGTACTCAGGATGGTTCCTGCTCAGCAAGCCCGAGACTTGGCCGACCTGCCAAGAGCATTATGTTTTGCAGTTGACGCTATTAAGGACTCTGTTCACCAGGCCTCGTGCCTTACACTCCTGTTGGTGCACATGCGTAGAATCTTGTGGTTGAAAAATTGGTCAGCCGAGGTGCCTTGCAAAAAGCTTTTGGCTGGCTTTCCGTTTCACGGGGAACGGTTGTTCGGGGATGATTTGGACAAATACATCCAAAAGATTTCAAGTGGGAAGAGTACTCTCCTACCAGTTAAAGAAAGGAGTAGGCGTCCTTCTTTTAAACGGTCTTCCTCTCCAGCTCCAGGGATGTCAGCCTCTAGGCAGTTACGACGGCCTCCGCCATCAGGGTCAAAAGAAAACCTCAGGGTTGGACCCAGGGACATAAAAAGTCCTGGGGGCGGAAACCTACTATGCAGAGTCCCAAGGACTCCTAATCAAGGGGCGCCTCCACTCGATCGAGTGGGGGGAAGGCTTCTATAGTACTTAGGAACTTGGCGGGAGGAGATCCAGGACAGATGGGTCATCTCCATAGTATCTCTAGGTTATGAACTTGAGTTGCGAGAGTTTCCATTGCATCATTTTCTGAGAGCAAGCGTTCCCAAAGATCCAGTAAAGAGAAAATCTCTGTTTCTGGCACTAGACCAGTTATTGTCCCAAGGGGTGATCATAAAGGTTCCCACGGAGGCGCACGGCTTGGGATTTTATTCAAACCTCTTCAGAGTTCCAAAGCCAAACGGAGATGTCAGACCTATCTTAGATCTCAAGGGTCTGAATCAATTCCTAAATATCTGGTCTTTTTGCATGGAATCAATCAGTTCGGTAGTCTCCACCCTACAGGGAGGAGAGCTACTAACATCAATTGACGTCAAGGACGAGTATCTGCACGTACGTATTTTCCCTGCTCACCAAAAATTCCTGCGCTTCGAGGTAGAGCAGCACCATTATCAGTTTGTAGCCTTGCCTTTCGGTCTAGCTACAGCACCCCGGGTGTTTACCAACGTTCTGGCTCCGCTACTGGCCAGGCTCAGAGCTCAGGGTATAACAGTAATAGCATACTTGGACGACCTGCTGTTGGTAGATCAGTCGGTAGCCCGCTTGAACCAGGGTATCCTTAGCACGGTCAAGTATCTGAGGTACTTGGGTTGGATTCCCAACCTAGAGAAGTCATCCCTACAACCAGTAAAGAGGCTGGAGTACTTAAGTCTCGTCATAGACACAGATCAGAGGGAAGTTTTTCTGCCCCGGGCAAAGGTCAGATCTTTAAAAGAGCTGGTCCAGGTGGTCAATTCGAAAAAGGACCCCTCCGTTCGCCTCTGCATGAGGTTGTTAGGGTAGATGGTGGCCTCATTCACAGCTGTTCCATATGCTCAATTTCATTCAAGACTGTTACAAAACAGTATCCTCTCCGCCTGGAACAAGAAGATCCAAGCTCTGGACTTCCCTATGGGCCTGACTCCAAGGGTGCATCAGAGCCTCAGTTGGTGGTTGGTGTCCAGAAATCTGCAGAAGGGGAAGTCTTTCATTCCAGTCACCTGGAAGATGGTTACTACAGATGCCAGCCTTTCAGGCTGGGGAGCAGTTCTAGAAGAGACGACTGTTTAGGGTAGATGGTCAGAGGTCGAGAAGGCTTTGCCCATCAACATCCTGCAACTCCGGGTGGCGCGTCTGGCTCTGAGGGCATGGACACTCAGGTTGCAGAATTGCCCTTTCAGGATTCAATATGACAATGCCACAGCAGTGGCCTATATTAATCACCAAGGGGGCACCAGGAGTCGCGCAGCCCAAAAGGAGGTGAACCATATCCTGGCTTGGGCAGAGAGGCATGCTCCTTGCTTATCTGCGGTCTTCATTCCAGGGATAGAGAATTGGCAGGCGGACTTCTTAAGTCGCCAGCAGTTGTCCCGGGGGAGTGGTCTCTTCACCCTGACATCTTCCTGGCCATATGTCAGAGATGGGGGACCCCGGACATAGATCTGTTGGCATCCAGGTTCAACAGGAAGGTAGACAAGTTCGTCTCAAGGGCAAGGGATCCACTCACACCTGGGAGGGATGCTTTAGTAGTTCCTTGGGAACAGTTTTCACTGATTTATGCGTTCCCCCCCCGATTCAGCTGTTACCACGGCTTCTTTGCAGGATCAAGGTGAAGGACAAGCCTGTGATTCTTGTAGCTCCGGGATGGCACAGAAGGTCCTGGTACACAGAAATTGTAAAGATGGCATGGAGGACCCATGGACCCTTCCACTTCGTCCAGGCCTGCTCTCGCAGGGACCAATCTTCCACCCTTCCTTACAAACTCTAAATTTGACAGTTTGGCTATTGAATCCCACATTCTGAGGAAGCTCTCAGGCTCGGTAGTATCTACCTTGATTAATGCAAGGAAGCCGGCCTCCAGAATCATATATTATAGAGTCTGGAAGGCTTATGTGTCTTGGTGCGAAACCAAGGGTTGACATCCTCGGAAGTATGTCATAGGTAGAATTCTTGCTTTCCTACAATTATGAAAGAGACGTACTGCTTCAAGCTGTGAAGCTCCAATGGTTGCTCCCGCCCTGTTACTCAAACAGGTGCTGGGTCTGCACTAATGCATAGGAAAAGAAAAGAGCCCTGGACTGCCGCACTCTGTATAAACGATTTATTTTTCAAAAAATGACAAAAAATCCAAAGTTAACTCATAAGTCCAAAAACAAGCAAAAAACATAAAGTTGACATGCAGGGGTAGGTGGCTGACATGTTTCACATCAGAAATTGAAGCTTACTCATTTTTTGTCTTTTCTTTCTCGTACATCACGGGACACAGAGCGACATAGTCATTACTAATGGGTTATATAGATACCGTCAGGTGCTGGCACTGGCAACTTCCAAAACCGGAAGTACCCTCCCCTATATAAGCCCCTCCCATCCGGGAGCACCTCAGTTTTTTGCCAGTGTCTAAGGTGTTGGCCAAGAAGAAACATGTGTTTTTCACTGAGCTTGCGTACAGGTTCTTTTGGGCCTCAGTAAGCTATTCCGGATCCGACCAAAAAAGCTTCATAGCTAAACGGTCGGTACCCGGGCCTTGCAGAGAAGAGCAAGGTTTTGCCTGTAATGCTTCTCTTAGGAGAGCTGGACCCTGGGATCCAGAGCTCTGGTCATACCCACGACCAAGATGTTTTCTGTGCAGGGTGCTATACAGGTCCAGGAGAGTGGAATCCTTGGGAACCCGGTCCCTGAAGGTTTGATTACAATGCCTGCCGTGATAGGTGAAGTTTGGGCTTTTGTGGACCAAACAAAGTCCTGCGGCAGGGAACAGGTAAGTGGGGGCCCCCAGGAACTTGGTTCTATTGGGGGACCCCCAAGCCTAATTTGTCTTTCTGTCTGTTACCTAATGGTATTCCCGCAAAATTCTGGCATGCCTGTAACTACTAAAAAAATGTAATAATTTTTAATGGTGGTCAAGAAAAAAAAAAATTTTTTTATATATATTTAAGATATTAGACTGCGGTACCTGTGTTTGTCCACTAGAGGCCGCTGTGGAATGTTTTCTTGTCATGTGGACTAGTTTCTTCTCAGCAGAGCAAGTCCAGGCAGATGGCGAGTTCTCTTATGGGAAACTGCTTCCTCTGCCATGTTGCAATGCTCGTCCATCCCCCGGCCTGCGGCAAAGAGGGGCCCTGGCTCTTGTCCCTAGTCTCCATTTTTCAAAATTAGCGCCGAAGGCGCACGTGGCCGCGCGCGTGCGCGTGCACGCGCCTCTATATATAGAGGTGAGCCAGGAAAGGGGGCGGAGCCTGGGGGATGACGCTCTGTGTGCGCCGCAGCGCTTCTGCGCATGTGCGGGCGTCCCAGCATGTAAAAACCACAGTTTTGTGTGGTGAGCTGGCTATGAAGTACAGAGACAGAGCTGGCAACATTTAAAAAAGGGCATACAGCAAGCGGTTGATACAGGCATCCCCTAGAAAGGCACATTAGTAGACACCAACTGTGATATAGCAGCAATTGTGCTAGACTATTCTCAGTAAAAGTGGTGTATTACGGCTGGAATACCTCAGCTTTAGGCTTAGGAATATGCCGTCCAGAAGCTCCGGAACTGAATCTTCCAGGAAGCGAAGGGGGTCTCATCGGGCTCGAAGGATCTTGGGCATACTTCTGCTGCACCAGTCTCCCCTGAAGTTCAGAGGTAAGTGACCGTAGAGACCCCGCAGGGGTACTTGGTACTGTGGCTGTCCTCAGTTCACCTGCTCCTGTGTATGTAACAGAGGAGGTTTTTTCCTCAGCTCTGGGAGGATTAGAGAGAGATTGTCAACATTTATCGCTGACTCCCTGTCAGGGAAAGCACGCCCGATCTCCGTCTCCTCCTTCAGAGTGCCTGTTAGCAGAGCAACAGTCCCATACAGGGATCGACCTGCCTGAAGGGGATCAGGATGAGGTTGATTCTGTTATAGAGGAATCAACAGTGGGGGAACCTTTTCTCAGCATCTCAAGCTGAAAGATTATGGGTTCAGTCTCTGACTAACATGGTCCGATCAGCATTTAAAAATGCACCTTGCGGAACCATCAACCACTACTGTATCCTCGTTGGGGTCGCTAGAAGCCCCCAGACTGTCTGTTCTTTTCCACTTCACCCTTTACTGAAAGGGCTCATTTACCAGGATTGGGAACGTCCTGAGAAAATATTTATTCCCCCAAGAGATTTCCGGTGGTCTATCCCATGGAGGATAAGTTCATCAAAAAAAAATAAAAAAATGGAAGGTCCCTACAGTGGACGCAGCCATCTCTTGTATGTATAAATCACTGACATGTCCAGTGGATAATGTCCAAATGTTCAAGAACCCAATAGATAAAAGATTGGAGTCCTTATGAAAATCTGCTTCTTTCTACAGCAAGCTTGGTGACACAACCAGCAGTAGCAGCTATTGGGGTCTGCTAAGCAGTGAAGGATCAGTTGAAACAGGTCTTGAGGGACTTGACAGATCAGCAGGCTTTGCCCTAGCTGATCTACCTAGAGCCTTAGGCTTTGCGGTTGACGCCATAAAGGATTCAGTCCATCAGGCCTCCCGCCTTACGCTGTCTATAGTACATATGCGTAGGCTCCTATGGCTCAAAAACTGGTCTGCTGAAGCTCCCTGTAAAGAATGGCTGGTTAGCGTCCCATTTCATGGTGAACGCTTATTCAGGGAAAACCTGGACAAATATATCCAGAAAATTTCCAGCGGTAAAAATACGCTCTTGCCGGTTAAAAAGAGAGTTAGAGGTCCCTCTTTAAGAGGCCTGCTTCTCCAGTCCCTGGGGCATCGGCTGTGTAACAGTTCCGACGGCCTCCTCGGTCACCCGGGGGTAAAAAACAGGGACAATAGCAGGGTAATGAGAAACCCTGGGTCAGGGGAGGTACAAAACCTCCCCCAAAGTTAAATTCATTGAAGCCCCCACTCAGTCGGGTGCGGGGAGGACTCCAGTTGTTCGCAAGAGACCTGGCGGGACACGATCAAGACAGATAGGTGCTCTCCGCAGTATGTTTGGGATACAGTTTGGAGTTAAAAGACTCTCCTCCTTCCCATTTTTTGAGGTCAAACGTGCCAAGGGATCCCCGGAAGAGAGAGTCCCTCCTGTTGGCACTAGAACAACTATTGCTCCAAGGAGTAATTATGGAGGTTCCCCTGGAAGAATGAGGGTTCGGGTTTTACTCAAACCTCTTTACAGTCCCGAAGCAAACGCGGACGGGAGGCCCATATTAATTCTAAAAGGGCTATACAAATTCCTGTATATCAGGTCTTTCCAATGGAGTCAATCCGATCGGTGGCCACTGCCCTACAAGGGGAGAATTGGTTAGCCGCGATCGACATCAAAGATGCTTATTTGCGCATTCCCCATCTTTCCAGTCCACCAAAAATTTCTACGCTTTGCAGTAGAAGGGCGCCATTTTCAGTTCAGAGCCTTACCCTTCGGTTCGGCCACAGCACCACGAGTGTTTACAAAAATTCTGGCCCTTTATTGGCCAATCTAAGAACACAAGGTGTAATGATAATGGCATATCTAGATGACTTGTTGCTGATAGACCACTCAGTGAAAAAACTAGACGTGGTCGTTCACAAGACAATCAAGTATCTGGAATCTCACGGTTGGATTATCAACCGAGACAAGTCACCCCTAAAAACCAGTCAAAAGTCTGGAATACTTGGGGCTAAGGTTGGATTCAGGCCAGAGAAAAATATTCTTGCCTCGAGGAAAGGTGTTGTCTTTGAAAGATTTGATCCACTTAGTGGGTACAAAAAAGACAGCCGTCCATACGCCTGTATATGAGGCTGCTGGGAAAGATGGTGGCATCATTCGAAGCAGTACCCTACGGTCAATTCCATTCAAGGAATTTGCAAGGGGCCATACTGTCAGCCTGGAACAAAAAAGTTCAGGCCCTAGACTTACAATGTCCTTGTCCCCTTCCGTTCGCAAGAGCCTCCGTTGGTGGTTGGTTCCCCAGAATCTGGAAAAAAGGAAATCCTTCAGTCCGATTTCTTGGGAGGTGGTCACTACAGATGCCAGCCTTATAGGCTGGGGAGCAGTACTGGAGCAATGGTCTCTCCAGGGCAGATGGTCGGATGCAGAAAAGGCCCTGCCCATCAATCTCTTAGAGATACGAGCAGCCCGGTATGCCCTAGTAGCATGGACATCCAAACTCCAAGGGTCCCCTGTCAGAATTCAATCAGACAATGCCACAGCAGTGGCATATATCAATCATCAGGGGGGCACCAGGAGTCGTGCAGCCCAGAGGGAAGTAAATTACATCCTGAAATGGGCAGAAAGATATGTCCCAGCCATATCTGCGGTATTTATTCCAGGAGTGGAGAATTGGAAGGCGGACTTTCTAAGTCGCCAGCAATTATGCCCAGAGGAAGGGTCCCTTCACCCCGAGGTTTTCTGGACAATATGTCAGCGGTGGGGAACATCGGATGTAGATCTTCTAGCATCCAGATTCAACGCAAAGGTGGACAGGTTTGTCTCTCGGACAAGGGATCCCCTAGCTTGCGGCTCGGATGCCCTAGTGTTCCCTTGGGATCAGTTCAAGCTGATATATGCATTCACACCGCCACAATGGTTACCTCGATGACTCCGCAGAATCAGGGTAGAAAAGGAACCAGTGATTCTGGTGGCTCCAGCGTGGCCCCGAAGAGCGTGGTACGCGGAGATTGTAAAATGTCAGTGGGGAGTCCTTGGTCTCTCCCACGTCGTCCGGACCTGCTTACGCAAGGACCAATATACCACCCTTCCTTACCAGTCCTAGGTTTGACGGCCTGGCTATTGAAGCCCACATTCTAAAAAAGAGAGGGCTCTCTAATCCTGTGGTATCTACCATGATCAATGCCAGGAAGCCGGTATCCAGGCAGATCTACTATAGAATCTGGAAGGCGTACATCGCGTGGTGTGAGGCCAAGAAATGGCATCCACATAAGTACGTAATAGGTAGGATTCTGGACTTCCTACAGTGGGCTGTAGATAGGAAGCTTGCCTTGAGTACTATCAAGGGTCAGATTTCGGCCTTGTCAATATTTTTTCAAAGGCCCTTGGCTTCGCATTCACTAGTCAAAGCCTTTATACAAGGAGTGATGCGTTTTAGTCCTCCGGTTAATATTCCCATATGTCCATGGGATCTAAACTTGGTTCTGTCGGTTCTACAGAAACAACCATTTGAACCATTACATCATATTTCTTTGGTGCTTCTCACCAGGAAATAGATTTTTCTAGTAGCCATTCGTTCGGCTAAAAGAGTGTCGGAATTAGCAGCTATGTCCTGTAAGGAGCCATATCTGGTTATCCATAAGGATAGAGTAGTGTTACGTCCTCATCCAGCCTTTCTTCCTAAGGTGGTATCGAGGTTTCATTTGAACCAAGATGTGGTTCTTCCTTCTTTTTTCCCCAAACCTACTTCGGTAGAGGAAAAGTTATTGCATTCTTTGGATGTAGTAAGAGCAGTTAAAGCTTATCTAAAGGCCACTGCTCAGATTCGCAGAACGGATACTTTGGTTATTCTGCCGGAAGGCCCCAGAAAGGGTCAGGCAGCGTCAAAATCTACTTTAGCCAAGTGGATTCGACAGGTCATAATACAAGCCTATGGCTTGAGAAGGAGACCGCCTCCGTTCAAAGTTAGAGCGCACTCCACGAGAGCAGTTGGAACTTCATGGGCAGTGCATCACCAGGCCTCCCTGGCTCAAATCTGTAAGGCCACAACATGGTCTTCAGTACACACGTTTACTAGGTTCTACCAGGTGGACGTTAGAAGTCAGGAGGATGTCGCCTTTGGGCGCAGTGTGTTGCAGGCCGCAAAAGATCCTCATGTCTGATAGCGCTCAGCTTATATATGGTGTATCCCCCCCCTCATTGGGCATTGCTTTAGGACATCCCATTAGTAATGACTATGTCGCTCTGTGTCCCGTGATGTACGAGAAAGAAAATAGGATTTTTATAACAGCTTACCTGTAAAATCCTTTTCTTGGAGTACATCACGGGACACAGAGCTCCCGCCCCTCTTTGGGGACACTTATTGCTTTGCTACAAAACTGAGGTGCTCCCGGATGGGAGGGGCTTATATAGGGGAGGGTACTTCCGGTTTTGGAAGTTGCCAGTGCCAGCACCTGACGGTATCTATATAACCCATTAGTAATGACTATGTCGCTCTGTGTCCCGTGATGTACTCCAAGAAAAGGATTTTACAGGTAAGCTGTTATAAAAATCCTATTTTTTTTTTTTAAATAAATCGTTTATACAGAGTGCGGCAGTCCAGGGCTCTTTTCTTTTCCTACAATTAGGTGTGGAAATGAAGCTGGCCTTTGAGTACTATCAAGGGTCAGGTCTCGGCCTTGTCGGTATTATTTCAAAGACCGCTGGCCAGGCATTCTTTGGTTTGGGTGCTATAGGGACCAGGAAATCAGTGATCAATAGATATTAACCAAAAAAATCACAATGTAGTAACATAAGGTGCTGTGATATAAAAGTTCCTTGAAAAACTTATTTTTAAACACCAAAAATTATAAAAAGAAAAAGAAAAAAGGGGAGGGGGGTTAAAAAGCAAAAACTTGTCCAATAAAGCTGTTGCTTCACAGAGGAAAAATGGAGTGCTCTTCTAAAGATGTTTGAAAACAGAAGAAATATCCCAGAAAAGTCAGACCGTGACCCCAGTGGATGAACAACCACAGCGTGTGCTATGAGTTAGCACCAGGATTGCGGTTTAGGTGACATCTTTCTTGGATTTCTGGAACCAACATCTGTACCCCGCAGAGGGTGATATCTGCAGGCTCCTTAGACCTTGCCACAGAGGAGGTCCAACACTTCTGGTAAAGTAACCATCTTCTAACCATTCTCACCGTGGTGGATGTGATTTTCCTTCTGGCCTGTGTGGACTTTTCTGGGATATTTCTTCTGTTTTCAAACATCTTTAGAAGAGCACTCCATTTTTCCTCTGTGAAGCAACAGCTTTATTGGACAAGTTTTTGCTTTTTAACCCCCCTCCCCTTTTTTCTGTTTTTTCTTTTTCTTTTTATAATTTTTGGTGTTATAAAAGTTCCTTGAAAAACTTATTTTTAATCACAGCACCTTATGTTACTACATTGTGATTTTTTTGGTTAATATCTATTGATCACTGATTTCCTGGTCCCTATATCACCTTGAGCCTCACCCTGGGGTGGTTGCGGATCAAGACACCATTGTGGATGTTCATTTTATTTATGACCTTTGTATAATTTTTTATTGCATTTTTAATTACTTCACATTAGAATATTGTATTATTCTTTTTCATTTATATTTGGCGCGATAATTTTTGCACTTTCTGTTATTCTTGGTATGGTTTCACATATTTTATTTGTCGCAGCCTAGGTGTTAATTAGCACTACTAGTTTTCTCAATTTATTTTTCACATTAGCGCAGTAATCCTTTTTCTTCCCATTCTTTGGTTTGGACCTTTTATGCAGGGGGTAACACGGATCAACCCGCCAGTCAAAACACCCTTGTGTTCATGGGATTTGAATTTGGTTCTGTCGGCATTGCAAAACAGCCTTTTGAGCCATTATGCCATATTCCCCTAGTCCTTCTGACTAGAAAATTGGTCTTCCTGGTGGCTATATCTTCTGCTAGAAGAGTATCGGAATTAGCTGCTTTCTTGTAAGGAGCCATTCTTGATTATTCACAAGGATAGGGTAGTGTTGCGTCCTCATCCAACCTTTCTACCTAAAGTGGTATCAGGTTTTCACCTGAACCAAGATATTGTTCTCCCTTCGTTTTTTCCAGAACCTCCTTCTGTGGAAGAGAAGTCATTAAATTCTTTGGATGTAGTGAGAGCAGTTAAGGTCTATCTTAAAGCAACTGCTCAGATCCGAAAAACAGATGTTTTGTTTGTGCTGCCAGAAGGTCCCAGGAAGGGGCAGGCAGCATCGATATCTTATATTTTAACAGGTGGATGTAAGAAGGTATGAGGATATCGCCTTTGGGCGCAGTGTGCTGCAGGCCGCAGTGTGCTGCAGACCGAAGGGTCTGGTATGGTCTTTGGGGGGGAGGGGACCCCACGCCATTTGTTTGTGAATTTTTTAGCCATAGTTTTGTTTTTTACATTCGGCTGTCAGCGGGGAAGCCCGCTGACAGCTGATGACTCATCGGTTGTTAAGGACACAGCGGCCAGCTTCCTGACCCACTCCTTAGCAACCAACTATATACAGTGAATGTAAAAAAAACACACACAAATCAAAAAATCGCTGTAAAAAGCGCAGAAAGCACAGCAAAAAGCACTGCAGAAACGCTCAAAAGCAACATGCATAGATTTGAATCGTGCCTTAAACTGGAGCATGCAAAATCTGGTGCAGCTGTGCATAGAAACCAATCAGCTTCCAGGTTTTATTGTCAAAGCTTATTTGAACAAGCTGAAATTAGAAGCTGATTGGCTACCATGCACAGCTGCACCAGATTCTCTGAGTGCTCCAGTTTTGTTAAAGTAATTCTTATCTTTTGCTTTGTTTCTCTGCTTTCAGCATAAATCACTTCTGACAAGTTTTCCTGACACTAAAGCCCTGTACACACGGTCGGGAATCTCGTCGGAATAAAAACTTCGGTTTTCTCGACGGGATTGCTGGCAAGCTTGTCTTGCGAAGCCCTGTGTACACTGTGACAGCAGGAAGGTAAAGTCACCTGGTTGCATCCAGGGGGGTAGATATATTTCGCCCAGATTCAGGCTTTACGCCGATTTGTACAACTAGGTGGAGAGTTGTATAAGGCTAGTGTGCTCATGGATGACTCATACCTCTAGGGAGAGGGCTGGGCGTCGTGCAGACAGGGAGTTGATGAGACCAGCTGAACCTTGTCAGCTCATTTAGGCCTCTATAAGAAAGCCCAGCTTCATTAGATGTTAGCTCATGCCTGGAACCAGACCTGTGTGGACTGTCTAGGGAGAGTGAACCCCTGTGCGGTGAGAGAAAGCCTGTGTGGCTATATTTTGCTTGGACATTTAAAACCAGGGACTTAGGGACTAGGACAGCACTAGGCTGATCCCAGTTGTTAGTTAGGAAACCTGTATGTTTAGTCAGAGGTCAAGTTGACCAGGATTTATTTTGTTTATGTTTTTTTTGCCTTGCTGTGTTTTTGTCACTGTAAATAGAAAATAAACCGCACCTTTTTGATTTTGAAAACCACAACCTCCGTCTGCTGGGCCTGTTTTTGGGTGGGGAGCCCATCCCGGGGGTCACACATACCCGCTGCCGAGCTAACCCCCTCACAGTTGGTGGAGAACCAGTGGCAGTTTTTTTTTAAGCCAGCATGGAGGAGATACTGAAACAGCTGGCTCTAGCAAATGCCAATCAACAGCAGACAAATGCAGGTTTGCAAAGGAGCCTTGCAGCCCAGCAGCAAGCTCATCAACAGAGCCTTGCAACTTTACAACAGAGTCTGGAGGCTCAGCAACAAGCCCAACAGCAATCTGAGGCCCGCTTCATAGACCTGTTGCAGAAGCAAGAGCAGAGACTACAACAACAGATGGAAGCAGTAATGCAGCAACGTCCGCAGACCAGTGAGGAAAGCCGTCCCACTAATACCGCGTCCTTTGGGGTGAGTCGTTTATTGACAAAAATGACTGGAGAGGATGATCCAGAGGTATTTTTGACCACATTTGAAAGGACCGCTGAAAGAGAAAAGTGGCCTGAGGAGCAGTGGGCTGGACTAGTGGCTCCTCTGTTAACTGGTGAATCGCAGAAAGCTTACTATGACCTAGAGCCTAACCAAGCAAAAGACTATGTGATGCTAAAAGCTGAAATATTGGCAAGGCTGGGTGTCACCCTGGCTGTCCGGGCTCAGCGTGTGCATAACTGGACTTTCCAGCTTGGAAAACCCCCCAGGTCTCAAATGTATGATCTCATTCACCTGAGCAGAAAGTGGCTACAGCCAGAGACTTTGTCCGCACCAAAGATTGTGGAACGTGTTGTAATGGATCGGTTTTTGAGAGCTCTTCCTACTGCCATCCAAAAGTGGGTAAGCCATGGAGACCCAGAGACGGCCGATGGTCTTGTGGATCGTGTGGAGAAATACTTGGCTACAGAGAACCTGACGGCCTCTTCCAGAGACACTCGGACTTTCCACCCTAAGACCAGACCATCCCCAGGGGCGGATAAGAGGATTCCAAGGGGTGAGGGTGGAGAGAGTGAGAGGGTGGGAGCTCTACCCCAAGTTTGGCGAGAACAGCCTGGGAAATCAGCGGCTCAAGAGGCCGCAAGAAGGATCGTTTGCTACCGCTGCCGGCAAGCGGGACATATTGCAGCAAATTGCCCGGTTGTGGAGGAACCCATGCAGTGTGACTTTCTGACGGGCAGACGTCAGTCGCTGTGTGCGACAGTCGCATGCACTGCCATTCGGGGAACTGAGAAACATTTATGCAAAATGTGTATTAATGGTAGAAATGTTGTGGTATTGCTGGATTCAGGTAGCCTTGTGACCCTGATAAAGGCTGAGTTAGTTAAAACAGAGGTCTCTGGGAATAGCAAGGTAGCCGTTATTTGTGTGCATGGGGACACCCGAGAGTATCCAGTGACTACAGTGTGTTTCGAGACCCCCAAAGGTACCCTCTCTCATCCAGTGGGCTTAGTATCTCAGTTACCGCATGACGCCATTGTGGGAAGGGATTTTCCGAAGTTCTGGGAACTGTGGGATGATCCTGAGCCCCCCACTGGTGCCCCTATGTACCAGGAATGTGATAGCCAGAACTCCCCTGAGAGTGGTGAGGACTCTCCGGAATTTCCCTTGTCAGTATTGGCAGGGGAGACTCAAGAAACTGGAGAGGAGCCCACCTCCTCAGACGAAAACCTACCGTCTGTGGAGTTTTCTGATCTTGAGGTTCACAGGGAAAACTTTGCCACAGAACAGTTGAAAGACCCCGCCCTAATAAAGGCACGGGAAAACGTAGTGAAAATAGATGGCGAGTTAGTGAACCCAGATAATACCGGCACTTACCCATACTTCAGCGTAGAGAAGGACCTACTGTATCGGGTGGCAAAAAGGGCAGAAGAAACCGTTGAGCAGCTTGTGGTGCCCAAACCTTACAGGAAGTTGGTGTTGGAGTTGGCCCATGGGCACATTCTTGGAGGTCATCTGGGGACAGAGAAAACCCGAGAGAGGGTATTACAGAGATTCTATTGGCCTGGGGTGATGAAGGACATAGAAAATTATTGTTCCTCCTGCCCTGTGTGTCAGAGGTCGGCCCCGATGCCACATTTCCGTAGCCCGCTGGTCCCTCTACCCATCATTGAGGTCCCGTTTGAGAGAATCGCAATGGATTTGGTAGGTCCTATAATCAAGTCCGCTAGGGGGCACCAGTACATATTGGTTATAATGGACTATGCCACCCGTTATCCAGAAGCGATCCCTCTCAGAAATACCTCGGCCAAAACCATAGCCAAAGAGCTATCTCTTGTTTTTAGCCGGGTGGGTATTTGTAAAGAACTGCTTACGGACCAAGGTACACCCTTTATGTCCCGGGTTATGAAAGAGCTGTGTAAATTGTTCAAAGTGACGCAATTGCGTACATCTGTGTATCACCCCCAAACCGATGGGCTGGTTGAAAGATTCAACAAAACCCTAAAACAAATGTTGAAGAAAGTGGTGGATAGAGATGGAAGGGATTGGGACTGTCTACTTCCTTATTTGATGTTTGCTATTAGGGAGGTGCCCCAATCCTCTACGGGATTCTCCCCCTTTGAGTTACTGTATGGGAGACACCCAAGAGGGCTGTTGGATATTGCCAAGGAAACTTGGGAAAGTGAGAGTTCTCCCCACAGGAGTGTGATTGAGCATGTCGCCCTGATGCAAGATCGAATTGCACAGGTAATGCCCATCGTGAAGGAACATTTGGCCCAAGCGCAGTTGGCACAGCAGAGAGTGTACAACCGTGGAGCCAAGACCCGTACCTTTTCCCCGGGGGATAGGATATTGGTACTTGTCCCTACGGTTGAAAGTAAATTCCTTGCCAAATGGCAAGGCCCCTACGAGATAATGGAAAAAGTGAGCGAAGTGAATTACAAGGTCAGACAACCAGGAAGGCGAAAGCCCGAACAGATCTATCACGTTAATCTGTTGAAAGCCTGGAGGGATAGAGAGTCCCTAGTCGCAGACACTTGGTCACCAGCTCAAACTGGTTGCGTGATTCCTGAGGTTGGAATCGCAGCCACCTTGTCACAACCCCAACAACAGGAGGTTAAGGAGTTTGTGCTTCGCAACAAGGAGGTATTCTCTGAGCTGCCGGGACAAACATCTGGGGTAGAGCATGACATTATTACCCCGCCCGGTGAAAGGGTGAAGTTAAAACCCTATCGGATCCCAGAGGCCCGACGGGAGGCAATACGGGAGGAAGTACAGAAAATGCTGAACTTAGGGGTGATAGAGGAGTCCCAAAGTGATTGGTCTAGTCCCATCGTGTTGGTGCCTAAACCGGATGGGAGCTGGCGATTTTGTAACGATTTTCGTCAGTTGAACAAAGTTACAAAATTTGACACCTACCCCATGCCACGTATAGATGAGTTGATCGACCGGCTGGGAACAGCCCGATACATGACGACTCTTGACCTCACAAAAGGGTATTGGCAAATCCCCCTGGCCAAGTCGGCCAAAGAGAAAACCGCATTTGTAACCCCAGACGGGGCGTTCCAATATAAAAGAATGCCGTTCGGGTTACAGAATGCGCCGGCCACATTCCAGCGGAAAATGGACCAGATGCTGAGGCCCCATCGGAAGTATGCTGCGGCTTACCTGGATGACATAATTGTCCATAGCACAGATTGGGCCTCACATCTGCCAAAAGTGCAAGCAGTCCTGGACTCTGTTCGGGAAGCAGGGTTTACGGCTAACCCCAAGAAGTGTACCATTGGGCAGGAGGAGGCCAAATATCTTGGGTACACCATTGGGAGGGGAGTAATAAAACCCCAACTCAACAAAGTCGAGGCCATCCAGAGTTGGCCACGTCCCAACAGCAAGAAGCAGGTACGAGCCTTTCTGGGAATCGCTGGGTATTATCGGCGATTCATTCCCCACTTTGCTTCTAAGGCTGTGCCCCTAACCAACCTGACGAAGGGGAAAGGGTCGGTCATGATTAAATGGACCCCCGAGGCTGAGGCAGCATTCCAATTCTTGAAACAAGCCTTATGTAGCCAGCCAGTGTTGTACTCACCCGACTTCTCTAGAGACTTTGTCGTACAAAGTGATGCGTCAGATGTGGGGTTAGGAGCAGTATTGTCCCAGGTCTGGAACGGGGAAGAGCACCCAGTCATTTACCTCAGCAGGAAGTTGAAGTCCCATGAGGTAAATTACGCCACCGTTGAAAAGGAGTGTTTAGCGGTGAAGTGGGCTCTAGATTCCCTTCGGTACTACCTGCTAGGTAGGCACTTTGACATGGTTACGGATCACGCTCCGTTAAAGTGGATGGCTCAAAACAAGGAAACAAATAGAAGAGTGAATAGGTGGTTCCTGGCCCTCCAGGAATTCAACTTCACAGTAAAGCATCGCCCTGGCGTTCAAATGGGGAATGTGGATGCTTTGTCTCGAGTACATGAATGCCTGATTGCTGGTGTTCCAACCCCGAGGTTAAAACAAGAGGGGGGGGTATGTGACAGCAGGAAGGTAAAGTCACCTGGTTGCATCCAGGGGGGTAGATATATTTCGCCCAGATTCAGGCTTTACGCCGATTTGTACAACTAGGTGGAGAGTTGTATAAGGCTAGTGTGCTCATGGATGACTCATACCTCTAGGGAGAGGGCTGGGCGTCGTGCAGACAGGGAGTTGATGAGACCAGCTGAACCTTGTCAGCTCATTTAGGCCTCTATAAGAAAGCCCAGCTTCATTAGATGTTAGCTCATGCCTGGAACCAGACCTGTGTGGACTGTCTAGGGAGAGTGAACCCCTGTGCGGTGAGAGAAAGCCTGTGTGGCTATATTTTGCTTGGACATTTAAAACCAGGGACTTAGGGACTAGGACAGCACTAGGCTGATCCCAGTTGTTAGTTAGGAAACCTGTATGTTTAGTCAGAGGTCAAGTTGACCAGGATTTATTTTGTTTATGTTTTTTTTGCCTTGCTGTGTTTTTGTCACTGTAAATAGAAAATAAACCGCACCTTTTTGATTTTGAAAACCACAACCTCCGTCTGCTGGGCCTGTTTTTGGGTGGGGAGCCCATCCCGGGGGTCACACATACCCGCTGCCGAGCTAACCCCCTCACAACACACACAACCATTCAAAAGAACCGCTGTTCTTTTGATTGGCAAGAACGCCGTGATGCCATAGACTACGACGAGCCTGCGCTCGTCACATTCGATGCCGGCGCCGCCTTCTTGCTACACCCCACACTAACCTTGTATGCTACCACGCATGCGTCAAAATCTTTTCGAGCATGCGCGGGTTTACGTGGACAGGTAAGCATACAGACGACCAGTTTTCTCAGCAGGAAACGCTCTGCTGAGAATCACGACGAGAAAAATAGAGAGCAGGTTCTCTATTTTTCTCATCGAGATTCCCGGCAGTTTTCCTGTCGCAAAACCATACACACGAACGGGTTTCTCGGCAAAAAGCTCTCCCAGCAGTTTTCTTGCAAAAAAAACGGTCCTGTGTACGAGGCTTTAGACAAAAATGGTGTCAGGAGAGAGACCTCCAGCTGATTGACAGCCTCTGCTCTATTCCTGTGTGCTGTGTGGAAGGGTGGTTGTTCCTTCCCTCCAATCAACTCTCAGAACTCTCCTCACTGAGCTCTGCAGAATGTAACTTTAGCTCTCCGCTGACAGCTCAGACAAGCTTTATAAATTCTGCAGTTTGAATGGATGTAGAGAAGAATAGACTACAGATAAACAGGTAAAAGTTATGTGGGAGTATTTGTCTCATCTCTGTGTATCACCTGAGGCCAGTCAATTCACCGGGTATGTGTAAGGCCCGGTTCACACTGGTGCGATGCGAGAACCCTGAGAATCCTCTGCGGGTTCCCGCATCACACCCGACTTGCACGGCAGTTCACACTGCCATATGCGAACTGCTGGGGAGTGTCATTATATGTTAACGACACCCCCATTTCAGCTCGCGTATCGGACTGCAAACTGACAGTTCGGACATGAATCAGATCGCATATGTGTGAACACCCATGTGATCCGATTCTGGTCTGAACAGAAAAAAGGGTCCTGTGCGTGTTTGGACCGAATGCGAAATCGCATCGCACAGACATTGCATGTGATGTGAACAGCAGTGCGCTGCGAATCACATGCAATGTCTGTCATCGCACAAGTGTGAACCGGCCCTTAGGGTTTACAACCACTTTAAGGGTTGGATTTCTAAAATAGTGTGTTCATCTTTTTTTTTTCATGTACGTTATGCTACGTTATGCTACGTACATGAAAAAAAAATAGAACACACTATTTTAGAAATCCAACCCTTAAAGTGGTTGTAAACCCTAAGGGCCGGTTCACACTTGTGCGATGACAGACATTGCATGTGATTCGCAGCGCACTGCTGTTCACATCACATGCAATGTCTGTGCGATGCGATTTCGCATTCGGTCCAAACACGCACAGGACCCTTTTTTCTGTTCAGACCAGAATCGGATCACATGGGTGTTCACACATATGCGATCTGATTCATGTTCGAACTGTCAGTTTGCAGTCCGATACGTGAGCTGAAATGGGGGTGTCGTTAACATATAATGACACTCCCCAGCAGTTCGCATATGGCAGTGTGAACTGCCGTGCAAGTCGGGTGCGATGCGGGAACCCGCAGAGGATTCTCAGGGTTCTCGCATCGCACCAGTGTGAACCGGGCCTTACACATACCCGGTGAATTGACTGGCCTCAGGTGATACACAGAGATGAAACAAGTACTCCCACATAACTTTTACCTGTTTATCTCTTTGCTCTTGCAACTTGCAACTTTCAACTTGCAACAATGTTATTGAGAAATTCCCGCCAATAGAAGCATAATTCGGTGCTTTAGAGCAACATTGATTGGGGATTTGAAGCAGAATTGACTGAAACTATCACATACTGTAACACTTTTTTTATTATTTTTATCATTCTACTCTACATTCAAACACTGTTGCTGTTCTCACATTGATTTCTGTTGCACTGATTCATGCAGGACATGACTGCCAGAGACTTGCTGCAGCAAAGGTACACACTTCCAAATGGTGACACTGCCTGGCGACAATCTCCTTTGGTTACAGCTGCCTTGGAAGGAAAACTTGTCATTCTTGATGGTATCCATCGTGTCAATCCAGGCACTCTATCCATTCTTCAAAGGTCAGTAACTGTTAGCTCTGATGAGCGTTTTAGAAGACCAGATAAGGCTTAAAAATTATATTGTAAACTGAGAGATGTAATAATAATACATTCTTAAAATATGCACTAGATCTCCTAAATAGTTTTACATAGTTACATAGTTAGTAAGGTTGAAAAAAGACACAAGTCCATCCAGTTCAACCATAAAAAAAAAAAGAAATATCGTACAATCCCATATACCCAATTCTATACCCACAGTTGATCTAGAGGAAGGCAAAAAACCCCAGCAGAGCATGATCCAATTTGCTACAGCAGGGGAAAAAATTCCTTCCTGATCCCCCGAGAGGCAATCGGATATTCCCCGGATCAACTTTACCTATAAATGTCAGTACCCAGTTATATTATGTACATTTAAGAAAGAATCCAGGCCCTTCTTAAAGCAATCTACTGAGCTGGCCAGAACCACCTCTGCAGGGAGTCTATTCCACATTTTCACAGCTCTTACTGTGAAGAAACCTTTCCGTATTTGGAGGTGAAATCTCTTTTTCTCTAGACGCAAAGAGTGCCCCCTTGTCCTTTGTGTTGACCGTAAAGTGAATAACTCAACACCAAGTTCACTATATGGACCCCTTATATTTTTGTACATGTTGATCATATCCCCCCTTATTCTCCTCTTCTCAAGAGTGAATAAATTCAGTTCCTCTAATCTTTCCTCATAGCTGAGCTCCTCCATGCCTCTTATCAGTTTGGTTGCCCTTCTCTGCACTTTCTCCAGTTCCCCAATATCCTTTTTGAGAACTGGGGCCCAAAACTAAACTGCATATTCCAGATGAGGTCTTACTAATGATTTGAACAGGGGCAAAATTATATCTCTCTCTCTGGAGTCCATACCTCTCCTAATACAAGAAAGAACTTTGCTCGCTTTGGAAACCGCAGCTTGGCATTGCATGCCATTATTGAGCTTATGATCTATCAAAACCCCCAGATCCTTCTCCACTACGGATCCCCCCAGTTGTACTCCCCCTAGTATGTATGATGCATTCATATTCTTAGCCCCCAAGTGCATAACTTTACATTTATCAACATTAAACCTCATCTGCCACATAGTCGCCCAATTAGACAGAGCATTGAGGTCGGCTTGTAAATTGGCGACATCCTGTAAGGACGTTATTCCACTGCATAGCTTGGTGTCATCTGCAAAGACAGAAATGTTACTTTTGATCTCAGACCCAATATCATTTATAAACATATTAAAAAGTAAGGGTCCCAGCACTGAACCTTGGGGTACACCACTGATAACCTTGGACCATTCAGAGTAAGAATCATTAACCACTACTCTCTGAATTCTGTCTTTTAGCCAGTTTTCTATCCATTTACAAACTGATAATTCCAATCCTGTAGACTTTATCTTGCACATGAGCCGTGAGTGGGGAACTGTATCGAACGCTTTTGCAAAATCCAAGTATACCACGTCCACAGCCACCCCTCTGTCCAAGGTCTTACTTACCTCTTCATAAAAAGAAATCAGGTTTGTTTGACAACTTCTGTCTTTCATGAATCCATGCTGTCTGTTGCTTAAATAGTTTTTTTCCAGCAAGCACTCATCTATGTGGTCTTTTATTAATCTCTCCAGTATCTTCCCAACTATAGAAGTTAAACTAACAGGTCTATAGTTACTTGGTAAAGACTTAATTCCCTTTTTAAATATAGGCACCACATTGGCCCTGCGCCAATCCAGTGGTACTATTCCTGTCATTAATGAGTCCCTAAAAATTAAATACAATGGCTTTGAAATTACAGAGCTCAATTCTTTTAGGATCCGTGGGTGTATGCCATCTGGTCCAGGTGCTTTATCCACCTTTATTCCATCTAAATATTTCTGGACCATATCACTTTTGAGCCATTGTGGATTTGGGGCTGTGTCACTACCACCCTCATTTTGGACATGAGCTCCCCCATGCTCCTTTGTATACACAGAACTGAAGAAAGTATTTAATAAATTAGCCTTCTCTTTGTCCCCAGTCACCCACTCTAGATTATTTTGTAAAGGGCCTACATGCTCAGACTTGACCTTTTTACTATTAATATATTTGAAGAATTTTTTGGGGTTTGTCCTACTATCCTTTGCAATCTGTCGTTCATTTTGCATCCTTGATTTCCTTTTTACATATCCTGTTATATTCTTTGTAACATTTAAATGACACTAGTGTTCCCTCATTTTTATATTTTTTAAAAGCTCTTTTCTTATAGTTTATAGCTTTTTTAACTTTGGCAGTGAGCCACATAGGTTTTGTTTTTAGCCTTTTAAACTTATTGCCCATGGGAATATACTTTGCAGTGAGTTCACAAACAGTCTTTTTGAAGAATTCCCATTTCTGTTCTGTGCCCATTGATGCCAATATTCCCTCCCAGTCTAAGTCCTGGAGAGCAGCGCTCATCCTTGGAAAATTTGCTCTCTTGAAATTAAGTGTTTTTATCTTTCCCGTATGTGATTTTTGCTTACAACTAACATCAAATGAAATCATGTTATGGTCACTGCTACCCAGGTGTTCCATTATCTGAACATTAGTAATACGCTCTGCATGGTTTGAGATTACCAGGTCCAACAGAGCATCATTCCTAGTTGGGGCCTCAATAAACTGGACCATAAAATTGTCCTGCAATAGGTTTATACATTTTTGCCCTTTAACTGTCCCAGCAGTTCCATTACTCCAGTCAATTTCTGGATAGTTAAATTTACCCATTATTATCACCGTCCCAGCCCTTGCAGCCCTTTCTATCTGTGCAAGGAGCTGAGTCTCCACCTCCTCATTAACATTGGGTGGTCTATAACAAACTCCAATGATTAGCTTTGAACTACGCACATCTGTATGCAGTTCCACCCATAATGCTTCAGACTCATCCCACTCTCCATCCACCAAGGTCCTCTTTCACACTCACTTTGTGGTGGAATGATTAATGTCAACAATAGATATGTATATTTATACAGTATTATATTATTTTTAATACTCTGCAGTCAAATTGGTGTCATAGAGTGTAGTCCCAGAAAACACGCTGCTGTGAGAAAATGTAGGAGCTGCCATTCATTCTGAAGGAACCGCAGGGAAATTGCACGGTCACTTTTTTCTGCAGGAAATGCAGGCACAGCAGCCCATTTAAACAAATGTGCTGCTGTACCCCAGCAAACACGGCCCACACACACACATATGTGCGAACCGAGTCTTATTGCATTTTCAAAAAGTTAGACTACAAGCGATGTAAGTTCTGGAGGCTATACTGTATTAACTCCTTCATGCCTAAGCCTTTTTTTGACATTTGTTGCTTACAAGTTAGAATTTGTATTTTTTGCTAGAAAATTACTTAGAACCCCCAAACATTATATATATATTTTTTAGCAGAGACCCTAGAGCAGGGGTAGGCAACTTCGGCCCTCCAGCTGTGGTGAAACTACATGTCCCATGAGACATTGCAAGACCCTGACAATCACAGGCATAACCCCTAGAGGCAGAGGCATGATGGGATTTTTAGTTTCACCACAGCTGTAGTGCCGAGGTTGCCTACCCCTGCCCTAGAGAATAAAATGGTGATTTTTGTAATATTTTGTGTCGCACTGTATTTACGCAGCAGTCTTTAAAATGCATTTTTTTTTTAAGAAAAACACTTTCATTAATTAAAAAGAACAAAACCGTAAAGTTAGCCCAATTTTTTGGTATAACGTGAAAGATGATGTTTCGCTGAGTAAATGGATACCTAACATGTCATGCTTTAAAATTGCACACACTCTTGGAATGGCGACAAACTACGGTACTTAAAAATCCCCATAAGCAACGCTTTAGAAATATCTACAGGTTACCTGTTTAGAGTTACAGAAAAGGTCTAGATTTATTGCTCTCCCTCGAACGATCACGGTGATACTTCACATGTGTGGTTTGAACACTGTTTACATGTGCGGGTGCAACTTATATAGGCGTTCCCTTCTGCATGCGAGCATTGAGGGATAGGGCGATTTACATTTTTTTATTTTTTCTTATTTATTTTATTTAGCTGAGAGAGCCCTCCACTCCTCATTGGGGGTACTCTTAGCTGCAAAAACCCATCCACCCTTCCAGATGAAGAAAAAAAACCAAAAAACGACGAAGACTCCTGTGATCTATAACATCATTTTGGCTTAGGCCAGAAATCAGGAAGCAGCTGAATAAATGTAGAACAACTGTTAAAACAAGTAAATATACTGTACCCTTGTATCTATTTACTAAGGTGGGCAGCATAGTTAAAGTTGATTGAAAGCGTTTATTTCCACTTTAAGTTTGAATAAGAAGATGTGGCCTCTGAAATGTACAGTGACTTGTAAAAGTATTCATACCCCTTGAAATTTTAAACATTTTGTCGTGTTACAAGCAAAAATGTAAATATATTTTATGTGATAGACCAACACAAAGTGGCACATAATTGTGAAGTGGAAGGAAAATGATAAATGGTTTTCCAAATTTTCTACAAATAAATATCTGAAAGTGAGGTGTGCATTTGTATTCAGCCCCCTTTATTCTGATAGAATAACAGACAGACAGAAGTCACCTAATTAATAAATAGAGTCCACCTGTGTGTAATTTAATCGCAGTATAAATATAGCTGTTCTGTGAACCCCCCAGAGGTTTGTTAGAGAACCTTAGTGAACAAACCGCATCATGAAAGCCAAGGAACACACCAGACAGGTCAGGGATAAAGTTGGGGAGAAGTTTAAAGCAGGGTTAGGGTATAAAAAAAATATCCCAAGCTTTGAACATCTCAGAGAGCACTGTTCAATCCACTTATCTGAAAATGGAAAGAGTATGGCACAGCTTCAAACCTACCAAGACATTGACATCCACCTAAACTGATAGGCCGGGCAAGAGAAGCATTAATCACAAAAGCAGCCAAGAGGCCCATGGTAACTCTGGAGGAGATGCAGCGATCCACAGCTCAGGTGGGAAAATCTGTCCACAGGACAACTATAAAGCCCTGTACACACGATCGGATTTCCTATGGTTTTTAAACCAATGGATTTTTCCATCGGAAAACCGATGAAGCTGACTTCCATCAGTCTTGCCTACACACCATCAGTCTAAAAACCGACCCTTCCAAACGCGGTGACGTAAAAAACACTCCGATGAGCCGAGAAAAATTAAGTTCAATGCTTCTGAGCATGCGTCGACTTGATTCTGAGCATGCGTGGGTTTTTTATCCGATGGAGTTCCCCACAGACGATAGTAATTTGCTATCGGTTTTTTAACCATCGGATAAATTTAAAACATGTTCTATTTTTAAACACCGATGGAAAAAAGCACGATGGGGCCCATACACGATCGGTTTGTCCATCGGACTGTTTTCATCGGTAAAACCTATCGTGTGTACACGGCTTTAGTCTTGCACTCCACAAATCTGGCATTTATGGAAGAGTGGCAAGAAGAAAGCCATTCTTAAAAGAAAGCTATAAGATGTCCTATTTGCAGTTTGCGAGAAGCCATGTGGGGGACACAGCAAACATGTGGAAGAAGGTGCTCTGGTCAGATGAGAACAAAATTGAACTTTCTGGCCTTAAAAGCAAAACGATATGTGTGGCGGAAAACTAACACTTCACATCACCCTGAACACACCATCCCCATCGTGAAACATGGTGGTGGCAATATCTTGTTGTGGGGATGCTTTTCTTCAGCAGGGACAGGGAAGCTGGTCAGAGTTGATGGGAAGATGGATGGAGCCAAATACAGGGCAATCTTAGAAGAAAACCGGTAAGCGTCTGAAAAAGACTTGAGACAGGGGCAAAGGTTCACCTTCCAGCAAGACAACAATCCTAAACCTACAGCCAGAGCTACAATGGAATGGTTTAGATCAAAGCATATTCATGTGTTAGAATGGCCCAGTCAAAGTCCAGACCTAAATCCAATGGAGAATCTGTGGCAAGACTTGAAATTTGATGTTCACAGCCACTCTTTATCCAATCTGACAGAGCTTGAGCTATCTTACAAAGAAGAATGGGCAAAAATGTAATTCTCTAGATGTGCAAAGCTGGGTAGAGACATACCCAAAAAGGTGGTTCTACAAAGTATTGACTCAGGGGGGCTGAATACAAATACACGCCACACTTTTCACATATTTACTTGTAAAAAATGTTGAAAACCATTTATAATTTTCCTTCCACTTCACAATTATGTACCGCTTTGTATTGGTCTATCACATAAAATCCCAATAAAAATACATTTACGTTTTTGGTTGTAGCATTACAAAATATGGAAAATTTCAAGGGGTTTGTATACTTTTTCAAGGCACAGTATAAAGTGCTCCTTAGTAATTTTTTTCTTGAGTTTATAGGTCTTTGGTAGTAAAGACTGGCAAAAGATTGCACTCTTTACTCAAAAAGAACCCCTATCTGTATGATTTGGATATCTATTACTACTTGCCTGTAAGGGGCACCTCTGCTTTCCCTTAAGTAATCTCACGGTAGGAGTGATTATTGGTAATCACTGGTGCATTGATGCAGGATTGAGTAAAGGTTTAGGGCAGGGATATGCAATTAGCGGACCTCCAGCCAGAGGCGGCTCTCTAATTAGGCAGTCGCCTAAGGCCTCGCACACACAGGGGCCTCGCGGCCGCCTAATTTGCCTGTGATCAATACTGAAGTCGGCATCATCGGAGCTCTCTATTACCCCTCTCTCTTTTTCACCTCCCCCTCTCTCCCCCCTCTTGTATTGGCTGAATATGTCTGATGGGTGAGGAGGGTGCCCTAAGAAGTGGTGCTGATCACCTGTGTGCTAGATCCGTACATTTTCGGAATTATTTTTCCCATTATTGGCGTGAGTGGGGCCTCATATCTAAGTTTTCGCGGTCGCCTAAGGCCTCACAAAGCCTAGAGCCGCCTCTGCCTCCAGCTGTTGCAAAACTACAAGTCCCATCATGCCTCTGCCTCTGGGTGTCATGCTTGTGGCTGTCAGTCTTGCTATGCCTCATGGGAGTTGTAGTTCTGCAACAGCTGGAGGTCCGCTAATTGCATATCCCTGGTTTAGGGTTTCACAGTATGGCCATTATATTTGTAGGATTCCACAATGCTCTTTAGTGTTTTAATCAATTGTGAGGGGGTTAGCTCGGCAGCGGGTGTGTGTGACCCCCGGGATGGGCTCCCCACACAAAAACAGGCCCAGCAGACGGAGGTTGTGGTTTTCAAAATCAAAAAGGTGCGGTTTATTTCCTATTTACAGTGACAAAAACACAGCAAGGCAAAAGAAACATAAACAAAATAAATCCTGGTCAACTTGACCTCTGACTAAACATACAGGTTTCCTAACTAACAACTGGGATCAGCCTAGTGCTGTCCTAGTCCCTAAGTCCCTGGTTTTAAATGTCCAAGCAAATAGCCACACAGGCTTTCTCTCACCGCACAAGGGTTCACTCTCTCCAGGAAGTCCACACAGGTCTGCTTCCAGGCATGAGCTAACATCTAATGAATCTGGGAGTTTTTATAGAGGCCTTAAACGAGCTGACAAGCCTCAGCTGGTCTCATCAACTCCCTGTCTGCACGACGCCCAGCCCTCTCGCTAGAGGTATGAGTCATCAATGAGCCCACTAGTCTCAGCTGGGCTTATACAACTCTCCACCTAGTTGTATAAGTCGGCGTAAAGCCTGAATCTGGGTGAAATATATCTACCCCCCTGGATGCAACCAGGTGACTTTACCTTCCTGCTGTCACATACCCCCCCTCTTGTTTTAACCTCGGGGTTGGAACACCAGCAATCAGGCATTCATGTACTCGAGACAAAGCATCCACATTCCCCATTTGAACGCCAGGGCGATGCTTTACTGTGAAGTTGAATTCCTGTAGGGCCAGGAACCACCTATTCACTCTTCTATTTGTCTCCTTGTTTTGAGCCATCCACTTTAACGGAGCGTGATCCGTAACCATGTCAAAGTGCCTACCTAGCAGGTAGTACCGAAGGGAATCTAGAGCCCACTTCACCGCTAAACACTCCTTTTCAACGGTGGCGTAATTTACCTCATGGGACTTCAACTTCCTGCTGAGGTAAATGACTGGGTGCTCTTCCCCGTTCCAGACCTGGGACAATACTGCTCCTAACCCCACATCTGACGCATCACTTTGTACGACAAAGTCTTTAGAGAAGTCGGGTGAGTACAACACTGGCTGGCTACATAAGGCTTGTTTCAAGAATTGGAATGCTGCCTCAGCCTCGGGGGTCCATTTAATCATGACCGACCCTTTCCCTTTCGTCAGGTTGGTTAGGGGCACAGCCTTAGAAGCAAAGTGGGGAATGAATCGCCGATAATACCCAGCGATTCCCAGAAAGGCTCGTACCTGCTTCTTGCTGTTGGGACGTGGCCAACTCTGGATGGCCTCGACTTTGTTGAGTTGGGGTTTTATTACTCCCCTCCCAATGGTGTACCCAAGATATTTGGCCTCCTCCTGCCCAATGGTACACTTCTTGGGGTTAGCCGTAAACCCTGCTTCCCGAACAGAGTCCAGGACTGCTTGCACTTTTGGCAGATGTGAGGCCCAATCTGTGCTATGGACAATTATGTCATCCAGGTAAGCCGCAGCATACTTCCGATGGGGCCTCAGCATCTGGTCCATTTTCCGCTGGAATGTGGCCGGCGCATTCTGTAACCCGAACGGCATTCTTTTATATTGGAACGCCCCGTCTGGGGTTACAAATGCGGTTTTCTCTTTGGCCGACTTGGCCAGGGGGATTTGCCAATACCCTTTTGTTAGGTCAAGAGTCGTCATGTATCGGGCTGTTCCCAGCCGGTCGATCAACTCATCTATACGTGGCATGGGGTAGGTGTCAAATTTTGTAACTTTGTTCAACTGACGAAAATCGTTACAAAATCGCCAGCTCCCATCCGGTTTAGGCACCAACACAATGGGACTAGACCAATCACTTTGGGACTCCTCTATCACCCCTAAGCTCAGCATTTTCTGTACTTCCTCCCGTATTGCCTCCCGTCGGGCCTCTGGGATCCGATAGGGTTTTAACTTCACCCTTTCACCGGGCGGGGTAATAATGTCATGCTCTACCCCAGATGTTTGTCCCGGCAGCTCAGAGAATACCTCCTTGTTGCGAAGCACAAACTCTTTAACCTCCTGTTGTTGGGGTTGTGACAAGGTGGCTGCGATTCCAACCTCAGGAATCACGCAACCAGTTTGAGCTGGTGACCAAGTGTCTGCGACTAGGGACTCTCTATCCCTCCAGGCTTTCAACAGATTAACGTGATAGATCTGTTCGGGCTTTCGCCTTCCTGGTTGTCTGACCTTGTAATTCACTTCGCTCACTTTTTCCATTATCTCGTAGGGGCCTTGCCATTTGGCAAGGAATTTACTTTCAACCGTAGGGACAAGTACCAATATCCTATCCCCCGGGGAAAAGGTACGGGTCTTGGCTCCACGGTTGTACACTCTCTGCTGTGCCAACTGTGCTTGGGCCAAATGTTCCTTCACGATGGGCATTACCTGTGCAATTCGATCTTGCATCAGGGCGACATGCTCAATCACACTCCTGTGGGGAGAACTCTCACTTTCCCAAGTTTCCTTGGCAATATCCAACAGCCCTCTTGGGTGTCTCCCATACAGTAACTCAAAGGGGGAGAATCCCGTAGAGGATTGGGGCACCTCCCTAATAGCAAACATCAAATAAGGAAGTAGACAGTCCCAATCCCTTCCATCTCTATCCACCACTTTCTTCAACATTTGTTTTAGGGTTTTGTTGAATCTTTCAACCAGCCCATCGGTTTGGGGGTGATACACAGATGTACGCAATTGCGTCACTTTGAACAATTTACACAGCTCTTTCATAACCCGGGACATAAAGGGTGTACCTTGGTCCGTAAGCAGTTCTTTACAAATACCCACCCGGCTAAAAACAAGAGATAGCTCTTTGGCTATGGTTTTGGCCGAGGTATTTCTGAGAGGGATCGCTTCTGGATAACGGGTGGCATAGTCCATTATAACCAATATGTACTGGTGCCCCCTAGCGGACTTGATTATAGGACCTACCAAATCCATTGCGATTCTCTCAAACGGGACCTCAATGATGGGTAGAGGGACCAGCGGGCTACGGAAATGTGGCATCGGGGCCGACCTCTGACACACAGGGCAGGAGGAACAATAATTTTCTATGTCCTTCATCACCCCAGGCCAATAGAATCTCTGTAATACCCTCTCTCGGGTTTTCTCTGTCCCCAGATGACCTCCAAGAATGTGCCCATCGGCCAACTCCAACACCAACTTCCTATAAGGTTTGGGCACCACAAGCTGCTCAACGGTTTCTTCTGCCCTTTTTGCCACCCGATACAGTAGGTCCTTCTCTACGCTGAAGTATGGGTAAGTGCAGGTATTATCTGGGTTCACTAACTCGCCATCTATTTTCACTACGTTTTCCCGTGCCTTTATTAGGGCGGGGTCTTTCAACTGTTCTGTGGCAAAGTTTTCCCTGTGAACCTCAAGATCAGAAAACTCCACAGACGGTAGGTTTTCGTCTGAGGAGGTGGGCTCCTCTCCAGTTTCTTGAGTCTCCCCTGCCAATACTGACAAGGGAAATTCCGGAGAGTCCTCACCACTCTCAGGGGAGTTCTGGCTATCACATTCCTGGTACATAGGGGCACCAGTGGGGGGCTCAGGATCATCCCACAGTTCCCAGAACTTCGGAAAATCCCTTCCCACAATGGCGTCATGCGGTAACTGAGATACTAAGCCCACTGGATGAGAGAGGGTACCTTTGGGGGTCTCGAAACACACTGTAGTCACTGGATACTCTCGGGTGTCCCCATGCACACAAATAACGGCTACCTTGCTATTCCCAGAGACCTCTGTTTTAACTAACTCAGCCTTTATCAGGGTCACAAGGCTACCTGAATCCAGCAATACCACAACATTTCTACCATTAATACACATTTTGCATAAATGTTTCTCAGTTCCCCGAATGGCAGTGCATGCGACTGTCGCACACAGCGACTGACGTCTGCCCGTCAGAAAGTCACACTGCATGGGTTCCTCCAAAACCGGGCAATTTGCTGCAATATGTCCCGCTTGCCGGCAGCGGTAGCAAATGATCCTTCTTGCCGCCTCTTGAGCCGCTGATTTCCCAGGCTGTTCTCGCCAAACTTGGGGTAGAGCTCCCACCCTCTCACTCTCTCCACCCTTACCCCTTGGAATCCTCTTATCCGCCCCTGGGGATGGTCTGGTCTTAGGGTGGAAAGTCCGAGTGTCTCTGGAAGAGGCCGTCAGGTTCTCTGTAGCCAAGTATTTCTCCACACGATCCACAAGACCATCGGCCGTCTCTGGGTCTCCATGGCTTACCCACTTTTGGATGGCAGTAGGAAGAGCTCTCAAAAACCGATCCATTACAACACGTTCCACAATCTTTGGTGCGGACAAAGTCTCTGGCTGTAGCCACTTTCTGCTCAGGTGAATGAGATCATACATTTGAGACCTGGGGGGTTTTCCAAGCTGGAAAGTCCAGTTATGCACACGCTGAGCCCGGACAGCCAGGGTGACACCCAGCCTTGCCAATATTTCAGCTTTTAGCATCACATAGTCTTTTGCTTGGTTAGGCTCTAGGTCATAGTAAGCTTTCTGCGATTCACCAGTTAACAGAGGAGCCACTAGTCCAGCCCACTGCTCCTCAGGCCACTTTTCTCTTTCAGCGGTCCTTTCAAATGTGGTCAAAAATACCTCTGGATCATCCTCACCAGTCATTTTTGTCAATAAACGACTCACCCCAAAGGATGCGGTATTAGTGGGACGGCTTTCCTCACTGGTCTGCGGACGTTGCTGCATTACTGCTTCCATCTGTTGTTGTAGTCTCTGCTCTTGCTTCTGCAACAGGTCTATGAAGCGGGCCTCAGATTGCTGCTGGGCTTGTTGCTGAGCCTCCAGACTCTGTTGCAAAGTTGCAAGGCTCTGTTGATGAGCTTGCTGCTGGGCTGCAAGGCTCCTTTGCAAACCTGCATTTGTCTGCTGTTGATTGGCATTTGCTAGAGCCAGCTGTTTCAGTATCTCCTCCATGCTGGCTTAAAAAAAAACTGCCACTGGTTCTCCACCAACTGTGAGGGGGTTAGCTCGGCAGCGGGTGTGTGTGACCCCCGGGATGGGCTCCCCACACAAAAACAGGCCCAGCAGACGGAGGTTGTGGTTTTCAAAATCAAAAAGGTGCGGTTTATTTCCTATTTACAGTGACAAAAACACAGCAAGGCAAAAGAAACATAAACAAAATAAATCCTGGTCAACTTGACCTCTGACTAAACATACAGGTTTCCTAACTAACAACTGGGATCAGCCTAGTGCTGTCCTAGTCCCTAAGTCCCTGGTTTTAAATGTCCAAGCAAATAGCCACACAGGCTTTCTCTCACCGCACAAGGGTTCACTCTCTCCAGGAAGTCCACACAGGTCTGCTTCCAGGCATGAGCTAACATCTAATGAATCTGGGAGTTTTTATAGAGGCCTTAAACAAGCTGACAAGCCTCAGCTGGTCTCATCAACTCCCTGTCTGCACGACGCCCAGCCCTCTCCCTAGAGGTATGAGTCATCAATGAGCCCACTAGTCTCAGCTGGGCTTATACAACTCTCCACCTAGTTGTATAAGTCGGCGTAAAGCCTGAATCTGGGTGAAATATATCTACCCCCCTGGATGCAACCAGGTGACTTTACCTTCCTGCTGTCACACAATACAACACATGTAATACCTTGTATTGCTTATTGGTTTAACATCAAAGTTTATATTCTTTATCCTGCATTTGCTTGAATGTAAATAGGATTAATATACTAAAAACCACTGAAGCATAAACTAGTTCTTTTTACTGAAAGTAGTTGTGTAAAGCAAGTCAAAGTCTACTTTCACTGCTTAGTAAGTATATGGGATCTGGCAAACACCATTGTTAGATTGTTCTGCTTTTGCAATATTTATAATATTTTTTACATCTTTATGCAATATTTATTTATGCTTATTGAAGCAGCATTAACAGCTCCTGCACTGAAACGTTCATTAGCCTGGAATTTTTCATATTTCTTTTACATAGTATATGTAATCATGGCCTGGGATTATGGGTTATGTTTTATTCACTTAAGAAGAATCATGTGACAAAACTGACTGTTAAGTGCTACTAATCATTCTCAGTGTTGGTCATCTGTGTATAAGGGTGCCATACAAGGTCCGACAAACCCAGTTTAAATATCATTCTGTGACAGGGTGGGTCATATAGAGGTGCAGTTTGCTATTGCGAGAAGTGTTGGAAAATCGCTTTGAGAATGAGAAGAAAAGGATAAAAAGCTTTGATTTTTCTTT
Organism: Rana muscosa; assembly: GCA_029206835.1. Lineage (NCBI taxonomy): Eukaryota > Metazoa > Chordata > Amphibia > Anura > Ranidae > Rana > Rana muscosa. Next base: position 823,157,698 of record CM055117.1, on the reverse strand, counting down.
TTATAGAAAATCCATTTGTCAGCAAGCCCATAGTGGAACCTAGCAACACGTAGGTCGCCCAACGGCTGGCAAATATCTTCACACCTGTCATTTTCGATTAAACTTGAAAATACTCTGGTAGGAAATACAGTGAATGTGAAATTAATGGAGAAGAACAGGAATATGAACAATATTATATTTCATTAGCTTTGAAATGAGCCTAAATTCAGTGACAGAGTATTTATTTGAATGATTGTGTCATTAATTATGCAAATACATTGTTGTGTTAAGCCAGCCATAGATGAATAGAAATTTGGCCATTTCAGCAAGGACTGGCTGAATTTCGATCCATCTATGGGCAGGCTGGTTGTATACAAGTTGATCTCTCAATCGACTTTTTCACCCAATCAGTGCCACCGGCTATAGCCAGCAACAATGATCATTGTATTCTGACAATGTGTGCTGCGGGAGTGATTTTCCCATCCACCAATGTGTGGAAAGGGGAAGCAGCACATTTTTTTTTAACAAAAATAAAAAATGTATACTGTATGGCCTGCCTTAAAACACAACTAATGATCAGAGTTGGAGAGTTTTCATCTCCTTGCTAATGCGGCCATTAACTGTAACAGCTGCATGTAACGTTTTACCCAATGTTTTTACAGGCTAATTCATGACAGGGAGCTCACTCTGTACGACGGTACCAGGCTACTTCGAGGAGATAGATATCAGTTTTTAAAGAAGGAACTAGACATTTCAGATGCTGAGCTACAAGAAAGGTATTTGCATACAGAAACCTGAAACTTTAAAGCTTGCCACAGACATTGCAGTCTTTTTGTACTACACCCTTCAGATTTGCCCACACCTATATAGTACAAGGATCTATCTAAACACTCTAAAATTCTAGAATACCTTGAAATTAGTAATGTACCAAGTGTTGTTGGCCTACATGTAGTATTTAGTTTTTTTGGGGGGGTTTTCTTTTACTGTTTAACTTGTTACTAAAAATGACCACCAGCTAAGCTTTAAGGTAATACTAAAAAAATCTTTTTGATTATGCATTCCTAACAAAGCTTAGAATTCCCCCCCCCCTTTTTTTTTTAGCTGCTGTGATCTGACTTCCTGTTAGAGGGTGGCTGCATTCATTCTCTATGGTCCCGCGCTTCCTTGCTCCCTCTCGAGATAGACTCGGGACTATGGACTAGGGGATTTGTAGTGTGCATAGAGCAGTGTAAATTCAGCAACCAAAGTGTATTGTTTGTTCCAAACAAACTAAAGAGGGGCAGGAAAAGGGAAGTTTTCGGGAGCTGTTCTTCATCCTTCAAGTTAGGAGGCCTATAGTATATACAGACTATTAATTTCCTAATTTGCTGTCTACCCTTGAAGCTCCAGCCACAAGGAATCCATTTCCTCCCTGCCTGTTACCAATATCATCACTCATATTCACTATCAAATTACTCTTGACGTACATGCACACCCCTCAACCTATTCTTCCTACCCCTGTCCCTTCAATACAGTGGGTGCCCAGGACTGTCGCAAGACATTCATGTGTTCTGTCAAATAATGTTTCTGATACTCCAAGTAGTTCCAGTTCTGTAATTTTATTCACTAAACTCCTAGCATTTGTTAACATGTCTTTTAATTTTGAACCAGCGCATTTACTTTCTACTTGTGTGTTTTGATGCTGCAATATGATTCTGTCACCCCTTGGTCACTCTAGCTACTCTACCAACACTGACCACAGTAGCACCCTCTGATCCTCACTCACCACCTGGAATAGCTTCATTTGACCCCCCACCACCACCAAGTTTAAAAGTTCCTCTAACTTTTTGTCCATCCCCCCCCCCCCCCCCTAAAGCTGTACTCTCTCCACTTAGGTCAGCCTCTGTTATAAAACTGGTAACTGACCAAAAAGTCAGCCCAGTTCTCCAGGACCCCTAAAACCTCCTTCCTGCATCAGTAGTTTGTTAGCCATTTGTTAAGTTCCCTAAGCTCTTGTTGTCTTTCTGGTGTGGCTCAAGGTACAGGCAGTATTTCTGAGAATGCTGCCTTGGATGTCTGTTTCTTTAATATAGCTCCTAAATCCCTGAATAATTTTTTTTTAGGATGCTCCATCTTTCCCTAAATTTGTCACTGGTACTATGTGTACCATGTATACAAAGTGTACCATGACAGCTGGGTCCTCCCCAGCCTCACCCAACAATCTGTCCATCTGATCCACGATGTGCTGTACTTGAGTGCCCGGTAAACAACATTCTGTTTGGCAATCAAATGTAACCTTGCCGCCATCCATTGTTCCCCTGGCAGCTAGGGGAGTCAGTCTGCTTAAATAAAGCCACTCCCTGAATGATATCCCCATAATCATACAACTAAGCATATTTATTGGCATGTGTCAGCTCAGGACTAGCCTAACGTTTTTTCCCTCTACCCTGCCTAAAGGTCACCAATCTACCCGGTTCTCGTGTCTGCACCTCCATATCTCCACCCACCTCTTTACTAGCTCCTGCCAGCACTTAATGGGTACAGTCCAAACTCCCTTTCAGGTTGACAATGCTTTGCAGTGTTGCCAGTTGTTGACACAATGTGGAATTATTTGGGGTTAATATTCTATGGGCAAGTAGGCTGTTCACTTTGCAAGGGAAGTTGCAGTTTGCAAGGGAATGTTCCTAAGAGCTTAGTGGATGTGGTGAAATTTCACTTTGCAAAGAATACTCAATCATGTGCGAGATAAATGGCTTTTTTTTTTTATTCCCTGCACGAGATTAGGTATTCTTTGCAAAGTGACTTTTCACCACATTCCCTAAGCTCTGAAGCTCTAAGGAAAATCCCCCTGAAAACTACAACTTCTCTTGCAGCCTATTTGACATTAGAATATCAACCCCAAATACTTCCAAATTGTGACAGCAGCTGGCAACACTGTACAGCATTGTCAAACTGAAAGAGAGTGATGGCAGCAGAGCTTCACCTCATTCACTGAACTCTGGGGAAAAGTTCCTTGCAATGTGAACATTTTATTTGCCTTTATTACAGGATAAGTTCATCTTTCGTGACATGTTACACCCATATTCAGAGTGTAACATGTAATATGTTATGAACGGACCGCCCCCGCACCTCCCCAATCCCCCATCTGACATCTAGCAGGGATCTCACCCCCCCTTCCCCCGGCAGGCTGTTACAATTTAAAAAAACAAAGAGGCCGAGCAGGGCTCTGTGCACCTGGCTGCACCACCCATTCACAGTGTGTTGTGAATGGAAAACTACAAGGTCTGGTGTTCTAACGATATTGTTCCTCCTATCGATATGGTTTCCCCTCGACTGCGCAGGCGCAATCCAAGCCGACGGAAATCTCTGAGCCTGAACAGCTGTTTGTCAGCTGTAGACACGCTCGCTCCCGATGCTTGGTTATACACGCCGCCGATGCTTGGTTATACACGCCGCTCTATACTACACGCCGCTCTATACAGCAAGGGGCGGATGTGATATTGAGCAGTGCTTTTTTGCTTGGTTATACACGCCGCTCTATACAGCAAGGGGCGGATGTGAGACGTGTATTTTATTGAGAAAACCATCCCCCAAAAAAGCACTGCTGAATATCACATCCACCCCTTGCTGTATAGAGCGGCGTGTAGTATAGAGCGGCGTGTATAACCAAGCATGAAAGCACTGGTCAATATCACATCAGGCTCTGCCCCTTTTTCCGCCCCTTGCTGCAGCGTGTAGTATAGAGCGGCGTGTCAATATCACATCAGCCTCCGCCCCTTTTTCTGCCCCTTGCCGCTATGTGTAGTATAGAGTGGCGTGTCAATATCACATCAGTCTCCACCCCTTTTTCTTTCTCGTACATCACGGGACACAGAGCGACATAGTCATTACTAATGGGTTATATAGTTACCGTCAGGTGCTGGCACTGGCAACTTCCAAAACCGGAAGTACCCTCCCCTATATAAGCCCCTCCCATCCGGGAGCACCTCAGTTTTTTGCCAGTGTCTAAGGTGTTGGCCAAGAAGAAACATGTGTTTTTCACTGAGCTTGCGTACAGGTTCTTTTGGGCCTCAGTAAGCTATTCCGGATCCGACCAAAAAAGCTTCATAGCTAAACGGTCGGTACCCGGGCCTTGCAAAGAGAAGAGCAAGGTTTTGCCTGTAATGCTTCTCTTAGGAGAGCTGGACCCTGGGATCCAGAGCTCTGGTCATACCCACGACCAAGATGTTTTCTGTGCAGGGTGCTATACAGGTCCAGGGGAGTGGAATCCTTGGGAACCCGGTCCCTGAAGGTTTGATTACAATGCCTGCCGTGATAGGTGAAGTTTGGGCTTTTGTGGACCAAACAAAGTCCTGCGGCGAGGAACAGGTAAGTGGGGGCCCCCAGGAACTTGGTTCTATTGGGGGACCCCCAAGCCTAATTTGTCTTTCTGTCTGTTACCTAATGGTATTCCCGCAAGATTCTGTGCATGCCTGTAACTACTAAAAAAATGTAATAATTTTTAATGGTGGTCAAGAAAAAAAAAAAAAAATGTTTTTTTATATATATTTAGTATATTAGACTGCGGTACCTGTGTTTGTCCACTAGAGGCCGCTGTGGAATGTTTTCTTGTCATGTGGACTAGTTTCTTCTCAGAGAGCAAAGTCCAGGCAGTTGGTGAGTTCTCCTATAGGAAACTGCTTCCTCTGCCATGTTGCAGTGCTCGTCCATCCCCCGGCCTGCGGCAAAGAGGGGCCCTGGCTCCTGTCCCTGGTTTCCATGTTTGAAATTAGCGCCGAGGGCGCACGTGGCCGCGCGCGTGCGCGTGCACGCGCCTCTATATATAGAGGTGAGCCGGGAAAGGGGGCGGAGCCTGGGGGATGACGCTCTGTGCGCGCCGCAGCGCTTCTGCGCATGTGCGGGCGTCCCAGCAGGTTTTAAAAAGCCACAATATTGTAGTAAGCTGGCTATGAAGTACAGAGACAGAGCTGGCAACATTTAAAGGCATACAGCAAGCGGTTGATACAGGCAACCCCTAGAAAGGCACATTAGTAGACACCAACTGTTTATTATAGCAGCATTTATGCTAGACTATTATCAGTAACTGGTGTATTTCGGCTGGAATACCTCAGCTTTGTGGCTTAGGAATATGCCGTCTAAAAACTCCGGGACTAGAAATTCCAGGAGGAATAGGGGGTCTCCATCGGGCTCTGAGGATCTTGGGCATGCTTTGGCTGCACCAGTCTCCCCTGAAGAATCAGAGGTTAGTGACAGTAGGGCACCCCCAGGAGTACCTGGTACTGTGGCTGTCCTCAGTTCACCTGCTCCTGTGTATGTAACAGAGGAGGTTTTTTCCTCAGCTCTGGGAGGACTGGAAGAGAGATTGTCAGCATTAATCGCTGCTTCCCTGTCACAGGAGAAAAGCGCTCGATCTCCGTCTCCTCCCTCAGAGTGCCTGTTAACAGAGCAACAGTCCCATACAGAGGTCGACCTACCTGAGGGGGATCAGGATGAGGTTGATTCGGTTGTAGAGGAATCAACAGTGGAAGAGCCGTTCTCAGCATCACATGCTGAGAGGTTATGGGTTCAGTCCCTGACTAATATGGTCCGATCAGCATTTAAAATGCCACTTGCGGAGCCATCCTCCACTTCTGTCTCCTCGTTGGGGTCGCTAAAAGCTCCCCAGACTGTTTGTTCCTTTCCGATCCATCCTTTACTGGAGGGGCTCATTTACCAGGATTGGGAGCATCCTGACAAAATATTTACTCCCCCCAAGAGATTTCCGGTGGTCTATCCCATGGAGGATAAGTTCAGCAGAAAATGGAAGGTCCCTACAGTGGACGCAGCCATCTCTTGTGTGAATAAATCACTGACATGTCCGGTGGAAAATGTCCAAATGTTCAAGGACCCAATAGATAAAAAATTGGAGTCATTATTGAAATCTGCTTTTTCTACAGCAGGATTGGTGACACAACCAGCAGTGGCAGCTATAGGGGTCTGCCAAGCAGTGAAGGATCAGTTGAAACAGGTCTTAAGAGACTTGCCGGATCAGCAGGCTCTTGCCCTAGCTGATCTACCTAGAGCCTTATGCTTTGCGGTGGACGCTATAAAGGATTCAATCCATCAGGCCTTACGCTGTCTGTAGTACATATGCGCAGGCTTCTATGGCTCAAAAACTGGTCTGCTGAAGCTCCCTGTAAAAAATTGCTGGTCAGCTTCCCATTTCATGGGGAGCGCTTATTCGGGGAAGACCTGGACAAGTATATCCAGAGAATTTCCAGCGGTAAAAGTACACTTTTGCCGGTTAAAAATAGAGTTAGAGGTCCCTCCTTTAAGAGGCCGGCTTCTCCAGTCCCTAGGACATCGGCTGTGAAACAGTTCCGACGGCCTCCCCGGTCAAATCCCGGAGGTAAAAATCAGGGACAGTTGCAGGGTAACAAGAAGCCCTGGAGCAGGAGAGGTACAAAACCTCCCCCAAAGTCAAATGCATGAAGGGTTGCCCCCACCCAATCGGGTGGGGGGAAGACTTCAGTTGTTCACAGAAACCTGGCGGGACACGATCCGAGATGGGTGCTCTCCGCAGTAAATCTGGGATACAAATTGGAGTTAAAAAACTCCCCTCCTTCCCGCTTTATAAGGTCAAACGTGCCAAGGGATCCCCAGAAGAGAGGATCCCTCCTGTTGGCACTGGAACAATTATTGCTTCAAGCAGTAATTATAGAGGTTCCCCTGGAAGAATGGGGGTTCGGGTTTTACTCAAACCTCTTTACAGTTCCGAAGCCAAACGGGGACGTGAGGCCCATATTAAATCTAAAAGGGCTAAACAAATTCCTACATATCAGGACTTTCCGGATGGAGTCGATCCGATCGGTAGCCACTGCCCTACAAGGGGAGGAATGGTTAGCCTCGATCGACATCAAAGATGCTTATTTGCACATCCCCATCTTTCCAGCCCACCAAAAATTTCTACGCTTTGCGGTAGAAGGGCGCCATTTTCAGTTCAGAGCCTTACCCTTCGGTCTGGCCACAGCACCAAGAGTGTTCACAAAAATTCTGGCCCCATTATTGGCCAATCTAAGAACACGAGGTGTAACGATAATGGCATATCTAGACGACTTGTTGCTGATAGACCACTCAGTGGAAAAACTAGAAGTGGTTGTTCACGAGACAATCAAGTATCTGGAATATCACGGTTGGATTATCAACCGAGACAAGTCAGCCCTAAAACCAGTCAAAAGTCTGGAATACTTGGGGCTAAGGCTGGATTCAGACCAGAGAAAGATTTTCTTGCCTCAAGAAAAGGGGTCGTCTTTGAGAGATTTGATCCACTTAGTGGGTTCAAAAAGACAGCCATCCATACGCCTGTGCATGAGGCTGCTGGGAAAAATGGTGGCATCATTCGAAGCAGTACCCTACGGTCAATTCCATTCAAGGAAGTTGCAAAGGGCCATACTGTCAGCCTGGAACAAAAAAGTTCAGGCTCTGGACTTACCAATGTCCTTGTCCCCTTCCGTTCGCAGGAGCCTCCGCTGGTGGTTGGTTCCCCAGAATCTGGAAAGAGGGAAATCCTTCAGTCCGATTTCCTGGAAGGTGGTCACTACAGATGCCAGCCTTATAGGCTGGGGAGCAGTACTGGAGCAATGGTCTCTCCAGGGCAGATGGTCGGATGCGGAAAAGGCCCTGCCCATCAATCTCTTAGAGATACGAGCAGCCCGGTATGCCCTAGTAGCATGGACATCCAAACTCCAAGGGTCCCCTGTCAGAGTTCAGTCAGACAATGCCACAGCAGTGGCATATATCAATCGTCAGGGGGGCACCAGGAGTCGTGCAGCCCAAAGGGAAGTAAATTACATCCTGAGATGGGCAGAAAGATATGTCCCAGCCATATCTGCGGTATTCATTCCAGGGGTGGAGAATTGGAAGGCGGACTTTCTAAGTCGCCAACAATTATGCCCAGGGGAATGGTCCCTTCATCCCGAGGTTTTCCGGACAATATGTCAGCGGTGGGGAACACCGGATGTAGATCTGCTAGCATCCAGATTCAACACAAAAGTGGACAGGTTTGTCTCTTGGGCAAGGGATCCCCTAGCGTGCGGCTCGGATGCCCTAGTGTTCCCTTGGGATCAGTTCAAGCTGATATATGCATTCCCACCGCCACAATTGTTACCTCGATTACTCCGCAGAATCAGGGTAGAAAAGAAACCAGTGATTCTGGTGGCTCCAGCGTGGCCCCGAAGAGCATGGTACGCGGAGATTGTAAAAATGTCTGTGGGGAGTCCTTGGACCCTCCCACATCGTCCGGACCTGCTTTCGCAGGGACCGATATACCACCCTTCCTTACCAGCCCTAGGTTTGACGGCCTGGCTATTGAAGCCCACATTCTAAAAAAGAGAGGGCTCTCTAATGCTGTGGTATCTACCATGATCAATGCCAGGAAGCCGGTATCCAGGCAGATCTACTATAGAATCTGGAAGGCGTACATCGCCTGGTGTGAGGCCAAGAAATGGCATCCACGTAAATACGTAATAGGTAGGATTCTGGACTTCCTACAATGGGCTGTAGATAGGAAGCTTGCCTTGAGTACTATCAAGGGTCAGATTTCGGCCTTGTCAATATTTTTTCAAAGGCCCTTGGCTTCGCATTCACTAGTCAAAGCCTTTATACAAGGAGTGATGCGTATTAGTCCTCCGGTTAATATTCCCATATGTCCATGGGATCTAAACTTGGTTCTGTCGGTTCTACAGAAACAACCATTTGAACCATTACAGCATATTTCCTTGGTGCTTCTCACCAGGAAATTGATTTTTCTAGTAGCCATTTGTTCGGCTAAAAGAGTATCGGAATTAGCAGCTATGTCCTGTAAGGAGCCATATCTGGTTATCCATAAGGACAGAGTAGTGTTACGTCCTCATCCAGCCTTTCTTCCTAAGGTGGTATCGAGTTTTCATTTGAACCAAGATGTGGTTCTTCCTTCTTTTTTCCCCAAGCCTACTTCGGTAGAGGAAAAGTTATTGCATTCTTTGGATGTAGTAAGAGCAGTTAAAGCTTATCTAAAAGCCACTGCTCAGATTCGCAGAACGGATACTTTGTGTATTCTGCCGGAAGGCCCCAGAAAGGGTCAGGCAGCGTCAAAATCTACTTTAGCCAAGTGGATTCGACAGGTCATAATACAAGCCTATAGCTTGAGAAGTAGACCGCCTCCGTTCAAAGTTAGGGCGCACTCCACGAGAGCAGTTGGAACTTCATGGGCAGTGCATCACCAGGCCTCCCTGGCTCAAATCTGTAAGGCCGCAACATGGTCTTCGGTACACACGTTTACTAGGTTCTACCAGGTGGACGTTAGAAGTCAGGAGGATGTCGCCTTTGGGCGCAGTGTGTTGCAGGCCGCAAAAGATCCTCATGTCTGATAGCGCTCAGCTTATATATGGTGTATCCCCCCCCTCATTTGGCATTGCTTTAGGACATCCCATTAGTAATGACTATGTCGCTCTGTGTCCCGTGATGTACGAGAAAGAAAATAGGATTTTTATAACAGCTTACCTGTAAAATCCTTTTCTTGGAGTACATCACGGGACACAGAGCTCCCGCCCCTCTTTGGGGACACTTATTGCTTTGCTACAAAACTGAGGTGCTCCCGGATGGGAGGGGCTTATATAGGGGAGGGTACTTCCGGTTTTGGAAGTTGCCAGTGCCAGCACCTGACGGTAACTATATAACCCATTAGTAATGACTATGTCGCTCTGTGTCCCGTGATGTACTCCAAGAAAAGGATTTTACAGGTAAGCTGTTATAAAAATCCTATTTTCCGCCACTTGCTGCGCGGCGTGTATTATCGGGAGCGAGCGCGTGTACAGCTGATAAACAGGTGTTCAGGCTCGGAGATTTCCGTAGCCTCCGACTGCGAATGCGCTGCACCTGCACAGTCGAGGCCGGACCCTATCCGATAGGGGAACCAGCTCGACAAGCAGAGGCGTATCTAGTGAAAATTGCGCCTATGGCAAGCACTGAAACTGCGCCCCTGTCAAAACATTTGAAACCCGTCTTTCAGATAATACTGTCAGTATATACAGGTATAGAGGGAGAACAGTAAGTTAGTTGTTGGGACTTGCCTCACTTGGTTTGAATCTGGGCCAGGAAGCTGTCTGCATGTAGTTTGCATGTTCTCTTGGTGAGGGCACACTCCAAAGCCATGTTGGCAGGTGATGGTCCCCTGTCTGTATGAAGTGGCAATGTACATGGGCGATCACATTCTGCATGCCACCCCCCATGTCCGAAAAATGATCCAAGATGAGCGCTGGCACAAAATCTGCCAAGAGCTGGACAGGACTGAATGGAAGTATACATAGATATGTGTAGGGTCCTCTATGATTGTAGGGTCAGTGTAGAATATGATTAGCCATGTACACTGCCAGTCTGTACACAGGGTACAATTCACCTACCTGCATGTGTTTGGAGTGGAAGAGGAACCCCACTGGGAGAACATGCTAACTCCATGTAGCTAGTGTCCTGGGCAGGAGTGGAGCCCAGTATATACATACATAATGGGTTAGACATTGGTGGGGTACCTGCTTCTCCATGCTCTCCTTGCCCCCCCCTGCTGCCCACTATGGGTGGGGGGATCCTCTCGCAGCTGGCACCCTCCAGCATGTAGAGTCCGGAGGGTCGGGCGCTCTGCTCTCCCTTGAAGCAGAAGAGGACATTCTGGAAGAGGGAGAACCATTTGTCATGCCACCTGTTGGTCTTGGCCGCCTTATTGCTGAGTTGCCCCCTCTTGGTGCCCTCCTTGCAGGCAAGGAGAGCCAGGTACAGAGCGTGACCCTTGTTACAGCCCATACTCTTCTGCAGGATACCCGAGCAACGGTACGATCAGCGCCATCCGTCCCCGCCGATCACTCCGGGACAGCGCTGTGCCACCAATCACTGCACAAGTGGCCCCTGGCTGCAGGTTTGTGGCCCCTGAGTCTCCTGCCACTGCGCTGTCACTCCGTCTTCTGTGCAACAGTGGTGTCTCTAGCTTTCATATTTAGGGGGGGCACAGGAACAAAACTAGGGGGGCCACAACTATAAAAATTTGTGTGTGATATACACACACACACACACTGCCTTGAAAAAGAATTCATACCCCTTGAAATTTTCCACATTTTGTCATGTTACAACCAAAATTGTGAATGTATTTTATGTGATAGATCAACACAAAGTGCCAGCTTAGGTGATATACAGTAGTGCCAGGTTAGGGGGTATAGTGCCAGGTTAGGATGGTAGTGCCAGGTTAGGGGGTGTAGTGCCAGGTTAGGGGGTGTAGTGCCAGGTTAGGGGGTGTAGTGCCAGGTTAGTGGGTATAGTGCCAGGTTAGGGGGTATAGTGCCAGGATAGGGGGTGTAGTGCCAGGATAGGGGGTGTAGTGCCAGGTTAGGGGGTATAGTGCCAGGTTAGGGGGGTGTAGTGCCAGGTTAGGGGCGTATAGTGCCAGGTTAGGGGGGTGTAGTGCCAGGTTAGGGGGGTGTAGTGCCAGGTTAGGGGGGTGTAGTGCCAGGTTAGGGGGGTATAGTGCCAGGTTAGGGGGGTATAGTGCCAGAGTAAATACATGACAACATGAATAGATAAGCCAATGCTGGGTCCTGTTCCTCTCATCCTCTGTCACCTGCTGCACTAAAAGTCTAAATGAATCCATGACTGTCCCAGTGTCCCTGCTGCTGCTGCAGAAACTCCTTCTCCCCCAGGCTCTCTGAAGTAAACATAAAGAAAGAAAAAAAACTCACATGGGTAGAAGCTGAGGACTGATTCTTCTTCCTGGAACTGAAGTCAAAATGTGGCGGGTGGGAGGGGAAGAGGGAGGGGCTGCAACATGGGCAAAGTATGATTGGCTGACAGTGAGATGAGATGCAAATATCCCCCTCTTCCCTGTGATGGTCGGGAATCGGGACACTGACATTATCATCGTGCAGCCCCCTGCACCTTACTGCTGTGCTGTGAACCATTTTCTGCACACAGTACAGGTTGGAGATGTTCTGCTGGTGGAGCTGACTCTGCCTTTTGTCATTATGACAAGCAGGAGCCCCGACACTGAGGAATGGATGATCAGCACAGCAATTACAGAGCAATTCTGTGTGTTTCTATCCCTCCAGCAGCTGAGAGCTTACAGGAGGGGGGAAGGAGACACACACACAGACAGAATCGCTCTATTGCAGTGACTATCGTTTTTTCATTGGGGGGGGGGCACAGCTGTGCAACAACTCCACTCTTCCTCCCACATGCAGCAACTTCCTCCCGCCGCCCACCTGTGTACACTGCACGGCCGCAGAGCGGAGAATGAGCGCCCGCCCACCCTGCAGGGAAAACATAGGGATGTGCCGGAGGGGGGAGTCACCTAGCCCACACACGAAACACTTTCCCAGACCTTCCCGGGAGAGGAGGAGAGCACCGACTGTGTAATGCTGGGGGTCATCTGAGCGGTGTGTAAACTGCCAGCTACTCACCAGCGCCCCCTTCATGTAGCGCCCATGGCACGTGCCCTCTCTGCCATACCCTGGATACGCCACTGTCGACAAGACACCTGCAGACTTTGCGGCTGACGGCTTGCAGTTTTCAAAGAACTACCATGGCACTGTGAGCGTTGTGGTAGTTCATTCAGTCTTTTTGTCAGAATGTATCGGCTTCCTCTTACGAGGTATTAGCAAGCCGATACACTGACAGATCTGCAGGGGACCTGAATGGCATCAGCGATCTGCTAATCGCTTGTGTAATGCATTACAGGCTCCTGCAACAAAAAATAATAAATGCCCATTTATTTTCCTGCACAAAAATGTGCATTTATTATTTTTTGTGAAAAGGGGAACTTATCCTTTTAAAGTGGTTGTAAACCCACTTTTGCAACTTGCACCTACAGGTAAGCCTACATTAAGGCGTATAAAAACAGCAGTGCAGCGCAAACACGAATATAAACAATACTAGCAATAAAATAAAATAATGTCCCTATGTAAAGAAATTAAATCTTCAAAGGTCAGATGAGAGAGACCACCAAGTGTCCAAAAGTGAAGATAATACAATTTTCTGGTGATTCTGTGACACCCTCCACCAATGATAGCAGTGGCCGCTCACCTCAGCATATGGACCCCTGAATGAATCAGTCAGGTCAATCAAGCAATTCCCACTGCGGGGGGTATAGCCAGAGACTCCTAATCGGGGCGGTGCAGCACACACAGACTTGATTTGATCTCTCCAGCGTGGTTCATATAAAAAAATTAAACAGAAATCTAGTGCTCTCTGTTTTAAAATGTATTTAAAAAGTAACATGTAGAAGGTACACTCACAATATGCAGCACTGTTCCTCAGTGCTAAGGGATCCTCAGCAAACAAACTGTTCCGCACAGCAGTAGCGATGGCGTGAGAGATGAGAAGCGTGTATGGACGCGGGTGACGTCACTATCCTGGATCACGTTCTGTACGCGTTACGTCCCCTATGGTAGGCGGGACTTCATCAGCGGTGGCGGAGATACGTGACTCACCCGCTTATATGAAAAAAACCTGCATCTCATCCACCCCTAAAGGCGGGACTAGAGGATAGCAACAACGCTACTGTGGTTATTTTACTGATTATTGAACAGCTTAAAACGAAGTTAAAATGATTTAAATGGCTTCATTTGGCTTAAAAAAGCTCATATTAAAAACAAAAAAGATCAATTCTAAATTATATAGAATATGTCATCCCGTTTACTCCATCAAAATAAATACCCCAACAATAATTGACACAAGCACACAATAATTTAAATATCTATCTAAAATAAACAACAATTATCTATCTGAAATAAAACAATTTATGTCGAATTCGACATTGAGGCCTCCCGGCACCATAACCTTGGTTAAATGAATCCAATGGGATTCCCTCCGGCTAATTTGCCTCAAAAAGTTACCCCCTCTCCAATGTTTTATTACCCTCTCTATACCCCAGAAATTTAAACCTCTGGGGTTCTGGTTATGAACCAGCTTAAAATGTTTTGACACATTATGCATTTTCAACCCCTTTTTTATATTATTTACATGCTCGCCCAGTCGTACATGTAAGGGCCGTGAGGTTCTGCCCACATACTGTAGGCCGCACTCACATTCAAGCATGTAAGCCATGCCTATAGTGTCACAGGTAATGAGTTGATCTAAAATGATTTAAATGAAGCCATTTAAATCATTTTAACTGCGTTTTAAGCTGTTCAATAATCAGTAAAATAACCACAGTAGCGTTGTTGCTATCCTCTAGTCCCGCCTTTAGGGGCGGATGAGATGCAGGTTTTTTTCATATAAGCGGGTGAGTCACGTATCTCTGTCACCGCTGATGAAGTCCCGCCTACCATAGGGGACGTAACGCGTACGGAACGTGATCCAGGATAGTGACGTCACCCGCGTCCATACACGCTTCTCGTCTCTCACGCCATCGCTACTGCTGTGCAGAACAGTTTGTTTTCTGTGGATCCCTTAGCATTGAGGAACAGTGCTGCATATTGTGAGTGTACCTTCTACATGTTACTTTTTAAATAAATTTTAAAACAGAAAGCACTAGATTTCTGTTTAATTTTTTTATATGAACCACGCTGGAGAGATCAAATCAAGTCTGTGTGTGCTGAACCGCCCCGATTAGGAGTCTCTGGCTATACCCCCCGCAGTGGGAATTGCTTGATTGACCTGACTGATTCATTCAGGGGTCCATATGTTGAGGTGAGCGGCCACTGCTATCATTGGTGGAGGGTGTCACAGAATCACCAGAAAATTGTATTATCTTCACTTTTGGACACTTGGTGGTCTCTCTCATCTGACCTTTGAAGATTTAATTTCTTTACATATGGACATTATTTTATTTTATTGCTAGTATTGTTTATATTCGTGTTTGCGCTGCACTGCTGTTTTTATATACTTTTGTGGGATTTGATAAGTTTGACCCTCAGTGCTTAGCTGCTATTTTAGGTATTGGTATTTGCGCTGGTTGACTCTTCTTTTAATACATTAAGGCTTACCTGTAGGTGCAAGAAATATCTCCTAAACCTACACGGTTTAGGAGATATTTGCAAAAAAAGACATGCACGATGTCTACGGCGCATGCGCGCCGTAGACAACGTTGCATTCACAGGGTTAATCCCCATTCACAAATCCGGCTTTGCCGGATTTGACGGCTCCCGCGCGCATGTCGTCTTCGCCGCTCCGGTCAACCGGCGGAGCGGCACTGTGATTGGCTGGAGCGGCGAAACCCGGAAGTAACCTTCCAGGTATTTGTGGAGCGATGGCTGCGGCTGGAGGGGGAGACGAGGACGGCTTCGGGGGCCCCGATCTAAGGTAAGTGATGCATAATGAGCTAGTATGCTAGTTATACTAGCTCATTATGGCTTTGTCTTGCAGGTGTTTTTTTATTTTTTCCGGGTTTACAACCACTTTAAGTCAACCATATTGTGTTAACAGTTCTGATACAAATGCCTCTGTTGAGTGCTGTGTAGCAAAATCAAAAACTATCTAACAGCCACAAATGGAGTATAAACATGACCAATAAATTGAATAGTGATCATAAAGAAATTTATCTTTAGAAAATTCGGACCTACTTCCAAAGATACTCAATTTAAGTTCACTGCAAAGAGGCAGAACATTTTCAAATGTTCCACTTGGAGGATTTAGGATTAAAGGCAAAACCTTCCAGACCTGTATGGATATGATCAGTAGGCAATGAACATTGGGTATTCAATGGAAAAGTAGATTTACTGAAAATCAAGCCCACATACACCCATATAGGCAACGTAAAAAAAAAAAAAAAGAGAACTGTCAAAACAAAATAATTCACATATACTGTATTCAGTAGTGCCCTGCAATGAAGTTAAAAACACAGGTAGTAAATTAAACAAAATCATATGTTCAGAAAATGTAAATTGCATCCATAGAGCTGTCATGTATAGGCATTACCTTATCACCAACTAAGTGTACGCTGGGTCAGTATATAACCAAACAATCAGTCTTTAGGTGTAGAAACAGGACCACTAAGTATTCAAAATATGCTACTATGTGCATAAATATATATACAGAATATATTGCATATATCTTGCAGATAAGTCTTGTCATTTCTGCTGATAATTGGTCAAGACATCAATTTGTAGGCTTATATATCATCGAAAGGTCCTTAGTTGTAGATACTGCGTTACCCGTGAAAGATTGTGTGCTTGCCGTCTGCTTACTGAATCCAAATAGAGCAGATATACAGAAGTTATCCAAGTAAATTGCCTTGAAGATGTAGTCCACGATAAGTCAAGTGTAGGAGATAACTTAGATAATCCACTTTGTATGTATGGGAGATAAAGCTTATAATAAAAAAAACAAAAAAACTGATCCATAAAAAAGAAAAAAGAAAAAAAAAAAGCCCATATGGTGCTAGTATGAACATTGCATGGAATGCAACACAATTCATCACCACACAGGTGACTTTCTCAAGAGCAGTGCAGTAAAAAAGTATCTTCTCCTGGGAAATACAGGTATATGAACCAAATTGACACCCAGGTGTCTGGGGACACGGAAGAGGCCACTTCTGTTTCTGGAAAGAATACCAGGCCAGAAATGAAGTTGTACCGTAAATTGAATCATGTCATTAAAGACATCTATGTCCGGAGCAAAAACTAGAAGTGATACCACGTCGAAAAAACATCACCAACAAGTCCCCCTAAAAGGCGTCTGGGTCAAGGACAAAGATTGGGAGTGATACCACACTGGAAAAGATGGATACTGTAAATAGATATCCCAATCACAGCATTTAAACTGGAAGTAGCATCTAGTAAATAAAAAAAGTATGTTTTTATAAAAATAGACTGATCAACTTATCAAAAAATATATACCTCATCAAAGGAAAAAATCACATAAAAAAATACATAAATAAAATTATTCCAGTTTAAATATTTAAAGATGGGGGGGGGGGGATTTACAAGCAATAGACAAAATTAATAGAGTAATTTACACCTGTTGCAACATTGGATCTCAATCTATATATCCATTTGCTAGGTGAAAATAAAGCAAAAGTATATTGAAAAAACAAAAAAACAAAACAAATCCAGCCACCACAGTAAATTCTAATCACTAATCTGCAAAATATTACTTTTTTGGTTTTTGGTCCTTTCATTTTTATATTGATGTGCCCGTTGAGCACAAAACATTATGTGTGAGATGACCAAGACTACTGGAGGATATTATTGTATTTTTTTTTTCTTACTTCAATTATAGATTTTTTTGTGGTGTTTATATTTTTTATTTTATCTTTTCTTTTTCCAATGTATTATCCATCAATCTACTGTGCTAATAGGAATTGTATATTCAAGCAATGCAGTGCGAGCTGCTTAGTTGTAGATACTGTTACCCCCTGCATTTTTAAATAAACTTTGGGTAATGCTTCCTTTGAAACTCATCTTTGCTAGACATTCTGAGCCTGACTTCATGGAAACATTTTATTTTCTAAAAAAAAATAGGAAAAGGTTTCCTTTTGAACTTGGCAAAAGACTGCATTAATATCAAGCCTCATGTATTCCCAATATCCTTCTCGTTTGATCTCTTGCACTGAAAATGGTAACTATAGCAACAGAATTTATTTTACCATCCTTAAAAAAAGCATGGATGTTGGCTTCTTATAAACTGTAGTGTTGCACTTGCCAATTAAGGCATACATAATTATTTTTAATTTTTTTTGGTAATTTAGATGGATCTGACATTCTACAGCATTAAAAAAAACAATGAGCTAATCATGCAATGATGAGCTTCATAACGAGCTTCTGGAGTAATGGCCTTACCAAAGTCATACAAACGCACGTAAAAATACAGGGCTAATTGGGTGGATGTTGGTTTATTACGTGGACTGTTTGGGTAAAAAATAGAAAACCTGGAAACAAAATCTATACAAATACTGTAGAAGGAGAACATGAAAACTATATGCAGACAATTTTACTGGAGGGAACTGAACCGAAGATATCTGGAGCAATTTGTGGACTGTTTCAATATTTATGAGAATTATGCTCATCAGTAATCATTTATGATGTCAGACATGCCAGGTCCAAAACACAAAACATTAATACATGTCCCATGCTGCCATCCTTACTTGTGTGTGTTCCATAAGGAAACTGGTGGGTACCCATATGTTCTTTTTACTAAATCACAAGCTGTATAAAGCTATCTCTACAAAAACAATGTAATTTTAAACATGCCATTTTCTGGCATTAGAACAATTAGCACACTCAATAAAAAATATAGAGTTTTTACATCCCTGAAAGATGCAATCAAAGTTAAAGCTGTTAAAGCTGTTTTCCTTATTGCAACTATATTTTTTAAAATAGTGTGTATATGATGTAGTAGTAGTGTTGATCAAATGCTGTATATCCCAAAGCCCACCCCAAAGGGTGAACAGAACCAGGCCTGGAACCTGGTCTTGTTTGCCATCTGCAGTTAGCAGTATGCTACAGCATGTATTGTATAGATTAACTCTGCTCTGTCAGCTACATATTTTACAGCAGAATACAGGTAGATATGTACTGATTTAAAATACAAGTTAAGTGAATCCCTTAACAATTGAGATGTCAAAAATGAAAGAGTAGAATTTGTGAGTCTTTAGTTCATTGTCTCTGTGATTGGTAAAATAAATGGGTTCATTTTGTCCCAAATTACCTCCTTATTTTTTCACAATTTATTACAATGATAAAGTAGAGCAATGGATGATAGAATCAAGAGAAATAGATGTAATTATGTTAAAGCTGAATGCCATTAATTCAACTATTTTGTAAAAACTGCATACATACCATGAGTTAAGTCCAACGAGGTTCCTGCCACCTCGTAGACTTATCTCTATTATTTACATCTGGTTTATTGTGCTCCAGGAAGAAAACACCTGGAGCTCCAACGCTGCTTGCTGTGGTCTCATTTCTTTAAGGGCAGAGTACCTGGAACGGTTAAGCTTACCCCTCTTCTCGTTCTGCCCATTCAAAGAAGCCTTTGTATGATGTGAACTCATTCACAAAGGCTTCTGTGAATGGGCAGCAGAGAGGAGGGGTGAGCCTCTTTGAGGTAAGTTCCTTCACCTGGTTTCCTCCTTTAAAACTGATGGATCTTGCCCGTTTCCAAGTGATAAAAATAAAAATTGCCAAGAGTGTCAGATGTTTATTGTTTTTTTTTTTTATACCTCTCTCGAAATGTGGATACAAATAACAGGGAGGTTGCTCAGGGCCAATTTATAATGGTATGTGTCAAACAGTTGTTCATTTAAAAAATTGTAAAAAATTGTAAAATTGTAAAATAATTTGGACATTTAAGTGGGTTTTATACTTCTACTTGATGTACTACTACTATCTCTGTTGGTAGTATTTTTCATTCATGTGTAAGAATACATTTCAACTATGCCTGATACATAACCACTACATTTATTGTAACCATCAATTTATTTTGTTTTTGCAGGTCAATCTTTCCCATTCACTCTTCTTTTAGAATCATTGCTTTGGCAGAGCCACCAGTGATTGGCAGCACTACTCAGCAGTGGCTGGGTCCCGAGCTTCTCACTATGTTTCTGTATCATATGGTAAAACCATCCACCAGAAAAGAGGAGGTTCAAATAATGAAGGGGATGGTAAGAACTCTGTGATCTTTCTCAATATTTCATGTACTAATTGCATTGTAAAAAAAATAATTGTAATTTTTAATTGATTCAGAGCTCACATAGCCTCTCTGTAATGAGCTTTGTACCGTCATTTATGTTATAGGCCCAAAAAATATGTCAAAATAACATTTGTGTGGCTTAATTAGATGTTTTATTTTTTATCTTTTATTGACGATGCAAGCATAATTCTTAGTAGATATTACTGTTCAGAGTCCCGTATATACTCGAGTATAAGCTGACCACAAAAAACTGGGAAACTTATTGACTTGAGTATAAGCCTAGGGTGTCCATCTGCATGCCTCACTTTGCCTCACTGTGTCCATGTGCATGCCTCGCTGTGCCCATGCCTCGCTGTGCCCATGCCTCACTGTGCCCATGCCTCACTGTGTCCATGACTAGACTGATGTTTAACATGGGAGTCTATGGAAGAGGTGCCCGGCTTTGAAAAATCAGTGCTCACCGGCCGTAGGTCCCCCAGACAACAAACTTTGGACACTTGTAGAGGGGGCTACATGTGTGCCAAGTTCCGGGTCCAGAGGACCTACGACCGGCCAGAACCGGGTCCCCAAAGTCACCAGAGAAATTACCATTTAACATGGGAGTCTATAGAAGGGGTGCCCGGGTTTGAAAAATCGGTGCTCTCCGGCCGTAGGCTCCCCAAACAACAAACTTTGCACACTTATAGAGGAAGAGTGGGGCTACATGTGTGCCAAGTTTGGGGTCCAGGGGACCTATGGACGGCTGGTACGAGGTCCCCAAAGTCCGGGAGATCAGGCGCAAAAAGGTGACTCGAGTATAAGCCGAGGGGGGCATTTTCAGCACAAAAAAATGTGCTGAAAAACTCGGCTTATACGCGAGTATATACGGTAGTTACAGATTTTAAAACGTATTACATTCACATATATTCATATACCTCTCATATGCTTATTCTTAGGCCCCTTTCACACTGAGGCATTTTTACCGCGTTTTCACGGTAAAAATAACGCCTGAAATAATCCTGCCCCAGCATTCTCAATGTGAAATCTCTGAGGGCTTTCACATTGAGGCGTTGTGCTGGCTGGGCGTTGAAAAAATTCCTGCAAACAGCTTTTTTAGAGAAACTTTAGGGCGCATAAAATAGCGCTGTAAAAACGCCTATCCCCATTGAAATGAATGGGAACCGTGGTAAAAACGCGGTAAAAACGCATAGGCATAAGCGTTATTTAAAAAAATAACGCTAACGTGTATGCGTTTTTACCGCGTTCGCGCTATTTTTTTCGCGAACGCGGCAAAAACGCAAACGCGTTTGCACTATTTTTACCGCGGTAAAAACGTGGTAAAATCGCGGTACAAAATCTCATTTTTTTTTTGCTATTTTTCAACGCCTCAGTGTGAAAGGGGCCATAGACTACATTTTAAAATAATATATCTGTATTTGTTTCTCATTTCTTTTTCGTACATCACGGGACACAGAGCGACATAGTCATTACTAATGGGTTATATAGTTACCGTCAGGTGCTGGCACTGGCAACTTCCAAAACCGGAAGTACCCTCCCCTATATAAGCCCCTCCCATCCGGGAGCACCTCAGTTTTTTGCCAGTGTCTAAGGTGTTGGCCAAGAAGAAACATGTGTTTTTCACTGAGCTTGCGTACAGGTTCTTTTGGGCCTCAGTAAGCTATTCCGGATCCGACCAAAAAAGCTTCATAGCTAAACGGTCGGTACCCGGGCCTTGCAGAGAAGAGCAAGGTTTTGCCTGTAATGCTTCTCTTAGGAGAGCTGGACCCTGGGATCCAGAGCTCTGGTCATACCCACGACCAAGATGTTTTCTGTGCAGGGTGCTATACAGGTCCAGGGGAGTGGAATCCTTGGGAACCCGGTCCCTGAAGGTTTGATTACAATGCCTGCCGTGATAGGTGAAGTTTGGGCTTTTGTGGACCAAACAAAGTCCTGCGGCGGGGAACAGGTAAGTGGGGGCCCCCAGGAACTTGGTTCTATTGGGGGACCCCCAAGCCTAATTTGTCTTTCTGTCTGTTACCTAACGGTATTCCCGCTAATATCTGTGCATGCCTGTAACTACTAAAAAAATTTAATAATTTTTAATGGTGGTCAAGAAAAAAAAAAAAAAAAAAATGTGTTTTTTTATTATTATATATATTTAGTATATTAGACTGCGGTACCTGTGTTTGTCCACTAGAGGCCGCTGTGGAATGTTTTTCTTGTCTTGTGGACTAGTTTCTTCTCAGAGAGCAAAGTCCAGGCAGCTGGTGAGTTCTCCTACAGGAAACTGTTTCCTCTGCCATGTTGCAGTGTTCGTCTATCCCCCGGCCTGCGGCAAAGAGGGGCCCTGGCTCCTGTCCCTGGTTTCCATGTTTGAAATTAGCGCCGAGGGCGCACGCGCCTCTATATATAGAGGTGGCCGGAAAAGGGGGCGGAGCCTGGGGGATGACGCTCTGTGCGCGCCGCAGCGCTTCTGCGCATGTGCGGGCGTCCCAGCAGGTTTTTAAAAAACCACATTATTGTAGATGAAGTACAGAGACAGAGCTGGCAACATTTAAAGGCATACAGCAGGCGGTTGATACAGGCATCCCCTAGAAAGGCACATTAGTAGACACCAACTGTTTTTTATAGCAGCATTTATGCTAGACTATTATCAGTAACTGGTGTATTACGGCTGGAATACCTCAGCTTTAGGCTTAGGAATATGCCGTCCAGAAGCTCCGGAACTGAATCTTCCAGGAAGCGAAGGGGGTCTCATCGGGCTCGGAGGATCTTGGGCATACTTCTGCTGCACCAGTCTCCCCTGAAGTTCAGAGGTAAGTGACCGTAGAGACCCCGCAGGGGTACTTGGTACTGTGGTTGTCCTCAGTTCACCTGCTCCTGTGTATGTAACAGAGGAGGTTTTTTCCTCAGCTCTGGGAGGATTAGAGAGAGATTGTCAACATTGATCGCTGCCTCCCTGTCAGGGAAAGCACGCCCGATCTCCGTCTCCTCCTTCAGAGTGCCTGTTAGCAGAGCAACAGTCCCATACAGGGATCGACCTGCCTGAAGGGGATCAGGATGAGGTTGATTCTGTTATAGAGGAATCAACAGTGGGGGAACCTTTTCTCAGCATCTCAAGCTGAAAGATTATGGGTTCAGTCTCTGACTAAAATGGTCCGATCAGCATTTAAAAATGCACCTTGCGGAACCATCAACCACTACTGTATCCTCGTTGGGGTCGCTAGAAGTCCCCAGACTGTTTGTTCTTTTCCACTTCACCCTTTACTGAAAGGGCTCATTTACCAGGATTGGGAACGTCCTGAGAAAATATTTATTCCCCCAAGAGATTTCCGGTGGTCTATCCCATGGAGGATAAGTTCATCAAAAAAAAAAAAAAAATGGAAGGTCCCTACAGTGGACGCAGCCATCTCTTGTATGTATAAATCACTGACATGTCCAGTGGATAATGTCCAAATGTTCAAGAACCCAATAGATAAAAGATTGGAGTCCTTATGAAAATCTGCTTGGTGATACAACCAGCAGTAGCAGCTATTGGGGTCTGCTAAGCAGTGAAGGATCAGTTGAAACAGGTCTTGAGGGACTTGACAGATCAGCAGGCTTTGCCCTAGCTGATCTACCTAGAGCCTTAGGCTTTGCGGTTGACGCCATAGAGGATTCAGTCCATCAGGCCTCCCGCCTTACGCTGTCTATAGTACATATGCGTAGGCTCCTATGGCTCAAAAACTGGTCTGCTGAAGCTCCCTGTAAAGAATGGCTGGTTAGCGTCCCATTTCATGGTGAACGCTTATTCAGGGAAAACCTGGACTAATATATCCAGAAAATTTCCAGCGGTAAAAATACGCTCTTGCCGGTTAAAAGCAGAGTTAGAGGTCCCTCTTTAAGAGGCCTGCTTCTCCAGTCCCTGGGGCATCGGCTGTGTAACAGTTCCGACGGCCTCCTCGGTCAAATCCCGGGGGTAAAAAACAGGGACAGTAGCAGGGTAATGAGAAACCCTGGGTCAGGGGAGGTACAAAACCTCCCCCAAAGTTAAATTCATTGAAGCCCCCACTCAGTCGGGTGGGGGGAGGACTCCAGTTGTTCGCAAGAGACCTGGCGGGACACGATCAAGACAGATAGGTGCTCTCCGCAGTAGGTTTGGGATACAGTTTGGAGTTAAAAGACTCTCCTCCTTCCCATTTTTGAGGTCAAACGTGCCAAGGGATCCCCGGAAGAGAGAGTCCCTCCTGTTGGCACTAGAACAACTATTGCTCCAAGGAGTAATTATGGAGGTTCCCCTGGAAGAATGAGGGTTCGGGTTTTACTCAAACCTCTTTACAGTCCCGAAGCAAACGCGGACGGGAGGCCCATATTAATTCTAAAAGGGCTATACAAATTCCTGTATATCAGGACTTTCCGATGGAGTCGATCCGATCGGTGGCCACTGCCCTACAAGGGGAGGATTGGTTAGCCGCGATCAACATCAAAGATGCTTATTGCATATTCCCATCTTTCCAGTCCACCAAAAATTTCTACGCTTTGCAGTAGAAGGGCGCCATTTTCAGTTCAGAGCCTTACCCTTCGGTTTGGCCACAGCACCACGAGTGTTTACAAAAATTCTGGCCCTTTATTGGCCAATCTAAGAACACAAGGTGTAATGATAATGGCATATCTGGATGACTTGTTGCTGATAGACCACTCAGTGAAAAAACTAGACGTGGTCGTTCACAAGACGATCAAGTATCTGGAATCTCACGGTTGGATTATCAACCGAGACAAGTCAGCCCTAAAAACCAGTCAAAAGTCTGGAATACTTGGGGCTAAGGTTGGATTCAGGCCAGAGAAAAATATTCTTGCCTTGAGGAAAGGTGTTGTCTTTGAAAGATTTGATCCACTTAGTGGGTACAAAAAAGACAGCCGTCCATACGCCTGTATATGAGGCTGCTGGGAAAAATGGTGGCATCATTCGAAGCAGTACCCTACGGTCAATTCCATTCAAGGAATTTGCAAGGGGCCATACTGTCAGCCTGGAACAATGTCCTTGTCCCCTTCCGTTCGCAAGAGCCTCCGTTGGTGGTTGGTTCCCCAGAATCTAGAAAATAAACAGTGATTCCGGTGGCTCCAGCGTGGCCCCGAAGAGCGTGGTACGCGGAGATTGTAAAAATGTCTGTGGGGAGTCCTTGGACCCTCCCACATCGTCCGGACCTGCTTTCGCAGGGACCGATATACCACCCTTCCTTACCAGCCCTAGGTTTGACGGCCTGGCTATTGAAGCCCACATTCTAAAAAAGAGAGGGCTCTCTAATGCTGTGGTGTCTACCATGATCAATGCCAGGAAACCGGTATCCAGGCAGATCTACTATAGAATCTGGAAGGCGTACGTCGCCTGGTGTGAGGCCAGGAAATGGCATCTACGTAAATACGTAATAGGTAGGATTCTGGACTTCCTACAATGGGCTGTAGATAGGAAGCTTGCCTTGAGTACTATCAAGGGTCAGATTTCGGCCTTGTCAATATTTTTTCAAAGGCCCTTGGCTTCGCATTCACTAGTCAAAGCCTTTATACAAGGAGTGATGCGTATTAGTCCTCCGGTTAATATTCCCATATGTCCATGGGATCTAAACTTGGTTCTGTCAGTTCTACAGAAACAACCATTTGAACCATTACAGCATATTTCCTTGGTGCTTCTCACCAGGAAATTGATTTTTCTAGTAGCCATTTGTTCGGCTAAAAGAGTATCGGAATTAGCAGCTATGTCCTGTAAGGAGCCATATCTGGTTATCCATAAGGACAGAGTAGTGTTACGTCCTCATCCATCCTTTCTTCCTAGGGTGGTATCGAGGTTTCATTTGAACCAAGATGTGGTTCTTCCTTCTTTTTTCCCCAAGCCTACTTCGGTAGAGGAAAAGTTATTGCATTCTTTGGATGTAGTAAGAGCAGTTAAAGCTTACCTAAAAGCCACTGCTCAGATTCGCAGAACGGATACTTTGTTTATTCTGCCGGAAGGCCCCAGAAAGGGTCAGGCAGCGTCAAAATCTACTTTAGCCAAGTGGATTCGACAGGTCATAATACAAGCCTATGGCTTGAGAAGTAGACCGCCTCCGTTCAAAGTTAGGGCGCACTCCACGAGAGCAGTTGGAACTTCATGGGCAGTGCATCACCAGGCCTCCCTGGCTCAAATCTGTAAGGCCGCAACATGGTCTTCAGTACACACGTTTACTAGGTTCTACCAGGTGGACGTTAGAAGTCAGGAGGATGTCGCCTTTGGGCGCAGTGTGTTGCAGGCCGCAAAAGATCCTCATGTCTGATAGCGCTCAGCTTATATATGGTGTATCCCCCCCCTCATTTGGCATTGCTTTAGGACATCCCATTAGTAATGACTATGTCGCTCTGTGTCCCGTGATGTACGAAAAAGAAAATAGGATTTTTATAACAGCTTACCTGTAAAATCCTTTTCTTGGAGTACATCACGGGACACAGAGCTCCCACCCCTCTTTGGGGACACTTATTGCTTTGCTACAAAACTGAGGTGCTCCCGGATGGGAGGGGCTTATATAGGGGAGGGTACTTCCGGTTTTGGAAGTTGCCAGTGCCAGCACCTGACGGTAACTATATAACCCATTAGTAATGACTATGTCGCTCTGTGTCCCGTGATGTACTCCAAGAAAAGGATTTTACAGGTAAGCTGTTATAAAAATCCTATTTTCTCAATGTGTCCTTCATAAATTAACTTTTATTAGGTGTTTATTTTTTTATTGTAAATACAAATTGTGTGTTTTTTTTTATTGTTGTAGGGATTCTTTACAATTTTTTATATATATTTATATCAGACTAGTAACTATGAGTATAGATGTAACTATATATATATAGTAAGCTAAGTACTGATCACAACCCCTGTAATGAGTTTCATCTAATGTTGTTGGGTGGAGAAATGGGGTTGCATGGAAGAGGTGAGGTACTATTTTAGGGTATAGTGTTGGGGTGGGATAATTGGTCTCAGCAGCAAAAGAATGCTGGGTGGAGGGGTTTTACTTTGAGGGAGCTGAGTAGGTATCTTTCCTGAGGCAAAGGCTGAGGAAACTGTGGGTAGTTTACACATCATTTGACATCTACTGGGGTTAACTGTGGAGGCTGCTACATGGCATTGACTGGCATTGATATTAAGATAACTTTATAGGAGGAAATGCTGTAATTTATAGCAGCTTTCTTTGCTTGGTGCAGCACTGGGGCTGAGTAGGGGTTACTCTTCACATGGGATTGTCATTGACCCCAGAAGTGTGAAGTCATCCATCCTCGATCACTCCCCTTAATTCTCTCTGCTCTCACATTCATCCTGATTTGTCATTTTTAATTTAATCTCTTTAACTCCAAATGAACTGTCCACCAGGTGTGTGTCAAAAACTGTATACAGAAGCAAGGTTTTAAAACATAACTACATAAGATTTTTTATAAAAAGATTATCACATTTTCATGCACATCTTGAAAGCTTTAAAAAGATGTTAGATTCCTTTTAAGGATTTTAAACTTGCTCAAGTAATTCCCTGTGTACAATATTAAGAAGTGAAACATACTACAATTGCTTTAACAAATAAGGTAAATCAACCATCTAACCTTTTGTGCTCTGGGAAGAAACCTGTCCCAGCCCAGCCTTGGTAATCCACTGATATCTCTGGTTTTCTGAAAGTATCAGTGTTGCATGGCCAGTGACTGAATGGAAATTCAGTCACTGGCCTTAAATGGTGGATCTATATTAAAAGGCATAAAAACCCTAGACAGGAGCATTTCAGTTTCCTTACGAATGATGGAACAATTGCCAGACCAGCTTTAAACCCAGCATGTACATTCAAAATCCAATTCCTTTCTGGCAAGCTCACCATAAATCACAGCACATGATTTTATCTTTTCTTCGACTGTCAATTCCGAACCAAAGCCAATGGCCTTTCCCAAACTCTAGAGTTATTCTTATTTGACTCTTTAACACCATATCATAGAATGAAGTGCACTCCAATCCACTTATCAGATGCCTCGAGCAAATGTTACTCCAATACAGCAAACGTCATCTGCCCAGAGCACTCATAAATCATAATATGCCATATTATGATATATGAAAGTAGATAAGCAACAAGTTAAGGTACATAATCCTTCATAAAGAAATGCAACATTTCAAGCCACAAAACAGGCTATTTTTT
This sequence comes from Rana muscosa, assembly GCA_029206835.1. Lineage (NCBI taxonomy): Eukaryota > Metazoa > Chordata > Amphibia > Anura > Ranidae > Rana > Rana muscosa. The sequence continues at coordinate 823,129,970 of CM055117.1, read as the reverse complement.
ATGCATATAGTTGTAAAGTTGTTTGACACCTTTATTAACCACTTCCTGTCTGCCGCACACCGATATACGTCAGCAGAATAGCAGGGGCAGGCAAATGGGCGTACCTGTACGTCCCTTTAAATTTGCCACCCCGACGGCGCGCGTGCCCTTGCAAACTCGATGTTCGCCGGCGGCCCGTGATTGCGGCGAGGAGAGGCAGAACTACCCTGTCATCGGGAGCAGTGATCTCTGTCATGTTGTATTGAGACCATCCCCTCCACAGTTAGAATCACTCCCTAGGACACACTTAACCCCTTGATCGCCCCCTTGTGTTTAACCCCTTCCCTGCCAGTGTCATTTATACAGTAATCAATGGCTATTTGTAGCTCTGACCGCTGTATAAGTGACAATGGTCCCAAAATAGTGTCAAAAGTGTTCGATTTGTCCACCATAATGTCGCAGTCCCAATAAAAATCGCAGATCGCCATTTCTAGTAAAAAAATAAAATAAAAATAATGCCATAAGCCATGCTTAAGACCCACCTCTTCTGAAGGATTAGGACAACACTGGATGGAAAAAGCGCCTTGAGGCGATTTAGTTCGCATTTGTAGCGCTATACAAGTTATTCACTCACCCATAAATCTATCCCCTATTTTGTAGATGCTATCATTTTTGCGCAAACCAATCAATATACGCTTATTGCGATTTATTTTATTTTTTTACCAAAAATATGTAGAATACACTTTTTTTTTTTTTTTTGCGGTACACTAAAAAAAAAAAGCTGTTGGGAGCAATGTGGAGCAATTTTGGCTCTCTTTTTTCCCTTTATGAAAATGCTGTTGATACAATATAATGAAACATTTGGAAAATAGACAAAAAAGATGCTGGGACATTTAACACAACCCTGCCAGTGGCGGCCCGTCCATAGGGGGCTCCACCCCCCCCCCCTCCTGTGGTCACCAAAAAAAAAAAAAAACGGGCCCTTTAAGAGTTTTTTTTTTTATGTCTTTTTTTCACACATGGCGGCGCGACCATAGTGGGCGCAGAAGCGCCGCTACCGCTCGCTTCTGCACCCGGCCGTCACTCACCACAACAATACATAGGTTCATGCATTGCATGAACCTATGTATTGCTGCCGCCCACTATTCAGATGGCCGGCCCCTTGAGCGCCGGCCATCTGAATCACAGCGTCTGATTGGCCTTTAGAAGTGCCTATCAGAGCCAGCAGGCTCTGATAGGCTTCCCGACTACAGCCTGAGGGCTGTAATCGGCTTCTAAATATCTAATGAGAGGACGCACAGGGGTGCGTTCCCTGGCCAATCAGGTTCACCGGGTCTGCTTACCGGTAACCTGATTGGCTGAAGTGACATCGAGGGCGGGAGAAGACATCGAGGACGGAAGAAGGACGGCGCTGACTCGAGGAAGGTAAGTGCAGGGCTGGGGGGGGGACAAACTGGCTGCATATGGGGGAGAAACTGGCTGCATATGGGGGAGAAACTGGCTGCATTATGGGGGAGAAACTGGCTGTATATTGGGGGAGAAACTGGCTGTATATTGGGGGAGAAACTGGCTGTATATTGGGGGAGAAACTGGCTGCATATGGGGGAGAAACTGGCTGCATATGGGGGAGAAACTGGCTGTATTATGGGGGAGAAACTGGCTGTATTATGGGGGAGAAACTGGCTGTATTATGGGGGAGAAACTGGCTGTATTATGGGGGAGAAACTGGCTGCATATGGGGGAGAAACTGGCTGCATATGGGGGAGAAACTGGCTGCATATGGGGGAGAAACTGGCTGCATATGGGGGAGAAACTGGCTGCATTACGGGGGAGAAACTGTCTGCATTACGGTGGAGAAACTGTCTGCATTACGGTGGAGAAACTGGCTGCATTACGGGGGAGAAACTGGCTGCATATGGGGGAGAAACTGGCTGCATCACGGGGGGGAGAAACTGGCTGCATTACGGGGGAGAAACTGGCTGCATTACGGGGGAGAAACTGGCTGCATTACGGGGGAGAAACTGGCTGCATTACGGGGGAGAAACTGGCTGCATTACGGGGGAGAAACTGGCTGCATATGGGGGAGAAACTGGCTGCATTATGCGGGAGAAACTGGCTGCATATGGGGGAGAAACTGGCTGCATATGGGGGAGAAACTGGCTGTATATGGGGGAGAAACTGGCTGCATATGGGAGGGAAACTGGCTGCATTTGGGGACAAACTAGTGGCGTTTGGGCACAGTGGCGGCAATTGATGATTTTTTTTTTTTTCGGTTTGTTTGCGCCCCCCCAAAAAATTTGAGCACCAGCCGCCACTGAACCCTGCCCAAATGCCTCTAGAAACCAACATCATCACATTAAGTTTTTTTTTTTAAGTTTTGATATTTAACAGCTTAACATTCCATATAATTTGTTTCTCAGGTGCCAAATGTCCCAAAAGAGGCAGTGGAGCAGCTTCTGACATTGACACACAAGCTACTTGACACAAAGGACCCTAATGTGAGTTACTGTTTCATGACATTTTATTATTGTGTCTTCTAATCAGATGTTATTTACTTATTGCAGTCTTGAATCAGGATTTCAGGAAAGCAGCTAAATGCACAGATGAAATACATACAATTGAACTGGTTTACCTGCCAAAATATTTGCAGTTTTTTTAATCCTGCCTTGTAATCTAGGTGCGCCTGGAACACAATTTAGCCAATCCTGTATCCTTTACAGCAGGGATATGCAATTAGCGGACCTCCAGCTGTTGCAAAACTACAAGTCCCATCATGCCTCTCCCTCTGGGTGTCATTCTTGTGGCATTCAGAGTCTTGCTAAGCCTCATGGGACTTGTAGTTCTGCAATGACTGGAGGTCCGCTAATTGCATATCCCTGCTTTACAGTGTCAACACAGGCTGCCCCAAAACACATCCCCAGCCTGAACCACTATGTTTTTTCTATGTTTGCTGTCAGTATACATGCACTACAGCAAAACTTGGTTGACTTTTGTTGCTGTGCCCCTCTCTCTCAGTCCTGTACAGCAGGCTGATATAGATCTAAATTCAAGTAGTTACATTATTTAAAAGTAGAATGTTAAAAGTACATTTCACTTGGATACGCAAGTCTGTTTGAATAGACTGCAGTGGAATTTAAATGAACTGAAAAGAATAGAAATATTGTTTTTGTTATTATTTTCATCCTCATCATCATCTTAATTATTTTTTCAACTTTGTATGGGGTAATGGTTAGAAAGTAGTCTTCTCAATCTCTAATAATTAATAATAGTAATAAAAATAATAACATTATTTATCTTTATCGTATTTGCAAGTATAAAGTTTAGATTTTAAGCCCCTTTCACACTTGTGTGACTTGTCCTTCAACTTGGGACTGCAAAGTCACATTACATTACCCCATGTTTTCCAAAGAGTACCACCGTTCATATCTGTGCAACTTCAAAGTAGTCCCTGCACTACTATGCTCCAACTTTGTCCATAGACCTCAAGATTACACAGGAATTTCTTCAAGTTGCGTCAAAGTCGCATGACTTTCAGGTGTGAAACAGGCCTTATTGACAATGCTCTTGTATTATGTAAACATTGATCGAGGTTCTGAGGCAATCATTATTTTATTTGTCTGTTGCATTTATCATGACAATTATATTGAATTTGATGAACCAGCCAAGTTCTTTTTCTCACTGAGACATTTACCTTGATTATCTGGAATGCTCTGTTCTAATATGAGAACCTAGAAGTGAGTATAATGGAAAATTAAGTACACAGGCACATGTTATTCATTAGGGACACAGAATGCCAAATGTAGAAAAAGGGTTTTGGATCTCGCCTATCAATATAAAGTGTTGTCTGTCTGTGCCTATTTTTAGATGTTTCAAAGTAGAGCACTAAAAAATTACTTGTGCTGAATATGTTGTCCCAAATTTACAGTCATGTGCTCCCAGGTCTTTCCATTGTTGACGACTATTTATTTTATTTTTAGCCTAACACCTGTTTCTAGTGTAATTTTGTGGCAAATGACTTGAATGAAATGTTCCTACAAAAAGTATCACATTTATTAGGAACTAAACTAAAGACACGTCTGTGTCCCTTGATTTTTCCTGACTAGACTGGCAGCAGAAAAGTAGGTTTTATATTTGCCTGTTTTGGTGGTGAGCATGTAGAATTATGGATCTTTATTTATGATAGCGTGATTTTGCCATTCGGTTTGCACTGTAGATTTTGTACATAGTTGGGCACACTGGACCAGAGGACAGAGGTGCAACGTAAGCCTAGTACACGCCACTATTTGTTTTTTTCGTTCAACCCAGTGGGTTGAATGAAAAAAAAAAACTGACAGCTCTGGTCGAAGCAGCTGTACTAACAATCTGATGTTAGTGCAGTAATCTTCCCTGCTGTTCTATTGTGTTCTGACAGGGGAACACCCCCCCCCCCTCTGCCAAAACATTCCTGTCAATGCTCTAGTTAGCTGCCAAACACACGGGCCTAATGTCAGATGGATTTCAATGAACCAGCCAATGTCACCCGACATTCGGCCTGTGTGTACTAGGCTTTAGATCAGTGGTTCTCAACCTGGGGGTCGAATGATGATTTGCCAGGGGTCGCCGAATCCTGGGCTGTTCCTGAAGCCCGCACTGCTCTCCCAGTCTTTTTGCGGCTGCCCTACAAGGCTGTCTCTGGAGCCAACGGCCACCCACTCAGCCTCTTCGCAGCCGCCCATTCAGTTCTTGGCATGGCTGGGGGGCAGAGATTAGAGGTTTGCTGACTGGTGAGGAATGTGAAGTGGGAGGGGCTGGAGGAGACCCTATCTCCTAATTTCAGCATAGGTGTCACTGCTACGAGACACTGCAGAGCCGGAGACAAAGTGAAGCCGAAGACACAGTGAGATGGGAAGGAACAATAAAAAAGGGAGAGTAATAATAAGAAAGATGGCTAGAGAGGGATGGGGAAAAAACAAGAAATTAGCATAAAGAGAGATAAAAGGGAAAGAAAGGAGAGCAAAGAGAAAGAGTGGAACATCCTAAAATGTACCATAATGGGTTTTAATATTGTACGAGTGGAAGGGTCTCAGGGAGCGCTAAATGTCCGTGGGTTAGGGGCGCAAATTACTTGTCTTGCCTTAGGTGCTGACAACCCACGCTACGAAAGTAATTTTACTGTTAGGGGGTCCCCACAACTTGGTAAATTTTATCAAGGGGTCACGGCACTAGGAAGGTTGAGAACCACTGCTTAAGATGGTGAAAAAAATAAAATAAAGATAAAATGTAAAGGTAGTTGGCAAAACAATTAAGCAAGACCAAAATAGAAACTTTTTATTTCCCAATGTCTCTTCACAACTATCATCATCAATCAGTCTCTTTTTAGGAGCTCCTCATTGGATGTTGTACAAGGGATCTACTTTTTTGGTGTCCAGACTTTCTCCTAAGTCTACAGCCTCCTATTTTTTTTATTACTTTGGCTCTGCCTTGTGAATTACATTCCGTGTCTAGTCATCTTTGACAACTGCAGTATGACATTTTTTTGATCTATGATCTTTACCTATATTGTTGTATCCTGTTATTGGTTTACATTTCAGAGTGAAGACAAAATTTTCAACACAAACTCGTTTTTTTTATACCTTATAGTTAGATACAGAAATCCTGTCTCTTGCAGGTTTGCTTCTTCACCCTGTTTAGTGGGCCTATGTCACAAGAATTTTATTTTCTTAAATGAAAACCAAAAAACTAAGAACCCAAATTATTTGGCAAGGTCCATGTATGATCATTAGAGGCCCCATTTCTTTTTTAGCCTTTAACAAAACAGACTATGACACTAAAAAGTATAATGATGTAAAACAGTCAATCAATGTCCTTTAAATATATCATGGGTCATATATCAGATAGTGACTGTTTGTAGAGTCAAGTCTTTATAATGGAATTCTGCTTGTGAGTGCTATATTACACTCTGTGGCAGGAGAAAAACACTTTATATGTCCTATGCTTGCCAATGTTATGGCGATCAAAATAAAACATTTGTAAATATTCTTCCTCATTGACAGACTGCATCTTTAGCGTCATCTTTATCTACAAGACAGTTACTTCGCATATGCAGACGGTTATCTCAGTACCCAGATGAAAGTCTTTATCATGCTGTTAACAAGGCCTGCCTTTCAAGGTAGGTTCTCTGGTCTTCCAAGCATTGTGACAGTGGAGTTCTAATTATCAAAAGATGTAGTAGTACATACGCAGGGAGTTATTAGACTACACCAGGATTGTGATATATAAATGTGTTTTTCTTTCTCGTACATCACGGGACACAGAGCGGCATAGTCATTACTATGTGGGTTATATAGTTTACCATTCAGGTGCTGGCACTGGCAACTTCCAAACCGGAAGTACCCTCCCCTATATAAGCCCCTCCCATCCGGGAGCACCTCAGTTTTTTTGCCAGTGTCTAAGGTGTTGGCCAAGAAGTAACATGTGTTTTTCACTGAGCTTGCGTACAGGTTCTTTTGGGCCTCAGTAAGCTATTCCGGATCCGACCAAAAAAGCTTCATAGCTAAACGGTCGGTACCCGGGCCTTGCAGAGAAGAGCAAGGTTTTGCCTGTAATGCTTCTCTTAGGAGGGCTGGACCCTGGGATCCAGAGCTCTGGTCATACCCACGACCAAGATGTTGTCTGTGCAGGGTGCTATACAGGTCCAGGGGAGTGGAATCCTTGGGAACCCGGTCCCTGAAGGTTTAATTACAATGCCTGCCGTGAGAGGTGAAGTTTGGGCTTCTGTGGACCAAACAGAGTCCTGCGGCAGGGAAAAGTTAAGTGGGGGCCCCTCAGGAACTTGGTTCTATTGGGGGACCCCCAAGCCTAATATGTCTTTCTGCCTGTTACCTAATGGTATTCCCGCTAAATATCTGTGCATGCCTGCAACTACTACAAAATGTAATAATTTTAAGAGTGGTCAAGAAAAAAAAAAATGGTTAAACCGCGGTACCTGTGTTAAACCACTAGAGGCCGCTGTGGAACGTTGTTTCCTTGTCATGTGGATTTTTTCTTTCCAAGTCAAAATCCAGGCAGATGGTGAGTTCTCTGAATGGGAAACTGTTTCCTCTGCCATGTTGCAATGCTCATCCATCCTCCAGCCCTGTGGTAAACAGGGCCCTGGCTTCTGTCCCTAGTTCCTTTTCAAAAAGAGCGCCGAAGGCGCACGTGCGCATGCACGCGCCTCTATTTATAGAGGTGAGCTGGAAAAAGGGGCGGAGCTTGGTAGATGACGCTCTGTGCGCGCCGCAGCGCTTCTGCGCATGTGCGGGCGTCCCAGCATGTTAAAAAGCACAATTAGGTGTTGTCAGCTGGTTATGGAAGGCAGAAACAGAGCTGGCAACATTTAGAAAGGCATACAGCAGGCGGTTGATGCAGGCATCCCCATAGAAAGGCACATTAGTAGACACCAACTGTTTATATAGCAGCAATTGTGCTAGACTATTGTCAGTAAGTGGTGTATTTCGGCTGGAATACCTCAGCTTTGGGCTTAGGAATATGCCGTCTAAAGTCTCCGGGACTAAGAATCCCAGGAAGCAAAGGGGGTCTCCATCGGGCTCTGAGGATCTTGGGCATGCTTTGGCTGCACCAATCTCCCCTGAAAAATCAGAGGTTAGTGACCGTAGAGCACCCTCACGAGTACCTGGTACTGTGGCTGTCCTCAGTTCACCTGCTCCTGTGTATATAACAGAGGAGGTTTTTTCCTCAGCTCTGGGAGGACTGGAAGAGAGATTGACAACATTGATCGCTGCTTCCCTGTCAGAGGGAAAGCGCGCCCGATCTCCGTCTCCTCCCGAGTACCTGTTAGCAGAGCAACAGTCCCATACAGGGATCGACCCACCTGAAGGGGATCAGGATGAGGTTGATTCTGTTGTAGAGGAATCAACAGTGGAAGAGCCATTCTCAGCATCACATGCTGAAAGATTATGGGTTCAGTCCCTGACTAACATGGTCCGATCAGCATTTAAAATGCCCCTTGCGGAGCCATCATCCACTTCTGTCTCCTCGTTGGGGTCGCTAAAAGCTCCCCAGACTGTTTGTTCCTTTCCAATCCATCCTTTACTGGAAGGGCTCATTTACCAGGATTGGGAACATCCTGATAAAATATTTACTCCTCCCAAGAGATTTCCGGTGGTCTATCCCATGGAGGATAAGTTCATCAAAAAATGGAGGGTCCCTACAGTGGACGCAGCCATCTCTTGTGTGAATAAATCACTGACATGTCCAGTAGATAATGTCCAAATGTTCAAGGACCCAATAGATAAAAAATTGGAGTCCTTATTAAAATCTGCTTTCTCTACAGCAGGCTTGGTGACACAACCAGCAGTGGCAGCTATTGGGGTCTGCCAAGCAGTGAAGGATCAGTTGAAACAGGTCTTAAGGGACCTGCCAGATCAGCAGGCCCTTGCCCCAGCTGATCTACCTAGAGCCTTATGCTTTGCGGTTGACGCCATAAAGGATTCAATCCATCAGGCCTCCCGCCTTACGCTGTCTGTAGTACATATGCGCAGGCTTCTATGGCTCAAAAACTGGTCTGCTGAAGCTCCCTGTAAAAAATTGCTGGTTAGCTTCCCATTTCATGGTGAACGCTTATTCGGGGAAGACCTGGACAAATATATCCAGAAAATTTCCAGCGGTAAAAGTACACTCTTGCCGGTTAAAAACAGAGTTAGAGGTCCCTCTTTTAAGAGGCCTGCTTCTCCAGTCCCTGGGACATCGGCTGTGAAACAGTTCCGACGGCCTCCTCAGTCAAATCCCGGGGGTAAAAATCAGGGACAATCGCAGGGTAACAAGAAACCCTGGGTCAGGAGAGGTACAAAACCTCCCCCAAAATCAAATGCATGAAGGGTTGCCCCCACTCAATCGGGTGGGGGGAAGACTTCAGTTGTTCAAAGAGACCTGGCGGGACACGATCAGAGACAGATGGGTGCTCTCCGCAGTAAGTCTGGGATACAAATTGGAGTTAAAAAACTCACCTCCTTCCCATTTTATAAGGTCGAACGTGCCGAGGGATCCCCGGAAGAGAGGATCCCTCCTGTTGGCACTAGAACAACTATTGCTCCAAGGAGTAATTATGGAGGTTCCCCTGGAAGAATGCGGGTTCGGGTTTTACTCAAACCTCTTTACAGTCCCGAAACCAAACGGGGACGTGAGGCCCATATTAAATCTAAAAGGGCTAAACAAATTCCTACATATCAGAACTTTCAGGATGGAGTCGATCCGATCGGTGACCACTGCCCTACAAGGGGAGGAATGGCTAGCCTCGATCGACATCAAAGATGCTTATTTGCACATTCCCATCTTTCCAGTTCACCAAAAATTTCTACGCTTTGCAGTAGAAGGGCGCCATTTTCAGTTCAGAGCCTTACCCTTCGGTCTGGCCACAGCACCACGAGTGTTCACAAAAATTCTGGCCCCATTATTGGCCAATCTAAGAACACAAGGTGTAACGATAATGGCATATCTAGACGACTTGTTGCTGATAGACCACTCAGTGGAAAAACTAGAAGTGGTTGTTCACGAGACAATCAAGTATCTGGAATCTCACGGTTGGATTATCAACCGAGACAAGTCAGCCCTAAAACCAGTCAAAAGTCTGGAATACTTGGGGCTAAGGCTGGATTCAGACCAGAGAAAAATTTTCTTGCCTCAAGAAAAGGTGTCGGCTTTGAGAGATTTGATCCACCTAGTGGGTACAAAAAGACAGCCGTCCATACGCCTGTGCATGAGGCTGCTGGGAAAAATGGTGGCATCATTCGAAGCAGTACCCTACGGTCAATTCCATTCAAGGAATTTGCAAAGGGCCATACTGTCAGCCTGGAACAAAAAAGTTCAGGCCCTAGACTTACCAATGTCCTTGTCCCCTTCCGTTCGCAAGAGCCTCCGTTGGTGGTTGGTTCCCCAGAATCTGGAAAAAGGGAAATCCTTCAGTCCGATTTCTTGGAAGGTGGTCACTACAGATGCCAGCCTTATAGGCTGGGGAGCAGTACTGGAGCAATGGTCTCTCCAGGGCAGATGGTCGGGGGCAGAAAAGGCCCTGCCCATCAATCTCTTAGAGATACGAGCAGCCCGGTATGCCCTAGTAGCATGGACATCCAAACTCCAAGGGTCCCCTGTCAGAATTCAATCAGACAATGCCACGGCAGTGGCATATATCAATCATCAGGGTGGCACCAGGAGTCGTGCAGCCCAGAGGGAAGTAAATTGCATCCTGAAATGGGCAGAAAGATATGTCCCAGCCATATCCGCGGTATTCATTCCAGGAGTGGAGAATTGGAAGGCGGACTTTCTAAGTCGCCAACAATTATGCCCAGGGGAATGGTCCCTTCACCCCGAGGTTTTCCGGACAATATGTCAGCGGTGGGGAACACCGGATGTAGATCTGCTAGCATCCAGATTCAACGCAAAGGTGGACAGATTTGTCTCTCGGACAAGGGACCCCCTAGCTTGCGGCTCGGATGCCCTAGTGTTCCCTTGGGATCAGTTCAAGCTGATATATGCATTTCCACCGCCACAATTGTTACCTCGATTACTCCGCAGAATCAGGGTAGAAAAGAAACCAGTGATTCTGGTGGCCCCAAAGAGCATGGTACGCGGAGATTGTAAAAATGTCTGTGGGGAGTCCTTGGACCCTCCCACATCGTCCGGACCTGCTTTCACAAGGACCGATATACCACCCTTCCTTACCAGCCCTAGGTTTGACGGCCTGGCTATTGAAGCCCACATTCTAAAAAAGAGAGGTCTCTCTAATCCTGTGGTATCTACCATGATCAATGCCAGGAAGCCGGTATCCAGGCAGATCTACTATAGAATCTGGAAGGCGTACATCGCCTGGTGTGAGGCCAAGAAATGGCATCCACGTAAGTACGTAATAGGTAGGATTCTGGACTTCCTACAGTGGGCTGTAGATAGGAAGCTTGCCTTGAGTACTATCAAGGGTCAGATTTCGGCCTTGTCAATATTTTTTCAAAGGCCCTTGGCTTCGCATTCACTAGTCAAAGCCTTTATACATGGAGTGATGCGTATTAGCCCTCCGGTTAATATTCCCATATGTCCGTGGGACTTAAACCTGGTTCTGTCGGTTCTACAGAAACAACCATTTGAACCATTACAGTACATTTCCTTGGTTCTTCTCACCAGGAAATTGATTTTTCTAGTAGCCATTTGTTCGGCTAAAAGAGTGTCGGAATTGGCCGCTATGTCCTGTAAAGAGCCATATCTGGTTATCCATAAGGACAGAGTAGTGTTACGTCCTCATCCAGCCTTTCTTCCTAAGGTGGTATCGAGGTTTCATTTGAACCAAGATGTGGTTCTTCCTTCCTTTTTCCCCAAACCTAGTTCGGTAGAGGAAAAGTTATTACATTCTTTGGATGTAGTAAGAGCAGTTAAAGCTTATCTAAAAGCCACTGCTCAGATTCGCAGAACGGATACTTTGTTTATTCTGCCGGAAGGCCCCAGAAAGGGTCAGGCAGCGTCAAAATCTACTTTAGCCAAGTGGATTCGACAGGTCATAATGCAAGCCTATGGCTTGAGAAGGAGACCGCCTCCATTCAAAGTTAGGGCGCACTCCACGAGAGCAGTTGGAACTTCATGGGCAGTGCATCACCAGGCCTCCCTGGCTCAAATCTGTAAGGCCGCAACATGGTCTTCAGTACACACGTTTACTAGGTTCTACCAGGTGGACGTTAGAAGTCAGGAGGATGTCGCCTTTGGGCGCAGTGTGTTGCAGGCCGCAAAAGATCCTCATGTCTAAGATAGCGCCCAGCTTATGTATGGTGTATCCCCCCCCTCATTGGGCATTGCTTTGGAACGTCCCACATAGTAATGACTATGCCGCTCTGTGTCCCGTGATGTACGAGAAAGAAAATAGGATTTCTTTTTCGTACATCACGGGACACAGAGCGACATAGTCATTACTAATGGGTTATATAGTTACCGTCAGGTGCTGGCACTGAAGCACAAGAAGAAACATGTGTTTTTCACTGGGCTTGCGTACAGGTTCTTTTGGGCCTCAGTAAGCTATTCCGGATCCGACCAAAAAAGCTTCATAGCTAAACGGTCGGTACCCGGGCCTTGCAGAGAAGAGCAAGGTTCTGCCTGTAATGCTTCTCTTAGGAGAGCTGGACCCTGGGATCCAGAGCTCTGGTCATACCCACGACCAAGATGTTTTCTGTGCAGGGTGCTATACAGGTCCAGGGGAGTGGAATCCTTGGGAACCCGGTCCCTGAAGGTTTGATTACAATGCCTGCCGTGATAGGTGAAGTTTGGGCTTTTGTGGACCAAACAAAGTCCTGCGGCGGGGAACAGGTAAGTGGGGGCCCCCAGGAACTTGGTTCTATTGGGGGACCCCCAAGCCTAATTTGTCTTTCTGTCTGTTACCTAACGGTATTCCCGCTAATATCTGTGCATGCCTGTAACTACTAAAAAAATGTAATAATTTTTAATGGTGGTCAAGAAAAAAAAAAAAAAAAAAAAAGTGTTTTTTTATTATTATATATATTTAGTATATTAGACTGCGGTACCTGTGTTTGTCCACTAGAGGCCGCTGTGGAATGTTTTTCTTGTCTTGTGGACTAGTTTCTTCTCAGAGAGCAAAGTCCAGGCAGCTGGTGAGTTCTCCTACAGGAAACTGTTTCCTCTGCCATGTTGCAGTATTCGTCTATCCCCCGGCCTGCGGCAAAGAGGGGCCCTGGCTCCTGTCCCTGGTTTCCATGTTTGAAATTAGCGCCGAGGGCGCACGTGGCCGCGCCTCTATATATAGAGGTGGCCGGAAAAGGGGGCGGAGCCTGGGGGATGACGCTCTGTGCGCGCCGCAGCGCTTCTGTGCATGTGCGGGCGTCCCAGCAGGTTTTTAAAAAACCACATTATTGTAGATGAAGTACAGAGACAGAGCTGGCAACATTTAAAGGCATACAGCAGGCGGTTGATACAGGCATCCCCTAGAAAGGCACATTAGTAGACACCAACTGTTTATTATAGCAGCATTTATGCTAGACTATTATCAGTAACTGGTGTATTACGGCTGGAATACCTCAGCTTTAGGCTTAGGAATATGCCGTCCAGAAGCTCCGGAACTGAATCTTCCAGGAAGCGAAGGGGGTCTCATCGGGCTCGGAGGATCTTGGGCATACTTCTGCTGCACCAGTCTCCCCTGAAGTTCAGAGGTAAGTGACCATAGAGACCCCGCAGGGGTACTTGGTACTGTGGTTGTCCTCAGTTCACCTGCTCCTGTGTATGTAACAGAGGAGGTTTTTTCCTCAGCTCTGGGAGGATTAGAGAGAGATTGTCAACATTGATCGCTGCCTCCCTGTCAGGGAAAGCACGCCCGATCTCCGTCTCCTCCTTCAGAGTGCCTGTTAGCAGAGCAACAGTCCCATACAGGGATCGACCTGCCTGAAGGGGATCAGGATGAGGTTGATTCTGTTATAGAGGAATCAACAGTGGGGGAACCTTTTCTCAGCATCTCAAGCTGAAAGATTATGGGTTCAGTCTCTGACTAAAATGGTCCGATCAGCATTTAAAAATGCACCTTGCGGAACCATCAACCACTACTGTATCCTCGTTGGGGTCGCTAGAAGTCCCCAGACTGTTTGTTCTTTTCCACTTCACCCTTTACTGAAAGGGCTCATTTACCAGGATTGGGAACGTCCTGAGAAAATATTTATTCCCCCAAGAGATTTCCGGTGGTCTATCCCATGGAGGATAAGTTCATCAAAAAAAAAAAAAAAAAAAAAAATGGAAGGTCCCTACAGTGGACGCAGCCATCTCTTGTATGTATAAATCACTGACATGTCCAGTGGATAATGTCCAAATGTTCAAGAACCCAATAGATAAAAGATTGGAGTCCTTATGAAAATCTGCTTGGTGATACAACCAGCAGTAGCAGCTATTGGGCTCTGCTAAGCAGTGAAGGATCAGTTGAAACAGGTCTTGAGGGACTTGACAGATCAGCAGGCTTTGCCCTAGCTGATCTACCTAGAGCCTTAGGCTTTGCGGTTGACGCCATAGAGGATTCAGTCCATCAGGCCTCCCGCCTTACGCTGTCTATAGTACATATGCGTAGGCTCCTATGGCTCAAAAACTGGTCTGCTGAAGCTCCCTGTAAAGAATGGCTGGTTAGCGTCCCATTTCATGGTGAACGCTTATTCAGGGAAAACCTGGACTAATATATCCAGAAAATTTCCAGCGGTAAAAATACGCTCTTGCCGGTTAAAAGCAGAGTTAGAGGTCCCTCTTTAAGAGGCCTGCTTCTCCAGTCCCTGGGGCATCGGCTGTGTAACAGTTCCGACGGCCTCCTCGGTCAAATCCCGGGGGTAAAAAACAGGGACAGTAGCAGGGTAATGAGAAACCCTGGGTCAGGGGAGGTACAAAACCTCCCCCAAAGTTAAATTCATTGAAGCCCCCACTCAGTCGGGTGGGGGGAGGACTCCAGTTGTTCGCAAGAGACCTGGCGGGACACGATCAAGACAGATAGGTGCTCTCCGCAGTAGGTTTGGGATACAGTTTGGAGTTAAAAGACTCTCCTCCTTCCCATTTTTGAGGTCAAACGTGCCAAGGGATCCCCGGAAGAGAGAGTCCCTCCTGTTGGCACTAGAACAACTATTGCTCCAAGGAGTAATTATGGAGGTTCCCCTGGAAGAATGAGGGTTCGGGTTTTACTCAAACCTCTTTACAGTCCCGAAGCAAACGCGGACGGGAGGCCCATATTAATTCTAAAAGGGCTATACAAATTCCTGTATATCAGGACTTTCCGATGGAGTCGATCCGATCGGTGGCCACTGCCCTACAAGGGGAGGATTGGTTAGCCGCGATCGACATCAAAGATGCTTATTGCATATTCCCATCTTTCCAGTCCACCAAAAATTTCTACGCTTTGCAGTAGAAGGGCACCACGAGTGTTTACAAAAATTCTGGCCCTTTATTGGCCAATCTAAGAACACAAGGTGTAATGATAATGGCATATCTGGATGACTTGTTGCTGATAGACCACTCAGTGAAAAAACTAGACGTGGTCGTTCACAAGACGATCAAGTATCTGGAATCTCACGGTTGGATTATCAACCGAGACAAGTCAGCCCTAAAAACCAGTCAAAAGTCTGGAATACTTGGGGCTAGGGTTGGATTCAGGCCAGAGAAAAATATTCTTGCCTCGAGGAAAGGTGTTGTCTTTGAAAGATTTGATCCACTTAGTGGGTACAAAAAAGACAGCCGTCCATACGCCTGTATATGAGGCTGCTGGGAAAAATGGTGGCATCATTCGAAGCAGTACCCTACGGTCAATTCCATTCAAGGAATTTGCAAGGGGCCATACTGTCAGCCTGGAACAAAAAAGTTCAGGCCCTAGACTTACAATGTCCTTGTCCCCTTCCGTTCGCAAGAGCCTCCGTTGGTGGTTGGTTCCCCAGAATCTGGAAAAAAGGAAATCCTTCAGTCCGATTTCTTGGAAGGTGGTCACTACAGATGCCAGCCTTATAGGCTGTGGAGCAATAGTCTCTCCAGGGCAGATGGTCGGATGCAGAAAAGGCCCTGCCCATCAATCTCTTAGAGATACGAGCAGCCCGGTATGCCCTAGTAGCATGGACATCCAAACTCCAAGGGTCCCCTGTCAGAATTCAATCAGACAATGCCACAGCAGTGGCATATATCAATCATCAGGGGGGCACCAGGAGTCGTGCAGCCCAGAGGGAAGTAAATTACATCCTGAAATGGGCAGAAAAAATATGTCCCAGCCATATCTGCGGTATTCATTCCAGGAGTGGAGAATTGGAAGGCGGACTTTTTAAGTCGCCAGCAATTAGGCCCAGAGGAAGGGTCCCTTCACCCCGAGGTTTTCTGGACAATATGTCAGCGGTGGGGAACATCGGATGTAGATCTTCTAGCATCCAGATTCAACGCAAAGGGGGACAGGTTTGTCTCTCGGACAAGGGATCCCCTAGCTTGCGGCTCGGATGCCCTAGTGTTCCCTTGGGATCAGTTCAAGCTGATATATGCATTCACACCGCCACAATGGTTACCTCGATTACTTCGCAGAATCAGGGTAGAAAATAAACAGTGATTCCGGTGGCTCCAGCGTGGCCCCGAAGAGCGTGGTACGCGGAGATTGTAAAAATGTCTGTGGGGAGTCCTTGGACCCTCCCACATCGTCCGGACCTGCTTTCGCAGGGACCGATATACCACCCTTCCTTACCAGCCCTAGGTTTGACGGCCTGGCTATTGAAGCCCACATTCTAAAAAAGAGAGGGCTCTCTAATGCTGTGGTGTCTACCATGATCAATGCCAGGAAACCGGTATCCAGGCAGATCTACTATAGAATCTGGAAGGCGTACATCGCCTGGTGTGAGGCCAGGAAATGGCATCCACGTAAATACGTAATAGGTAGGATTCTGGACTTCCTACAATGGGCTGTAGATAGGAAGCTTGCCTTGAGTACTATCAAGGGTCAGATTTCGGCCTTGTCAATATTTTTTCAAAGGCCCTTGGCTTCGCATTGACTAGTCAAAGCCTTTATACAAGGAGTGATGCGTATTAATCCTCCGGTTAATATTCCCATATGTCCATGGGATCTAAACTTGGTTCTGTCAGTTCTACAGAAACAACCATTTGAACCATTACAGCATATTTCCTTGGTGCTTCTCACCAGGAAATTGATTTTTCTAGTAGCCATTTGTTCGGCTAAAAGAGTGTCGGAATTAGCAGCTATGTCCTGTAGGGAGCCATATCTGGTTATCCATAAGGACAGAGTAGTGTTACGTCCTCATCCATCCTTTCTTCCTAAGGTGGTATCGAGGTTTCATTTGAACCAAGATGTGGTTCTTCCTTCTTTTTTCCCCAAGCCTACTTCGGTAGAGGAAAAGTTATTGCATTCTTTGGATGTAGTAAGAGCAGTTAAAGCTTATCTAAAAGCCACTGCTCAGATTCGCAGAACGGATACTTTGTTTATTCTGCCGGAAGGCCCCAGAAAGGGTCAGGCAGCGTCAAAATCTACTTTAGCCAAGTGGATTCGACAGGTCATAATACAAGCCTATGGCTTGAGAAGTAGACCGCCTCCGTTCAAAGTTAGGGCGCACTCCACGAGAGCAGTTGGAACTTCATGGGCAGTGCATCACCAGGCCTCCCTGGCTCAAATCTGTAAGGCCGCAACATGGTCTTCAGTACACACGTTTACTAGGTTCTACCAGGTGGACGTTAGAAGTCAGGAGGATGTCGCCTTTGGGCGCAGTGTGTTGCAGGCCGCAAAAGATCCTCATGTCTGATAGCGCTCAGCTTATATATGGTGTATCCCCCCCCTCATTTGGCATTGCTTTAGGACATCCCATTAGTAATGACTATGTCGCTCTGTGTCCCGTGATGTACGAAAAAGAAAATAGGATTTTTATAACAGCTTACCTGTAAAATCCTTTTCTTGGAGTACATCACGGGACACAGAGCTCCCACCCCTCTTTGGGGACACTTATTGCTTTGCTACAAAACTGAGGTGCTCCCGGATGGGAGGGGCTTATATAGGGGAGGGTACTTCCGGTTTTGGAAGTTGCCAGTGCCAGCACCTGACGGTAACTATATAACCCATTAGTAATGACTATGTCGCTCTGTGTCCCGTGATGTACTCCAAGAAAAGGATTTTACAGGTAAGCTGTTATAAAAATCCTATTTTTTATAACAGCTTACCTGTAAAATCCTTTTCTTGGAGTACATCACGGGACACAGAGCTCCCACCCCTCTTTTGGGGACACTTATTGCTTTGCTACAAAACTGAGGTGCTCCCGGATGGGAGGGGCTTATATAGGGGAGGGTACTTCCGGTTTGGAAGTTGCCAGTGCCAGCACCTGAAGGTAAACTATATAACCCACATAGTAATGACTATGCCGCTCTGTGTCCCGTGATGTACTCCAAGAAAAGGATTTTACAGGTAAGCTGTTATAAAAATCCTATTATTTCAAATTTCTCGTCATTTAAACAACTTTTGCCTGTTATGTTAAACTACTGTAAATTATGTAAACTACTATATTAAGAGTACATGCACATGAGGGGGAGGAGATTTACTAAAACAAACCGGTGCAGCTGCACCAATAACCAATCAGATTCTAAATTAAGCTTGTTCAATGAAACTTCGACAATACATTTAGAAGCAGAGTTACTAGGCACAGCTGTGCCAGATTGTGTTTGCACCAGTTTTATTAAATCTCCCCCATATTGTCAGTTTACATATACCCTGTAATGGCGAATTTTATGACCTACCATACACCAACTAAGGGTTGTTTGTCAGCACAGGCAGTGAGAACACTTAAAATGTGGTCTTAAGCACAGGTCTACACTGAAGATCAAACTTCATTTAATCTCTGTAGAGTATCAAATTAATGTGATTTTTTCTTGTCAAAATATTTTATTAAAGTTTAATGTTGCAGTGTACAAATAGTCTTAAATACTTATATTTTAACAAGTGACACTATACAGATGAGCTTATTTGAGAACATGTTGTTATTCATCAGAAAGTTATTATTCACTTATCTGAATATGTGATATAGTGATGATAATACTACATTTATAACATACTAGAACTTTATATGTTCCATATAAACATTCAACTTGTTTGTGATTTTATACAACCTGTTAGAGTAATGCTTAAATAATAAAAAATATGGATGTGTAGCTCAGGAAGTATATTTTTTATAAAACAATTGAAGCAAAATAAAGGAATGTGTGAGGCAAAATTTAATTTCGTTCTTATAATGTGATTTTTTTCACCACATTTACGAAGCTAAAGGAAAATTATTTTGCAATTTAAACAGCCTATTTGCCTTTAGTAAATCAACCCCAATAGGTTCATGTCTCAAATGTCACCAAATTTCCACACACTTTAGCATCTCCAGTGTTCCTTTGTAACTAGTATTGTGCATGTTAAAGTCATTTTAAAGAAAATGTATTGTGCATTGCAAAGTAATTTTAAACAAAACTGCCGATCTAGCAAACTGGTTTTCTCTTTTCGTCCATAGACGTACACAGCACTTTAATTCTTGACCATTGGGTTTTGTTCCTGTTCTATAGGAGAGGACTAGGCAGAACATGTTAGATATTTAATACATGTTACTTTAACAGAGTTGAACAGCCCCGTCAAGGGGGCGGTCCCTCCGGACATAACCCTCCACCCTGCAGTCAGCAGCCTCAGTTTTTTTCTGCCTAGTAGAGGAGAAGGACCTTGCTCCCTTTGGGCCCAGAGTCCTGAAGACATTTTTACTTTTTATTATTTTATTTTTTGAGAATCTTCTATCAACTGCCAACTGGGCATGACAGGCAGGATAATATAGATCCTTGTAGTCCCCCCAGTCCGGCCATCGAGCGTGAGCAGGCCTTAGCTACGTGCGGGGTCGGCCACGACATACCCCGTGAGCTTTGCTCCAGGGTTCACATATGACTGGGCGGCTTGCTGTCTCAGTCACAGTGGACCGGGCCGACAGCTACTCCGTACTGCTCGGTTGTAGGTCTGTCAGGAACGCACCAGCAGGTCCTCGCAAGGACAGGCAAGTACGGTTCCTCCTACTTCGCTGGGATGGAACAGCTGGGCATTCCTAAGGGGGTCGTTAGAGGGTTCTCCAGCCCTCCCCTCTCTCCCTCTGTCACCCTTTTTCCTCCTCCCTTTGCGGGGCTCGCTGCGACCGGGGAATACCTTTAGGGGGGCTCCAGGTCCCGGCGGGGGGGCTGTGGGGGTGTCCAGGCCCGCTCTCTGTGTGGGGAGTAGTAAGTTCTTGGAAGCCTCTGCTGCTGGCCTTCTCGTCCACCTCGTTTGCTGGCGCCATTTTTCTGGGGCCTGTGCATTGCATTGCAATTCCCATTGGCGGCCATTTAGCCATGGCCGCGCTATGATGCAGGTCTGCAATTTTGGGCGGCTATTTTCTTGTGGTCCGCGCGCTTTCTCCGAGGCACCTTGCGGCCATTTTGGAGTGGGTTTTGGCCTCTAGTGCTGGCTGGCTTCCTGAACGGCGCGAACGGTGCAATTCACCGCACACAGTTCCTCAGTCACACGCGGTGTGCGGATGGAGAGCGGGCAGCAGTGCTGAACAGTCTCTGGCTAGGCGGTGAGTCCCCTGGGTATCCCCCCCCTCAGGTCAGTGCACCAAGGAGGGTGGACAAAATTTTGTGTCAGGTATCTTGACTAAGTCCCTAAGGGCTGTCAGTGGGCAATATGGAGTCAGAAGCTGGCGTTTTTTTCCCAAACATTCCAGAGGCAGCAACCGGTGCCCCTGCACCTGCGGTTCCCATGGACGTTTGTCGGCAGTCCTGGAGTCATTTGTTGCCAGGGTGGAAGCGGCGTGCGGGCGTAAGTGGGGTACTAATCGCCCCCTCCCCCAGCCATCGCCTGGGGAATGTTCTGACTCAGGCCTGGCTGTGGCTCAGGACCCCGGTTCTGGTATGTCAGAAGAGGCGAACCAGGACCTTCCCTGTGAGGAGGACCCCTTGTCCGGGTCAGCTCAAGACAGGGCACTTGTAAGGGCACTTATCAATGCTGTGAGGGACACTCTCAAGCTGGAAGATACAGCTGGGACTTCCACTGCAGGGTCTGTCCCTTTTGGGTCGCACAAACCGGACCCGCTCTGTTAAGATTTTTTCTTATGTTGATTTCTTTGACAAGTTAATAGATAAGGAATGGGAATGGCCGCAGAGGCCCTTTGCGATCCCTCAGCGCATGGCGATCCGTTACCCATTTGAAGAAAGCCTTTTGAAAAAATGGGCTTCTGCTCCGGTCGTTGATCCCCCGGTCTCTCAGTTAAATAAAGTAACCACTATCCTGGTGGAGGGGACCCCTGCTTTTAAGGACCCTACTGATATGAGGTCCGAAGCGGTGAGCCGCTTCATGTTCACCATGTTTTTGGTCAGCATTGCGGTCTATATTGGCTGCTACCTTGGTGTCCCAGACACGGAGTGGGCAAAAATATTGCACCAGACTATGGAGGAGAATCGGCTCCCTCCAGAATGCGTGTCACTGGCCGAACAGTTGGTACAGGGACTGGATGCAGCCCCCTTTATCTCCAGGGCCTCCGCATCTGCGGTGGTATTGCGCCGCCTAATATGGCTGAAATGCTGGTCCGCCGACCAAGCTTCTAAGAAAACTGCTTTGCTGAGACAGCGCGGCATTGCTATCGTCGGCTACTTGGACGTCCTCCTTCTGAGAGCTGCTTCAAGCTCAGAATTAGAGGAGGACGTGTCTATAGCCAGTCAGAGCCTCCGGGAGTTTGGTTGGATACTGAACCTCCAGAAGTCGGTGTTAGTACCGACCCAGCGCCTAGAGTACCTGGGGTTGATTCTGGACTCCTTGGAGGCCAGAGTCTTTCTTCCCTTGGAGAAGTTGCAGACACTCCAGACTGCGGTGAGGTTGTTGACATCCTGCAAATGGTCGTCTCTCCGTTTTTGCATGCGAGTCCTGGGCCTCATGGTAGCCTCTTTCGAGGTAGTACCATATACCCAATTCCACACTTGGGTCTTGCAGAAGGAGATTCTCTCCAAGTGGAACAGATCTCCATTGTCTCTGGATCGTCAACTCTCTGAGTTGGTGGCTGAGATCCCCGGCTCTTCGGTCCGGGAAGTTGTTCCTCCCCTTTTATTGGACTGTGATCACGGCGGACGCCAGTCTGACCGGTTGGGAGGGAGTCTGTGGGGTTCAGGCGGCCCAGGGCCGCTGGACTCCAATCGAATCCCAACTGCCGATCAACGTTCTGGAAATCTGGGTGATCAGGCTTTGCCTCTCCAAGTGGTCTCAGAGACTAAGAGGGCGTCCAGTCAGGATCCAGTCAGACAACGCCACGGCTGTGGCATACGTCAACCATCAAGGAGGAACAAGAAGCTCAGCTGCAGCATCGGAGGTCGCTCACATCCTGCGGTGTGCGGAAATGAGCGTGCCGGCCCTATCGGCAGTTTACATTCCGGGCATGGAAAACTGTCAGGTGGACTATCTGAGTCGCCAGATGCTGGACCACGGGGAATGGTCGTTACATCCGTAGGTTTTTCAACTCCTTTGCCAGAGATGGGGCACGCCAGACGTGGATCTCCTGGCTTCTCGACTCAATTGCAAAGTGTCGAGGTTCATGGCCAGGTCCAGAGATCTCTGGGCAGATGCGTTGGTGGCCCCGTGGGGTCAGTATCGGCTAATTTATGCCTTTCCCCCACTAAAATTGCTTCCACGTCTACTCTGCAGAGTAGAGACCGAGGGAATTCCGGTGATTCTAATTGCCCCAGATTGGCCCAGGCGTCCCTGGTACGCTAACTTCGTGGGGCTGGTGGCGGATGTGCCCTGGCGACTGCCAATGAGGGAGGGCCTTCTCTCGCAAGGTCCCATTCTTCATCCTGCTTTACAGTCGCTGGCTTTAACGGCATGGCTATTGAAAGCCAGGTACTAAGGGACCGAGGCCTGTCGGATTTGGTCATTTCAACCATGTTGAGGGCACGGAAATCTTCTTCTAGGAATATCTACCCTCGCACATGGAGAGCCTACATCAATATATGTAAGGAGATGGAATGGCGTCCACAGACTTATTCAGTTTCCACAATCCTGCTGTTTTTACTGCACGGAGTAGATCAGAAACTTGCCTTAAGCACCATTAAGGGGCAGATTTCAGCCTTGGCTATTTTCTTTCAGCGACCCCTGGCGGCTCATTTACTGGTGAGTACGTTTGTGCAAGGGGTCCGACATGTGGCTCCTCCGGTGCGACCACCACTACCTCCGTGGGATTTGAATCTGGTGCTCTTGGCGCTTCAGAGACCTCCTTTTGAGAACATCAGGGAAATTCCTTATTTGACGCTCTCTCAGAAGGTGGCCTTCCTGGTAGCCATCACATCCGTCAGGAGGGTTTCTGAATTGGCGGCCTTGTCTTGCAAGTCCCCATATTTGGTCCTCCATAAGGACAAATTGGTGCTACGCCCTCAGCCTTCTTTTCTTCCGAAGTTGGTTTCGGCCTTTCACTTGAATGAGGACATTGTACTTCCATCCTTGTGTCCTCGGCCATTGCATTCCAAGGAGGTTGTGCTACATTCTTTAGATGTGGTACTTGCCTTGCGGGTGTACCTGTCTGCTACGGCTCCGTTCCGGAGGTCTGACTCACTGTTTGTGTCGGTGTCTGGTCCGCAGAAGGGCCTGGCGGCTTAGTCGGCCACCATTTCTCTGTGGATCAGGCAGACCGTCATCCAGGCCTATGCCCTTAAGGGGCGGGTTCCTCCCTTTCCCGTTACGGCGCATTCGACTAGGGCTATTTCCGACATCAAGCGTCTGTATCACAAGTGTATAAGGCGGCGACCTGGTCGTCCGTTCACACCTTTTTAAAATTTTACAAGGTTGATGTGAGTGCATCTTCGAATGCTAGCTTCAGCCGCAAAGTTTTGCAGGCGGCTGTTTGAGGTTGCAACTCCTCCATTGAGGAGCTCTGCTTGTTTGGGGTGAAATTGGTTTTGATTGCTGTGCCCACCCCTCGTTTTTTGACACTGCTTTGGGACGTCCCAATGGTCAAGAATTAAGGAGCTGTGTCAGTCCATGGACGAAAAGATAAAATAGGATTTTTGTACTCACCGTAAAATCCTTTTCTCTGTCGTCCATGGACGGACACAGCACCCACCCCTCCTTTTTTGGTTTGTACTGCTTTTTTATGATCTGAGGCTGCTGACTGCAGGGTGGAGGGTTATGTCCAGAGGGACCGCCCCCTGGGTGGGGCTGTTCAACTCTGTTAAAGTAACATGTATTAAATATCTAACATGTTCTGCCTAGTCCTCTCCTATAGAACAGGAACATAACCCAATGGTCAAGAATTAAGGAGCTGCGTCCGTTCATGGACGACAGAGAAAAGGATTTCACGGTGAGTACAAAAATCCTTTTTTTTTTTTTTTTTCTTTTTCTAATAACATAATTTAATTTTTGCAAAATGAGAACCAACTATACCTACAACACATCTGAAGCATTTCAAGCAGTGTTGTGTAATTAGAACGAATTGGACAATCTATTTTTATTTATTTTTTTAAATGGCTTTATGTCAACTTGTAGTGTAGAACCCCGTGCACCTGCAATGGTTTTGCATACATTTGATGAAGATCATGAATATACTGTACCTGCAACAGACAAGGGCAGAGGGATGTTTTTTAATTAAATAGTGCTTTTTCTTCTTAAAACTAAACCCATCGACTTAACAGTTTCAAAAAACAGTTACATTCCTGGCACGTGATGGGAATGTAATTGTTACATTGATGGTCCTTTCAACCAAACTATCAAACCATCAAATGGTGGTGTCATAAACGATCACACATGTAGCATAATGTTACTTGGTTCTCAAACAGAGGCCAAGATGGCAGCTTCCTTGGCTGAAAACTATAGGCGGGTTTATTTCCGCTTTAACCACTTCCGGACCAGCTCACGCCAATATATGTCGGCACTTTGAAGAGGGATATCGTTGTTATGGCAGCATTTAGCTACCATAACCCCGGTATCTTCTTCAGTGAGCGGTCCGGTTTCAGATAAAGGTGGTCTCTCCGGCGAATCACCGCAAGATCACTATTATCCACAGCAGGAGAGGGCCCTCCCCTCCCGCCACTTACTGGAGCCGTTGGTTGTGGCGGAGGCGATCGGGTCCTCTCCCTGGCTTGGTATGGAGACGAGTGAGGGGATGATGGCCCCCGCCGTCTCCATACCATCTCAGGGTGGAAGTGACGTTAAAACGTCACTTCCACCCATAGTTCTTAAAGAGACTTTTTTATTTTTTATTTTTTTTTTAAATGACATTTCATTAATTTTTTTTTTTTTTTATTGCATTTTAGTGTAAATATGAAATCTGAGGTCTTTTTGACCCCAGATCTCATATTTAAGAGGTCCTGTCATGCTTTTTTTCTATTACAAGGAATAAGGGATGTTTACATTCATCGTAATAGGAATAAAAGTGACACTATTTTTTTTTTTTTTAAAAAGAACAGTGTAAAAATAAAAGGTAAAATAAATAAGAAAAAAATAAAAATCCTGCCGAGTTCGAATGCAGAAGCGAACGCATACGTGAGCAGCGCCCGCGTATGAAAACGGTGTTCAAACCACACATGTGAGATATCACCGTGATCGGTAGAGCGAGAGCAATAATTCTAGCCCTAGACCTCCTCTGTAACTCATGCAACCTGAATTTTTTAAATGTTGCCTATGGAGATTTTTAAGGGTAAAAGTTTTTCGGCATTCTACGAGCGGGCGCAATTTTGAAGTCTGACATGTTGGGTATCAATTTACTCGGCGTAACATTATCTTTCACAATATAAACAAAAATTGGTTTAACTTTACTGTTTTGTTTTTTTTTATTCAAAAAAGTGTATTTTTTTCCCAAAAAAGTGCGCTTGTAAGACCGCTGCGCAAATACAGTGTGACAGAAAGTATTGCAACGACTGCCATTTTATTCCCTAGGGTGTTAGGAAAAAAATATATAATGTTTGGGGGTTCTAAGTAATTTTCTAGCAAAAAAGTTTTTAACTTGTAAACACCAAATCTCAGAAAGAGGCTCGGTCCTTAAGTGGTTAACATAAGGGTTTTAGTCATCAAGCTTTCACCTCATAATAAATTGGTCTGTTACAAGGTGAGTCCAGCTACAGCTGACATTTTTTTTCTGGAAAATACTGTCAAGTTATTCAACTTGATAGTTTCTTGTATTTCTCACAAACTGCTGAGTTTCACACTGATTTTTTCGGCACATATGCCACAGTCCCCACACCCTGTTGGATTTGTAGATTTTTCATTTGATGAAAAATCCAAAATTAGAAGTGAGAATACTCAGCACCCCAACATTAGCAGAAACAGACCCAGGAAATCTAGAAGCTGAAATTTCTTCTCACTGGTTTAATGTAGAGAATCATAATGGATTATTGGCACTGATAAAGCCTTTTATTTCTGAATGTTTATTTTAAGTACTTGCTGCCTGCTGTACAATGTTTAGCCTTTCCCACTAATAACGGTTACCTTTTATTCTGCATGTATACATTTTTTCCATTTAACAAAGGAAATGTTAATTTAGGATTCTGTTTTGTATATATAATTTTCTAGATTTTTACCCAGTCTGGCTCGATCAACATTACTGAAATACTTAGTGGACTCTGGGATAGAGGAAACCAGTGAGGAGCTGGAAAGGATGGAAAACACAGATTATAGTTGTAAGATGTCTTCACTGTATGCATTCATTTTTAGATCGACACTTGTAAATGAGCTAATACAAGGCATTCTGTAATTGGACAAGGGGAGAGGAGGGTCAGATGAACAACAAGACCACACTTTGTCCAATTACAGGATGTCTTGTATTCTGTGAATAGAATACAAGACATGTTGTCAATGGGTGAGGAGGGAGGAAGCTAGATAGCATGCTATCCAAAAAAGCTGACAGTAAATCTAGCATGAAGACAGCTAAGATTTTTAGCATCCCTCTGGATGTAATATATACACTTTAAAAATTACCAAGCTGCACAAGTCAAAAGTAAAAAAGCATATTTCAATGCTATTTCCTATTCATTACTCATTAATTTTGGGTTTGGGTAATGGGTTATTTTTTAGATGAAATAAAATCTGGCGTACTAAGGCTTGGAAGTGTGACTGTACCAGTATTTAATACAGATGAGAAGATGAAAGTACCAGACATCCTGTTCTATGAGAACTCTCAGGTGCGTAGTACTCGTGCAATCCAAGCATGTACTGTGCACGTAATACACAGTGTAAAGCTATATTTGATTTTTATAATCATTAACTTCTGCTTTTAGTAATTGATCATTTCTATTGTATTGATCCACATTTTTGCAATCTAGTTACAATATTACCACCTTAAGCAACACTTGATTATATATTCAATTAGACATAAAATCATTTAAACTTCTGCTGCATACTTTATTATATAAAAAAAACTGTTTATAGCTGACACAGCTGGACACTTGCTGCTGAAAATTCAAAAATGAAAAAGAACTTCTGAAGTGCAATATGCATTTGCACATTTCTTCTATCAATATGACAAACATATTTTGTACATTTTCCTGCCTATGCAAATGACTTCCCCTGGCAAACCTGACAGCCACAACATACGAGTTGGATTTTGAATCTACTGTATCCAAGTGACTGTTAGAGACTAATGAACTCAAAAACAGTAAGACCCCTTTCACACTGGGGCGCTTTGCTGGTATAGCTGGTGCTTTAACGCTAAAAATAGCGCCTGCCAAGCGCACTGAAAGAGCAGCTGCTGTCTCTCCAGTGTGAAAGCCCAGAGAGGGCTTTTACATTGGAGTGGTGCGCTAGCAGGACGGTAAAAAATGTTCTGCTAGCAGCATCTTTGGAGCAGTGAAGGAGCGGTGTGTATACTGCTCCTCCACCGCTCCTGCCTATTGAAATCAATGGGCACCGTGGCTATACCGCTGGCAAAGCGCTGCTGCAGAAGCGCTTTGCAGTGGTTTTAACCCTTTTCCTAGTGGCCAAATAGCGAAGCAAAATTGACGGTAAAGAGCCGCAGACGCCCCAGTATGAAAGGGGCCTAAGGGCTGATTCACAGACAGTAGGATGACCTGTGTTGTTTTGCACTGGATTAATGCAGTTCACCACTAGGGAATATAGAAAACAATGGCTTTCTATGGGGTTCATGTACTAAAGACAAATAGACTGTGCACTTTGCAAGTGTGATTGCATTAATTTTCCCAGAGCTCTGTGAATGTGATGAAGCTTCACTCTGTAAAGAATACTAAATCAGGTGCAAGGAAAATGTAAAACAAAAATGAATTTTCGCTGGCACATAAATGGATGGTGGGAATCAGCAGAGCAAAACACATTTACCAAGCTCTGGGGAAAATGATTGCAACTTCACTTGCAAAATGCACAGTGGATTTTCCTTTTGTAAATCAAATCTTATGCCACGTACACATGACCGTTTTTCATGACGAGAAAAAGCCATTTTTAAAAATGGTCGTGAAAAACGGTCGTGTGTATGCTCCAGAGCATTTTTTTGACGAGAAAAATGCCCGAAAAAAATTAGAACCTGCTCTATTTTTTCTCGTCATTTTTTCATGTCATTCTTTTTAACGTCATGAAAAACGGTCATGTGTATGCTTTTACGAGGGGGAAGAAAATGCGCCTGCTCAGAATCAAGTATGAGACGGGAGTGCTCGTTCTGGTAAAATTAGCATTCGTAATGGAGATAGCACATTCGTCACGCTGTAATGGACTGAAAAGCATGAAGACTGAAAAGCGCGAATCCTCTCTCACCAAACTTTATTAACACGAGGATCAGCAAAAGCGTCCCAAAGGGTGGCGCCATTCAAATGGAACTTCCCCTTTATAGTGCCGTCGTACGTGTTGTACGTCACCACGCTTTGCTCAAGCGTTTTTTTTCATGAACGTGTATATGCAAGGCAGGCTTGAGAGGAAACACGAAAAATCACGTCGAGAAAAACTTTATTTTTTTCCATGACATGAATAACGGTCGTGTGTACGCGGCATTATGTGTCCTGTTCACGCCGCAGCACAGCTCGGAGGTGTGGTGCAAAAAGTTGCCATACAATGCGGACATAAGATGTGTTATTTATTTTCTTATTTTAAAAAATGTAGTTAGATTTTTTAAGTTGACTGTTTATTAAAATGTTATCCTGGAGTTTTTCTTAACATATCTGCTTGCATGTACACCCTATTTGCAATATATTTTCCCTAAAAATTTCTCAAGAAAAGGGAATAAAGTTTACGTTGATAACTGTTAAAATAGTCTACGTTTCATGGTACACCCATAGTTATGGTGTAACATGAAACATGGTAAGAGTCAGCAGCCCTTCCCCTTACACAATCAAAGGGTTATTTTCCCCGACCGCTCCTATCAATATTTACATTTGGCAGTGCTTTGCAATGCTCCACCACATCATTCATTCACAGATATTTCACAGATATATTCAGGTTGGGGGGTCGGTATTGTCGGATGTTTTTTCACCTTAATGCATAGGATGCATTAAGGTGAAAAAACTTTTACCTTTACAACCCTTTTAAGATGAAAAAACATGGACCTTTACAACCCCTTTATACAAACATGTCACTGTACCTTCTTTCATAGATTCTGCTGATAGAAAGTTTGAGATATTATTAAAGGTTCTCTTTACTTTGGTAGGCCCAGCCCTGCAACCAGCTCTCGCTGCAATTTTACTATGTCAAACTGCAACTAACTGAACTAGGGTAATAAACAATCAACATGATGCTGGTTTCCAAGATCACTTTTTAACAGAGCAATTATGAAGCAAATGATTCCAGACGGCTGCACCTCCAAAAATCCTCTTTATTGAAGCTCATGTGACAGGTGACATTAGGCAATGACTAAGCGCTAATATTTGTACAAAACACATCTACCTCCTTGTCCCAGCCATCTGAAATAATTTGCTTTATCAAACAGCATGTGAGCTGGGCTAGCACCCGACTAGTGTGTGTGCGGATTAACTGGAGACTCACTCACCTGGAGCTGCTTTCTTTTGTTTAAATTTCAGCAATTACTTTCTGCTTTTTTTGTGGGTTCCCTAGAATATGTCATGAGACAGATTTTTGGAATGGCCCTAATCTCTATTCAGGTGGACAGAATCTTTTGGGTAAAAGCCTAGACAGCAGAAGCCACCTGTAAAAGACACTTCACACCAGTGCCTTTTCAAGGAAAAAGTATTTTTGGGAGGACACAAAAGGACCATTCTTGGATACCTTCATTCAGAAGTTAACTGTGGGGAAAAGCACGCTCTTACCCATAACAAGGAAAGTGAAGGTAACCAGTCAGAAAATGGTGTTGCCTTTGGAATCCAAGAAAAGGTATTTTTTAGGCAGTAAGCTTCAGCCTCTAAGCAGAAGCCTACATCCCAGTTCTGTTAAAAAGAACTGGATCTCCAAGTCCGGAATCCTGACTTTGCAACCATCTGGACTCAGGAAGTCACAGACAATTGGTTCTGCAGTGTGGTGTCCAGAGATTACAATCTAACGTTTCAATGCTATCCCCAGGCTTTTTGCACCTAAGTGTATCTTCGGAGACACAAAAGAGTGGATTTCTTTGAAGATTTGGAAAGGCTGCTATCCCAGGGGGTCATTACACCTGTACCAGTAGGGAAGAAGGCTCACAGGAATGTTTGGGGTGTTCTGGACCTCAAGGGTTTCAACAAGTTCTCTAGGGATGCAGAATTTCATGATGGAGTCTATCCAGATTGTTTTGCTTCATCAGGGGGGCTTCCTGGTGTCTGTGGATATCAAGGATTACTTCCTTCACATCCTGATTTTCTTTTCTTCCCAGCAAGTTTGGGGATTTACAATAAAGGATCACCACTTTCAGTTCTTATGTGACCCCCAGAGTGTTTCCAATGTGTTGACTCTTAATCTGGCAAGGGCTTGGAGTATTCCCATTGTAGGGTACCTGGACAAGTTGCTTCCCTGGGAGCAATCAGCTCCAAAGGTGACATCAAATGTTCAGCAGAGGTCAGAGAAAGGTTTGGTTGGGTGCTGAACCTTTAGATGTTGGCCTTGCTTCACACACAACATCTGGAGTATTTAGACTTATTCTTTGACATGGCACAAGCTAAGGTACTGCTTCCACAAGAGAAGTGCTTGTTCTTTCTTGTTTCCAAGATGGAGTCCCTGAGATCTTTGAAAAGTCCCTTGATTATGGTCTGTATGAGGTTGCAGGGAAAGATGGTAGCAGCCTTCAATGTTGTCCCATGTTCCCGATTTCATTCCAGGGCTTTACAATTCAATATCCTGTTGGTTTGTGACAAATGTCTGGAGTCTTTAGATTTGCCATTGCCTCTGTCTCCCAAGACCAGGTCATCCCAGGAATGGTGGAATTTAACGCAGGTACTGAATGAGCGGACGGTGTTCTGGAGAACCTCTGAAGTCAAGAAATTTGGTGGTCAGAGGAGCAGAAGTTGCCAATCAACATTCTGGTGTTTTAAGCACTTTGGCTGACTCTCCTACTCTAGTTTTCTCTGCCTTCAGGGTCTCCCTGTCAGGATACATTTGCACAATGCCAGGCGTGGTAGCTTGGCGTCAACCATCAAGGAGTGACCAGAAGTTACATTGCTCAGCATGACCTTATCTTGCACAAGCACCCACAGTCCATCCTGTGTTGGTGTTTTTTGATAACTCCGTGATCCTTATCTTGTTTTGAACAGAACTTCACATTCTGGCTTTTTCCTCAGTGCACATTCCTGGCATGGAAAATTGACAGGTGGATTTTCTCAGCCTTCAACAACTGAATCTGGGAGAATGGGCCCTTCACGTGGAGGAGTTTGCAAAGATGTGTTCAGGGAAGGGGGCACTGGATGTAAATCTCTTTGTATCCAAATTCTTCAACAAGCTCTCAGGCATTTGGGGTGGATGCCTTGGTGATTCCTTGAAATCAGTTTTCCTTAATCTGTGTTATCCCTTCATTGCAGCTTTGTCCTTACTTGTTGCGCATAACGGTGGAGGGCATTCCAATGATTCTGATTGCACTTGCTTGACCAAAACAGACGTGGTGTGTGCGAACATCATAAATCTCTTTGCAGATGAGCTATGAGCTCTTCCACATTGGCCAGATTTGCTGGCCCAGGGTCCAATCTTCCATCCTACTTTGATGGCATGACTGTTGCAGGCCTAGTCATGAACCATAGGGGTGTTTCTGACTCTGTTTTCCTTACCCTACTCAAGGATAGAAATACCTCCAGCAAAGTGTACCATCTTACATTGAAGACTTATTTCGCCTGGTGTGAGGTTCATAAATTTCATCCCCGAAAGTATGTTGTGAGTTAGATCTTGGATTTTCTCCAATCTGGTGTAGATAGCTCTGCTTTAAGTATCATCAAGGGGTAGATCTGGTCATTCTGTTTCAGAGACCTATAGTGTCTCACTTCCAGGTAAAACCCTTCGTGCAGGATGTCATGCAAATTTGTTTTATTTGTGCTGCCTTCTTTTGTTTCTGTGGGATACTAATTTGGTTCTGTCTGTTTTGCAGATTTCTCAATTTCAGCCTATCCCTTGTTGCTTCTTATGCGCAAGGGTGTTTTTTTGGTTGCCATTACATTGGTCTACAGGGTCTTGGAGCTGGCTGCTCTTTCCTGTATGTAGCCTTTCCTGGCTTTTCAGTAGGATAAGGTGGTGTTGAGCACTCAGTCTTTTTTCCTAAGATGGTTTATTCATTCCATCTGAATCAGGACATTCTGCTGCCATCTTTTTGTGCTAAGCATCGTAAGGCGAGTGAGCTTTCCTCTTTGGTTGTTCAATTTTATCTGAAGTCTACAGCTTAATTTCAGTAGTCTGAGTCCCTGTTTGTTCTTCCTGAGGGTCCTCACAATGGTTAGGCTGCTTATCAAACCACTATTTCTTATTGGGCTTAGGAATTAAAACTATTAACGCCTCTCTCCTAGACAGGGTGAGTGTTTTATCCTGTAATATGGCTTGGTAAAAAAAAAATCAGTCGAGGATCAAGGTATTCTTGATGTGCCAAGTACCATTCTATGGGCATGCCATCCAAACCAGGGGTTTTATGTTTGGCAAACAAAGTAAGGGTTTTGTCAATCTCCTCCACAGTAATCGGGCTTCCTAAGAATTGTAGTCTGATGATAAAGAAGGGGAGCTGAATGTCACTGAGATAGTCCCTAAGAGCATCAGAGTCATATGTCGCTCAGGATGTTAACAAATCGGTGTAGAATTGTAAAAAAGAATTCAAAATACTCTTTGTAGAGGTGTGAAGATTACTTGTACTATCCAAGATACTAGGGATGGTAAAGGGCTCATGTATAGGTTTGGCTAGAAAGGCTAGTAAACAACCGTTTTTGTCACCTGAGTAAAAAATGTGTTGGGCTTGATACAAGAGCTTCTTTTGGGTTTTGTTAGTCAAGGCAATATTGTAGGACCATTGAGCATCCTGCCATAAAAGGTAATTCTGTTGAGAAGGGTCCGGTACATATTGATGCTTCCTATCATCCACTGTTTGTGATAACTCAGATAAGATGGAGTTGTTGGCTTTATAAAGATCACCCACACCTGACATGTAAGAGCCCCTCATAAGAGCCTTAAAGGCATCCCATTGGAGGCCTGTGGAACCCGCAGGATCTATCTCTTGCCAATAAGTTCTCATGGCATTCCGACATTTGTACAGCACCACAGGATCTGCTAGCCAAAAAGGGCTTATCCTCCAGGCATGAAAGCCAGGTGTGTGGGTCAAGCGGAGGTGTAACGCCAATGGGGCATGGTCAGACAGCGCCCTAGGGAAAACCTGGTGCAGAAAGGCCGGTGTGGTAAAAATGTATAAACGTTAAAGTGCCATGAGAGTCTGAATGACCGGAGTAGACTTTATCGGGATATTTCCACCTCCTAGATATAAAAAAACCCATGGTCATCCCCCCATCTCTTCAAAAAAAGTAGAATGAGTGAGTGCGGGAACCTCCTAATCTGTCAAGTGAGGGATTTAAGACCGCATTAAAATTACCTGCTATTAAAATCGTTCCTTTTGCCATCAGGGTCAAACGGGGGGTTGGGAGATATACACATTAACTAATGTATAAAAAGTATCCTGACATCTGATTACCAATATTATAAAGCAACCCTGTGGGTATGTACAGAAGACATCTATCTGAATCAGTAATCAGGAGTAAGAGGAGTATGTGGCGTGAAATGCATGTGCTATGTGTGGTCTTTTTAAGGCCAGCACTCTAGAGTCCATTAAATGGGTCTCTTGAAGAAAAATAATCTGAGCCCCAATTTTCCTGGCCCATCCGAAAGGAGTACAGTGGGCTTTTTCCCAAAACTTGTAAAACTAGACGGGGGAGTGCCCCCTAACCTTTCGCAGGAAAATCTGGTTGGCCACCGCAAAGTTGAAGCAAACTAACAAATACCCCGAATAAGGTGGTAAAAACCATAAACATCATCAAATAATAACAAAGTATAGCAAAATCACAAGCAGGCACCCCTGAAATTATTATATCCCTGACAAAGCAAGCTCAATTATAGACAGGAGTGATGAGCGCCGTTAAAGTGTTCCTCGTTAGTATAGTGGTCTGTTGGTTCTTTTTAAATGATTGGATTATACCAGCCACCAGTGGAGGAAACAGTACAACGAGAGGCAGAGGGAATATAATGACCCCGGAGTCGTGACACCCCCAGGATCAGTACCAATACCCGCAGAGGGTGATATCTGCAGGCTCTTCTGACCTTGCCACAGTGGAGGTCCACCTTTTGTGGTAAGGTACCCATCTTGATTCCCTACACACCGTGGTGGATGCAGTTCTTCTATGCTTTCTGTGGATTCATCTTGGGCTCTATCTTTTTCCAAACATCTCCTCACAACCCCCTGTTTTTTCATCTGAAGCAACTGTTTGTCGCATTGGAACTGTTTGCTATATTGGACCTCATTTGAACTATCAAGGAATAGACTATTCCCTCTTCTGTCTTTTCAATATTTAGAGCACTATT
The DNA here is from genome assembly GCA_029206835.1 of Rana muscosa. Taxonomy (NCBI): domain Eukaryota; kingdom Metazoa; phylum Chordata; class Amphibia; order Anura; family Ranidae; genus Rana; species Rana muscosa. The sequence continues at coordinate 823,095,562 of CM055117.1, read as the reverse complement.
GCAGTAATACTTGACAACAGTATTGTGCCTTATATGTTTCATTTTAATATCACATATTAAGTTGATCACTATTTTAGTATTCTGAGTAGGGGTTGAGTCCCTGTTTTGCTTATTTATTTTTTGGTGTTGATATACATATTAATTTATTCACCTTCACTCATATATATTTTTCACTTTTTTAGAGGAACTCTCATCAGTGTTTTACTCTTTTCACATGTCTGTGCGCGACATTTTCTAATTCCTATTTACTTGATATGGTTTCACATATTTTTTATGTCGCAGCCTAGCTGCTAATAAGCACGATATTTTCATCTGTTCACATTAGCGCAGTATTACCTTTTATTATTGATTAGTAGCTTAATAAGCATGGATCTAGGGGGGGCACCAGAAGGTAATGAACATAATAGAACTCTGTTGGCCCGTTCATGGCAAAAAGAGAGAATAAAGTGTTCAGCAGCATGGTAGTTTTGAGTATATTTTCCATAAATCCCTCTGGATACTTGCCCTCAGATCCTTTAGGGAAACCAATGAAACGTAGGTTGTTACGTCTCAGCCTGTCCTCCAGGTCAATCAGATTAGCGGCCTGATCCGAAGAATACTGCTGCACGGAGTGGACATCTGTGTGTAAAGGAGCAGTGGCATCCTCCATGTCACTAATACATCGTTCTACAGTAAACACTCTGCCTTTTAATTTATGCATATCTTTTTTTTAAAAGGACAGGCCCACATTGACCGATTTCAATTTGAGCAGTAAGGGTAGACTCACGTGTGAATAGCTGCCATCGCATGCTTTAGGATTAATTCTTCTCCTGTGGGATCAGGAGAGGCTGTGAGAGATTCTGCAGCAGACATGCAGGTGTCATCATTTGTATGGCCCCCTTCCTTTCCCCACTCCATCTCCTGATGGCTGTGCAATACATCAGCTTCCTCTGCAGGGCTATTCTTAGTGGAGGAAGAAGAATGCTCTGCAAAATGGATTTGGTCGCTCCCTGCCTTCTTCTAACCATCCTGAAAGAAGCAGGCGGCTGTCAGCAAGCTGAAGAGGTGTTCTGTGTGCGGATTCTGGGCTTGTTGTGTCTGCTGCATACCTGGATGAGATCTGTGCTGCTGGAGCTATTCACTCAGAGCTCCTCGCATACCCACGGCCGGCCACTATTTCTAGGTGGTTTTGTCAGCTCATTTCTCAGGCCTTTGGTATCAAGGGCAAGGTTCCTCAATTCCTGTTCAAGGCCCATTTTAGGGGTGTCAGTGCTTCCTGGGTGGTTTAGCTACAAGCTTCTGTTGTTCAAGTGCATAAAGCTGCCATCTGATCTTCTCTTTACACATTTAAGTTATACCAGGTTCATGTTTACTCCTGTGCAGGTGCCAGTTTTGGGCAAAAGCTCTTGCAGGGTCGAGGGGGGTTAAACCCCCCTTGTAGTGGGGTTTGCAACTATTGAGCATTTTGGCATTGTTGCTGTTTTCCTCTCCTCGTGTGCTTTGTGACTTGCCAAGTTGTCATGAATATGAAGAGCCCTGTGCCCTTTGAGGTATGATTAAGAATATGTGATTTTTTTAGTGGTATTCTAAAAACTTTTTCTTGGTGTACATCACAGGATACAGGGATTTCTCCCCTCTTGTCTGTGTTGCTCTATCCTTGCGACTTAGCTAAGCTGGAAGGGGGTGTGCCTGGGTAGAAAACTTCTACTTTTTTTTGGTCAGTGTCCATTCACCTGAAGGAGGCAGCATAACCCAAGTGGTCATGAATATGAACTGTTTGCATGTAAAACAACAATCCTAATTTCGTTTAGGCGTTCTCCCTATATTTTTACCTGGTGACCTTGTCAGTACTACATTTCCTGTCTTAGGGTAGCGTCACTCTATGGAGGAGCAACTAAGCCATCTTTGTTACAGCAGCATTGTCAGTCTGTGAAGAGGGTAGTGTTAGATGGATCTGTCTAACAAATTAAAGCCGAACTCCAGATAACACTTTTCAAGCAGTCACAGAAACTGATTTTTTTTTTTTTCTTTTGGGATAAAGATTTACATAACTGTAAAAACGCTAGCAATTGTAAGCACCCCTGTCAGTGTTATATGGTTTGACTCAACCCTTTAACTGTTGCTGGACCGCTTGGTTTGTTAAAGTGGTTGTAAACCTCTGACATGAAAAATGAATAAAACGCATCCGACTATGTGTGCTAACCATAATCCCAAGCACTAAGTCTGTCTCCTCTCTGATTTCTCCTCTCTATACTATCTGCATCAAGCATTCCTAATAGATTAGGCCAACACCTCAGCCTCCCAGGAGACAGCCCCCCTCCAGCACACAAATGTTGACTCGTACTCTCAGCTCTGTGTTTCTGTGAACCTGTGAAGAGGGGGGTGTCACTTCCATCCATTCAGCTATCAGATTTCACAGATCTGTGTGCTCTAACTCTGTAGTGTGTGTCGTGTCAGATCCCTGCCCCCTGCTTTCTGCTGCTGAGATATGCTGTGTAAAATGTGTGTTTTGGAAGACTGCAGAGGGGAGAGGGCTGCAGATAAACAGGTAAAACCTATGTAGGAGGATTGGTTTCATCTCTATGTATCACTTGAAGCTAGCCACTTTGCTGTGTATATGTAATAGTTTACAACCACTTTAAGGACGTTGAAAAATAGACTTACTGGCCAGATCACCAGGTGAATGGAAAGAAAGAAAAAGCATAGAAAAAGAAAACAAATGCAGCAACCACATTTAAGGATTGGTAAGCTGTAAACACGGTGTATAACAGTTTTGCTTTAAGTATACACATTCTCCTTTTGTTGTGCACGTTTTATCATGAAAAAAACACATTTACATAATATTTGTTCATATCAAAAAGCATTAAGCTTAAGGTCTAGAAATTTCCCAAGACATGCAATCATGCGAATTCTCCAATGGCCAAATTTTTTTTTTTTTTTGGTACCGGTATTAACTTGTTGATTGTGGTGAGTGATGTTAAATCACTTATACATTGGGTAGCCAAGTCTCATCAGCAGTGACAAGTACTATTTTTTTAAGGACTTTGGTTGACCTACTTCCACATGACCTGTTTCTTGTTCCTCTACTGAAAGCATCACTTGGCTTGAGAAAAAGCTGAGGGGGTGGAGGGATACATACATAACCACTGCATTCTGTGCATCAGTCACATAGAGATTCATTTTCCAATATGTATGCAAGCAGCTAAGCCAACTAATTTGTTTATCTGAGCGTGATATTGTCCTCAAGGTAATACAGCACACAGAAACAAGAGGGAAGTGGGTCAACTCACATTTTGGCGGCATCTTGCTACTTGTAATTAGTGAAACATTTTTTTTTCTCAGCAGTATAGGGAATAAAATGCATTACACTGTGCTTCACCTACAACTTGGGCTTTTAGGCCAGATTTAGTGAGCATATTGCATTGGAGACCTTCTAATATGGATATTATTTTTAGGAGATCTGTCAATATGGGAATCCCTATGGAGTTCTACTTTTAAGTAAATTACAACTAATATGTGTTTAACACATTGGTAGAACAACCAGAGCACACCTTGTTGTGATGCTCTGTCCAGTGCGGCATAGCCTTTCCAGCAAAAATGTTCACACCTTGCCTTCTTCTAGTGTGTATGCATGCCATAGCTTTATTCATTTCTTTGCGTGTACACTAAAAGTCTTTTTGCTGGAAAGGTTGTGCAGTACTGGGCAGGGCCTAACAGAGAAGGTCACTAGATCTAAGAGAAAGGTAAATATTTTGAGTTGGGGGACTTCATTAAATGATAGCTGCCATAACACTGGTATCTTTTTTTCAGTCAGGCGGCCGGCTTTCAGATAAAAGTGGTCCCAGCGGCAGGTTAGCTGCAAGGTCACTTTTATAGGCGGTGGGAGAGGTACCCCCCCTCCCGGCACTTCCCTATCAATTCCGAGCTTACCGAAGCCACCGGTATGCTCGGAACCCCGATCTGATGCGGCCGAGGCAGGAAGCCGAGTGAGGGCAAGATAGCCCTCACTCAGCTCTATGCCCTCGGAGGACAGGAGCCAACTTTGACATCACTTCTGGTCCTCAGGTAGATTGACAGGATTTTTGTTTTCTTCTCAAAGTCAAAATGACTTTTTTTTGCTTTTAATGGTAAATGAGAGACCTGGGGTCTTTTTGACCCCAGATCTTTCAATAAAGAGGACTTGTCATGCTTATTTCTATTACAAGGGATGTTTACATCCCTTGTAATAGGAATAAAAGTGATAAAAAAAATTAAGGGACAGTGTAGAAATAAAAAGTAAAATAAATAAGGAAAAAAAAAATTTTAAGCGCCCCATTCCTCTGAGTTTACACACAGAGCAAAATGCATAAGTAAGTTGCACCGGCATATGTAAACGGTGTTCAAACCACACATGTGAGGTATTGCCATGATCGTTAGAGTGAGAGAAATAATTACAGTGCAAGAACTCCTCTTTTTAAATCCTCTATGGAGATTTTTAAGTACCGTAATTTGTCGCCATTCCACGAAAAATCGGCTCGATTGAGGACAGCACTGGATCCCTGGACAGGTAAGTGTCCTTATATTAAAAGTCAGCAGCTACAGTATTTGTAGCTACTGACTTTTAATTTCTTGGGGAAGACTGGAGCTCCTCTTTAAGAAGCCAGTGGTGTATATCTTTACCCGAAGGTGCCTGCTTTTCACACTAAGGTTAGTTTTTTTTTTTTAATGATGGTTTTCTTTTTATCAATAATATGTCACAGAAAAGAAAGTGGAAGAAAGTGCAAATTGCAGTGATTTGTGATTCTTGCATGTTCAGAATAGTTAAAACAGTGTACAGTTGTAAATTGCTGTTTGTCCATATTGTGATATGGTACTGCATTAATTCTCTGTCAATGTGTTCTACTGTAAAGAGTACTTTTCTAGGCTGTCTACTTGAAATCTGTTATTTGTTCTTGCAGCACATGAGGGTTATGGAGGATATGCTAAAAGATTTCCTGCTTGGTGAACATTTATTGCTGGTTGGAAATCAGGTGAGTGTACTTGTGATATTTACAGACGTATTCACTAGCTCAAGCATTTCCCAGTAAGTTTACAAACCAGTGTGTAACAAGAACTGTTAAGACGTGCCTATTATTATCTCTAGGACCCCCCTCCCCCCCAATGTAGCTTGACCCTTGCTTCATTCTTGCATGTTCAGATTATCTTGTTACTTGTTAACGATAAGCTGTTCATAGCCCTCTTTACCTGAGGTTTTAAAAATCAGCCTGTATAATTATTTTACCTGTACACTTGGCAAACTGTGTTAATAATCTTCTCGAGCTGAAAGTGTAGGCTAAAGGGGGCCTGCAATTCAATAAAATGGACTCTTGACTTGCTAGAACTAACATGAGCATGTCCATTTATCAAAATGTAAAATTAAAAAAACAGCCTGAGTTTACTTGTACATCATACTTTGAAGGTGTAAACTGGAAGGTGCTTGTTGTAAAATCGAATGTTACCTATTTTAATCCCTGTTGGGCCTTTTTTAAAAGTGTTTGAATGAACTATCTTTATTACCAAAAGCAATCAGAGTCATCCATTTGCATCTATTCTATAAAAGAGTTGGTTACAGTGGTAACAGACATTTTTTCACTCATCCTCTTTAATACACAAGACTTGTAACTTCTTTTAGTGCCCTTCAGATGATGAAGTATATTGCTTCCCTACTTGTTGATCTGGCAAACAATTGGAAGTCCCTGTGCAAACTATTAAGTAATACCTGTTCTCATATTCAAACCTTTGCCACAAAAAAGCAGTGTTGCAGCTAAAAATGAGCTTTTAGTGATGTCACTGGATTCTTTGCTATAATATAGGGAATTAAAATAGCACTGACTGGATGCCACTTTATGCAGAGTTAAAATCACTTATATTAGGTGTTTGCATTACTACAAAATTTTTTTTTTTTTACAGATGCAGCGCTCTGTAAAACCCTGATTGATTCTTGCAGCTTACTGTATGTCCATCTGCCGTAACCGACAGATTGATGTGCCGTAACCGACAGATTGATGTGCCTGTGAACTGCTTACCCACATGAGTCCTGCAGTATGTCATGTAAGCTTTGGCAAGCAATGCCTTTGCATCTTATATTTAGTTTGCACAAAGTGACGGAATATGTTAGCGCCACAAGAATAAGATGTCACAGTTTACCTGCCTAGGACTTTTGTTTTTAACCCAGGTTTTTCAAATTATCGTATTGAATGTGCCCAGAAAACAATACTGCTCCATGCTTGAATGATAAAGTACTGCTAATTCCACACACTGTCTTTATTTAGTTTTCCCTTCACTATATATTATTTTTGTTATTGCTCCTGCCCTGTATGGAGCTGCCCCTTGCACTATTAGAGTCTCTCCAGTGTTCCTGTAGTCCCAAGACCTGCTGTTCCGGGTCCCCTTCACTGTGAGTCAGTCTTTTATCTATTTCCCCTGTAGAACCATATAGAGCATCATCCTTTTGCTTTGATTGTCAAGTTGGTGAAATGGGCTTGTTTACTATCATGTAGATTAGTAACACACAATAAAGTGCCTATTGCTTTAACATGCATTTTTGGTGTGTTTTTGATGCTTTTGTGAAGCTTTGATGAAGATTGGCAAATTCCTTGTGTGCGTTGGTTCTCTATTTGTTTTAAAGGTGAAGTGATGTCAAATTGAAAGTGATTATAAAGAAGTTGCCAAATTTTAGATGTGATTAGGTGTTAGTGTGATATCTGGTGTTTTTGGTTTTATTTTTATTTTTATTTTTTGTTTGTTTTTGGTTGTTCATTAGTACCCTCGCTCATCCATTTCCTGGCTTATTAGCATTCCCGCTCAGCAGATCTCCAGCTCATCAGTTTCCAGGCACGGTAGATCTACCGCTCAATGGTTCCCTGGCTCAGTAGTACCCCCGGTTTAGCAGATCTCCGCTCAGCATCTGACCCTTTCCTCCACTCAGTACTCAGTAGTACCCCCACTCAGTAGTACTTACCACCCATGCCCCCCCCCCCCCCAGCTCCCTGCTCAGTAGTACATTCTCACCCCTCCTCCCCTGCTCAGTAGTACATACCTCTCTTCCCCCGTGCTCAAAAGTACATTCCACCCTCCAGCTCAGTAGTACATCCCTCTTTCAGTAGTAGCATCCCCCTCCCCACAAGGTAGTAACAGACCCATACAAATAGTGTGTAATGAAGTTCTATATTAAAGTTTTATTTTCTTTATTATTTAAGTGACTTTATTAGATTCTATTATTATTATTAGATTAAAGGGGTTGTAAACCTACGTGTTTTTTCACCTTAATGCATTAAGGTGAAAAAACAACTTGCAGTGTCCGGCCCCCCAACCCCCCGTTTTACTTACATGAGCCCCGAATTTCCGTGGGCGCGTCGCCGCTGTACTTCTCTCCACGGAGTCCCGGCTTTGATTGGATAGATTGATAGCAGCGGAGCCAATGGCTCCCGCTGCTGTCAATCAAATCCAATGATGCGGGGCCGGGTCATACACTCAGCGTCTATGGACACCGAGTGTATGACTCAGGAGCGCGCCCGCAAGGTAACCCCCTTGGGAGAGAGCTTCCCAGAGGGGGTTATCGAATGCCGGGAGGAGCCGCGAGAGCCGCCGTGGGACCCCAGAACAGGTGGAATCGGGGCCACTCTGTGCAAAACGAACTGCACAGTGGAGATGAGCATGATATGTTTGTTATTAAAAAAAAAAACCCTAACCTTTAGAGCCCATTCACACAGGGGCGTCTTTGGATCCGACTCCAAATCGCCCCAGGTCGCCCCTAGTCGCCTCAGGTCGCGCTGGCTGAAGAAATCAATGTAAGTTAATGGAGCTGTCCTTATGTACACTACTGCAGTCGCTCCGACTTCAAAAAAGGTCCCTGTACTACTTCAATCCGACTCCTAGGCGACCTGTAACCATTCATTTCAATGGGAGTCGCCTCTCACTGTCTTAATAGGAGCAACTCTCCAGGAAGAAAACATACATTTCTCCTGCAAAACTCTCCCTCCCCCCTCCCTTCCACAGAGCTGATTCTTGTTTGATTGGCCACTGGAATGTCTCCTGTCCTGCAGGCAACTTGGAGTTGCCTTGTAAATAGCTCCAGGTCACGCTGTGATTCATTGTCAAGTCGTGTCCAAGTTGCCTCATAAAATCGCGCTGGAAGTCGTGTTGCCCCAGTGTGAATGGGCTCTTAGTGTCACTTTAAGTTCTGTAAGGTTATTTACATAAACAAATGTGTAGTGCTATCCCATTAATAGATATACAATAGTGAATTAAATGCAAACAAAGTAAGTACAGAATCTCAATATAAGCTTAACGTGGTTGTAAACCCTAACATATACCCAGTGAAGTGACTGTTCAAAGTGAAAACTTTTTCAAATTATCTGAGCTGTCAGAAATGAGGAGAGCTGAAAATACACACTGCAGAGCTCAGTGAGGAGAGCTCTAAAGGGTGAATCGGGGGAAGAGACACACCCCCTTCGCAAAGCACAGTTCTTCAAGACCCAGTGAATCACCATCGAGAACACTCTTTCACCGCTAGCACCACTAACAATACGCCTCTTAATGAATCCAGAGACCTCTTTTATGTAGGTCACAAGCATTCCTTTGTGATATTAAACAGTTTAATTAATCCAACAGCCCCAGGTTATTCCTCTTCACTTCCAGGAATGCTCACATTATATGTATCTCATCAAAGAAAAGATCCTACTTAGCGTAACCCTGTAAAATTAATCCAAATTTATTGTAAACATAATAAACTCGCCAAGCAATAGAGGAAATAAAGCCCATCAGGTTCTGCCATATGGTGTGCTTACATATTGACATCAGATCGCGTGCCCCATCCTACACACGTTTCATCAGAAATTACGTCCTCAGGATCTTTTCTGTTTCCTCTGAGGACGTCATTTCTGACAAAACGGCAATAACAAAATGTTATTACTGCATAGTGTTTATTGCAGTCCCTCTTGTGTACCATATAAATTATTAATGGTTACATTTATGCATAGGTTTTTTTTTTTTTACTTTAGTGTAAATAGAGTATGCTGAATTGAATGGTGCTGCAGGATAAATTATGTCAAAATATATTTCTGGTAAAAATGTAGTCTTTATTCTACAGCACGGTAGAGTGTAAACGAAACAGAATTTTCACCAGATTTTATGTGGTTGAACAATTATTCTCTTATACCTTATTATTTCTTATTTTGTAAAGCTAGCAAGATGCCTGGTGATGTTGCTGATTTGACTGGTGATGTTACTAGTGACTGCTGATTTTTATTAGTTGCTTGCCTAGAAGGGGTGAAAGCGGAGCTCCAGTTTTCTTCAAAAAGCCTCCCTGTGATTCTCTTGATTTGCACAATATAAGCAGGATACTGTTATAAGTGTATTTCTGCTTCTTACTTACAAATATGATATTTATCACAGGATCTCGACAGAAAGGCAGCGGTCATTATTAGTGTGGGCATCTGAAGCCCGCTCCTACTTGCTTCTGGGATTCCATGCAGCTGGCTACCCAGCATGCACGTCCCAATCTTGTGGCTGCGCAGTAGGGACTCAGCACGGCACACAGTGTTGTTTACAGGTTGCCAAAACAATGTTCCCATCCTGTTGCTATGGCAACCTGTCAATCAAGACAGAACCTGGAAGGAAGTGAAGTGCGGTTCAAAGACTCCTGGGATAGATGACGCAGATATCCCAGGAGTCCTAGCAAATCACCTAATGGCGAAATCGCCTAGGCGGCCGGGATCGGAAGTGCAGAATGAATAAAGAAAAATTTGGTATTTAGAAAAAAATAATAATAATTGCAATTACAGACTGTTCTATGGGTGGGCAGTGTGTTGCAAGGAACTTGAATAAATAGGTGGAACTCCACTTTAACACTGTGGCACTGGGAGTGCACACTTTGGACTCTTTTTTTTTTTTTAGTCCAGAAATTGAGGAAGCTCCCCCTCTAACGTTGGGTTATTTAGTAATTCATAGTATTCATCCTATCCTCCTCTGTGAAGAATAGTGGAATTTTCCATCATTTCAGCTCTGTACGCTGGTTTTGTGTATAAAGGATTTTTATGGCATCTGAAGACTTCTCTCCTACAAAGCCTTTTACCACTATGGAAGATGTATTTCTAAATTTGCCTCTGTTTTTTCCAAAGACTTTGGATTTCTATCGTTGCTGTTTATGTTTAAGATAGACTCGAAAAAATATGACGGCAATAAAAGATGTATCCAGAGCTCGGTTCACTTTATAGTTCATGATACATCCATGAATCAGCAAGTAAATGAGACTTCAGGAGTGAAAAACAATCCCGCAGCTCCTCCAACAGATCAGTGATACTGTTGTTTACAAATAAAGTGTTACTAGCTTTTAATCCCTGCACCCTACTATTCTGTTTCCTTTGAAAGTATATGAGAAACTCATGGATAATGAGATGAATATATGGTGGGACCCAACTAGTTTGGAAAAATATATCAGCGAGTCCATGGTTCGCTGAGGGCTAAGCATTTCAAAAAAATCACTCTACATTCTAAAGAAATTGTAATGGAATAGAATCGGATATTAACAAATTGTTTTATTTTATTTTTTTGGGACCAAATGGTCATAGACGAGGAAAACATTTTGAATGACATACAGTCTGAGAATGAGTTAAAAGGGACTATGAATGGTTAAATGGAATTACCATCCTATAAAGAATTTGAATTCGGATTACAAGGTACTTTTAATCAAATGGAAGCCGAGATCATGGAAACTAAGCACATTAAGTACCTGAGAGATTTGCTAGATCATTGGGATGACTTAGTGTATGATGAGGGTGTTGGCGCTCAATACATTGCAAGCTGTTATCCATATTAAAAAAATTTAACTAACAATGTTTTCGATCTTTAAATATATCTGTTACACAGTTAAACTGTACATTACTGATTCAGCATAGTCTGGTGGTTCTGTTCCCTTAACAAAACTCTGCTGGTTCAGTTTATAGGGCAGGAGTTGACAAAAAATGTGGACAGACCAACCTAACACTATAGTGATGACCTGTTGGAAAGGCACAGTGAAGGATTTGAAATTATTCCTCATTAAAATCATTAATAATAATCTCAGTGTTTCATTTACTAGGAACTGGGATGTTATGACAATAATTTTTTGGATGTAGCTTGTTGGGACATCGAAATGCGTACCATTGTCACTGCAACTTTCTGTTAATCTATGGTAGGCAATTCTATTGTTAGGGCCAACAACTGTCATCTAAATCATACCATAAGGACTATCCCCATGGGGGAGTTTTTGAGGACAATATGCAATTGGCCCACTAAAGAGTTGATGATAAAAAAAAATCTGATGTTATTATGTCTCATTTAAAAGCTGGGGGATACCTGAAGTGGCTTATCAAAATGGGGCAGCAGCAGAGATACCCAGATCAGAGAGAGAGAGAGTGTCTCCAAATCAAGAGTTTGAAGGATAGGTACAAATTTAACAGAAATTTATTAAACATAGATGAAACTATAGATATTATAAACATCCAACATGTTTCAGGGGCTCAAAGAGTCCTCCTTCATCAGGGCTATGTGGTATTGAAAAATGTGTGCATTAGATTGATAGAACTGGAGGCAACCTGAGGAGAAATTAGTGTGTGTTCAGATGCTAGTTAATTAAGCTTTAACTTAATCATTCATTAGACACTAAAGCCCTGTACACACGATCGGTTTTACCGATGAAAACAGTCCGATGGACTTTTTACATCGGACAAACCGATCGTGTATGTGATCCATCTGTCTTTTTTCCATCGGTTTTAAAAAATAGAACATGTTTTAAATTTTTCCGATGGATCAAAAACCGAGAGCAAATTCCGATCGTCTATGGGCAAGTCCATCGGATAAAAAACCCACGCATGCTCAGAATCAAGTCGACGCATGCTCAGAAGCATTGAACTTCCTTTTTCTCGGCTCATCGAAGTGTTTTACGTCACCGCGTTTGGAACGGTCGGTTTTTTGACTGATGGCGTGTGTGCAAGACTGATGGAAGTCAGCTTCATCGGATTTCCGATGGACAAAGCCATCGGATTAGAATCCATAGGATATCCGATCGTGTGTACGAGGCTTTAGGAGAATGATTTCCTCTATATTGCTTAAGACCTGCCTGACAACATTTGCTGCTTTAGGAGATCCAGCAACCCACACCTTTTTTCTGCATCACCTTAATCAGTACATGGTCCTTGCCTTTTGTTTTGTCCGACTCCAGTTCACCAGAAATTTATTGTTCCCTTTCAGGATGTGTTTTGAGCTATTCACGTGTACTTCTTCCTTCAGCAAGACAAATTTTCCAGATGGGGCCGGGAAGCTTCTAGTTTAACCGTTTCTAGGTGTCCCAGGCAGTCCCTCGTTAATGTTCTTCATTTTTAGTCTGTTAGCTGTTTTTTGGCTTTGGTGTCTACCCTTTGGATGGACTGGTTTTGTACATCCCATTCCTTTCAATGCACAAGAAAGATTCTTGTACTCACTGTAGAATCCTTTGAGGGACACAGGTCTCACCTCTTTGTGGTTATAATCATGTTTTTAGTATTGCTTTGCCACTAAATTGAAGCATGCTGGTAGTAGAAGGGGTTAACCCAGGGCTCGTCTACAGCAGTGTTAATTTCGTCGATTAAAATATTTTTTTCGTAGACTAAATTATTACTATTTTAGTCGACTTAAATACGACTAAAACTAAAACAATTCAGATGACTAAAATACAACTAAAACTAAAATGATATTTTAGTCAAAGGACTGAGTACAACTAAATTGAATTGATATCAACGGCTAAATCAGTTTCTTTAGTGCATGTTCAATCCTTCATACCATAAATATTAAACATGTTATTAGATTTTTACTCCAGGAGTATATGTTGTTTGGCAGTTCTAAAGAAGTAATGCATTCAAATTTAACTAAACCCATTTGATTTTAGTCGACTAAAATGTACTGGAGATTTTAGTCGATTTTGTCCGACTCCAGTTCAGTGTTCAGTCGACTAAAATGTACTGGAGATTTTAGTTGACTAAAATACGACTAAAACCACTCAGATGACTAATGCCGCATACACACGGCCGTTTTTAATGTCATTGAAAAAAACTATGTTTTTCTCGACGTGATTTTTCGTGTTTCCTCTCAAGCCTGCCTTACCTACACACTATCATGAAAAAAAATCCTCGAACAAAGCGCGTGACGTACAACACGTACGACGGCACTATAAAGGCGAAGTTCTATTCGGATGGTGCCACCCTTTGGGCTGCTTTTGCTGATCCTCGTATTAGTAAAGTTTGGTGAGAGCCGATTCGCGCTTTTCAGCGTCATGCTCTTCAGTCCGTTACAGCATAACGAATGTGCTATCTTCATTACGAACGTTAGTTTTACCAGAAGGAGCACTCACATCTCATACTTGATTCTGAGCATGCAAATTTTTTTTCCCCTCGTAAAAGCATACACACTACCGTTTTTCACGAAGTGAAAAACGACGTGAAAAAATAGAGCAGGTTCTAAAAAATTTTAGGCCATTTTTTACGTCGTTAAAAATGCTCTGGAGCCTACACACGATCGTTTTTAATGACCAATTTAAAAAATGGCATTTTTCACGCCATGAAAAACGCTCGTGTGTACGCGGCATAAGACTAAAATGGCATTTTAGTCAAGAAACTAAAATATGACTAAAACTAAAATGGCATTTTTGTCAAAAGACTATAACCGAGACTATATCGAAATCTGATGTAAAAATAAACTCTGGTCTATCGTTTTCTTTTTGTTTGCCAGTATCCTATCGTCCTGTAGGCGGCAGTATAAGCCAGTTATTTAATACTGTAAGTCCCCAACATACGAGCTTTCAAGTTGCAATTTGTCAAAGATGTGAACGTGCGCTCACAAGTCCAATCACTTAAGTTAGTTTACCTGTCTGCCGTACATTGTCACGTGCATGCATCCTCTACAAATAATTGTGCTTTTGTGTACTTTACTGTACATATAGAGTACAGTGGTACAATATCTTTATTTCAAGCCCAGGATGCCCAAAAGCAAGAAAAAAAGCAGTGGTGATGTAGCAGGTACTGCTTAGAAGCGGAAAGCGATAATGATGGAAACAAAAGTGAAAATAGTTGAGGGAGTAGAGCTAGGCGAAAAGATAGTAGACATTGCTCGTTCTTATTACATGAATCGTTGAACCATTGACATGATTAAAAAGAACATGGAAAAGTTAATGGAATCAAGGAAAAGATCCTGATGTCGACAATAATATCGAAGAAGCATGGAAAAGTGATGGAGGAGATGGAGAAACTCCTCAGTGCAATAGATGCAGGCAGGGCAGCTCAGGAAAGAGCATGCACAGGTTCCCCCATGGAAAGTGGCTTTCCATGAGGGCAGTTGCCAAAGAGGAGGAGCCTGGAGTGCCAGCAGGGGACCACAGAAGAAGAGGATTGGGGCTCATCTGTGCAAAACCATTGCACAGAGCAGGTAAGTATGACCTGTCTGTTATTTTAATAAAAATAAATAAACCTTTAATGTCATTTTAAGCATCCATACCATCATTTCATCAACATTTCACTAGCATGTAAATGGAATAGATTTATCCGGGGAAAATACACGGATTTGTCCTCCTTAACTTTTGGACCATCGACTGTATATATACGTCATTATTTTGATGTTATATACCGTGTTTATGGCAGCAGCTAGTTGCCACAACCCCAGTATATTTTTAAACAGTGGGCGATCCTCTTTCACATAAAAGTGGTCCAGATGTCGGATTTGCCAGGGGATTCGTTTTATGGGCAGCGGGAGAGGTATTCCCCTTCTGGTGCTTCCCGGTCATTTCCCCCGATTGCCAGAGCTATCGGCTCTGATCCGATTCCCTGGAGAGATGGGCAAGTAGTCGAGTGAGGGCAAGTTGGCCCCCACTCTACTCTATGCCCTTGGAGGACCGGAGTGACGTCTGATGTCACTTCCTCTCTAAAGGCCTTAAAGGGCCATTTTTTTTTATTAGTAAATGTAAAATGACACGCTTTTAAGAGTTCCATCCATTTAAAAGTCAGCAGCTACAAAAAGTGTAGCTGCTGACTTTTAATAATCAAACACCTGTCCCACGGTCCAGCGATGCAGGATGCACAAAGCCCCACTTCTCTCCCCCTCCTCTCCACTGTGCCGGCATTCTTACTGTGGGCGCCCGGCTGTGGCTTCACAGCCAGGCGCGCACTGCGGATGTGTGAGCCATGCTGTGAATGGCCGGGCAATCTTCTGGGACCTGTGACGTGTCCCAGAAGAATGCAGGGAGGGAGGGGGGAGAGGTGAACTTCCTTCTGGTGTCACAGAGCCAGGGGAGGAAGTGGGAGCTGGGTGCCCGTAAAAACTGGGTACCCACTCCCCCCCCCAAAAAAAATTACATGCCAAATGTGACAAGTCAGGGGGTCACCATCACTTAAAGCGGAAGTTCCATTTTTGGGTGGAACTCCGCTTTAAGTGTAAATGTGAGATTTGAGGTCTTTTTGACCCCAGATCTCGCAATAAACGGACTATGTCATGCTTATTTATCTTACAAGGTATGTTTACTGCCTTGTAATAGAAAAAAAAAAGTGATCAAAAAAAAATTATTTTAAAGGGACAGTGTAAAAATAAAATAAAAAGTTTAAAAAATAATAAAAAAAAAAAAATTCAAGCGCCCCATCTCTTAGAGCTCACACGCAGACGCGCATACAAAAGTCGTCCCCACATGAACGGTGTTCAAACCACACATGTGAGGTATCGCCATGATCGTTAGAATGAGAGCAATAATTCTAGCACCTATGGAGATTTTTAAATTCCATAGTTTGTCACCATTCCACAAGCCAGGGTTGCCAACTTTCAGTAAATTTACGAACAGTTTGTAAAATCTGTACTTTTTGCATCTGTCCTTGAATGTCCATTACGGACATGTAGGCTGCATGTCCGTAACTGACATTCACGGACAGATGCAACAATTATGGATTTTACAAACGGTTTGTAAATTTACTGAAAGTTGGCAACCCTGCCACAAGCGTGCGCAGCTTTGAAGCATGACATGTTATGTATCTATTTACTCATACGCGTAACATCATCTTTTGGGCTAACTTTACAGTTTTTTGTTTTTTTTAATTCATGAAAGGGTATTTTTTCCAAAAAATTGCATTTTAAACACTGCTGAGCAAATACAGTGTGACATAAAATATTGCAAAGACCACCATTATATTCTCTAGGGTCTCTGCTAATATATCTATATCTATATATATATCTATAGATATATGTATATATATATATATATATATATATATATATACACAGTGGGGCAAAAAAGTATTTAGTCAGCCACCAATTGTGCAAGTTCTCCCACTTAAAAAGATGAGAGAGGCCTGTAATTGTCATCATAGGTATACCTCAACTATGAGAGACAAAGTGTGGAAACAAATCCAGACAATCACATTGTCTGATTTGTAAAGATTTTTTTTTGCAAATTATGGTGGAAAATAAGTATTTGGTCACCTACAAACAAGCAAGATTTCTGGCTCTCACAGACCTGTATCTTCTTCTTTAAGAGGCTCCTCTGTCCTCCACTCATTACCTGTATTAATGGCATCTGTTTGAACTTGTTAGTATAAAAGACACCTGTTCACAACCTCAAACATTCACAATCCAAACTCCACTATGGTGAAGACCAAAGAGCTGTTGAAGGACACCAGAAACAAAATTGTAGACATGCGCCAGGCTGGGAAGACTGAATCTGTAATAGGCAAGCAGCTTTGTGTGAAGAAATAAACTGTGGGAGCAATAATTAGAAAATGGAAGACATACAAGACCACTGATAATCTCCCTCGATCTGGGGCTCCACGCAAGATCTCACCCCGTGGGGTCAAAATGATCACAAGAACGGTGAGCAAAAATCCCAGAACCACACAGGGGGACCTAGTGAATGACCTGCAGAGAGCTGGGACCAATGTAACAAAGGCTACCATCAGTAACACACTACGCCGCCAGGGACTCAGATCCTGCAGTGCCAGACGTGTCCCCCTGCTTAAGCCAGTACATGTCCAGGCCCGTCTGAGGTTTGTTAGAGAGCATTTGGATGATCCAGAAGAGGATTGGGAGGATGTCATATGGTCAGATGAAACCAAAGTAGAACTGTTTGGTAGAAACACAACTCGTCGTGTTTGGAGGAGAGAGAATGCTGAGTTGCAACCAAATTACACCATACCTACTGTGAAGCATGGGGGCGGCAACATCATGCTTCGGGGCTGTTTCTCTGCAAAGGGAACAGGACGACTGATCCGTGTACATGAAAGAATGAATGGGGCCATGTATCGTGAGATTTTGAGTGCAAACCTCTTCACATCAGCAAAGGCATTGAAGATGAAACGTGGCTGGGTCTTTCAGCATGACAATGATCCCAAACACACCGCCCAGGCAACGAAGGAGTGGCTTCGTAAGAAGCATTTCAAGGTCCTGGAGTGGCCTAGCCAGTCTCCAGATCTCAACCCCATAGAAAACCTTTGGAGGGAGTTGAAAGTCCGTGTTGCCCAGCAACAGCCCCAAAACATCACTGCTCTAGAGGAGATCTGTATGGAGGAATGGGCCAACATACCAGCAACAGTGTGTGACAACCTTGTGAAGACTTACAGAAAACGTTTAACCTCTGTCATTGCCAACAAAGGATATATAACAAAGTATTGAGATGAACTTTTGATATTGACCAAATACTTATTTTCCACCATAATTTGCAAAAAAAATTATTTCCAAATCAGACAATGTGATTGTCTGGATTTGTTTCCACATTTTGTCTCTCATAGTTGAGGTATACCTATGATGACAATTACAGGCCTCTCTCATCTTTTTAAGTGGGAGAACTTGCACAATTGGTGGCTGACTAAATACTTTTTTGCCCCACTGTGTATGTGTATATATATATATATATATATATATATATATATATATGTGTGTGTATATATGTTTGGGGGTTCTAAGTAATTTTCTAGCAAAAAATACTAATTGAAACTTGTAAACAACAAATGTCAGAAAAAGGCCTGGTCCTTTAACCACTTCTGGACCGCCGCCCGCCGATATACGTCAGTTTATGGATATACGTCTGTTATGGCAGCAGCTAGCTGCCATAAGCCAGGTATCCTCTTCTTCAGCCGGTGGTCCGGTTTCCGATAATGGTGGTCTCTGCAGCAGATTCACAATGAGATCCCCGCCCCTCTCCCATGCCCTCCGTTGCTTACCAGAGCCGTCGTAGCGGCGGAGGCGATCGGGGTCCTTCCTCTGCCTGAGTATGGAGACAAGTGAGGGGGAAATGGCCCCCACCTGTCTCAATACCATAGCAGGGCGGAATTTTTAAACTTGCCAGGTACCGCCGAGCTCGCGTGCAGAAGCGAACGCACACGTGAGCAGCGCCCCGCATATGAAAACGGTGTTCAAACCACACATGTGAGGTATCGCCGCGATCGGTAGAGCGAGAGCAATAGTTCTAGCCCTAGACCTCCTCTGTAACTCAAAACATGCAACCTGTAGAATTTTTTAAACGTCGCCTATGGAGATTTTTAAGGGTAAAAGTTTGTCGCCATTCCATGAGCAGGTGCAATTTTGAAGCGTGACATGTTGGGTATTGATTTACTCGGCGTAACATTATCTTTTACAATATAAAACAAATTTGGGCTAACTTTACAGTTGTCTTATTTTTTAATTCAAAAAAGTGTATTTCTCCCAAAAAAGTGCACTTGTAAGACCGCTGCGCAAATACGTTGTGCCATAAAAGATTGCAACGACCGCCATTTTATTCTCTAGGGTGTTAGAAAAAAATGTATAGTCTTTAGGGGTTCTAAGTAATTTTCTAGCAAAAATTTTTTTTTAACTTGTAAACAACAAATCTCAGAAAGCGGCTCGGTCCTTAAAGTGAAGTTCCACCCTGAAAAAAAAATTAAACCAAAATGCAGCAAAATTTGTTTAAAAAAACAATTGAAAAAAATAATAATTTTACTCACCTGAAATTGCGGTTGCTATGCGGAAGTCCCTAATCTGCCTCTTCCTTATCTGTGATGGGGCGCGCTGCCTTCTGGGAACTGTGTGTAATCCCAGAGAGCAGCCGCCCATTCACAAATCGGCGTGAAGCTGTAAGGATGGCGGCGCGGGACCTGCAGTGATCGAGGGATCGGCATCGGGGGGCCATCATCGCGGGTGAGTAGGACAGGTAAGTGTCCTTATTAAAGTGAGCAGCTACCGTGTTTGTAGCTGCTGACTTTTTAAAAAAAAAAATGCAGGTGCAATCCCGCTTTAAGTGGTTAAGTGATTGTAAAGTCATGTTTTTTTTTTTTGTTAAAATAAAAAAAATGTTTTACTTACCTGCTTTGTGTAGTAAACAGCACATATCCTCCTCTTCTCGGATCCCTCTTCGACTCTCCTGACCCCTCCCTCCTGAAGAGTGCCCCCACAGCAACAGCTTGCTATGGGGGCACCCAAGCCGAGCTGCAGCTTCAGGTATTTATTCAGACACGGAGCTGCTGCCAGGCCCCGCCCTCTTTCTCTCCTTATTGGCTGACTGACTTTGACAGCAGCAGAAGCCAATGGCACCGCGCTTCTGTTTCAGCCAATAAGGAGGGGAGTCCCGGGCAACCGAGACAATCCTACAACATTTCTGGATAGAAATGGGGCTCAGGTAAGTATTAGAAGGGCTGAGGGGGGTTGTTGCACACAGAAGGCTTTTTTTTTATCTTCATGCATAGAATGCTATAACATAAAAAACCTTCTGACTTTACAACCACTTTAACTGGTTAAAGAAGTAATTAATTAAAAAATAAAAACGAAAAGAAAAATAGGATTCTTGTACACACCATAAAATTATTTTCCATGGGGCAGTTGACAGACCGAGGAAATATAGCAAGTCCCCTACATACCAACGTCGTTATTCGTAAGCCCAACAAAGCTAGCCTTTGTATCCAACTAACACAATCGGCTATATAGCACTGTACTGTAATAGGTTTATTTTTTTTCATACAAACGATCTTTTATTGAGAAAATAAAGGTACATACATTTGTTATCAAGCAGTTATTACATAAACGCAAGCAAACATCGATCAACATTCTGTTGAGGTGGTCCCACGAATGGTATTAATACATAAATCTGGTGCATCTTGGGTCACCTCAGTATTCTGTGATAATATAATACAAAGACTTAATGCGATAGAGGAATCATTTCTAAGAAATAACCATGTTTGCGTAAGTGCTTACTGTTCTCTCTATTGCAAAGAATGAAAAAAGCTTTCTGATCACATAAAACTGAGAACAGGAGAAACCAAGAGAGAGATATAAATGGTACCCATAACAACAAATGAAAAACCTGACTCGATATGGGAGGCCTTCGTCGAAGGTGTTAACTATATGTCTTCCTATCGTGAGGATAAATATGAAATGTTTCCTATATATGGGGAAGGTCTTTATTAGGCCCACTGTTTCCATTTCAGATCATAAATAGGCATAGTATCCATGATGGTGTGGAATACCCTTTCCATAATCTGTATAGCCGCCATACGTTTAAGAACCTGGTCCCACGGGACCCCCGGAGTGCGCCAAAATAGGGCTATAGCCCATTGTACTGCACTAAAGAGTGTGTGCGCCAATTTCTGTTCCGGTGGGGTGGAGCCGGGGATGTCTGCAAAGAGTAGGCACATCTGATACATCAGGGTAGGAAGACCCCCCGTGATCCCCGCCACCCTATCCGTAACCTTACCCCATATGTCCCTTAAGGCTGCACAACTCCATTAGATATGTGAGTCCCAGCCTCTGGACATCCTCTGAAGCAGTTCTCGGAGACAGCGGGGAAGAATCTATGTAGCTTAGCAGGGGTATAGTACCACCTGGTATGTAGCTTCACCACTGTCTCCTTAACCGCCACCGACTTTGTGCATTTGTGCATATTCAAAATCCTAATACTCCATTCCTCTGGGGTAGCCACGTCTCCTGTCTCCCTTTCCCACCCTAGCATTGCAGTAGACTTCTCAGAAAGGCCTAGACCTCCCAGAAAATGGTATAAATGAGAGATGGTCCCCCTGTCCCTTGACGTAGGGCCACAGAGCTTCTCAAACGCATTGGTGTGATTAGGAGTTGCTCTCAAGCCGTGCGAGGAAAAAAAATGCCTAACTTGTAAATATTTGTAAAATTCCGACCTGGGGAAGGCATGAGAGGATTGTAGGTCTTGGAAAGAGCAAAAATCCCCATGTTTCTGAAGTGAGTCCAAGGTAACCAAATCACCCTCAATCCACCTGGTGAAATTAGTTCTATCAGGAAAAGCCGCCGGGAAGGAGGGGTCTCCAATGAAGGAGACCAATCTGGGCCTGGAGGGCAGCAGGGAGAGTCTTGACTTGTATATGGACCAAAGGCGTAGGGACTGTCCCACCACCAAATTTAAAGCGGACACCTCACCGGGGCCAATAGCTTTCGCCCAGAGCAGACCCGGGAGATAATATGGGACCACGGATGCCCGCTCAAAGTGCAGCCAAGGGATCCCACGAGGGGGGGAATTCCATTGTGCTAGTTGCAGCAGTCTGGAGGACACATAATAAAGCCAAAGGTGTGGTATGCCCAGACCCCCCCTTACCCTGGGTCTGTAAACCATCTGCTTCCCTAGCCTAGGTGTCTTATTACGCCAAACAAATTTGTTCACATCTCTTTGTGACAGTTCAGTCGTTTGGCGGGGGACATAGTGGGGGAAGGCTCTAAAAAAAAAAAAAGTTTTGGGAGAATAGACATTTTCACTGCTTGTATCCGTCCCAGGAACGTGATATGGTACTGGCTCCAGGTGAGTAGCAAATGCTTAATACGGGAAAAAAACGGTTGGTAATTGGCCAGATACATCTTACAAAGCGAGGGGGCTAATTTAATCCCTAAATACGATAACGTTTGAGTTTCCATCAAGAAATTAAAATTACATTGGAGGGAGGTAATATTATGGCTTGGGAGGTTAATATGGAGGGCGGAGCATTTAGAGAGGTTAACCCCTAAACCTGACAGTCTCTGGAAGGTGCTCAGGGTAGATATAAGGTTGGGAATCGAGACCATAGGGTCTGGTAGAAATAAAAGGACATCGTCCGCATATAGGCTGAGTTTAAACTCCCGATCCCCTTTAGTATATCCCTGAATGTTAGGGTCCAGGCTAATTGCTCTGGCCAAAGGTTCTATTGTGAGTGCGAACAAAAGTGGGGATAATGGACACCCTTGTCTCGTACCCCTACCCAACTTAAAGTAATCAGAATTACAGCCCGGGAGTTTAATACGGGTGCGAGGGTGGTTATAAAGCGCCCTAAATCCATGTACAAAGGCCCCCGAGAAGCCAAATCTCTCTAAGGTCATTTCAAGATACGGCCACAGTACACTATCGAAAGCCTTGTGAATATCAAGGCCAAGGAGTAGCACCCTGCGTGCGTGTAAGTCTGCATCCTGTATAATGTTAGAGGCCAGCCTAATATTGTCCGTAATTTGTCTGGACGGGATAAAACCCGTCTGATCTGGGGAGATAAGGGAAGTTATAATCTTCGATAGTCGGTCCGCCAATATCTGACCGAAAATCTTCAAGTCGTTATTAATGACCGAAATGGGTCTATAATTTTGGGGCAGGGTATGATCTCTATTGGGCTTCGGGATCAGCGACATGTTCGCAAGGAGCGTGTCATCTGGAAAAACATTACCTTCAAGGATATGGTCAAAGAGGGATTTCAATCGTGGAACCAGAGTGTCTCTAAATTTTTTATAATATGGGGCCGAGAACCCGTCAGGACCCGAGGCCTTGGAGGGCTTTAGTGACTTGATAATCGTTGCAATCTCCAGTTCTGAGCAAGGAGCATTCAGTTCCGCTAGATACTCCTGTGTCAGTGCAGGAAGAGGCAGGTCTTCCAACCAGGATTTGAGAGTAGGATCTGAGGGCGCAGAGGGGGGAGAAAGAAGCTCGGTGTAAAATTTTAGAAAAAAAATTCAATACCTCTGTAGGGTGGGAAACTAGACCCCCTGTAGGGTTCCTTAATTTGTACGTGTGGGGAGGTTGTATTGAGTGGTTCAGCTTCCGTGCGAACATGGTCGAGGCCGAGTTACTGTGCAACAGGAACTTGGCTCCTGAACACCTCAAGGACCTCTCAGTCTGTTCAGAGAGAATCTTGTCAAGCTCCAGTCTACATTCCTGTATTTTACTCACAAGGTCTGGGGCGTGGTTTTGTGAATGTGCATGGTATAGCCTATCTAGGACCTTAGTGAGCCTAGTAATATCTATTGCAAAAAAATTGGGGGAACTCCCGCGCTGCCCTAACGTGTGATAGATGGGTAAACCTGTATACCGTGACGGGGGGGGGGGCACTGCTGCCAAACACCTGTGAATCCAATTCAAGAAACTCAAAACAATTTATAACAGTGATGGTGTTAGCGCTGTGTTAGAATAAAGAGAAAGTGCGAAAACTGGGAACAGTGTGACTGATAACACACTAAACCTAGACAAAATTGTGACCTTGTAGTGAAAAATAAACAAATAACACTCAAATGTGATCAACGTGATCATATACCGCATGTATCTAGAAAAAACAATCGTGATCAAAATCAAACAGGTGAACTAATATAAATATGTACAGTAGCAAAAAATATTTTGGTCCAAATAAGTCCAATCAAACTGTGCAATCCAAAAGTGTATATAAAAGTGAGTCCCGTCACCAAAAATGAGAAAATGAAACACACATTGGTACAGTGCTTGGAAGCTTGATAAATCTTCAGTGCTCCACCTCTGTGCCTGTGAGCAGCTTACCTTATTGCTAATCAAGCTTAACACAACCAAGGCACAGGGTTATTCTGAGCGAATGAGCAGAAATTTGAATGATGCCAGTCTCCTTCCTGTAGCTGCAGTCCTCCCAAGTATCATATGTAAAACCAAAGAAAATGGATTATGGTGTAGTACCGCCAATGTCCAGAGATAAACACATGCGCCAAGGAAGTGCTCACCTAACAAATATTGTGGGAGCGTCTCCACGAGCACTGAACTCGTCATCCCTCTAATTGTTAATGGCTCCATGTAGATCTCCGTACAGATCCCCTGATGAAGTCACGTGACACGTGACGATACGCGTAGGGATTGGAGCTTTGCTGACGGACCAGGACCCGAGCAGGTAGACGAGCGAGGCGCTCGTAGGATATCCTGCAATTTCTGTCTTACACCTTATGTGAGTTTTTATTGTTTATTTTTAATAAAATTCTTCCGGTACGGGATTATGCTATGTCTGCCATATCTTTTCTTTATTGAACATGATGTCCATCTGAGACACCACTGTACGGAGATCTACACGGAGCCATTAACAATTAGATCGACGACGAGTTCAGTGCTCGTGGAGACGCTCCCACAATATTTATTTGTTAGGTGAGCACTTCCTTGGCGCATGTGTTTATCTCTGGACATTGGCGGTACTACACCATGATCCATTTTCTTTGGTTTTACATATGATACTTGGGAGGACTGCAGCTACAGGAAGGAGACTGGCATCATTCAAATTTCTGCTCATTCGCTCAGAATAACCCTGTGCCTTGGTTGTGTTAAGCTTGATTAGCAATAAGGTAAGCTGTTCACAGGCACAGAGGTGGAGCACTGAAGATTTATCAAGCTTCCAAGCACTGTACCAATGTGTGTTTCATTTTCTCATTTTTTGTGACGGGACTAACTTTTATATACACTTTTGGATTGCACAGTTTGATTGGACTTATTTGGACCTTTTAAAAATATTTTTTGCTACTGTACATATTTATATTAGTTCACCTGTTTGATTTTGATCACGATTGTTTTTTCTAGATACATGCGGTACATGATCACGTTAATCACATTTGAGTGTTATTTGTTTATTTTTCACTACAAGGTCACAATTTTGTCTAGGTTTAGTGTGTTATCAGTCACACTGTTCCCAGTTTTCGCACTTTCTCTTTATTCTAACACAGCGCTAACACCATCACTGTTATAAATAGTAATATCTATTAGCCTATGTTTCTTTCTTTATGCTGCAATTTGAATAATGTGGCCTCTAAGCACCACCTTGTGGGCCGCCCAAAGGGTCGGGGGGGAGACCTCACCCGTGTCATTGGTGGCAAAATAATCCGCCATGTGTTTAGCCAATTGTGATATCACTATAGGGTCCGTGAGGAGAGATTCATTCAGTCTCCATCCTGCGACAGAGGGTCTAAGGCCTATGTGGGAGACGTCTAAAGACACCATCTGGTGGTCTGACCAAGGGCACGGATGAATAGTCGCAGAAGTGGAATTCGCTAGCAATATATGGGAGCAGAACAGGTAATCTATCCTGGAGTAGCTATCGTGGGGGTGGGAATAAAATGTGTATTCCCGGGCCCCCACGTTGTGCACTCTCCACGAGTCCACCAGATTGTGAGCATGTAGCATCGACTTCAGTGTTTTGGGGAAAGCACTAGAAGCGCTACCAGGCCTGATTCTGTCCAGAGCGGAGTGTGCCACCAAATTGAAGTCCCCTCCCAACAACAGATGTGGGGAGCTATATTTATCTAAAACGTGAAAAAAAATCCTAAAAAAAGATGCTTGGGAATCATTGGGAGCATATACATTAGCTATTAACTTTTTCCCTTGCAGTGAGCCTTGTAAAATAAGAAATCTACTGGCAGGATCTTTGTAAACATGTTCAACCTCAAACATTAAACCTTTTGTCAGAAATATCACTACTCCTCTGGACCTAGACCCAAAAGTTGTAAAGTATCCAGGGCCAAAAGATTTATCAAAATATGTAGGGAGATTGCCCTCTGAGAAATGGGTCTCCTGCAGTAATACAATGTCTGCCCTCAGGCGTTTATAGGCTGTAAATGCCTTCTTCTGTTTTTGGGGGGAATTAAATCCCCTAGTGTTGTGGGAGATTAATCTAATACCCATTTCTTAACTGTGGGGGTATAAAGGGCTAGCACCTTGTGGGAGGGTCCAGAGGAGCTTGCCATCTCGATCCCGTGCATTATTGAGGCGGGCACCATCTGGCTTACCCATGCAATAGAACATATTAACACGCACCTGGAAGTAACACATATACTGAGAGCATGCAAATAAGGCACATTAAAAATCGAGTCAGCAAAAAAAGTCCCATATCTTGAAACCAAAAAATAAAAAAGAGTAGGAAACACACATAAACCATGGGGTCGGGAGGGGATAGCCCCTCCCGACAACAAGATAAAGTAATAACTTGTCAGGCTACAAACTTCCTGACCAATAGGACTAAAACGTCCAACACTCTTAACAACCTGTTAGAAAGGTGGTAACCACTAGAGTGGGGGGACAACCAAGCGGGCACCGCTGCAGGTCTGCACCGCGGGGAACAGTTCAGGCTAAATATGGTGCAATGAGGAGTAAGCCACGCAGAGGGTAGGGGGGAAGAGTCCTTGAGGTAGTGGTGTAAATAGGTATGACATAAATAGAGACCTATTCCCCCTAGCTTGTAAGAGTCATTCCGCAGTCGTTCCAGGGAGACCCTCAACCATAGGGGGTGTGGAGGAAAAAAAACAAGGAGAAAAAAATAAGGAACCTGTAACAGTGAGAGATTCAAGCAGCCACCAGTCTGGAGCGCCTAGACGCGAAGAAAAATGCCCACTCTCAATTCAGACGCTCCCGTAGGTCTTGCCTCCGGTTCCTGCGGTCCCTGTGTGGTGATGGGGTGGACCAGATGGCCGAGGGGTGGAGGGCATCCTAGGAAGATCCTCTTTTGCTAGAAGGCCAAGCTTGACCAGGAGTTCCTTCCCCTCTTGAATAGTGACCACGGTGTGTGGTCCCCTGATGTGCGACCTGTAGCTTAAAGGGGAATCCCCATCTGTACCGAATACCGGCTTCCTGCAAAGGCATTGTGATTTCTTTGAATCCCCTGCGTTTGTCCAGCGTGGCCGGGGATATATCTGGAAAGATTTGTATCTTAGTACCGTCCAGCACAATGTTTGGAGTATTGCGGGAGGCTCTCAGGATCTCCTCCTTTATTAGGTAGTCTTTAAGGCATAAAACAATGTCCCTGGGGGGTTTGTCATCCGGCGGTTTAGGGCGCAAGGCTCTATGAATCCGATCGCATGCAAAAGCCGTCACCGGGGATGCAGGGAGCAGGGACTGAAACAGCTTATGGATGGCGGGGATGAGCTCCGTGACCCCCTCCGGGACCCCACTGACCCTCAGGTTGCTCCTCCTGTTTCTGTTGTCCAGGTCCTCTAAATGGGATTGGAGCTGGATCACCGAGACATTAAGCATTTCATGATCCTTACGGAGGTCCGAATATGCTAGTTGCAGCTCATCATGTTTAGTCTCCAGGAGATCCGTCCTCCCCCCCCAGGGCCGCCATCTCCTGCTGCAGAGTGTGCGTGGACTTATGGAGCTCGGTTTGGAATTTTTCCGCCAGCTTGGTGTACATGGCAGCCAGATTATCATCAAGATCCGCCTTGGTGAGCTGCAGGCTGTACTCACCGTCCATGGCCGAATGCGCAGGGGAGGCCGCCGGGCTATGAGCCGCCTGCAGTTCACAGCGTGGTACGGCGCCATCTTGGTTCTTCCCCGACATCTCCCGGACTCTGAGGAGATAATTCGTTAGGGTCTTCTGTGCTGGTTTTCCGCGGCGCGACTTTGAGGACGGCATGCACCGTTCTTTCCCCGGGGGTGCAGGTAAAAATCAGCCTGATTTGGAAGCTTAATGGCCCCAGGGAAGGTGTCAGTGTCCCCGCGGTGTACGGAGCTCTGCTTAGCTGCGACCTTCTAGCGCCACGCCACGCATGCGCCCCCTGTAATAGGTTTATAATGCCTTTCACACAGGTTATTCATTATAAAACATAAAAATAAAACTACATTTTTAATCTTACAGTACCTTGAAAAGTACAGCAGTGCAGTACAGTACATCAGCATAAACAATTAAGACAAAAAGAAGATAAAGAATACAACTGACCTTGGACATTTATTTGTGGCAATATCAGGGAAATAACATGGAAAGCCTAAAGGGGCTGAACAGAAGCTGTAGAATAGCTGTAAATGGCTTTGTATGTTATTGTTCGTGTTTTGAATTTTATTAGTTGGGCAATGGGAAGCCAGTGGAAGGATTGCCAGAGAGGGATGGCGGATACTGAATGTTTGGTAAGGTGGATGATTCTGGCAGCACCATTCATGATAAATTGAAGAGGGGAAAACTTGCGAAGAGGTAGGCAAATGAGGAGGGATTTACAATATTCAAGGCAAGAGATAACAAGGGATATAAGTTGCTTTAGTGGTTTCAACAGTTAAAAAAGGGCATATTTTGGAGATGTTACGGAGGTGAACCTGCAAGATTTGGACAGCGATTGTATTTGGGACTGAAAGGACAGGTCAGAGTCCAGGATTACACATAGTACCCTGGCATGAGGGGAGGGACTGATGGTTGTATTATTGATCTTGATAGAGAAGTCGGGGGGGGGGGGGCACAGGCCGGAAGAAAAATTATGAGCTCAGTTTTAGAAAGATTGAGGAAGTGGTGTGACATCAATGCTGATATATCAGTTAATAAGTTAGAAATGCGAGTGGAGACTGAGGGAGTGAGGTGAGGAGTAGAAAGATGGATTTGTGTCATCAGCATATAGATGGTACTAAAAGCCAGGGGAGTTTATTAATTGACCAAGGTAGGAGGTGTAAATGGAGAAGAAGAGGGGCTCGAGGACAGGACGGGACAGATGAACTAGTGACAAAAAGTCTGGGAGATGTAGGAACTGAAAAGAGTTTGGAGGAAGGTGTACAGATAGCGATATTAAGAAGAAAAATGGATTGTGACACTGGATAGAATGGATATGAGATGAGTTGAGTTGAGAGGTATCTTGATATAGCGCGGTCTTACCCCGAAGGGTCCCGACGCGCTTGACTAGGGCCAATTTAGACGGGAGCCAATTAACTTACCAGCATTTCTTTAGAGTGTGGGAGGAAACCCGAGTACCCGGAAGAAACCCACGCAGGTACAGAGAGAACATGCAAAACATGCAAGCATGCAAATATCACAAGCTTGAAAAACAAAATTTATATAAAAAAAAATACTTCTACTTTAAGAAAGTTTAATTTAAAGGAACCGTTGCCACTAAAAAAAAATAACAAACCCAGTCTGTAAAAGAATACTGTTAATACTTGTCCTTCTACTGCCCCTCTCCTCCATTCCCTTTTGGGTTCTGTGGTTCCTTCCATCAGCCTCTATATAACCACTATATCCTTTTAGTGACATAGAGGTTAACGGAAGGAACCACAGAGCTCAAAGAGGGGACAAAGCATCTTGCACTCACAGAAGTGCTGTGTGAAAGTTTCTGGTACTGTTTGGTTCTGTTGGACCTTCTTGGCTCGAGCTGGACTCAGGATCTGTGGAAGTCTCTCTGACCGGTCGGATATTCAAGACACCAATAAACAGTGAATGGTATACTAGAATATGTGTTTTAATGGTTACATGTCCTTTTTTATACACAGCGAGAAAAGTTGCCTCCCTCCTATGGAGCTATCAGCAATAAGCAAAAACCTCATGAGTTAGACAAAAATAAATTCTAACAGGTTTTTTGACTTCTGCAAAAGCGGTTAGTTAACATACGTCAATTGTGGTCAAACTAGACATGTTCTGACATTTGAAACAGGAAGATAAGAAACGCCAGATGTCAGTGTGGTCAATCTGTCAGTTAAAAAGCAGAAGTGAGATAAACTTTTTCCCGGAAAAGGCCTAACCACAAAGTCACATTTCATGCTTGTCAGTTACACAGAAGAAAGATTAGCCTGACCACACATCTTGTTCACACTCATGTCAGAGAAACATTATTGTAAAATATATATATATTTGAGGAGAACTCTAACCATGAATATTGGTTCATGATCTTCTTATACCTTACAACCCCTCCTTATGATCATGGCTTCAAGAATTGAAGCCCATCGATCATTGGATTATTAAGGACGACAGGTGGTGTGCCGTTTAGGAGAGGGGTGAAGTTTAGAGGTACTGCCATTAGGGGGATCCTAGCAGTGCTAGGATGGAGTTTACTACATATCCAACATTTTTCATATCCTGATTTTTGAGCATAAGCATACTTAAATTTAAGCAGCAGCATTTTACCACTAAAATTGTCTTCCATACTTCTTTTTGGTCTGTTAGAATTATCTGACCAACAGTGTCCTATGATTATGAGCATTAAAATAAACAATGTAATCATTAAGGAAAAAAGAAAAAGTTTTGCCGAAGTGTCCCCTCCTTTTTGACCATTAGTGTCTATGGGTATGGAACTCTGAGTTTCTTGTTTTTTATGGTCCACTAGGGAGTATTTTCCGGATCCTTTTCTGGAATACTCTCCAGAACAGAGGTCTTTGTCTTCTCCTTCACCTTCTTCCAGTTTCCCTTCGGAAATGTCTTTAGTCTGGATGCATGGATCCATTGTGGTCCTTGATCTGTAAGAACGGCTATCCTGGCAACCTTCAGAATTTCAAATGGTCCTTGGAAGATAGGGCCTGGTTGTTTCCGGACAGCAAGTTGTTTTATCAATACTTTGTGTCCTGGGATATACGGATGTGTAGGCTCTGTGGAGAGAGGAGGAAAAGTGACAGCAACCTTGTCCTCTGTTTCACTAAGGCTACTTACCAGATGTTTCATGTACTCTTCCTGTAAAGAATAAAGATTAACCTCCTTTCCCTCATCAGGTTTCCTCTGTGCTGGCTTACCCATAAGTATCTCAAAAGGAGATATTCCTGTTCTGTGGGGGGGGGGGGGTAGTCCTGATTTGATATAAGACTGCTGGCAAGTAATCTAACCAGTTTTTCATTGTGCCACCTGTTGCTGTTTTCAATTTGTCTTTTATGGTTCTGTTCATTCTTTCCTATACTCCTGAGCTCCTTCACTAAGGCCGAGGTAAATGCTGGACCTTGATCTGACCATATAGTGGCCGGAAGGCCAAACCTACAGATCCAATGATTTATTAGTACTCTAGCTGTCTCTCCTGTGGTAGGGATTGCTTCTACCCATCCTGTAAATCTGTCAACTATAACCAAAAGATATTCTAAATTGCCCTTCTGTGTGGGGACTTGTGTGTAATCTAGTGATTCTATCATATGGTGCACCCCTTTTATTCCCTATTATTCCCTCCTTGGTTGATCAAAGTCCAGTAGGATCTTTTGTCAACCCGTGTACCCATATCTGCTGTCGGTGTAAATGTTTACATCTTTTCCTTCAAAAATCTGACAAACCATAGTTATAGAAATGAGTTCTGCAATCTGGACTGAACTAGCATTCAGAGATTTGGCTTCAATCATTAGATCTGGCAATTGAACAATGGCATAACCAGTTTGATAAGTTTTGTCATCAGGTCGGGAGCAGCTGCCATCTACATAAACATTTTCCGCATTTGGATACGGAACATCTGTGAGGTCTGGTCTAGGGAGGGTAGTTTCTGCAAGTACCTCAGTGCAATCGTGTTCCTGAATGTAAAAACCTAATGGGCTTTGAGGTTTCTGAACATGATTTTATGGTTAGATTATGTGTTTTTAGCAAGATAATCTCATAGCCGCTGCACCTTTGCGTTGTCATGTGTTGTGTGTTCATGTTTGTCATGAGGTGTGTAGTATACAGTGTGAGGTCATGTCCCAGAACCACCTTTGAAGCCTCTTGTACTGCCATTGCACAGGCTGCTACGGCCTGTAAGCAATGTGGCATACCTTGAACTTGATCTGGAAGTTTCTTTGAGATGTATGATACGGGTCTCAGAGAATTCCCATGTGATTGTGCTAGGACCGCTGCAACCGTAGGTCCAGATACCACACAGTACAATGAAAAAGGCCCTGCGCACTCTATAAGTCCCAATGCAGGGGCTTGCCTTAGAGAGCTGATTAATGCTGTGAAAGCCTTAACCCTCTCTGTTGTCCAATCAATAAACTTTGTGGCATCCTGCAGGGTAGCAGACTTTAGGATAGAATCATAATAAGAGCAATCAGGTATCCACTGCCTGCAGTATATTATGGACCCTAGGAAAGAGAGAAGCGCTGACTTGTCTCTTGGTGGACTCCAGGAGGACAGTGCCTTGACTCGAGCTGGTGACACCAAATGTTCGGTTCGGATTATACACCCCAAGTACTCAACCTGCAACCTGCACCACTGGATCTCTTTGCGAGACACCAAGTGACCTTTTGAGGCGAGGTGAGTTAGTAGGTGCTCTGAGTCCTCCGCACAGCTGACCTCATTTTCATTACACAGCAATAGGACATCCACATACTGAAGCAACACTGAGCCTTCTTTTGGTACCCAATCGCTCAAAGATCGATTCAAGACCATGGAGCACGCTGCAGGACTGTTCGCAAAGCCTTGCGGGAGCCTAGCCCAGGTTTAAAGTAATTTTGGGCTTCCTCTGCAACAGGTATGGAAGAGAACGCGATACTTAAATCAATGACCATGTAGATCTTGGACGTTGCCGGTATCTCACAAAATATTGTAGCAATATCCGCAACAAAAGGTGGAAGGGGGACAATAGCTTTGTTCAGGGCCCTTTGGTCCTGTGCAAAGCGCCATTCACCACTTGCTTTGACTGGGTGAATGGGGGTGTTCCAGGGACTGATTGTATGTTTCAGTATTCCTTCTGCTAAATATTGCTTTATTTGTGGTGCTATGCCTGCAATTTTTCCTTCTGACAGGGGATATTGTTTTTGGTAATGTACTACTGCTCCTTCCCCAATGATGGGCTTGTATGGTGTACAATGTATGCAGTGCCCATATAGGGTGTGCTTCAAGGTGTGCCGGTAGTAACATAAAGTACCCTCTAAAATCCTGTCTTTTTTGGGTTAGACAAATCACAGATTTCTGATGTAGCTAGCAGGCCCCCATCTTTTGTAAATTTGATGTGAATGTTTAAACTTGACATTAAGTCTCTTCCCAGAGGAAGTGGTCAGTCAGAATGGCAAAACTCATTTAAAAAGATGTTGGTCATGAACTGTACCAACGGGCAATCTGCCTCTTCCCATATTACCCCTGCGGTTAGCTGCCCTACTTGTTCCTCTCCTAAGGGGGCATTCTGACTTCCAATGTCCCATGTCCCTGAATGTGAAACAACCCTGCTGGTTATCCTGGGGATATGCTTGGTATTGTACTTGTTGGGATTGTTGGGGAACTGGTTGTGTATAAGGGACAACCATTTGTTCAGCAGCTAACTGCGGGCTTTCTATCTGTTCGGGGTTAAATGAGGGAAATACCCCTCCTTTTGTAGTGAATAAGCCCGAGGATGCACGCTTTCTTAATGTCTTTGAGAAAGGCATCAGGTTTTAATGTTGACCAATTGGGGGTAATTAATTTAAGTAACTGTGTTGTTTTGGGATCTCCCCCGGACATGACTGTGCTCACATACAGTTCAGGGTTCTCCATTCCTGTATCTTTGTATAACTGGTGTACCCGTTTAAAAGTTTTCTCCCGGTCCCTGCTTTGCAGTGCACATTATCTGCAAAGCGCTCTCTCCTTTGTAACTTTACTGCCAAACAGCTGCCACAGCTGCCCAAAATGATTCCCATCCCTTTGCATTTTTAAAGGGGTCATTATCAGCAAATAATGTCTTAACTTCTACATCGCAGATAGGATCTGGATCCACTGTCTGTATTATTATTTCACAGTCATCGGCATTCATGCCAGTGCCCGCGCAATGTCTCTGTAAGAACAGAGCTGCCTCTCTGGGGTGTTTGCGTGGCTTTGGGCAAAGATCTTTAATATCCCTTAACGTCCCGAGGGGGAGTGGGATATGGACTGGGGTTTCTCCCATGTGAATAACTGGGAATTTGAGGGCTTCTATCCCCGAGGTCAAGCCACCCACTGCCTCATCATCCTTATCCTCCTCAGCTTTCCTTCTATCACTTTTTCTTCATCTTCCTCTTTTTTTTTAATACACTGTTCTTCCTCCTTTACTAATTGACTTAAACGTTCCTTTATCTGTCTTCTATCTTCCCCCTCCCGTAACCAATTAGTTCCCTTTTGTTTAGCTATGGTTAATACTCCTGCTATAACATTTGGATCTAACGAGGGGTATATTTTCTTTGGGACAAGGGATTCATCTTTTACCATAGCATATGGAGGGGGTTTTTCTTGATAAAAATTAGGGGAAGCTGATGGACTTCCTATTGCGTCTTCTAATTGCTGTTTCTTTTCCATTTTTACACTTGTATATTTCTTTCTATATTCCTTCATACCCTTTGCCCAAATCTTACAACATTTAGTCATGTAATCTTTGTCAAGGTCTTTTATGGGATAATTATACTGTTTATGTTGGCCACATATTCTGGTCACTTCCTCCCACTCTTCCTTGGAACATGATCCGTATTCCCCCAAACATGGCACTTCTAACTGATGTGCTCTTTTTAAAACTAGTGACCAAAAAGGATCAGTATAATTTTTCCCATAATTGACTTTAATGTAATCAATCGGAGAGGGTTGGTGCTGCTTACCTTCAGCTTCCTTTCCTGCTTGATTACCCATTATAGCAAACAATAATACTTATACTTTAAAATTAAAAAAATTCTGTCTTTCTTTCTCTATTTCGTTCCAGGGGCAGAAAATGTCATTAAACTTATGACAATTTATAGATTTATGACAAGGAACCCAGTGTTCTCCTTTTTTTGGTATATAATTAGACACTGGATTTCAGCCACACTTAGGCCCTCGAGTGTCAAACTATATGATAAAGAATTATGTATATTAAATCTTAACATATGTTGTTTTGATCCCTGGAACATAGGACCCTTGCCAATTTTGACATGATACCCCCCTGGTACAATTGCCACTAATGACGTGGTCTTCCCTTTATAAGCAAACAATAAACCAGTTTTACATTCAGGACAACAATATACAGTCGACATTTAAAAAGGTAACCCTTTTTGTGTACACCTTTAGATATAGAGTTTCCACAGATCCGTCCTATGTAGAGAAGAATTTAAGATTCTTTCTCAATCTAATAACCTGGTCTGGCCAACCTAGCGAGACCCTCTGTATCTATTCTAAATCTACCTTTCAATCTTAACAGAGTCCCAGAAAAAAAGTTGTTTTCTCGAAAGTCTACTTTATGGTGAACCAATTGACAAGGCAAGACTGTCGTTCCCAATAATAATTAAAGGGGGTCTTACCTGTTCAATTGGATCATCCCACTTCTGACACCACTGAAAGGTTCTGGTTTTGTTTGGTTCTGTTGGACCTTCGTGGCTCGAGCTGGACTCAGGATCTGTGGAAGTCTCTCTGACCGGTCAGATATTCAAGACACCAATAAACAGTGAATGGTATACTAGAATATGTGTTTTAATGGTTACATGTCCTTTTTTATACACAGCGAGAAAAGTTGCCTCCCTCCTATGGACCTATCAGCAATAAGCAAAAACCTCATGAGTTAGACAAAAATAAATTCTAACAGGTTTTTTGACTTCTGCAAAAGCGGTCAGTTAACATACGTCAATTGTGGTCAAACTAGACATGTTCGGACATTTGAAACAGGGAGATAAGAAACGCCAGATGTCAGTGTGGTCAATCTGTCAGTTAAAAAGCAGAAGTGAGATAAACTTTTTCCCGGAAAAGGCCTAACCACAAAGTCACATTTCATGCTTGTCAGTTACACAGAAGAAAGATTAGCCTGACCACACATCTTGTTCACACTCATGTCAGAGAAACATTATTGTAAAATATATATATATTTGAGGAGAACTCTAACCATGAATATTGGTTCATGATCTTCTTATACCTTACACTGTGTGAGTAAAGATAAGTGGCAAGGGCAGAGGTATAGGTAAGTGGGTTTACACCCAAGACCAAAAATGTAATATATTGCAGCTTGCCAGTCCTTCGATATATGTTTATCTGGTGATTCTGCTAGTAACACAAATCCTGTCCTAGGGTGGCAATGCTCACCCACCAATTTATGGAGGAGCAGCGTTGTCACTGTAAGGCAGATTACAGAGCACACACCCTTTCCTCATCTCCATAATAGAGGGAGAAATCTGCTGTAGTTCAAAGAGAAAGCAGGACAGGGCTTATATCATTGTTTGAAGATGGACTACAAAATAACACAGGGAAACCTTGGATTTCTGCCAGGTTCAATAGCTATTTTTCACTCAAATAGATATAGTAAAACATTTTCAATGGTATATTTAAAAGGGACAAAAAGGAAAACCTTATTGTTAGGGTTAACATAAACCTCTACTGTGATTTGTTGGCTGGGCTTTGTTTATTGTTTTTGGAACAGTCACTTTAACATACTTATATGTACATTTTGAAATGTGCTTTAGGTCATGAATGAAAAGTAACAGCTTCTCTCTTTTATTCACAGGGAGTTGGAAAAAACAAGATAGTTGATCAATTTCTTCATTTATTAAATCGACCACGGGAATATTTACAGTTACACAGGTGGGTATAGCAGGCTCTAAGGTTATTATGTTATGTTCAGCAGCTATCATTAGCCTGGCATCTCACTTCATTAAACTGCTTTTAATGCATAATAAAATAATTTCAATATACAGTCGATTTTGCAGAGACAGAAAGCAAACTGTAATGTGCACTGTATCTATTGTAAACCTCAGACATGAAATATGAACAAAGCATATCTATATATAGTGTGTACTTGTCTCCATCCAGAACTCAAGTGTCATTTCTGTTTGCTGCCGCATTTCTTTGCTATGTGCATGAGTCACTTTTGACAAGTTTTCCTGACACAGGGAGAAAAAAGGTGATAGGGAAGGGACCTCCAGAACAGTTCTGTTCCTGTATTCTGTGTGAAGGGGGGTGTGCCCCTTCTCTCTATTCAGCTCTCAGAGCTTCCCTCACTGAGCTTTGCAGTGTGTAATTTCAGCTCTCCGCCCCTGATTGTCTGACAGCTCAGGCAAGCTTCATAAATTCTGGACTTTGAATGGCGGTAGAGAAGAAAAAACTGCATATAAACAGGTACAACTTATGTAGGACAAAGGAAACAAAAAGTGAAGCAAAACTTAGCACAGTAAATTGTAATAAAATTTAATATTAACAATAAAATACCACTCACTTGATTCCAACTTATCTACAGCTATATCATTATGAATGATGAACAACAGTTGTGACAGCCTTTCTTCAACACAGCCAGATCTCCTGGATCATCAGATGAATGTCTTGTGTGCAGCCCAAGCTGATCGTCTCAGTGTATGAGCAGAAAGGCAAAGGGAAGGAGGAGGTACACCGCTGGCTGCTCTGACAGTTTTACACTGACAGGCACCGGGATCAGAGCAGGTGACCAGCAGACCTCAAACCATCAATGTGCAGTTTAAAGCGGAGTTCAACCCATTTAAAAGTCAGCAGCTACAAAAAGTGTAGCTGCTGATTTTTATTAATCAGACACTCGCCTGTCCCACAGTCCAGAGATGCGGGCGCACGAAGCCTTGCACCTCTCCCCCTCCTCTCCGCAGCACCGGCATTCTAACTGTGGGTGCCCGGCTGTGGCTTCACAGCCGGGCACGCATTGCACATGCGCGACCCACGATGGGCGCTGTGAATTTTCTGGGATCTTCAATCTTCTGGGACCTGTGACTTGTCCCAGAAGATTGCAGGGAGGGGGGAGAGGTGAACTTCCTTCTGGCGCCGCAGCTCCAGGGTTGGAAGTGGGAGCTAGGTACCTGTAAAAACTGGGCCCCCCGAAAAAATTAATTGCATGCCAAATGTGGCATGTTAGGGGGGGTCACCAGCACTTAAAGCGGAAGTTCCATTTTTGGGTGGAACTCCACTTTAAGTGTAATTTCTGTCTGCTGTTTTGTTTCTCTGCACTCAGCATGAATTGCTTCTGACAAGTTTTTCAGACACCAAGAGGAAAAAGGGGACAGGCAGGGATCTCCAGCTGATTGGCAGCCTTAGCTCTGTTCCTGTGTGCTTTGTGAATGGGATGTGTCCCTTC
Organism: Rana muscosa; assembly: GCA_029206835.1. Classification (NCBI taxonomy): domain Eukaryota; kingdom Metazoa; phylum Chordata; class Amphibia; order Anura; family Ranidae; genus Rana; species Rana muscosa. Next base: position 823,057,693 of record CM055117.1, on the reverse strand, counting down.
CCTTCCAATCGGCTCTCAGAGCTCTCCTCGCTGAGCTCTGCAGAGTGTAACTTCAGGTCTCTGCCCCTTTTTTGCGACAGCTCAGACAAGCTTTATAAAGTCTGCATGTGGAACGAAAGAAGAGAAGATGGCAGATAAACAGGCACAACTTAAGAGGATTTGTCTCATCTCTGCATCACCTGAGGCTATTCACTTCACTGGGTATATGTAAGGGTTTACAACCACTTTAAGCTTTTGTGAAGACAGAGAGAAATTAAAAGAATTTCCCCAATGCCTTTAATAATTCCCAGAAATTGAGAACACGACAATGCTATATTTTGCCGGCTGCATAGGCACTTAAAGTAATACTAAAATCTAATTTGTTTTTATTAAAAATAACAAACATGTTATATTTACCTGCTTTGTGCAGTGGTTTTGCACAGCGCAACCCAGACCCCCCTCTTCTTGGGTCCCTCTGTCTTGTTCAGGGCCCCTTCAGCAAGCAGCTTGTTATGGGGGCACCTGAACCGAGCTGCAGCTCCCTGTATCCATTCAGACATGAAGCCGCAGTCTGGCCCTGCCCCCTTTCTCTCCTTCATTGGCTTACTGAGTTTGACAGCAGTGGGAGCCAATGGAACAGCATTACTGTCTCAGTCAATGAGGAGAGAGAGTCCCAGACAGCGGAATCTCTTGTGCAACATCATTGGATCTAGATGGGCTCAGGTAAGTATTAGGGGGTGCTAGGGAAGCTGCTACACACAGAAGGCTTTTAATTTTAATGTATCTAATGCATTAAGATAAAAAACCTTCAGCCTTCAAAACAACTTTAATCTTACTGCTGACAGAAGTGTGATTGTGGGGTCTTTGCATTATAGAATACTTGTTGAGGCAAATAATAAAGTTGTGAATCATTCATATTTTATATCTACCATTTTAATGGGTCCTATACTGTCGTCGTTATTGTCAGGATAAGAGTTTCTGAAAATGGAGCGTATCTGATTTATATGGTTCATAAAATGTGGAGTAAACATATCTTAAATACTTGCAGTGTATACTAAAACAGTAACATGTAAATACAATTGCTAACTTAAAATGAGGGCTCACTGATAATCTTTAAACCTACAGGAGAATTGGTCTTAAAGTGGATGTAAACCCTCACATATACCCAGTGATACACAGGGATGAAACAAATCTCCCTACATAAGTTTTACATGTGTATCTGCTGTCTTCATCTTTATATACTGTTTAGAAAGTGCACATTGTGTTCGAATTTTCACTTCCTCATTCAGCAGTAGCAGTGTAGTGTTGGGAATACACTGGGAGACACCTGATTGGAGGAAAGGCACACCCCCCCCCCCACCTCCAGATAGGCAGAGACTTTCAGAGCTGTCCTGTGAGTAAAGCAGCTCCCACTAATCTATTTATAGCACCCTCCCTGACACAAAATTCAGCCTGGTTTTTATCACATGTGTCGGAGAACTTGTCAGAAGTTCTCATGTTGTTGATTAAAGAATGGAGCAGGAGAAAGCCACAGGACTTAGTGCTTTGAAGAGAGATAAGAAAACGCTACAGATATATGTGCCCAGCTCAAATTTCATGAATCAGGTTTACATACTGTAACGGGAAGGCCCGGGGAACCCAGAAGTTCTTAGAAAGTATGAGATACCCTTGCTTCAGCTTCCCCAATGCCTCTTATGTGTAAACCACCCTGTGTCTCACTTAGGGGCACAGGGTGAATGAGAACCCCACCATGATCTGTGATAGCCATATTCAATGCGGTATATACATTGTGTATAGATTGGATGTATACTGTGTGTGGGGGTTATGTAATCATTGCTGTGATGAGGTAAGGTGTGATTGCATTCTACTGTCTAGTGTGGCTTGTGGTAATAAAGTCTGTAATTATAGGGGAGCTCGTTATGTTTCTATTGTGTAAAGTCTTTTGATAATGGGAATTAAGCCTATAATTATAGGTTGTGGAACTAGCAGACAGACAGGTTAATTGAAGAGATGCTGATGAGTCACCTGCCTGCTTGTGTATGCTACGGATCCTTTCATTATGTGAAGTTGTTTGATAAATGTGGATTGGGAAACAAAAGCTAACATGTTGTCGTCTAAGAGGTGTCAAAATAATGTGTATTGGGCCTTGTTATGTTGTGGGTGGAGCTGGACCATTGTTCATTTAGATTAATGCAGTATTGGTTGAGTGTATAAAAAGTTACAGTTTTCTCAATAAATGTCAGTTCATTTTTGGAAAGATACAGAGTGCGTCTCGTTCTTTCGGAAAGATTAATTCCTATGGGAAGGGGTCGTCTGACTGTGGAGGATCGGCAGCGAATGTGTGTCCAGGAGAGGGAAGATATCTAAAACGGTGTTTACCCCTTTCATATTTGGGGGTGTCGTTACATTGGTGGCAGTAGTGGGATTTTCCCTCCAGTTCCTGGGACACTCCAAACCACCACAGTGAATGACCAGCTATGCAGCCTGCAGGAAAGCCACGCTGAAAGACCTACTTGAGAGCCGTGGAGGGACCAGTGGGACAAAGAACAAGGCCACCTTTATCAGGGAGCTAGCCGAGATGGACCAGAGGGATGGTGATGCAGGACCCCGGTCAGTTGAAGATTTGTTTCAGCAACGAGTTCGACAGCACTTGGCATTATATGGTGCTAACCCATCAGAGACCGCCATACAGGAAGCCATTAGAGGCATCCAGCTGCAGGATGCGCGACAAAAGAGAGAACTAGAGCGACAGCATGTGCGGAGAATGGTGGAAATACGGCAATCGGAGATCGCCTACAGACAGCTGCTAGAATCTGCTCAGTAGCAGGGTGGTGCGACCTGTGTCTGGGACTATCAGGAAATACCAGTGGACAACTCTGGAATTCTGGATGAAGAATCGGCAGTGGAAAGTCTGAAGATTGCCATCCCTAAAGCCGAAGTGGATGATATGGAGTTCTAGGGAGCTAGCCTGGCTGAAGAATCGGCAGTGGAAAATCTGAAGATTGCCATCCCTAAAGCCGAAGTGGATGATATGGAGTTCCAGGGAGCTAGCCTGGCTGAAGAATCGGCAGTGGAAAATCTGAAGATTGCCATCCCTAAAGCCGAAGTGGATGATATGGAGTTCCAGGGAGCTAGGGCAGTTGGCTCATCTCCCCAGCCACAGATTACAGAAGGTATGGACTTAAGGGACTGTTCAGAGGATGTTATGGATTATGCATCGCCTGCTCAGGTACTGGCAGCAGGACAGAATACTGCAGACCCCTGCTATACTGATAAATAATAAAAAATCCGCGCCAACACTAGTGAATAATTAACAATTAATTGCTATACAGCTGCTACTCTGCAAAATGGGAGCCGTGGCGACTTCCAAAATGATCAAGTGAAAAAAATTATTGAATTAAATAATTAGAGTGTGCTTAATATACCTACAAATAAAATCACACCTACTTATGTGATAATCTCTACATATAAAGATAGCCCTATTAGAGGTATCTCAGGTGAATCTCTCACAAACTCCTCTAATGAGCAAACTCATTAATACTATTAATTGGTGCTTAATTACTAAATAATACTTAAGTCCAAACAAAATATAAAATATATATATATAAATGTGAGTCCCAATATAGTGCAGTCAAAGAATCCAATTTCTCCCAAGAAAAAGTCTCCAATAAAAGTTCCAACCAAATGTAGGTAATAAATCAAATATTGCTTCAAACATCGGTTATCCGTGAATCATTTGTTGCTAGTGACAGTCAAAAAAAGAAAGGAAAGATCCTCTTGGTTTGTGTGATTTTCCTCCACCAAACACTAAATATCACCCAAAGTGCTCAGACAAAGGATGCGCTTACCAGATTTTGTTGACCACTTTAGTTAAAAAGATGGTCTTGAGAGCTTGTGCAGGATTGTGCCTGCATGCACATCGACCGTTATACACAGGAATCAGACCCTTCTTGTCAGGCATAAAGACAGGATATGCAAATAGAAACAGGAAGCTTCATAGCGTATTACAGTTTATTAAAAAATGATAAAAAACAAGAAGTGCCAAATGGCCTCTTACTTTAAAGGTGCCTTTCCCGGCACTAGGGCTAAGAGCTTGTCTGAAAAGTGAACTCCTCCGCTGTTTCTTCCGAAGTACACCCGTGGCAGTTTTGGAGGCCCGAGGTGAGAAGGTGATGGTTCCTCATTCCAAGTGGATGTATACTGTGTGTGGGGGATATGTAATCATTGCTGTGATGAGGTAAGGTGTGATTGCATTCTACTGTCTAGTGTGGCTTTTGGTAATTAAGTCTGTAATTATAGGGGAGCTTGTTATGTTTCTATTGTGTAAAGTCTTTTGATAATGGGAATTAAGCCTATAATTATAGGTTGTGGAACTAGCAGACAGACAGGTTAATTGAAGAGATGCTGATGAGTCACCTGCCTGCTTGTGTATGCTATAGATCCTTTCATTATGTGAAGTTGTTTGATAAATGTGGATTGGGAAACAAAAGCTAACATGTTGTCGTCTAAGAGGTGTCAAAATAATGTGGATTGGGCCTTGTTATGTTGTGGGTGGAGCTGGACCATTGTTCATTTAGATTAATGCAGTATTGGTTGAGTGTATAAAAAGTTACAGTTTTTCTCAATAAATGTCAGTTCATTTTTGGAAAGATACAAAGCGCGTCTCGTTCTTTCGGAAAGATTAATTCCTATGGGAAGTGGTCGTCTGACTGTGGAGGATCGACAGCGAATGTGTGTCCAGGAGAGGGAAGATATCTAAAACGGCGTTAACCCCTTTCATATTTGGGGGTGTCGTTACACATACATTTTAAAAAATATTATTAAACGTTATAATGCATACTGTACAGTATTATTACATGTAGAGCAATTGCCTCAATACTGATTAAAAACATCAGATCAGTGGAACTGCAGTCTGCTCACATAATTTGTAATAACATCTTTGCCATTCTGAAGCTTCCCTCCAACCACTTGGCATATTATTTTATATATACTGCCATTCTGTACTTGCCAAATATGCTGCAGAAATCTCCCTCCACTGCGTCTGGTTGCAACCGTTTTAACTGTGGGCAGCTGAAGCTGCTGCCTGCTCACTTCCTAGATTTACACAGACACACAGAGGAACACCTCTAGCTCTGCAGCTTTCATTGGCCCTCTTATGACTTAACCCCCCCCCCTTCCTGGCAAATTTTCACAAGAGTGAGAGAGAGAGCTGTGCATGATATCATAAGCCTAGGCTTTTTACCAGACAAGAAACGGGAAGTGGGTTGTATAAGGTATTTACTTGCAGAAAAAAAATATTTTACTATCCAAAGTTAAAACAACAAGGGCATGTAAAGATGAAAAAAATAACCGTAGTTCCACTTTAAATAGCTAATCAACAAATCTATAGAACATTATAATCAAATAGATACAACACTGTCATTAACCTTAGATTTTTATTTTTTTTGCAATGTAATTTAGAACATTGTTTATGCTGAATAGAAACTAGATTTTTACCCATAAAGTTAAACACATTTAGCTTTGCTTTCATGATCCATTTCTGTTATTAGTCTAGCAAAATCTCACTTTTCTTACATCCAAGATCTGATTCATTATTGATATTTTAGGATTAATTCTGCAGGGAAATGTAAACAAACAAAGAAAAAAAAATGTTTTATATCATGAAAACTCTTTGCACTGAGCACTTAAAATATATTTATTGATTGTACTTTGTTCTGTTTCTCAGGAGCAGTACTTAATATTTCATAGATCTTTTCTCCCAGTGCTACGCGAAATAGTTTCCATACCTTAAAAAGATTGTTGAGGTCATTATCCCTAGACATTAAGGCCTCGTGTACACTGCTGCTGGTAAAGGGACGTTTAGGAGCATTTTTTTCAACTGCTCCTGAACCCTCCTCTATGTTATCTTATCAGTACACGTACACTGGTTCGTTTATAGTCGTTTCTAGGCAGTTGTGTTTTAGAGGCTTTTTCTTGAACCCAAAAAAATGTGTTCAGAAGCTGTGTTTAGAGGCAGTTGAAGTGCCAATCGTTTAGAGACGTTTTTCATTTTACCCCAAAAAATATATATTTTTTTCAAATGCTTCTAGACTTAAACGCGGCATTTAAACGCAGCTAAATGGCTGTTTTTAGACACTGGTTTCTAGCTGTCAAGTTAAATCGTTCAGGAGAGATTGAACAACGTCCCGTGTACATGAAGCCTAAAAAAGCATGCTATTCCACAATAATCCTGGATGGACAAGTTCCTTCTTTTTCTTCTTTTATTTTACTTTTCTCCTTTCTCTCTTCTTCTTTATTTTTTTTTACTCTCCCCTTAATCATTTTAGTTATTACATTTAGAGATCCTTGGTTTAGAATGAACAGTATTACAGTGATACTGTAAGAGGAAGGCTACAATACCTGGGGTCTAATTTAACGAACAACCGTGCTGTTCCAGATGGATGCAAAATGTTCTCACTTGTTTGTCAATACATGTGCTATTAGTAAGCTCGTTTTCTAAACCGATGCTATGT